>JAYESA010000012.1:97486959-98104459 GCA_036927795.1 Iris macrosiphon
CTCTTGGGGCCTCTCATGAAGAAATTAATTAAGGGGGGAAGGTTCTAGTCTAATGGTTTCACTAATTTAATCCATCCTCCTACTACATGGGCCTAATTCATAGGCTCAAACTAAACTAAACTAAAATGTTGAGTTCATGCATTTAATCAAATGGTTATGTCCACTATATAAGTCTAAAATAATCTAGCATCTAACAATAATTAAATAATATAACAAATAAGTAATACACATGCACAATATTTAAATAAAATTAATTCTAAAAATGAAATATCCATATCAATTATCAAACTACCCTTGATTGAAAATGTGAGGGTGACATATATTGTATCCCTGATTATGTATTGTGCCTTCTGTTAAGTAGAATTAGGGACATAGACTATTGTGGCATGTTGATTCAACTCATGTCCTTGTTTGTTTGTTGGGTCGCGCTGTTGTGTTACGTTAGGCTGTGAACTGAAATTACGACGCAAAATTATTTTTAGCTTGACCAAAATCAAGGGACATATTCTATCTTGGTCTGATATGGCTTTTCCTGTCCTTGTTTGGTAAAGGGGTATCGTATCATATCATGGATGGGACACATGCCATTGATTGTTGGCTCATACATCTCATGCTAATAGAGATGGTTTTATTTCTTTATTTTGTACTTCCTTTGTGGTACTTGCTATTTAGGGTCTGACCCCACTGATTTTGCATAACTAGGTTTAGAGCCAGCATATGAGGATCAAGCGTATCTCACCCTCATTGATGGCACACACCAGGCGGATGGCTGCTGAGGGTCACAAGTGGGTTCCTTCATTCACTGCTCTTCTTTTGTAAAATATATTCTTTTAGGCGTTTAGCCAACCGATATCTGTTAGTCAACAAATCTAGATACTAGTTCCCTACTTGATATAATATATTCAGACTACACCTGACTCACTATCATGTATACTTTGATCATGTAATCTGGCATGTTATTTTGTGTTGTCAGATCTCTAGAACATTCTGATGCAACATTTGGGACACCTTACTGCTTATTCTGAGATCTTCTATGTTATTGTTACTTGCTTGAATGATTGAGATATAGAAGTTCTTGACCCAAAGTGACTTGATTGTAGTATGCACCCCCTTGTCTCTAGACAACCTTAACACATTGCGGGTTACTTCAGTATTCTATAAGGTATGGTTGGCTGAGTCATTCTCCCGCTCTCCAGTATTCTGGATCTGGGGCATGACAAGGTTTTAGTGGTGGCCCTTGTAGGTCTGTCTTTTATTTTCAGACTTGTGGGGTGGCTTGATCATAGGATGTCTCAATCAAATATGTTCCTCCTTGAAATCCTGAATCTGTCTTCTCGAAACTTATCTTGACTTCTGAACCATTAATTTCTTGATCCTTTCTTGTCCTATTCTTGATTTATCTTGTGTCCTTTTCCTTAGGGCTTCTTCAGCTTCGGTGGATGGAGCACCAGCAATTTTAACAGGGCAAGGATCCGTTGGCCCACAACGAGAGACTTTACCTATTCCTAGAGGGAGTAGGGTAGAACCAGGGGAGGAGCACGGGGAACAACATGTACTAGAAGCTACAGTACCCCCGGTCGTACCAGTAGTGACAGTCGCACTTGATACACTGACATTGCTAGAAATTATACGTGGGATGATGGTGATGCAACAACATCAGTAGCTTCAGCAACAAGAGCATACTGTCTTGTTGGATCAAGGATTGCATACAGCCTTGGAAAGGAGTGTTAAAACAGATTCAGGAGCATCGGTGAGATTCTGCCGACTCAACCCTAAGTACTTTGATAGCACAGAGGATTCCATTACCGCAAACACTTGGTTATAGAACATTAAAATGATACTGACAACAACAAAGGTTCCAGCTGAGGAACAAGTTGATCAGGTTCGATTGCAACTCCAGGACCTTGGTAAAGATTGGTGGGCAGCAAAAAAAAGTTGGTTTAATACAACCTATCTCATGGGACAACTTCAGAGCCCGTTTCAGGGTTAAGTATTTTGGAGTGGTAGCACAGTATGAGCTACAACAGAGGTTTATCAACCTCTAGCAGTCTTGGAGGATAGTGGATGGCTAAGCAGCAGAGTTCTGCAGGCTTAGCAGATTTTCCACAATAATGGTAGCAGCATAACCAGAGAAGGCGATGAGGTTCAAGTACGGGCTTCAACTGGAGATTCAGCAACTGGTAGAGGGCCATAACTACTAGACTTTCGACGAAGTATTGATTGCATCCAGGCGTCATAAGCTGACAATGCAGAGGTTAGCTTCAAGGTCGGGAGGCCAGAAGAGATCTCATACACAGAGTAGAGAAGGACCATCACAACGGACGTCAGTACCATCTCCTAAAATTTACATTCATGACACAACGCCGAGAAGGTCAGTGGCATCAACAACAATAGCACCAGTTTAGCCGAAACAGCCGAGGCAGCAGTAGCAACAATGATTGGGACCCCCAATCGGATGTACGAATTATGGCAAATGAGGCCATACACGAGACTTGTGTTGGACAGAACAAGGGTTGTCCTACGATGTTGTAGTTCAGATCAACGTATTGCAAATTGTCCGATGATGCTGAGGATTGAAGGACCGACACAGTAGTTAGCATTGCCAGCACCAGGGACAACTTAGTATAGAGGGCCAGCATTAGTGATCAGGCTATTAGCTCAGCGTCCATTGCTGATGCAAACTTAGATATACAATCAACAGAGGAATCAGCAGTATGGGCAGCAGAGGCCACAACTGCGTATTCAAAGGAGGCAACAGTAAGGAGCACAGCAAGGCCAATGCCAAGCTTTTACTCTATCTCTATATGAGGCTTTGGCATCAGGTGACATAGTGGCAGGTAACATTCTCGTTATATTTTTTCCTGCCATAGTATTGTTTGATTCAAGAGCATCTCATTCATTTGTATATACATGATTTGCGACACGTATTAGATTAAAGTTCGAGGCATTGCCAGAGAGGCTGAATATATTCACTGATAGTAGTCTCGTAGGAGTTGATAGAGTATGTCTAGCGTGTCCAATCGTAGTGTGCAGATATTTATTACCTACAAGGTTGATCGAGTTCCCTATGGGTAACTTCGATGTTATTCTAGGCATGGACTAGTTGAGATACAGTCATGCGACGATAGATTACTGCAAGGGTAGAGTATTGTTTAACATCCTGGTAAGAAAGAGTTTATCTTCAACAGAATGGTAAAGGACTAGCATGAGGATGTCATTACAACAGTAGTAGGAATTGGAGATCAACTTCCTCAAATAGTTAAAGAATTTCTTGATGTAGTTTCGGAAGAGCTTTCAGGATTACCCCCAGTAAAAGAAGTGGAGTTCTATATAGAGTTGAAGCCAGGAGCAGAACTACTTTTCAACAAGGTCTATCAGATGTCACAAATAGAATTTAACCAGTTATATCAACATATGTAAGAACTAAAAGCGAAGAAGTTTATCCGAGCTAGTAGATCACCATGGGAAGCACCAACGCTTCTAGTGAAGAAAAAAGATGGGTCGACACATTTTGTATCGACTATAGGCAGTTGAATGCCTTAATAGTAAAAATAAGTATCCATTACCTAGGATTGATGACTTGTTTGACCAATTGAGTGAAACAAAAGTATTTTCCAAGATAGAACTTCGATCAGGATATTATCAAGTGAGAGTCCGGGAGCAAGATATACCGAAGACATCATTTCGATCTTGATATAGGCATTACAAATTCTTTGTTATGCCATTTGAATTGACTAATGCACCAGCAATATTCATGGATTTGCTGAATCGTATCTTCATGCCATACTTAGATTAATTTTTAGTAATATTCATAGACGATATACTTGTCTACTCTAACAGTGAAGAAGAGCATAAAGAACATCTTTGGAAGGTGTTGCAAGTTCTGAGGGAGCATCAATTATATGCTAAGTTCAGTAAGTGTGAGTTCTTGTTAGATCGTGTGTCATTCTTGGGGCACATCATCTCAGGAGCAGGAGCGTCAGTGTATCCCAAGAAGGTTGACGTAGTAGAGAATTGGCCAGTTCCGAAGACAGTAGCAAATATGCGAATATCTTGGGATTGATAGGATATTACCGGAGGTTCGTGGCATAATTTGTACGAATTTCAGCACCAATGACTCGACTAACCCGCAAGAAGGTGAAGTATGTTTGGACCGCAGAATGCCAAGCAACATTCGAGAGGTTAAAAGAGAAGTTAATATCAGCACCGATCCTTACACTTCCAGTAGGATCAAGAGAATTTATAGTTTATTATGACACTTCTGGGAAAGGACTTGGGTGTGTGTTGATGCAACACGAGAGAGTGTTAGCTTATGCATCATAGAAGCTTCGAGATCATGAGAAGAATTATACAACGCATGATTTAGAATTGGTAGCAGTAGTATTTGCGCTCAAGTAATGGAGGCATTATCTATATGGCGATCGGGTGAAGACATTCACAGATCATAAGAGTTTGAAGTATATATTCACCCAGAAGGACTTGGACATGAGATAAATAAGGTGGCTAGAATTGTTTGGTGGTTATGATATAAAACTTCAGTATCATCTAGGCAAGGCAATATAGTGGCAGATGCTTTGAGTAAAAAGTGGAAGCGCATTCATCTTGATAACTCAGAAGTATATTCTAGAAGATCTTTAAGAGATGGGCATTGAGGTACTGTTACCTTAAGAGGCATGAGTATTAGCTAGTCTTCAGATACAGTCAATTTTGGTGGAGAGGATCAAGTCAGCATAGGCAGAAGATTCTTATATTCAGAATCTTAGGGCTGAATGTGAGTCAGTTCTTAGGAAGGAATTAAGGATTCACGAAGACTGAACACTTAGATTTGGAAGCCATCTTTGTGTACCAAGTGAAGATATCAGATAAGAAGTGATGACCGAGGCACACAGTTTCCAATATTCTATTCATCCATGAGGCACGAAGATCTACCCTGATATCAAGGAGCACTTCTAGTGGAACAAAATAAAAAGGGAGATAGCTCGGTTCATTTTATGGTGTCTCGTATGTCAGCAAGTGAAGGCAGAGCAATGAAGACCAGTTGAATTATTGCAATCACTGCCTATTCTAGAGTGAAAGTGGAAACACATTTTGATGGACTTCGTGACTGATTTACATCACATTGCAAGATCCCCTGCTAGACGCTACAAAGTTTGGGTGATAGTAGATCAACTCATAAATGTGGCACATTTTCTTCCATTTTGAGTAGGGCAGTCCACAGACCACTTAACAGAGATGTATATGCGGCAGATAGTGAGGCAGCACAAAGTTCCAGCAAGTATAATGTCAGATCATGATTCTCGATTTACATCACATTTTTGGTAGAGTTTGCACAAGCACTTCGGTACTAAGTTAAGATTCAGCACCGCTTACCATCCTCAGACAAACGGGCAGTCAGAAAGGAAAATCCAGACTTTGGAAGATATGCAGCGGGCTTGTACTTTAGACTTTGGTGGGTCTTGGAAAGATCATCTTCATTTAGTAGAATTCTCGTGCAACAACAATTATCAGGCCAGCATACAGATGGCTCCTTTCGAGGCATTGTACATAAGAAAGTACATGTCACCCTTAGCATATAATGACATTAGTGAACGGAAGATGTTGGGACCGGAGATGATCACTCAAACGGTTAAAGTGGTTAAGCAGATCAGGGAGCGACTTCAGGTTCCACAAGATCGTCATCATCATTGGGCAGATCAGCATCATAGGCCGTTAGAGTTTTCTGTCGGCGACCACATATTTTTATGAATTTTGTCTACCCGTTGAGTCATTAGATTCAGGGTTTGTGGGAAGCTTAGTCCACGATATGTAGGACCGTTCAATATTCTCGAGAGGGTAGGGGATGTTGCTTATCGTCTTGCCTTCCACCTTCGCTTTATGAAGTACATAATATATTTTATATGTCTCAGTTGCGTAGGTATGGTTTGGATTCGAGTCATGTCCTCGATCATTCTGAGTTGGTCATTGGCACCGACCTAACTTACGAGGAATAGTCCGTGTCCATTTTGGACCAAAGAGAGAAGGTACTCAAGAACCAGACAATCCGTCTTGTTCATGTTGCTTGGGGTCATCACTCTTTGGGGGAGTTGATGTGGGCACGCGAGGACGATATTTGATCTCGGTACCCGTACCTATTTGACTAGTAAGGTATATTTCTTTATATGCCTTCGCATCTTTCATTCTGTAATTGGCGAGCACTCATATGAGATGATTTGCTTTGCTTTATTATATGTTGTAGTTATGCTTGTTTATATGTATGTGTAGATTGCTCATAATTAGTTTGTTGCTTGCCTTAATATCTCTAGTTAGCCTTGAGATTGAATTTCGAGGACATAATTTTTCTAAGGTGGGTACAGATGTCAATCCCCATTTCCAATATACGTATTTAGAATATATTCTTGCTTACTGGCATGGTTGTCAGGTTGGTTGGAGGCCAGACTATTTTTTGGTGAGCTTTGTTTCATGGTTTATTTAGTGGCTTATTTTTGTGTGCATATGTTTCGATGTGCTCTCTTCGTGCGCATAATGCATCCAGCATATGCGCGTCCCTTTCTAACAGACCGACGCCTAACTTTTCTACCTTGCTCTATATATATATAAGTTCTTTCTCTCTCTCTCTTTCATTATTTCCTTTTCTTCTCATCTTTCTTTGGTTTTTCTCTCCCTCTCCAAGGCAAGTACACCTTGCACTAGAAATGGAGAAATCCTCTATATTATTGTTCTATCATATTTGCTATATGTTTCTCCATATGTTTAGAACTTAAAATTTTTGGTTTTGATGGTTGGATTTAGTATATCTATATTTCTAACTTAGAGCTATCCATAGGTTCCTTGAGTTTTTCTTGGTTTTGATCTATTAAAACTTGTTTTTTTTGAAACCTAGTTGTTATATTTGATGGAGCATTCCATTTTGAGCATTTTGGCTTTTGAATCGCTTAATTTAGAGTTAAATTAAAGATTTTATGGCCGAAACAAATTTTGGAGCTTCGTTCTCAGACCTGTCTGGCGGGGACGATAAATAGTGCCACACGCAGTGTGACATGCATAAAAATCCTGCCTTGCGCCAAGTGTTGCACATTGATTTTTGGCTGTCGTCTGTGCCACGTACATTGATGTGCCGTATATTACTTCCCTACCGTGAGCCATGCGCCGCTCATGAAATTCTTGTCGCGTGCCATTCGCCGTGCATTGATTTCTTGCCGCCGTATGTGCGCACACATTAATTCTTTATCACGCACATCAATGTGCCACACAACAGCACACCACGCATGGATTTTTGGCTGTGCGCAGTGGGCCGCTCATGAAAATCAATGCGCCGTGCAGTGCACCATGCACATGGTGACCAAGATGGCAGTTTTTGCCTATTTAACTAATTTTCTAGCTAGAATCTTATAAAACTCAAAACATAAAAGTTTTAGATCTTTGTCTTGTATTTCTAAATATTTTTGGATTATCTTATTTAGAGTTCGGATGAGCAAGTTATGCCCAGGTTTCTAAAATGTGTTAAAATATAGTTTTGTGCAATTTTACATGTTTGATTATTTTGTCCATGGTTGATTAGATTTTATATTTTTGCTTGATCACCTTATTATACATTGGATAAATTAAGGGGTGTAGTTCAACTCGGCAGAGGGTCTGCAATCCCGATCCTTGTTTGGTTTAAGAATTGTGGATCTGATCTAGAGGGGTTCTCGCACTACTTTTAATCTCATATATCGATATAATAATATGACAATTGACTTGTTTGACTAGACTACTCGACTGAACTGCTTGAACATGTGAGCCATGCTTCACTGTCCTATCCTGAATTACTTGCTACTTGATAACTTGTCCATGACCTTGATACTAGAACTTGTTCCTGCCCAGACTATTGTAACTGTGCTGATACACTTGATCGCACATAGTGTGCTACTTGATAGTGAGACATCGTTCCACATACTCATGCACCATAATATATGTAATTATTTCTATACATAGATCTAGTAGTTGGACAATAACTTTTGTCATGGCTAGGTAAAATTGATTGTTGCATCACACTTGGGTGAATCCATATTTAACTTACGAGTAATAATATGAGTTTGTATCAAGAGTTCCCGTACTTAGCGTACAACATCTAAGAAGGAGTGTTCATGTGACCATGACATAAGACTCTAATTAACCTAGGGTTAACTAGGCAAGCCAACTTATAGAGCATAGGTAGGGAACGGTATCTTGAGGTCGTGCACGTTGAACCACCCTAAATTAGCTGGGAGTAAAGGCTGGCCACCACAGATACTTTATATCATCCGTACTAGTCGATTACAGTATCTGACTTAATTATAAGACTGAGCCAGTATCTTTTCTATAGAAAGCATGGAACTGTTAGTGATCATTAATTAGCTCAGGGCCCTCGCAAGGGACTACTGCATCATATATTTATATTCTTGCTCGTATATCATTGGTTCAGCCAGCCCTGTGCGATTATGACACGATATGAGGATACTCATATAATGTATTACTGGAAAAACCCAAAGATCATATATCAAGCTGTACTATATGATTGGCCGTTTAATTTGTTTGTAGTTAGTGAAGTGGACTATCATGGCATGATGATTCAATCCATGTTCTTGTTTCGTTGTTGGGTTGCGTTATTGTGTTACGATAATCCAAGGACTGAAGTTATGCTATATATATATATATATATATATATATATATATATATATATATATATATATATATATATATTATGGTGGCCCATGCAGGTCGAGAGCATATTGTCTCGGTTACGTTACTGTACCGAACAAGCCTGCCCCTAGGACTAGAGTATAGGATCTCATCCACAATTGACTGTGATTCATCTCCTTCTATCTGTTCTATTTTGAACAATTGTATCCTGCTTGATTCATGTGCTTCCCTAATAGTTCCTTGAGTGTAGTCTTCTGCTAGAATATAGGAACCCATGTTATTAGGATGATAATTAGAGTAGCACACCTATTAAGAATACAACGAGAATATAGACACACCACTAAGTTTAGAATATCTAGTGAACCTAGAATTCCTTATCTTTAGATTGTTATACCATTACCCCTTGATGTATTAAGAAGACTTGAGAGTAGTATAGACACTACTAGAGTTAGTTAGAAGTTTTACCATAATGTTTGACACCTAGTATCACATAGTCTTTTGACCTATTAATTGAAGTATAACCGAATGATATTTATCGCATGCTAGCAAAAGACGATAGTGTTTATTCAGACCATAGAATTTAGAGGTCCTTGCCCTATTTGGTCGACTAGCGACTTAGATAAGGAGGTTGTATGATAACTGTAGAGATTGTAGAGTCTTTTATTATTATTGCTTATGTTATTTTTGCTTTTGCGAACTTGAATTATTTTGTAACTTCTCACATCATAATCCAGCGTTATATTTTCTGTGCTACCTTGAATTATGCTGCTATTATAGCCTAGTTTTTGCAAGCTTAATCTTATATCGAGCTTGTTCACGACATATGTATTATTGGGGCCTGATCAACCACACTAATACAAATTGTCTAATCAGAATCAGTATATTATGGTCTAGCTAGCCATAATGCGCTTGATTCGCCATTCGCAATAATACTTTACATGGATTGAGATATATAGTTGACTAGTAGACACCTGTACTTGCCCTCTAGATATGTCTAAGCATATCGTATCCGTTACATAACTGTACCGATGCGAGCATGTGGATAGGCATTACCAAAATAGGACTTCAATCCACAACTGCTTTGACAATTCCTATTTGAATTCTTTAAACGCCTTGATCCCGATACTTCTATTCTATTACCTCGCCCTTGAACTCTTTATTATCGATCTCCGTCTTCCCTTATTTCGGAAAGACGAAACCTCGTGCTTGGTATAAGTTTAATACACAGAGAGTAGTAGATATACCCCGTAGACCGATCACATACTTGAGGATTATTCTTTTGTAATTAAGGACATATCATATATGATATAATTGGCGTTGAAGTTTTGAGGATTGAATGACATGAGTAAATAAATTAAGGAATATTTTTCTTAAAGTATATAGCCTTCTGTGATAGATGGATAAATTCTAAGTTGGGTAGCAGTGCATTGTCAACTTGAGAGGAATTTCTTTTAGATTGTGATCAAGTAAGATTAGATTGGAAGATTCAAGTCATTTTAATTTTGAGAAATTTTAAAAGAAGGATTAAGATAATGAGGATTTAATAAAAATTTAAAAATCTTGATATTGAGGACCCAATATTTATACTTTGAGCACATGATTTAAATTTTGAATATTGAAGGATGAATCATCGATTTAAATTTTTAGGATAAATATAGAATTTTAGACTTGAACAACTGGTGAATTAGATTTAAATTTTACTGATTTGAATTAAAAGTTTAATTTTGATTGTTGGGTCACCTATTTGAAATATTGAGGATGTAAATTGAGTTTAAATATTTGAAGAGTACAAAATTCTTAATTTGAGAATAGGAATAAGATTTGATTAGAATTGTTTATTGTTCAAAGTCTAGAGGAGATTATGATAGTTGGAAATTATGATATAAATTTTGATGTGGGATGTCATATAGACTTGAGTTAGATTTGGATGTTGATTATTTAAAAATCGAGAAGAGATTACGACAGGTTGAATTTTGATTTAAACAGTGGTTATATTAATTTTGAAGTGATCGCAAAAGATTCGAATAGATTTTGGAAGAGATTACGACAGGTTGAATTTTGATTTAAACAGTGGTTATATTAATTTTGAAGTGATCGCAAAAGATTCGAATAGATTTTGTTATTTAAATTTTTGGAAGAGATTGCGATTGACATACCTTGTGTACGAATGTGAAGGATTTAACAAATTATGTCTTACTTTAATTTCGAGGACAAAATTGTTTTAAGTTGGGTAGATTGTAAACTTCCTCACCCAAAATAGGTATTTGTGTATATTTTATATTATTATATTTATTATAGATGTTGAATTTATTTAGAGTATTCTCTTAGTTAATTAGAAAATAATTTTTTTTAGTATATTTACTTATATAAATATTCATTTAGAATTATTTTAGGTTATTTTAGATTTTTGGAGATTTTTCTAGAATTTTTGGTAATTAAAACTTAGAAAACATAAATTTTTAGGACTTCTATGATTTACTATACGACCATACTTGCATGTCGTTCCTACCAAATATTTATTTTAGTTTAAAATATTTAATTATATTTTTTTGTAATTTGTTTAGAATTTTAAGAAATTTATTTAGATTTTTTTAAATTATTTAGGATTTATTTGGATATATATAGTCTTAATATTAGATAGATGCTAATTTAGTGTTAATAGATATTAATAAGATTTTATAAATTATTTATATTATCTTTAATTATATTTAAGATTATAAATTATTGAGATAAATTCAAACTCTATTTTAAATTAATTCAAATCCTGAACCTACTAGGAAATCAACTTCATGCATATCCTATCCTTATTTAAATTTATCATAATCCTATCCAAATTAACCAATCCTAGTCGTATTTAATTAAGTAGTGTCCACCATTATAAATACCTCATCCTTTATATTTTTCTTCCCCAAATTCCTCTCTTTTTCGTCCAAAAATAGTCAAAATTTGTCATAAATTCAGCCTCATTTTCTACTAGTTATGACGAATTAAAAAGACGATATCTCCTAGCTCCGGACTCCAAATATGCTCTAGTTTTTTTTGTTAGAACGATAATGAGGTTAGCTTTCTGATTATATAAATTGTTTTCTAAATTATTAGTATTAAATTCTGGAAAATTCGTAGAGCACAGCATGTCCGAAAATAGATGTGTTTCGATGTATTCACGATTCCGGAAGAACCAGGAATCAGAATCACGAACCGTTTAAAGTTTCGGAAAGCTAATATTAAGATAATCAACATATATTTTTCCCAGAATTTATTTTGAAGTATTTATATACTGTTAATTCTGTAGAACTTCTAGGTTAGAATTTAACCATCGGTGCACAATACAAAATTTATATGTGCCATAATTCCCAAACGAATTTGAATTCGGATGAGCCGTAAATTCCAGCATGTTTTTGACGCTAAAATCTATAGGAAATCATACATGAAAGTTGAGTTTGTGTCGGTTGACTTTTTGGTCAACAGATCGCCTCGATTTGCGTGCCATGAGTCTCGAGTTGATAAAATTTAGTTTTTTTTGGACAAAATTTAGGAATTAACATAAAAATCAGAATAATAAGATTAAAATAGGATTTTAGAGTAATTATTCCAGAATTAAATAAATTAAAATAAATTATCTTTTGACGTGATAAATTTGTAATACATAGGCTATTTGGACTGTGACTTGGACTCTGATTCATACCAGCAGCAGGACCCCAGGCAAGATACCTTGCCAAATTATTTACAGTACTTTGCATGCTATTTATATTTCTATTTATTTATTGCATTCTGTATATTTCTTGCATGTGTAGTTTTCTTTCAGTCATTACTATGTATTAGATATGTTGACACACACATGGCACTTAGTATCATAGAGAACAATTATTAGGCGTATGGGCTTTTAACCACTTTGGTAACACCATAGTCACTAGCACGCACTATAGTGGGTCGTGTCCGATGGTCGCTACCCCCGCAGTATGTCGATTGATGGAGTCCGAGGGTCGCTACCCCCGCGGTATATCGGCTGATGATGTCCACTGACGAGCGTGAGATTGTGAGGATTAGATCGAGTAGTCTACCTTTGCCTATACGTCGAAAAGTTGTCCTCATTTGCATTCATATAGATGGTCTTGTACAGCGTACTTATTTATTTTCAAATTATATGCATATTTACTGTATTCAAGTTGGCTCGTATTTTCTGTATCTTGTTACGTCCCTCTGAGGACCTGGTCCTCTGCCAGGTGTATCTGCTCTTGAGTATTTGCAGGAGTACGGGCCTGGACCTGACGCATTCCTTTCTGCCGAGGAGGTCTTACCTTCTGAGCATCGTTGATTATCTAGCGATGGATTCTTTTAGCTGATACACTTTTGTCTTCACATTATTTTATATTGGAGATTTTATACTCCTCTCTCATTTTAGTTTTGGTTATAGTCATGGGTAGTGGATTTGTCTCCACCCGACTATTATTTTAGATATTTCAGACTCCTTATTCTAGTTTAGTATTTCTTTTCTATGACTTGTTATGTGGATGAGATTAGCATATCTGTGACTTGTGACATTATATATACCACATGTGAGTTTATATTCATATTACAGCGTACGTATGGGTTATGGGTTCCATATATTGGAGTTGCCATATCCATGCGGCTGGCATGCTTACGTATTCCTAGTCCTACGTATTTGGGACTGGGGCATGACATATATATATAGTATCCCTGATTGTGTATTGTGCCTTCTGTTAAGTAGAATTAGGGACATAGACTGTCGTGGCATGGTGGTTCAACTCATATCCTTATTTGGTTATTGTGTTACTATAATCCAAGGACTGAAGCTATGCAATGATGCTTCCAACTATTGGAATAAAACCAAATAAATTCTCTATACGTATTAATCTCACGTAATACGATAATATAGTCAACATGGTATTCCAGAACCAAGGAAAAAAGATTTGATAATTAGATCGCTTACCCTACTTTATACAGAGCATAACTTCTATTATATGAATCCAAATACCATCCAAATATATATGGTTGGAAAGCTTATCGAATCCTCTTCGATTTCTGTTTAGACATAATCAAATTTTGATAACTTTAATATGTCAAAACTGGTCTACAAAATAAGGTTTAAAATATTTCAGATTTTGATTCCAGAATTTTACGTCGATGGTGCACGACCTATAAATCCTATTATATATACCCGAATGCTATCATATAATATACAGTTGGGAATCTTATCGAATTTTCAATGATTTTTGTTCAAACATATCCTGGTTTTGAAGATTAATAGGTCAAATCTGGACTACACAAAAATGTGCACATAGGTTCCAGATTTTGATTCCAAGATTCTATATCTCTGTTGCACGACCCATAACTCCTATCATATATATTCAAACCCTATCATATCATATACCATTGAAAATATTATCGAATTTTCAACGATTTTCGTTTAGACATAATTGAATTTTGACAATGATTAATAAATAGAAACTGACTCGGGAAAATACTGCGCCATAGGAATGAATTCAGCGCGTATGAAACCTAGTTCTATCTTATGTCCAAGTCTCCTATGAGTGTGTGACCTTAACAAAAAAAATTCTTAGAATCATGTTTTAAACCACATATATTAATCTCTGAATTTACCTAAAAACAAACACTTTACTTTGAACAATAAAAATTAAACTAAAAACAATATACAAATTATACTAAAAGGAGACTTGTACAAGGAGTACAAAGAGGAGGAGGACTTGCCTTGATTTCTAAGGTTTGTAAAGGATGAAGAAATGGAGAGAAAAGGTTATGAGAGTTTTTTGGATGAAGTGGTGAAGTAAGGAGGTGAAAGCTTTATGTAGAAGTAAAGAAGTAACTTTGGTTTATATGTAACCAAATACTTATATATATAAACTATCATCCATTCTTATCTTTCCTAGATATTTAAAGTAATAACCAATCAAACCAAAGTAACCCACACCCCCTAAGGTGGCCAGCCATGTATTCAGAGGGTAGTAGCTTCCTTTGGAAGCGTGGAAATTAAATTTGAAAATTGGAGTATTTTGGTATTCTTTTTATCCTAATTGATTGAGATTCTAATTAAACCAAATCTTTTACACTAATTAATTCCTAATTCTTGAATGACAAGCACAAAACTAGTACTTCAAATAAAATCATAAAAGATAATTTTTGTAAAATAAATAATAATATTATATTAGAAATTTCCCAAAAACCCAAAAAATTATATTAAAATAATATAATTTTTCTCGAAAAGCTATTTTTTCGTAAAACTTGTATTTCCAAATAAATAATAATAATAAAAATAAATTTTGAAACTAACTATTATAGACTTAGATTGGCAATCGATAGAGACGTTATCAGATTATCGCTAAGGCAAATATATAAGATCATGCATAGATTTTTGAGAAATGGTTCGATCTGATATTCATGTCAATAAGTTATGTAGCATTCGTTACCAAAATATTGCGATCAAATACACTAATGACCAATGGAACCTAAAAATAGAAATTTATGTTTGGGGATCACGTGATATTATACCTAAGCCTATAGGTGATAATTAGTAACATTAGATGGGATATGGCCACTAGATACCTTTTTACAACCTAAAATACTTCTTTCTATTATTTTTGAATTTTTAGGATTTTTGGGAAAATTTTAGAAAATTAAAAATAGGAAATATCATTTTCTAGGACTTTTAAAATTTACTCTGTGACGATGCATGTACATTTTGCAACAATATATTTCTTTTATGCTTAGAATACCTAAATATATTTTCTATAATTTATAGGATTTTTTTGAATTTATTTAGATTTTATTTGGAGTTAATAGGATAAAAATCAATAAGAAATTAATTTAAAATTAAATCAAATCTAAAAGAAATATTAAAAATGAACTAAAACCAGATCCTTAACCACCCAAGTATGGGGACCCGCCTTTCAACGATAGAGTAGAGGCAGAGGGGTCCCAGCCCTCGGTTAAACCCCCATATAAGGGGTGTGTGGAATCTGGCCCCCATCTGGATTCCGAAGTCGAGCCGCTCTCAACCGCTTTTACGAGCCGGCTTTGTTTTCAGCCGTACGATTAAGCGAAAACCGATGGATTTCTGCCACGTGGCGCTCTCCTGCAGGGCCAAAGTCGGCTTAATATATATATATATATATATATAACGTAAGGTTTTAATAGCAGTTTTTAGAGGGAGAGAGGATTGTAGAGAGGGGTTCCAGGACTTCTCGATCTTTGCAATACCATATCTCCTAGCTCCAAAATCCAAACACTCCCTAGTTTCTTGTTTTGGAATGGTCTCGAGGTATAATTTTTGAATATTTAATTATTTTCCTAAAATTCTGAATCTATATTTCTGGAAAATTCGTAGATTATCGGTTATCCAAAATCTGACACGTTTTATTATTTTCAAGATTTTGAGAGATCTTGAACTCGAAATCATGAGCCGTTTAAAGTTTGAAAGCTGACAAAAAACTATTTAATTTATGAATTTTCCAGAATTTAATAAATTAAATTAGTATTCTTTTTAATTCGTTAAACATTGGGGTAATCATTTAACCTCCGTAACTGCGATCTTTTTGCCATATCGATAATAACTTGTAACCGATTTGAGATTTGATAAAGCCATTAATTTTAGCATTCTTGTAGCATTGAAATATATTGGTTTACCTAGTCAAATCTTAGGTTCGTATTGGTTGACTTTTCGGTTAGCTAAATGCCTCTATTTGTGTGCCACAAATCTTGAATTTGCAAACTAGATTTCATTTGGGCCAAAATTTTTGGTTAATGTTAAAATCAAAATATAATAGGATTAAAAAGATATTTATGATGATTTATTTTGGAAATAAAATAGATTAATTAGGAAAAACCTAGTTAGACACCTTTCATGGATTTAAATCTAACTTATGTTAATTCATACGACATGGTTCATGGGATGATGGCGTGTTTGGATTACTGATAGACCAGAGTTTGCCTTGCCTTCAATTTGTGATATCAATACGTTCAGGCAATTAGGCAAGTACTTGTTTAATATTTTTGTGTGCAATTATTTTATATTGTGGTATCTCATCTATATATGCAACCTTTTTGTGTCTTGACAATTACACACACGAGAGCAGAGCGATCTATTTATGTTTCCTTATTATTTTTATTGTTAACATTATCGTGATCGTGTTTCATGATTGTGAGGTATGGATATGAGAGAGGTACAGTTACTAGGCACGTGGACCAGCCCCATCGTTGGTATTTCTCCCATTTAAGGGTTGAGCCCTTTCCTATCGTTTTTACCCAAGCCTTTTACGTGTAGAAAATTTGTACTTCTCACGACACGAGCACTTATTATATTTTGTCAAGATTTCTTAGTCTTAATCATGCATGCTTCTTATTGTCATTTGTTCACCTTATCAAATGATTGATAGTTTATCTCGTACATATTCCTATTGGTCATTGGTTCACATATTTATTATTTTACTGCTTTATATTATACTTGTATTATGTTGGCTTAAACTTGTACTTTGCTCCAATTCTGACTGGGTATGTTGACAATTGTAGGCGACGACATTTGTCCGAAGGTCTACGGTGAGTATGCTGGTGATACAAAGGTCACCGATGTACCAAATTCATCTTTGGATGCGGAGTAACATATTTTCTTTCTTATGCTTTTCGTATTATTCTTAGCTAGTAGGTTTAGTGGACTTTAGTTCCTAATTGTATTTATTTTATTTACTGGGTTTGTTCTCCAGTATATCTTGAGTTGTAGTAGATATTTCTTTAAATAAATAATTGAGACTATTAGTTTAATTTTCTTGTTATGACTTAGTTGTGGATGATATGTGTATTTGTACTTGTTATGGACCATTGCTTATCATAGACAGCGTACTATCATCGATGCTGTGGCGTAGACTGGACTTGGCCATGTACTCGTGTCCTAAAAGTGGGAGTAGGGTGTGACACGTTATGAATAGAAGTATAGTTTATGTGGATGACTAGCGATGAAGGTATATACGAGACTTAGATTATCGAGGCAGATACAAATGGATCGCACATGAGTTCTAAGGAACAAATTAGAGGGATATGTAAGTGAACGACACGAATGCGATCGAGAATTTAATTAGATGACTTGATCCCTGAGTGGTGTATGTGATAGCCTCGGGAACGAGTAAACAATTTGAGGATAGAATCAATTTTAAGGATTTGGTAATGGCTTGAATCCTAAGTAGTGTATGGGATAACTTGGAAAAATGTTTGATCGCTTGAGGATTATGGGGTATCGATGAGTCTATCAGCAAACGAGCATGATAGCGCAAGCCCTTAGAACGTGTATTGTTTAGTTAGTCATGATTTTGAATATTTCGTATGAAGTTCGTTCGGACGAATTATGGATGTGTTGTGCAAATAAAAAATAATATCAAATAGGAGTTAGAATGGTGAAACGAATGGACATCTTGGTCGAGGAAACTTAGTGGATCGTACGTGCGATTTTGGATTGAATCGAATGGATCGAACCTTAAGTTTGAGATTGGAGACTTGGGGATTCGAACGGAAGTTAGAGCAATTGAAAGATAACGCGCATGGAAAATTTGGATTGAGAAAGATATCACTCGATAGAATTGAGTTGAGATATAGTTGATCAATCTTAGAATTCAATAAACGGATACAGAATCGATGCATGATAGATAGTTCAAAAATGATACAAGTAAATGAATCACGGTATTTGAGGAATAAATATAGACAAGATTAGATTTGATCTTGAATTGGATGAGTCAATTTTGAATCTAGTTTGAAAGATAGCACTCGACATCAGGCCCAGATGAGAACGATTATCCCATGGGAGCATTGGCGTGGTAATTTCATGTCGGACGGGGATGATCGAACTTACGGGAGATCAGGGTCTGACATGTTCGATGATTATGCAAATGATCTTGATAAAATAGAATGTAACGAAGATGAATAGACTGTGGCTTGAGGGTTTTCTAGTTGGATAAATAATATATAGACTATCAAATTAAAGTTTTGAACATGAATATTTTAAGGAATACTAGAGGTAGACTACGGATTGATCGAACGATAACATTGAAGTTAAAAAATTTTGCTGGCAAATTATGATAACAGCATAAACAGTTATTAGATAAATACAACTTAATAGATTAATATATAACTTTGATAAAACAAAGTATAATGATAAAGTGTCTTGGTCGTTTCGATAATAACCATAACGTTTGACATTTTTGTCTCGTGCAAGCGCAACTCTAGGCTTGTACATACGTCACGTCCGAATGAGGGCGATTATCCAGCAGGAGCATTGGCGTGACAGCATCATGTCTAGCGGAGATGATCGAACTTGCAATCGGGCATGACAATTCGAGGATCATTTTGACTTATGGTTTGACGCGATAAGACGAGTTTGAGGATACAAGTGAATCAAAAAGTGTTTCGAGGATGAGTTAGTCTAGAACGTAAAGTAAGACACGCTTGATAGTTTTGTGAATGGATACATGAATTATATTGGATGACTTAGAGTTTATGATTTAGATCGAAGATTTAGAAATTAAATCATGACTTAGTGATCAAGACTTAGAAACAAATAGGTGGATGCTATCATATATTTGAGAAGATACACTATGCGAATTGCTAGGCTTGACATGGGACCTGGATATATCGATTATTCGGTTGAACAAATTTACCGTAGGACGGTTTTGCTGAACGGACTCGGACCCTATACAACGAATATTATGAGGCAAGTAGGATGATCACTGCTCGATGTTTAAAAATCTGAGTGAAGTAAGCTTGGGTAGAATACCCTTACAAACGAATAATAGTTTGACTTTAGGAATTGGGCGGGCATCGTGCAATAAATTTGAATAATATGAATAATGAACATGAACTGTACCTATAAACTTCGGAGTTGACCTAGCGGTTAAGCAGGCGACGCTATACAGAGTGAAAGAACTGGTGTGACCGACTTTACGGTACTACTTGGGTAAATGAAAGAACTGGGGCAGTAAGACTTAGATTTAGGACTTAGAACGATAAATGCATACTAGAAAGATATTGTTTGACAAGAACGAATAGACGATAGGACTTGGACGCTAGTCGGTAGATTGGATAGGTCATGCTTGATGGTAGTACAATGCTTGGTTTTGAGTTGGATTTAAATTGGCGTAGATTTTGATTGACCCCGCTTGAGGTATCGTGGTAATTTCATAGGACGCGAATACTTGGTGAGCAAATCAGACTTGAAGTTTATCAAATTAAAAGTCTAGTTGGGATTCAATCTTGAAAAGTTTCAATCATTTGAGATGCCTTCACTAGTAGCTTGTCCGACTTTGCTATCGCTAAGTTTGGTTGAAATATATATATTTGGGGGACGACTTGAATATGTGCTCAATCTAGACTCAGTGATATGCTAAACTCGTGTACGAAGACTTCTCTATCGCTAAGCTTGGTTGAAATATATGTGTTTCAGGGATGCCTTAAACATGTCTACGATCCAGACTCAGTGATATGCTGAACTCGAATGCAGTTGCAAGTGAATATATTTAGATTCGCTTGGACGAGTATAACGATTTGGATATGTCACTCCATGTTCCCGATATACGTATTTGGAATGTATTTTTATTTTGTGGGTTGGTTCAACTCATGAGATTATTTGGTTCAACCCTCAAACTCTAGCATATATAAACCAACATTTCATTCTCTCTCTTAACGTCTTCATTTCTGGCCCTTTCTTTAGCTTTCTCTCCCCATTTCATAGGTAAGTACACCTTGCATGAGAAATAGAGAAACCCTCTATATTATTGTTCTATTATGTTTATTATGTATTTCTAAGCACTTTTAGTTCTTGAAGTTTTCTGTTTTGATGGATGGATTAGTGTAGATCTATATTTCTAACTTCGATTTTTATTGGGTTTCATGAGTTTTCCTGGTTTTGATCTAATAAACTTGTGTCTTTGAAAACCAGTTTTTGCTACATGTTAGATCTTTTGATTTAGAGAATTTTGGCTTTTGGTTCACCGGGTTTGGACTTAAAATAAGGTTCTTATGAAGAAAATAAGATTTCAGTTTTGGAAATTTTTGCCAGGCTGAACTTTCTGTTGGAGAAGACGAAGTCTTCAAGTGGCCAGTGAGCTATGTAGCTAAAAGTGTTATACGGTCCGAGAGGGTTATGCAGCTGAATTCTTGTCGCATACTGATAATATTTGTCTATCTTGTTGGATGCTAGACTGCTGATCTATACAAGTGTCCTTGAACACTTTGTGCATTCACTCGCTGAACGAATGAAAAATTTGCTAAATCCAAAGATACTCTATGCGACATGACTCTATACGACATTGCCTTATGCGGCAAGCAGAGCATGCAGCCACCTTCCCTTGGATGCATGACTCTGAACTTTGGCGCATCCTTGGCACATCTTTCTATAATTTTGTCTTTTCTTCCTAACATACTTTATGTCACATCATACTTTATGTCACATCTCTGACACTTTATTATTTCCCGTTGCTTCATCACTTATCTCGAGGAGTTGACCTTAGCCTTGACTTCATGCGGCATGACTCTATGTGGTATGACTCCATGCGACATTGAACTCTATGCGGCATGACTTCGTGCGCCCAGGATTGTCATGCGACCAGGATTATTATGCGGCCTAGAGACCCATGCGACCCTGCTTGTTTGATCGAATGTTTTCTTGATTCATGTGACCCAATATTTAATTGGTAATTCGACTCGAATACTTTATCCGTGCTGATACTACTATTGTATGATAATTATTCATATTTTCATATGCGCTGAGGTGCGACACATCGTGTCATGTGTTAAGTGATTATATTTGGGCTGTGCATCGAGAATGCCTACAAATTCCTGAACGCGTGATATTATAAATATGAACATTGTTTCCCAAGCACAGGCATGATAAGAGAGTCGAACTAGCAAAGCATGGCAAGGATATTTGATTGTATGAATATTGCATACACGCTTGGGTGAATCCAGATTTGACTTCCATGGATTCCTATCTAGCGTGCCCGAACCTTATACGTCATCTTATGGGAAATCCTTATGTGAGCACGCCTTGAGATTTCAAATACAATCTAGGGCTAATTAGGTAACGAAAAGTGTAGTAACATTTAGAGGGAATGGTATCCCGAGATCATGCTAACGAACCTTCCCACAGAGATTCATTCGAAGTGCGTTGTGGGCTGGCCACCACAGATACTGTATATCATCTGCCTTTGTGGAGTGCAGTATATGACTTATTATAATGCCGAGTCACTGTTTCAATATAGGAATATTGAAACCGCTAATACTATATTTTTAGCGCAATGGTCCTACAGGGGACTGGTGCATCTTGCAAGTGCTTATTTTATTATATTGGTTCGGTTAGCTCATGTTTGACACTGGCGTGATATGAGGATACTTAATATGCATTATTCTGAGATAATCTCAGACTCCATAAAATAGCAAACTATAAAAATGATTGGCTGATATAAGAAATAAAATTGTTTTTGATTGTATTAATTCAGCTAGTAGCCTAGGAAAATAGTTTATCATAATGTGAGGGTTCAACCTTTGTCCTTGTTTGGTTGTAGGGTTGAGCCTTAACTCTAGGAAATGCCATGGACCTAAGTTAAGACACTGAACCTATATAATATTATATTATTTCCTTGGGTTTTTATTTCTCTATTTTGTGCTTCCTTTGTGGTACTTGCTATTTGGGGTCTAACCCCAGTGGTTTTGCATGGACATATTTTGAGCCAGCACTTGAGGATTCAGCGTTCCTTCCCCCCAACTCATGGCACGCACCAGGACTATTATCGCAGGGGATATCGAGTAGGTTTTTTTTCCTGCTCATCTTGCACAATTACTTCTTTTGGGTGTTTATCCACCGACATCTGTTAGCCGGCTCGTCTGGATATTAGTTTCCTTACATGATTATATTAAATGAGACTACAGCTGAATCATTATCATGTATTTTTGCTACTTTTTTAGCTTCTTATTTTTGCACAGCTGGACTCCAGAATATTTTGAGAAAGCATTTGGGATGCCTTATTGCTTATCATATATGCTCTATGCTTAATGTTTCTTGTTTGAATGATTAAGACATAAAGTTCTTGACCATAGGAGACTTGATTGTAGCATGCACCCCCTTGTCTTATACAGCTATGATCGACGTACGATGTATAATACCTTGTACGGGATAGTTGGCCTTGTCTGTCTCCGTATTCCGGTACTAGAGCGTGATAAGGTTTTAGTGGTGGCCCATCCAGGTATGTTCTTAAGACTTGTGGGGTATCATGATCATAGGAGTCTCAATCAAATATGATCCTTCTTGATACTCTAAATTCGTACTCTTCAATACTCAGCTTGGATTTTCCCAGATTGGTTGCTTCGTTGTTCCTTCTCGTCCTGTGCTTCTTGGTTCTTATGCTATTCTTTAGGGCTTCTCCTTTCCCCGATGTTACAGCAACAAGAGAGGCAACATTGCCAGTGGAACGAGATCTTATGGAACTTCAGCCAAGGATCCGAGTTGAACTCACGATGAATGTGACCGATCAGCAGGCTCCTGGTATTCCCGTACCTCCCGTAGTGTCAGCAATGCTAGATACCCCATCCTTCCTAGATATTATTCATGGATTTTTGGCTACACAACAACACTAGATAGTGGTATAATAACAACAACAATGACAACATCAATAATAATAGCTCCAGCAGCAGGAACTGAATGTCATGTTGAACCAAGGGTTGCAAACGGCCCTAGGACGAGGCAAGAGAACAAAATATGGGGCATCTATTAGATTTTGCTGACTGAACCCCAGATACATCGATGGCACGGAGGATATAATAATGGCAGATGATTGGCTCCAGGATATTGAGACCATTCTGACAGTGGCTAAAGTTTCGGCCGAGGAACAAGTAGACTTGGTTCGCCTACAACTCCAAGATCTGGCAAGATATTGGTAGGCTATGATTGAGGTAGGACTGAGGCATCCTATTTAGTAAAAAGATTTTAGGACCCGGTTCAGGGTAAAGTACTTTAGGATTGTGGGTCAGTGTGAGTTGCAGCAGAGGTTCTTTAACCTCAAGCAAGCTGGAAGGACGATAGATGACTATACGGCAGAGTTTTACCGATTAAGCAGATTTGCTCCAACCATTGTGGCAATAGAGTTAGAGAGAACAATAATGTTCTAGCAGGGACTTCACATGGAAATCTTGCACATGGTAGAGATGCACGACTACCAGACCTTCGAGGCGGTATTAATAGCAGCCAAGAGGGTCGAGCTTACTTCTCAAAGGATGGCATCAAGAAGATTATATCGGAAGAGGCCTCATGGACAAAAAATGAGGGAGGACTAGTACACCGAACGTCAGCACCATCACCTGGCATTCGTTTACATGATACAGCACCGCAAAGAGCGACAGTTTCAACAGTGATAGCACCCACTCGGCAACAGCAGCCGAGGCAGCAGCAGCAACAACAAAAACAACGACGGAGAGCGCCGACAGGTTGTACCTACTGTGGCAAGGGAGGTCATACCCGGGATATTTGTTGGGCACCTAACAGACTATGTTTGAGATATGGGAGCCCTGATCACAAGATTACCACGTGCCTATTGGTGCAGAGGCCAGGAGGGCTAGTACAACAGTTTCCTGTATTGCTAGCTCCAAGAAAAGTTCAGCAAGAAGGACCAGCAGTAGCAGTGTGGCCTCTGGCTCAGCATCCATTGCCAATGCAGGCCCATTTTTATAGGTAGCAACTAAAGAATCAGAAAGGACAATAACCAAGACAGCAAGGAATATAACAACAAGGAGCTCGACAAGGCCAAGGACAGGCACTAACCTTGTCTTTAGAGGAAGCAATGACGTCAGGCAACGTAGTGGCAGGTAACATTTTTATTACAAACTTTTCTGCCAAAGCTTTATTTGATTATGGAGCTTCACACTCATTTATATCTACACAATATGCGACACATATTGGATTAAAGTTTGAGGCATTACCAGGGAGGCTGAATATACTTACTGGCAATGGGATCGTAGAAGTTAGTAGGGTATGCCTAGCTTGTCCAGTCATAGTATATGGACATCTATCACCTGTAAAGTTGATCAAGTTCCCTATGGATAACTTTGACATTATCTTAGGTATAGACTGGTTAAGAGACAGTCATGCAACGATAAACAGTCATGAGGGTAGAGTGTTTTTTAGAATTCCTGGTCTAGAAGAGTTTGTCCTTGGCAGAATAACAGGATACTAGCACAAGGAATGAGTCACAACCCTAGGAAAAGAAGCAAATATGCTGCCCTATATAGTTGAAGAGTTCATGGACGTCATTCCCAATGATCTTCATGGAGTACCCCCAGTTAGGCAGTAGAGTTTTGTATAGAGTTAATGTCAGGAGCAGAACTAGTATACTAGAACTTGTACCCAATGTTACCATCAGAGCTTGATCAGTTATATTGACACATGGAAGAATTGAAAGAAAAGAAGTTTATTCAGACCAGTGCATCACCATGGGGAGCACCAGCGGTATTGGTAAAGAAGAAGGATGGATTGACGCAGTTGTGTATGGATTATAGGCGGCTTAATTCAGTGACTATAAAGAACAAGTATCCATTACCAAGGATTGATGATTTTTTTGACCAATTAAGTGGAGCAAGAGTATTCTCTAAGGTAGATTTACGATCATGATATCATCAGGTGCGAGTCTGGGAGCAGGATATACCAAAGACAATATTTAGGCCATGATATGGGCATTACAAATTTTTAGTTATGCCATTCAGATTGACTAATATTCCAGCAATATTCATTGACTTGATGAACAATATTTTTATACCTTACTTAGACCAATTTGTGGTAGTATTCATCGATGACATCCTGGTATATTCTCGTAATAAGGAGGAGCATGAAGAATAACTCAGGATAGTTCTGCAGAATTTGAGCGAGCATCAGTTATACGGAAAGCTTAGTAAGCGTTAGTTTGGCTGAATCATATATCCTTTCTTGGACACATTTTTTTCTGAAGCAGGAGTGTCAGTTGATCCTAAGAAAGTAGAGGCAGTAGAAAACTGGCCAATCCTAAAGATGGTAGCGAAAGTGCGTAGTTTCCTAGTCTTGGCAGGATACTACAAAAGATTTGTGTCAGATTTGCTAAGATCTCAGCACCTTTGACTCAGTTGACGCACAAGAAAGTTAAATTTGTGTGGTCAGTGAAATATCAAATATCCTTTGAAGAGTTGAAGAAGAAGTTAATCTCTACCCCAATCCTTACTCTTCCACTAGGCTTTGGAGGAATTATAGTGTATTATGATGCATATGGAAAAGGACTTGGATGTGTTTTGATGCAATAAGGGAGAGTGATAGCATATGATTCTCGGCAGCTTAGAGATCACAATAAAACTATCCAACTCATAATTTAGAGTTAGCAGCAGTAGTGTTTGCACTTATGCTATAGAGGGACTACTTATATGGTGATTGAGTAGAAATATTCACAAATCATAAGAGTCTGAAGCATATGTTCACGCAGAAGGACCTGAACATGAGTCAGAGAAGGTGGCTAGATTTGTTAAAAGATTATGACGTGGAACTTTAGTACCATCCAGGCAAGGCTAATATAGTAGCTGATGCACTTAGCAGAAGAGGCTGAGCATTTATGTTGACTAATCATAAGCACATTCTAGAAGACTAAAGAGAGATGGATATCATGATAGTACTTCCATTCAGGCTAGCCTACAGATTCAGTCAACTTTGATAGATATAATCAAGCTAGCTCAGGCAGAGGACCCAAAGATTCAAAAGATCTTAGAAGAATGTGAGTCAGGTCTTCGAAAGGAGTTGACAATACATACGTATGGAATGCTATGGTTTGGGAATCATCTATGCGTATCGACCGGGGATATTCGACAATAAGTTATGAATAAAACACATAGTTCCCAGTATTCCATTCATCCGGGAGGCACGAAGATGTACCAAGATATCAAGCAACACTTTTGGTAGAATAGAAAAAGAGAAAAATAGCACTCTTCATAACTCGATGTCTGATATGTCAGCAATTGAAGGCAGAACAACAGAGACCGACAGGATTATTACAACCTCTCCCTATTCCAGAGTGGAAGTGGAAATACATCATGTTGGACTTTGTGAATGGTTTACCAAGATCACCGACTGGTCGAGATACATTTTGGGTGATAGTAGATTATCTCACAAAAGTAGCTCACTTTCTTCATTTTCGAGTAGGACAGTCTACAGAACAATTGGCTGAAATATATATGCGACAAATAGTGAGACAATACGGTATCCCAGTAAGTATCATTTCAGATCGAGACATACAGTTCACTTCTCATTTTTGAAAAAAGTTTACACCAGAGCTTGGGCACCAAGTTAAGATTAAGCACAATTTACCACCTCAGACAAACGGACAATCAGAAAGAACCATCCAGACATTGGAAGATATGCTATGAGCCTGTACCTTAGATCTTGGTAAATCTTGGGAGAATCACCTTCACTTGGTGGAATTCTCGTACAATAACAGTTATCAGGCCAGTATTAAGATGGCACCTTTTGAAGCACTATACGGTAGAAAGTATAGGTTACCGTTGGCTTGGGACGACATTGGTGAGTGGAAGTTTTTAGGCCCTGAAATGATCATGCAGAAAGTAGAGGTTATCAAGCATATTAGAGAGCGACTTCAGATTGCACAAAATAGGCGTCATCATTGGGCAGATCAGCATCGCAGATCTTTAGAGTTTTGTATCGGCGGCTATATATATTTGCAGATTTTGCCTACCCGTGGAGTCATTAAATTCGGGGTTTGTGGAAAGCTTAGTCCTAGATATGTAGGTATATTCGATATTCTCGAGCGGGTAGGCGATGTTTCTTATCGTCTTGCTCTTCTGCCTTCGTGACATAAGGTATACGATGTATTTTATGTGTCTCAGTTGCGTCGGTATATTTCGAATCTTAGTTATATCCTCGATCACTCTGAATTAGTTGTTGGTACCAACTTATCTAATGAGGAGCAATTCGTATCTATTTTGGATCAAAGAGAGAAAGTAATAAAGAACCAAAATATTTCTCTTGTACGAGTGACCTGGGGACATCACACTCTTGGAGAATCGACGTGGAAGCACGATGACGATATTCGATCTCGGTACCCGCACCTGTTCAATTTGAAAGGAATATTCTATCTTATACCTTCATATCTTGGATTCTGTGATCAGGTGATCACTTAGGTGTTGTGATGATATTGCTTACATGAGTAGTTGCTAGTAGGTTTATATCGTTCTTGTCCCGACTTCTCTAGCTATTGCTTGGATTCAAATTCTGAGAACAGAATATTTCTAAGGTGGATAGAGATGTCATTCCCTGTTCCCGATATACGTATTTGGAACGTATTTTTATTTTAGTACGATTGCATGTGCAAGGAGACTAGACCCATTCTTTGGTTTAACTTGGTTCATGGTTTATTTTGTGGGTTGGTTCAACTCATGAGATTCTTTGTTTCAACCCTCAAACCCTAGCATATATAAACCAATATTTTATTCTCTCTCTTAACGCCTTCATTTCTTCTCTTTCTTTAGCTTTCTCTCTCCATTTCATAGGCAAGTACATCTTGCATGAGAAATATATAAATCCTCTATATTATTGTTCCATTATATTTATTATGTGTTTCTAAGCACTTAGTTCTTAGAGTTTTCTATTTTGATAGATGGATTAGTGTAGATCTATATTTCTAACTTAGGTTTTTATTAGGTTTCATGAGTTTTTTTTGGTTTTGATCTATTAAACTTGTGTCTTTAAAAACAAAATTTTGCTACTTGTTAGATCTTTTAATTTAGAGCATTTTGGCTTTTGGTTCACCTGAGTTGGACTTACAATGCGATTTTTATGAAGAAAACAAAATTTTAGTTTTGGGAATTTTCTCCATGGCTGAACCTGCTGTTGGAGAAGACGAAGTCTTCATGCGGCCAGCGAGCTATGCGCCTAAGAGTGCTATGTAGCCCGAGAGGGTTATACGGCTGAACTCTTGTCATATACTGATATCATGCATCCATCTTGTTGAATGCATGACTTCTGATCTACACAATGTCCTTGAACACTTTATCCATTCACTCGCTGAACGAATGGGAATTTTGCTAAATCTAAAGACACTCTATACGACATGACTCTATGCGACTTTGACTTATGCGTAACCAGTTTATGCGGCCACCTTCCCTTGTACGTATGACTCTGAACTTTGGAGCATCTTTTGGCGCATCCTTGGCACGTCTTTATATTATTTTATCTTTTTTTCCTGACACACTTTATGTCATATCACACTTTATGTCACATCTCTGACACTTTATTATTTCCCGTCGCTTCATCACTTATCCCGAGGAGTAGACCTTAGCCCTGACTTCATGCGGCATGACTTTATGCAGCATGACTCCATGCAGCATCGAACTCTATGCGGCATGACTCTATGCGGCCAGGATTATCATGCGGCTTGACTCCTCATGCGGCTAGGATTGTTATGTGGCCTAGAGACCCATGCGGTCCTCCTTGTTTGATCAAATATTTTCTTGATTCATCTAAACCAATGTTTAATTGGTAATTGGACTCGAATACTGTATCCGTACTGATACTACTATTGCTTGATAATTATTCTTGTTTTCATGTGCGCCGAGGTGCGACACATCGTGTCATGTGTTAAGTGACTATATTTGGATTGTGCATCGAGAATGCCTCCAAATTCCTGAATGCGTTATATTATAAATATGAATATTGTTTCTCCAGCACGGGCATGATAAGTGAGTCGAACTACCAAAGCGTGGCTAGGATATTTGATTGTATAAATATTGCATACACGCTCGGGTGAATCCAGATTTGACTTCCATGGGTTCGTATCTAGCGTGCCCGTACCTTGTACGTTATCTTAATGGAATCCTCATGTAAGCACGCCTTGAGATTTCAAATACAACCTAGGGCTAATTAGGTAACGAAAAGTGTGTAACCTTTGGAGGGAAAGATATCCCGAGATCATGCCAACGAACCTTCCCACAGAGATTCATTCGAAGTGCATTATGGGCTGGCCACCACAGATAATGTATATCATCTGCCTTAGTGGAGTACAGTATCTGACTTATTATAATGTCGAGCTACTGTTTCAATATAGGAACATTGAAACCGCTAATACCGTATTTTTAGCGTAGTGGCCCTACATGGGACTGGTGTATCTTGCAAGTACTTGTTTTATTATATTGGTTTGGTTAGCTCATGTTTGGCACTCGTGTGATATGATGATACTTATTGTGCATTATTTTGAGATAAACTCAGACTCCATAAAATAGCAAGCCGTACAAATGATTGGTCGATATAAGAAATAGAAATATTTATGATTGTATCAATTCATCTAGTTGCATAGGAAAATGGATTATCATAGTGTGAGGGTTCAACCTTTGTCCTTATTTGGTTATAGGGTTGAGCCTTAATGTCACGACCCGCACCCGGTGTAGGGACGCAAGTAGTGAACAACGTCCAGCCTATGCCGCAGCATCGACGGTAGAACACTGTTTGGGTAAACTATCTATCTAACATTCAAGACGTAGCAATGCCACCAATGTAATATGAATATACTAAATCACAGATTTATGAATGGAATAAGCACAAATATGATAAAAGAATAGAAGAGTCACAAATATAACTCATGAGACAAAATAATATTCAATGAGTCAAGAAATACTAAGAACAATGCTGAAGACAAATCCAGTACAAAAGAAAACTAACAACTAAACTATGAGTCCTGGATCTGTCACTACCACGTTCCGAAAACAGGGGTATTTTTGACTTTTAATAATATTTAATATTATTGTAGTTACAATTAAGTAAGTGTATGATAATTATTTGATTTAAATAAATATGTGAGATGTGTAATTAAATATAATATTATGTACAGTGTTTATTTATTTTTTTCTAGCAGAATTGACCTAGAAGCCCAGTAGACGAACACCTGTCCGAATTATAGAATTCTGTATTTAATTATTTTTATCTAGAATTTATTTATTGGAGATTTTAATTAATTACCGTATTTTATTTAATTTATTGTGCATTGCCTTTGCTTCGATATTTGGAGCACTACCCTGACTTTTGTCCTCCAACAAATTTCACCATCTTGCCCTAGACGTGCCCGCCTTCAATTTTGCTATTTTTATAACTCATAATTATGCTCCCTGTGCATTATTTCTAGCCGCACAAAAATCGTCGCGGACGTTACTTAATAAATCCCTATTTTGCATCGTTGTGCGTTCCAATCAAAAATTTGAGGCGATCTTGACCTATTTTTCGTGCGGCCCAAATTAGGGTAATATTCTGTTCTGAGTCTTCTTCATTATTGGTATTGATGACCTGACCTGATTTTGGCCCCATGTACTCCTAATTAATTTTAGAACACAACTTGCATTTAATTCTAATTAAATTGAGGATACTATTTAAACCAATTCTGAAAATCCCAATTTAATTCTAGTGCCCTGCAAATTGAGCCCATACCGATCATACAGCGCCCCCTGACCCTACAAAACACCGGACACCGAATCGCCCGCCAAATTTTCGTCATTTCATGCGCCTGTGCAAATACCCAAATTTAAGGGGGCTAATTTACAAATTTGCATTTTGTGGCAACACCTCATTTGATTAAACCAATGAGGGAGCCCTAATAATTTTTAATTAGCCTCTCACCCTCATCCTCACATAAAAATCCTTCATGTCCAATCCTGGCCACTCAATTAAAGTGGGTACATCACCACCCTTCATCCACATCTCACCCCCTCCTATTTAATGTACTATCAAGCCCTAATCCCAAAAATTTAACCTAGGAAAACACACCCCAAGCTTTCCCAAACCGTAGCCCCCATTTCTATTTTTCCTTCTCTTCTTCTTCTTCTTCTTTTTCTCCTTCTTCCTTCTTCTTCTTCTTCTTCTTCTTCCCTTCTTCTTCTTTCTTTGGTTTTTTAAAATTCAAATAGAAGAAAAGGGGGGGGGGGAATCCCATCTTCACCTTTACTGTATACCCGAGCCCCTTCCCTGTGCACTCCGGTCGGCCATCAGGCGACCCGGCCAACCTCGGCGGCCAGCCCCGAGACCGGCCAGGCCGACCCCATCTCACTGTTGCTCTTTCCCCTGTCCATCCATTTCCGGCCAGCTAGCCGACCCGCGGGCGCCCCACCTTGCTCCGCTGCTCTCCCCCTCCGGTCAGCCGCTGCTCCGGCCCTCTGCTCTCCGGCGGCTTCCTCCATCATCCCCGCCGACCTGTCCAGCAGCGCTCTGTAAGCGCTGCGTCTTCCCATCGTGCGACGTCGTGAGCTCAGCCCGTGAGCGATCGGCAACGACCACAACTTCACGCCGCCCCCGTTCACCTCGTTGTCGACCCACCAGCGTCACCACCCTGCACCTCCTGCTGTCGGAATCCGGTGAGAGGGATCCGACGTGGAGGCTCAACTTCGACGGGTTCCGGCGGTGGGATCACCAGGAGAAGCCGCAACGTGGACTCCAAGATTGTCTAGGCGTTCGTGGTTCTGAAGATGTAGTGGCCGAGTAGTATCAACAACAGGTTGAAATGTTAGAAGGCTTTGATGAAATGGATACCTTGACTGAGTGTGGTTTTCTTCCTGGCATGTCAAAGGAAGATCGTGAAAGGATGGCTAGAAATGAGACGTTTGCCATTCGGATCTCAAACATAGCAAATATGGTTCTTTTTGCGGCAAAAGTTTATGCTTGAGTCGCTCATTAGCAATCTTTCCATCCACACTGGATTCTCTTATTGATCTGTTTTCGGGCTTCATCTTATGGGTTACTGCATTGTCCATGCAAACACCTAATCCCTATCAGTACCCTATTGGGAAGAGGCGCGTGCAACCACTGGGCATCCTTGTTTTTGCATCTGTCATGGCAACACTTGGTTTCCAGATAATTTACCAGTCGGTGCTTTCTTTGATATCTGATGAGGGTGAATTCAACTTGACCAAAGAACAAGAAACTTGGGTTGTGAACATTATGCTATCAGTGACAGTGCAATTCTTGCCCATTACATAGAAGGATGGATAGACCCTGTTGGAGCCATCATTCTAGCATTGTACACCATCCGGACATGGTCGACTACGGTGCTGGAGAATGTAAACTCTCTTGTAGGCCGGTCTGCTGCTCCAGAGTATCTTCAGAAGTTGACATACCTGTGCTGGAACCACCACTCCCATTCCTCCCTCTGCTGTGAGTTTCCTCCTCCCCTCTTTCTTTCTTCACAATGTATGAATGTATATATATATAACTAATATAATGTGTATATACATATATGACTAGTGTATATGTATTTGTATGTATATAATTAATGTGTAGAAGTATATGTATATACGTATGAGTATAAATTCATATACGTATATGTGTATTATTTATTTAATTAATGTTAATACACATAATGTATAGTATATATAATATTGGTATACGTATAAATATATATTTCGTATATACTTAATATATTTTTAATATTAAATGGGTATACATGTATATATGTATATATATTTTGTATATGTATGTAATCAATAATTGGTATATATGTATGTATTATTAAAAGGTCCATATATATATTGTATATATATTTAATTTAGTATAAATATATATTTGGTATATAAATGCATATATATATATATATTAGTATATGTTAATTGATATATGTTTAATAAAAACATAATTTGGCATATATAAATAAATGTAGCATAATATATATTTTGGGTATATATATATAAACGTATTTTTGTATATATATATATTCTTATGTACATACAGTTATACCTATTTTGTATATACTTTGGAATAACCAAATATATGTATTATATTTGATTATTAATAATACATTTAATTGGTGAATATACTCGATAACTCTAGTTGACTAGTGCCCTGCCTAGCATGGCCCTGAGGCCAGTGTTTTGATTGTGTGTTAGCGTAGCATCTGATGCAAATGTGGTTTTGCTTGTGATATGTTATAGGACTGTTGGTTTACCCAGGGGATACTCTGGAACAGGACATCAATAATTACCAGCTAAGGACCCAAGGCGAGTACATTCTCTGATTAGTTTCTAATTTATGATATCTCCTATGTTCACTGTATCTAGTGTAAATATCCATGTTCTTGACACGTTGGTTACACGGATTGGTATCCACGGATCTCGTCATGAGATGTTATTCCTTATACATGGTGTAGCTTGTACAAGACTTGTTTCCTTGATATCTTGTGCATGTACAGACACTGAGACCCGGAGAGATTTGCTACCTCCCTTGGGAATCCCGTGCCATAGCGTACCATGATTGGATCTACTATACCAGTCGGGGGTGGAGAGTATTTTAGTGTAGATATGTGATCATATCCAACTTTTCATGCATCATAGCTCACCCCACATCTCACGTCGGGTGCGGCCTGACCATCTCCATGCTTCATAGCTGTTACGTGTGATTAGCCTGACCTCTCCATGCATTATAGCTAACCAATGGTTAGCCTGACCTTCGTGAATCATAGCTAATCACATGTAACCAGCCTGATCAAGTTCCCAAGCCGATCACATGTTAAAGCTAGTACTCACACACTTAGTCATAGGACTCTTGCTCATTGACATATTGCTTCTTTTCCTGCATTTACTTACAGTATTTTCAGTATTTCTTTTGTTGTACATTTCTCGTACCTATACATGCATCTGGTATATTTCCATCTAGAACTGCTACATAGTTTATATCATTAATAAAGAACTGCTATTTAGAGATGTACTTTGCTCCTTCCTGACTGGAATTTTTTTTTCCAGACTGTGACCTTAGTGGACTTGGTTCCGACACTTGAGGATTGGATGTTACTGATTGCAGGTATGATTATTTTGTTATTAGACTTGTGTTGTATTCTTTATTCTTCAAATTCCTATCATGCTGTAGTTGTGATTGAGTATGTTGTTAATATTTTTATAGTATTATCCGAGTCTCCTTATGGAGTTGGATACTAGCGTGAGATTGTTTAGATAGTACTCGACCTAGACAGCGTTCTACCGCCGATGCTGCGGCGTAGGCTGGACGTACCCACGCACTCGTGCCCCTAAACCGGGTGCGGGTCGTGACACGTTTTTAGTGGTGGCCCATGCAGGTCAGACTTCGCAAGTTGTGCGATGTCGTGGTAGTGCGACGTCCTAGTTGTACTACTGCGTGCCTGCTATAGAATATAGGACATAGGATACTAGGATGAGAGAGGATACTCAATCACAAAATCTTGAGAGATTCCTGGGACGACCCCATGAGAATCTTATTATAAATTCCAATTTAATTCCTTCGCCCTTATTTCCGTCCGTCCTCACTCGTTGATATTGAGTTTGATTCTTGTTGACCAGTTGTTAACTTTAATTCTTGGTATCGTTGTTGAGTTGATTTCATAGTGAGATGAATTTTACGGACTAGAATTTGTGGTATCATCTGATGACATATATTGATGAGGACAGTGAGAAAGGTAAAACGTCTACTTTGGTTATGGAACCTAGAGTTTATCGCAGCCATATTAGCTGTCGTGACGAGAACGTAGGAACCTAACTTGGATGTACGTACTTTAGTTATGAGATTTAGAGTTTCTCGCAGCCATACCGGTTGGCGTGGCGAGGATTCTAGATGACATGATTATAGCGTTGCATACCTTAGTTACGGAACCTGTCGTTTATCGCGTCTATGCTTACTGGCGTGGCGAGGATTCTGAGTGTCATGATTTCGGATAGACGTGTATGATTATCAGGTTGTATCTTAAATTGGTTCTTAAAATATCATCTCAAGACTTATCTATTTCTGTTATTCCAGGACTTTGTTCCATCGCTTCTTTTCTTTACTAGCAGTAAAGATACCTTCTGTCCTCAATCCAATTCCTTTTGAGCTTCTATTCCTTGAGGGTTCCTTGTTAAGTACGATAATTAGTGAATTATAATTATGTCTGTGTCTTGAGTATTAGTATTGACTGAGTGTTGCTTGTGAGTTTGTAAGTGTTTCCTAGTTGGACATGTGAGCATTAGGCATTGATCTAGAATTTACCCATAGCAAATACCTTGTAACAATGGTGCTGGGATAAGGTCATTAGAGACTGTGAGTAGGATGAGAGTATAGAGTATCAGTGATAGTTCTCAGAGTTAGTATCAGAGCCAACATACCCGTCCTGGATAATCATGATTTTGCAATTGGATGACCTACGTGAACATTAAGTATCCAGGAATTGTGTTAAGATTAATGGAGCATGATGTTCAATTAGATGATTGATATCGGAAGTGTTAAAGGTGAGAAAATATATACGCATAAAGAGTTAATGAGGTGTCATGGGTAGAGAAATATCGGAATTGGTAATGAAAATGGTGAGGCGTATCACAGATCAGTTTAACAGGCTGTAAAAGGTTAAAGGGAAATAGCATACATCAATCGAGATGAAGAACCATACACATGCCCATGAGAGTAAAGAAACATGAGTATTATAGAAGGTACAGGTAAACATGAGTTCTAATGAGCTTGATGAGATGATCCATTAATGAAGCTAGTGATATAATACCAAGAAGTGCTAATGGTTCTATTTCGAGAGTTAGTCGAGAATGACGCTCAAAACAGCAAGCACTCTGCGTGATGATAATCGGATGATATACCAGTTAATATAGATTGAAAATCATGGAAGGAAATATATGTGATGATAACTTTGATCATCGGAGGTAATAGTACAATAGTACAAGTGATTCAGGCAGTACAATTTTAGTACACAATTATAGACACTAGATGCATTGAGTGCACCTTGAGTATCAGAGACCGTGAGCACTGATATGGACATTGTGGAGTTATAAATTAAAAGGTGGAAATAAAATTTTATTTTTAGAATAATTGAGGAGTTGAGATTATGTCATTAAATTTTTGAGAATTTTAAATATGAAATCAATAAACATGGTTAAGGCTACAAAGATTTTAGAAGTGATTAAATTTTTTATGCGATGTTGAGCATCTGACCTTGAGGAGGTATACGCGAATTATTTTAAGTTGATTGAGAAGTTAAACCTTGACGATTATTTTGAGGATTAATTTTATGGTAGATGAGAGATATGAATATTAACATATGAGTAGATGATATACATATGTAAGGATCTGATAACTTGAGCAGGATTGAGATGGCACCGCAGACTGACTTGGGTGTCCATCTAGAGTTGTACTAGAAAGGGCTTAGCACTTAGTATGGTGTTGCACTTGACGTGTATTTGAGTGATAAGAATAGTATAAACAATTGTAGTAGGAACGGGAACTGACAGAGAGTATGGTACTAAAGAGATAGAGGTATCAAACTTGGATGCATATTGAACCATGGTTATATTAGAGAATCTTGGTATCAGATTTAGGTATTAATAAGCAGATGTATGCAATGAGGAGGTAATCATGGATGTTGTGGACTAATGATTAATTGATATGAGTACCGGTGTACAGGAATATGAATTAGTTAGTGAATTTGCTAGAGCTAAGTGTATGTTAGAGATAGGAAATACTGCAGGGAATATGTTAGCAGGTTCCTTCTCTTCTCATGTTGTTTTCGTCTTCTGATTGATTGATTCCCTAGTACCGTGGGTTGTATTCGTGATTTACTTGTTAGAATGTAGCTAGTAGTACACCCTGACAGAGACTGCAATACCATGACAGGACGCATGACCTATATATTTTCTTAGATTGCATGACTGTAGGGAGAACCTTCTTAAACCATGATCATTGGGGTTTGGACCATAGCAAAGATCTATGACAAGGTTATGACTTGACAAGAGTCATGAGATGCTAAAATTTTGGAAGATAAGCATAAAGAATTAAGGATTAATATGGCAGAGTTGATAAATCATTGATTTTATCAAGATTGAGATGTGATTAAATTATCATTAGACTTCGAGGATAAACATTAATTTAAATGAGAGGTTGAGAATTTAATATGGTAGGATTGATGATTGTTGATTATGATATATTTATCATTAAAATTTTTGAGAAATTCTAGAAGATTATTATTATATTTTATTGGACTGGAAGATGAAGATTTAATTGAAAATATTAATTGAGGATTTTGCGAGTATTATATTATTTGGGTATTGTGAGGAAAAAGGAATCAAGGATTTAGATCACTAATGGATTAGTGTTTTTTGATGGAAATTTTAAATGTGCATTGTTGGACTAAGTTAGAGGAGTAGATATCAATTCGGGTTTTAATTACTAACATCAGCTTCGTAGGAGATTATGATACGAATGGAGTTCGATGATAAATTTTGATGATTTTTCAGGAATACAATAATTTCAAATTTTTTGAAATTATGAAATGACAAAGTGGATTATTCAGGATTATGTGGGTTGGTGAATTTAACTATTGATGGATAATAATATAATGAATAAACACTACTATGAGGACTTTAAATTTCGAGGACGAAATTCTTTTAAGGAGGGTAGACTTGTCACTACCACGTTCCGAAAACAGGGGTATTTTCGACTTTTAATAATATTTAATATTATTGTAGTTACAATTAAGTAAGTGTATGATAATTATTTGATTTAAATAAATATGTGAGATGTGTAATTAAATATAATATTATGTACAGTGTTCATTTATTTTTTCTAGCAGAATTGACCTAGAAGCCCAGTAGACGAACACCTGTTCGAATTATAGAATTCTGTATTTAATTATTTTTTATCTAGAATTTATTTATTGGAGATTTTAATTAATTACCGTATTTTATTTAATTTATTGCGCATTGCCTTTGCTTCGATATTTGGAGCACTACCCTGACTTTTGTCCTCCAACAAATTTCACCATCTTGCCCTAGACGTGCCCGCCTTCAATTCTGCTATTTTTGCAACTCATAATTATGCTCCCTGTGCATTATTTCTAGCCGCACAAAAATCGTCGCGGACGTTACTTAATAAATCCCTATTTTGCATCGTTGTGCGTTCCAATCGAAAATTTGAGGCGATCTTGACCTATTTTTCGTGCGGCCCAAATTAGGATAATATTCTGTTCTGAGTCTTCTTCATTATTGGTATTGATGACCTGACCTGATTTTGGCTCCATGTACTCCTAATTAATTTTAGAACACAACTTGCATTTAATTCTAATTAAATTGAGGATACTATTTAAACCAATTCTGAAAATCCCAATTTAATTCCAGTGCCCTGCAAATTGAGCCCATACCGATCATACAGCGCCCCCTGACCCTACAAAACACCGGACACCGAATCGCCCGCCAAATTTTTGTCATTTCATGCGCCTGTGCAAATACCCAAATTTAAGGGGGCTAATTTACAAATTTGCATTTTGTGGCAACACCTCATTTGATTAAACCAATGAGGGAGCCCTATTAATTTTTAATTAGCCTCTCACCCTCATCCTCACATGAAAATCCTTCATGTCCAATCCTGGCCACTCAATTAAAGTGGGTACATCACCACCCTTCATCCATATCTCACCCCCTCCTATTTAATGTACTATCAAGCCCTAATCCCAAAAATTTAACCTAGGAAAACACACCCCAAGCTTTCCCAAACCGTAGCCCCCATTTCTATTTTTCCTTCTCTTCTTCTTCTTCTTTTTCTCCTTCTTCCTTCTTCTTCTTCTTCTTCTTCTTCTTCTTCTTCCTTTCTTCTTCTTTCTTTGGTTTTTTAAAATTCAAATAGAAGAAAAAGGGGGGGGGGGGAATCCCATCTTCACCTTTACTGTATACCCGAGCCCCTTCCCTGTGCACTCCGGCCGGCCATCGGGCGACCCGGCCAACCTCGGCGGCCAGCCCCGAGACCGGCCAGGCCGACCCCATCTCACTGCTGCTCTTCCCCCTGTCCATCCATTTTCGGCCAGCTAGCCGACCCGCGGGCGCCCCACCTTGCTCCGCTGCTCTCCCCCTCCGGTCAGCCGCTGCTCCGGCCCTCTGCTCTCCGGCGGCTTCCTCCATCATCCCCGCCGACCTGTCCAGCAGCGCTCTATAAGCGCTGCGTCTTCCCATCGTGCGACGTCGTGAGCTCAGCCCGTGAGCGATCGGCAACGACCACAACTTCACGCCGTCCCCGTTCACCTCGTTGTCGACCCACCAGCGTCACCACCCTGCACCTCCTGCTATCGGAATCCGGTGAGAGGGATCCGACGTGGAGGCTCAACTTCGACGGGTTCCGGCGGTGGGATCACCAGGAGAAGCCGCCACGTGGACTCCAAGATTGTCTAGGCGTTCGTGGTTCTGCAGATGTAGTGGCCGAGTAGTATCAACAACAGGTTGAAATGTTGGAAGGCTTTGATGAAATGGATACCTTGACTGAGTGTGGTTTTCTTCCTGGCATGTCAAAGGAAGATCGTGAAAGAATGGCTAGAAATGAGACGTTTGCCATTCGGATCTCAAACATAGCAAATATGGTTCTTTTTGCGGCAAAAGTTTATGCTTGAGTCGCTCATTAGCAATCTTTCCATCCACACTGGATTCTCTTATTGATCTGTTTTCGGGCTTCATCTTATGGGTTACTGCATTGTCCATGCAAACACCTAATCCCTATCAGTACACTATTGGGAAGAGGCGCGTGCAACCACTGGGCATCCTCGTTTTTGCATCTGTCATGGCAACACTTGGTTTCCAGATAATTTACCAGTCGGTGCTTTCTTTGATATCTGATGAGGGTGAATTCAGCTTGACCAAAGAACAAGAAACTTGGGTTGTGAACATTATGCTATCAGTGACAGTGCAATTCTTGCCCATTACATAGAAGGATGGATAGACCCTGTTGGAGCCATCATTCTAGCATTGTACACCATCCGGACATGGTCGACTACGGTGCTGGAGAATGTAAACTCTCTTGTAGGCCGGTCTGCTGCTCCAGAGTATCTTCAGAAGTTGACATACCTGTGCTGGAACCACCACTCCCATTCCTCCCTCTGCTGTGAGTTTTCTTCTTCCCTCTTTCTTTCTTCACAATGTATGAATGTATATATATATAACTAATGTAATGTGTATATACATATATGACTAGTGTATATGTATTTGTATGTATATAATTAATGTGTAGAAGTATATGTATATACGTATGAGTATAAATTCATATACGTATATGTGTATTATTTATTTAATTAATGTTAATACACATAATGTATAGTATATATAATATTGGTATACGTATAAATATATATTTCGTATATACTTAATATATCTTTAATATTAAATGGGTATACATGTATATATGTATATATATTTTGTATATGTATGTAATCAATAATTGGTATATATGTATGTATTATTAAAAGGTCCATATATATATTATATATATATTTAATTTAGTATAAATATATATTTGGTATATAAATGCATATATATATATATTAGTATATGTTAATTGATATATGTTTAATAAAAACATAATTTGGCATATATAAATAAATGTAGCATAATATATATTTTGGGTATATATATATAAACGTATTTTTGTATATATATATTCTTATGTACATACAGTTATACCTATTTTGTATATACTTTGGAATAACCAAATATATGTATTATATTTGATTATTAATAATACGTTTAATTGGTGAATATACTCGATAACCCTAGTTGACTAGTGCCCTGCCTAGCATGGCCCTGAGGCCAGTGTTTTGACTGTGTGTTAGCGTAGCATCTGATGCAAATGTGGTTTTGCTTGTGATATGTTATAGGACTGTTGGTTTACCCAGGGGATACTCTGGAACAGGACATCAATAATTACCAGCTAAGGACCCAAGGCGAGTACATTCTCTGATTAGTTTCTAATTTATGATATCTCCTATGTTCACTGTATCTAGTGTAAATATCCATGTTCTTGACACGTTGGTTACACGGATTGGTATCCACGGATCTCGTCATGAGATGTTATTCCTTATACATGGTGTAGCTTGTACAAGACTTGTTTCCTTGATATCTTGTGCATGTACAGACACTGAGACCCGGAGAGATTTGCTACCTCCCTAGGGAATCCCGTGCCATAGCGTACCATGATTGGATCTACTATACCAGTTGGGGGTGGGGAGTATTTTAGTGTAGATATGTGATCATACCCAACTTTTCATGCATCATAGCTCACCCCATATCTCACGTCGGGTGCGGCCTGACCATCTCCATGCTTCATAGCTGTTACGTGTGATTAGCCTGACCTCTCCATGCATCATAGCTAACCAACGGTTAGCCTGACCTTCGTGAATCATAGCTAATCACATGTAACCAGCCTGATCAAGTTCCCAAGCCGATCACATGTTAAAGCTAGTACTCACACACTTAGTCATAGGACTCTTGCTCATTGACATATTGCTTCTTTTCCTGCATTTACTTACAGTATTTTTAGTATTTCTTTTGTTGTACATTTCTCGTACCTATACATGCATCTGGTATATTTCCATCTAGAACTGCTACATAGTTTATATCATTAATAAAGAACTGCTATTTAGAGATGTACTTTGCTCCTTCCTGACTGGAAAATATTTTTCCAGACTGTGACCTTAGTGGACTTGGTTCCGACACTTGAGGATTGGATGTTACTGATTGCAGGTATGATTATTTTGTTATTAGACTTGTGTTGTATTCTTTATTCTTCAAATTTCTATCGTGCTGTAGTTGTGATTGAGTATGTTGTTAATATTTTTATAGTATTATCCGAGTCTCCTTATGGAGTTGGATACTAGCGTGAGATTGTTTACATAGTACTCGACCTAGACAGCGTTCTACCGCCGATGCTGCGGCGTAGGCTGGACGTACCCACGCACTCGTGCCCCTAAACCGGGTGCGGGTCGTGACAGGATCGTCTGTCTCAGTCGGGATGAGACCCTCCTGAGACAAGGTCTCTGGCTCTAAGCCAAGTGCGTCCCGAGGCCCTTAGTGAATGGGGTACCACTCTTTAGTGTCATCTAGAAAAAATATATCCAGTCAGAAAAGGAGCAAAGTACATCTCTAACAGCAGTTCTAATAAATGATATAAATTATGTAACAGTAAATAGATGTAAATATATAAGATGCAACATATAGATACAAGAGATATACAATAAAGAAAATACTAAAAATAAATACAAGAATAAGCAATATGGAAATGAACAAAAAATACTAATGACTAAGTGAGTGAGTACCAGCTTTAACATGTGATCGGCTTGGGAACTTGATACAAGAATTATGGCCTGGCTAATCATACGTGCGGTGTACGATTAACACTATTCATTGAACAAAACTTGATACAAGGAGGGTATGATCACATATCCACACTACATACTCTCCGCCCTTGACTGGTATAGTGGATCCAACCATGGTACGTTATGACATGGGTTTCCACAAGAAGATTGCTACTCTTCTCATGAACTAATATCGGTATTTGTACAAGAAGAACAAGAAAATAAGGCTTGCACAAGATACACCATAAATACCAAGAAATAATATCTCATGACGAGATCCGGATATACCAATCTGTGTAACCATCGTGTCAAAAAATTAAAAATATCTATACTAGATACAAGAGACAGAGGATATCATAAATAAAAAACTATCAGAGAATTTACTCGCCTAAAATTCTGTGAACAATATCACAATTTTCGGTACGGTACCTCAAAGACCTAAATAGGGAATATTACATCAATATAAGGTTTTGGAATAAAAATAAGTTAAACTAGTCAACTTCTAGGTCATAAAGCCATTTTTAAGTCAAAACAGTCAAACTAGGTCAACTCTAGGTCAAACTGGTCAAACTTGATCAAAGTAGCTATTTCTAGGTTGCATGAGTCTATCTCTAGGATATTGGGTCAATACACTATGTAACTAGGCCACACTGGGATACAAACAAGATACCGTATCCTAAGATACGCAAATTAAAGATAGGAAAATATCATAATATGTATATACAATCAACCATATTTAATATTCCTAACTAAACTAATGCTAAGTGGATACCTTGGCTTTGAACCAATGCGGTATCATACCACTACACACCCATCTTGATACTCAAATCCAATACCTTGAGTATCCATCAATACCTTGACATTACCTTGGTATCACAAGGTAATGTGAATCCTAGTACATACTAACTACCCAATACTCTAAACTATAACTAACATTTATTTAACTAATACACTACACTAACTATACTAACTACTAACATACTAATACATATATACATATACATACAACTACATACATATCACTAACTAGAGATACATATACACAACACTAATAGTAATTACTAGTATATATATCTAACTACTAGATAGCAAAATATAACTACATGTATATATAACTATAGCAAGTAGTAACTAGTTAAACTACTAATGAACTACTAGTAAAACAATGACTAACTAATTATAAACTAACTAACCATCTCCTTACCTTGCTGCCCATGCTCTTGCACTTGCTGTTCAAGCTTGCTGTGGCTACCTGCTGCTGCTACTGAATGCTGATTTATTGCTACTGGATCCTGACTGTGCTACTGCAGGCTTTGCAGTTGCTACTGCTACTCGTCTAGTTGCTCGAGCTTCATTGCAGCATGCTGATGCCTTGTAGTTTGCTGCTACTGCTCACTATTATGCCTGCTGCAAGTCTAAAATAATAAATATAAATAATACGATGAGTTAAATACACCAGCCAAACCCCCCTGTATCAAAATATGACATGCACAAACCCCCGTGTCGGAAGAAAACCCCCAAATTAACTCGTATCTCCAAATTGTCGGGATACGGCCTACACATATCCAATTTTGGATACGAAACTAGCCACACACAAACAAACATATGTTAATTTGGTCTAATTGACCAATTGACAAACATAAGATGTGTCAATCTCAAAATTTTCCCAAAATTGACACAAAATACCACATAACTTTCTCCATACGCCTCCTATGAACCTAATTGCAATTTCTATGGGTAGCCTTAGTATATGAGTTAGTTCCTAATGATAAAAACACATATTTAGAGTCAAATTAAAGGGAAAAAAACTAAATTGTATCTATTGGGAGATTGATTCTCAATGAAACTTCCAAAATTGCTGAAAAGAGCCTCCAACTTGTAGATCATTGCTCCTTCTTGTAGATCATTGCTTCCTCCTTATAGATCCTTACTTTAATAGCCTCTAATGATGATTTAGAAAGAAATTATGAAAATTTTGGACTAAATTTGATGTGGGAATGAAGAAATTTGGAAGAAAAAATTCTAGATCTAGATTTAAAATAAAAATGAAGAAAGAAATTTCTTCCTCCATTTTTAAATATGGTCGGCCATATTCCTCCTTCCCAAGCTACTATATAATGTCTAAAATACCCCTTAGGGTCTCTCATGAAGAAATAATTAAGGAGAGAAGGTTCTAGTCTAATGGGTTTAACTTAATTAATCATCCTCCTAATGAATAGGCTTATAATTGGGCTCAATTCTAACTAGATTTAAATATTGGTCCATGGATCTAATCTAAACTAGTTAGGTCCACTAACACAAGTCCAAAATAATATACTAACATCTAACAATAAATAAATAATATAATAAATAATTATACAACATGCACAATATTTAATTAATTATGAAATGACCAAAATACCCTTTTTTAAAAAATATGGTAGTGACAAGTCTACCCCCTTTAAAATAATTTTATTCTCAAAATTCAAAGACGAAACTACCCCCAGAAAATAAAAACAGAACAAAACATAACAGAAAGAAAAGAATATAACAGAATCAGGAAAGAACATACCTCAAGGCACAAACAAGTATGGATAACGTTCTCGCATTTCATCCTCTCTCTCCCAGGTAGACTCCCCCGAAGAGTGATGTCTCCATGCGATGCATACCAAGGAAATAGTCTGGTTCCTCAGCACCTTCTCTCTCTGATCTAGAATCTCAACTAGCTGCTCTGGATAGCTAAGAGAAGGGCCCACCTTTATCTCTGAGTGATCCAACACGTGACTAGGATCCGCCACGTACTGTCTCAACTGTGATAAATGAAACATGTTGTATACTCCCTCCAATGCAGGTGGCAAGTCTAGTATGTAAGCAACTACACCGACCCTCTCTAGAATAGTGAAAGGTCCGATGAATCGCGGACTAAGCTTCCTGCCTCCCCCGAAACGAATTATGCCTCGTGTCGGAGAAATCCTCAGAAACACCAAACCACCCACCTAGAATAAAACATAACCTTAAGAACTTAATCTATTAAAAATAACCAATATCAAGCACAAAAAAAAAATCTAAAACTATACCTCAAACTCCAAAGGTCTCCGGTGGCTATCGACCGAATGCCGCTATCTGTCTTGCGCCACGCAAAGTATATCTCTGATCAACTTAATCTTCTCTGCTACATCCATAAATATCTTTGACCCTAGCAAAATTCTCTCTCCAATATCGTCCCATGACAAAGGAGTACGACATCTCGGACCGTACAGAGCCTGAAATGGTGACATCTCTATACTAGCCTGGTAGTTGTTGTTATAGGCAAACTCTACCAAATAGAGATGGTCCTTCCAAGATCCCCTAAAATCTAGTACATAAGTACATAGCATATCCTCGAGAGTCTGAATAGTTCTATCCTACTGTCCATCTATCTGGGATGATATGCAGTACTAAACTTGAGCTGGGTACCCAAACTCGCCTACAAATTCCTCCAAAAATGAGAAGTAAAACGACTATCCCGATCCGAGACTATGCTGACGGGAACCCCATGTATCCTGGTGATCTTTCTCACATACATCTCTGCTAGCTTTTTTGTAGACAAACCCACCTTGAAAGGCAAAAAGTGGGCTGACTTGGTCAACCTGTCAACGATGACCCAAATTACGTCTTTTTCTCCTGAAGATCGTGGAAGTTCGGACATAAAATCTATAGTAATGTGCTCCCACTTTCACTCTGGAATGGGTAATGGCTGAAGTAAACCACCTGGCCTCTGCCTTTCGGCTTTCACGTGCTAACACACTATGCATCTGGATACAAACTATGCCACTTCCTTCTTTATGCCATACCACCACACACTCTCTCGCATATCCTAACACATCTTGTTGGCACCTGGATGTATGGGATACTAAGAGCAATGTTCTTCCTGCAATACCTCCTTACGTAGCTCCCCACTAGGCACACACAATCTTACCCCATGACGCAAAGAACCATCCTCAGCAATGGTAAAATCATCCTCCAATCCTGCTCTCACCTGAGCTCTGATGCTCCTCAGAGATACATCCTCATACTGGGCTGCCTTGATCCTGTCCATCAACTCTGAGTGTATCTGCAACCCCCATATCTGTATAACAAAACCAGGAACCATCACCTCAATTCCCAAGCTCTCCAAGTCCTCCAACAAATACTGATCCTGAATTAACTACATAGCTACCGGATACCTGTTCAAGGCATCGACAACTACATTGGCTTTCCCAGGATGATACCACAGAGATATGTCAAAATTCTTCATCAATTCCAGCCACCGACGCTGCCATATGTTCAACTCCTTCCAAGTAAAAATGTACTTCAAGCTCTTGTGGTCTGTGAAGATCTTCACACGCTCTCCGTACAAATAGTATTTCTATAACTTCAGGACAAAGATGACGGCTGCCAACTCCAAATCATGGGTAGGATATTTTTTCTCATGAGGATGCAATTGCCTGGATGCATAGGCAATAAATTTTTTATTCTGCTAAAGAACACAACCCAGACCTTCCCCCGATGCATCACTATAAATAGTGAAACCTCCAGACCCTGATGGCAACGTCAAAATAAGAGCAGACATCAACCTCTTCTACAATTCCTCAAAAGCAACCTGGAACTCCTCTGTCCAAAGAAACTCTATATCCTTCCTGGTGAGTCTGGTCAATGGCTCGACAATCCTCAAAAAATCTTGGACAAACTTCCTGTAGTAGCCTGCCAAACCCAAGAAACTCCTGATCTCTGCTACTGAACTCGGGTCTTCTAAGACTCCACTGCTGCAATCTTCTTCGGATCCACTGAAATCCCATCACCAGTCATAACATGTCCTAAGAATTCCACCTTGTCTAAAAAGAACTCACACTTGGACAACTTTCCATACATCTTCTCCTTCCTCAGTACATCCAACACAATCCGCAAATGCTTCTCATGCTCCTCCGGTGTCTTCGAGTATATGAGTATGTTATCGATGAACACCACCATGAACATGCCAAGTTACTGATGGAACACCTTGTTTATCAAATTTATAAATTCCACCGGGACACTAGTCAACCCAAATGGCATCACCATAAACTCATACTGGCCATACCGAGTCTTAAAAGCAGTCTTCAGAATGTCCTCTGGCTTTACTTTTAGCTGGTAGTAGCCTGATCTCAAGTTTATCGTAGAAAATACCTTGGCACCACTCAACTGATCGAACAAGTCATCAATTCGTGGCAACGAATATTTATTCTTGATAGTGAGATTATTCAATGCCCTATTGTAGATGAACGTACGCACCGATCCATCCTTCTTCGGTACAAACAATATCGAGGCTCCCCACAGTGAAGAACTGGATCTGATAAACCCCTTATCCTGTAACTCATCCACAGATAATGCCTTCTCCCTGCTCAACCAGCTCGCTGTTGTTTACTTAATAGACATGATATAAAATTGGTTCTGCACCTGACACCAAGTCTATAAAGAATTTAACATCTCGATCTGGCGGCAATCCTGGCAATTCCTCAGGAAACACAACCAAGAACTTTGCTATCCATGGATACGACAACTCCTTGTCTTATACCATAGCTCCACAGATAATGCCTTCTCCCTGCTCTACAGCTCTAGCAAATTCAAACTCTAGCTCTCCTTGCGGGCTAAACAAAACTTTACCTCTTCTACAATCTATACTAGCATGATGCCTACTCAACCAATCCATCCCAAGTACAATGTCGTAGCTCGGAAGTGGTATTACAAGTAGACACACACTCAGCTCCCAACCTCCCAGAGTAACTCTTTGATCCTTGCAAACATCACTAACCAGTATAATGCCTCCCCCGGTCATGATCTTGCAAGTCCTAAGCAAAGACTCATCTACCAAACGATACTTCAGAGAAAAAGAAACAGATACAAAATTATGTTAAGCACCACTATCAAACAAAGCTAAAGCTGGAATGGAATCAAGAAGAACAGAACCTGCGATGACATCTCTGGTAGGCTCGACCTCCTCGAATGTCATAGCAAATGCTCGTCCCTGACGTGTACCTCCCTGATGTTGGTGCTGGGCATAACGCTGTCGCTGGGTCAGAAGCGACGGTCCCCTCGGTTGTACTGCAGGTGGCCTCGCCTGTGTCCTTAGAGCTGGAGTTGCTCCCTGAACTGCATAACGATGATTGGAAGGACACTCTCTCAACTGATGTCCTTCGATACCAAAATATAGACAAACCCCCAACCTTCTCCTGTAAACTTCCCAGATGTGGCCGAGCTTCTTGTAGTAGTGGCAGGAAGCTTGCTGTGACTGTCTCTGCTGTTGCGGTGCCTGGTAAAACGGTGCCCTTGCTGGAGTCTGGTGCTGCTGCAGTTGCTGAAAAGGCCTGGAGTGGAAATAAGGACGCTTAGTAGTCACTGTGCTGCTGTTAGCCCCAAAAAAGAATTACGATCTCTTTTGGGTTTCAAATCTAACTCCCGCTCAACCTTGCGTGCCTCCGCAAGTATCTTTTAGTAGGTCTCATAAAAAGACGGAATGGGGATCTACACTTCCCATTTCAGACCCTCGCAAAAATAGATACCTCGAACCTCTGGCTCCCTCAGCAAATATTCCATAAATTGGCTCAACCTACGAATTCTATGACGTATTCCTTCACAGACATACTTCCCTAAATAAGTCTCTCAAACTGCCTTCCCAAGTCTAACTTGTCTGCCAAGCAAAGAACTTCCTCTTGAAGAGGTCCTTGAATACCTCCCAAGACTGTCCTGCATCAGCAAGAAGTGGCTCATTCCTGAACCAAATATGGGCGATGTCGAACAACTGAAGTCCTACAGCCTCAACCTTCAGATCCTCAGTAAGATGGGATACCCTCATGAGATGCTCAATATCCTTAATCCAATCATCGGCGTATACGATGCCCTCCGTACCCTTGAAGACCCTAGGTTCCTGCTTTTTGAAGTCCTGAATATTGCCTGGCCAAACCTGGACAACTTGCAGAGCAACCTGCTGTTGGACCGGAACTCCTCTCTCTACTACGGCAAGGGAAAGCTGATGAGCACTATCAATGCCCTACCATAATACATCGGTCTGCCTCTGGCGTGCCTCAGACTGAGCCCTCTGAGCCTCCAATATCTCACAAAATAATATGAACACCTGAGTCTCATCTGTCGGCACAAAAAGTGGAGTTGGAAGTCCCTCAAATACAGTTGGAAAAGTCCTCTGAGTTGGAGGTAGACCTCTGAACGCAGCTGATACACCAATCATCGAAGAAGTGACTGGTGCCGACCCTCGGGAAGTCGCAGATCTCTCAGAAGTGGTTCCTCCCTGCTGTGATCTAGTCTTAGGCGGCATCCTGAGGCAAAACGAAAGAAAAGAATCAATATGGCACATGATATAAGGCATTCAAAGAAGGACAATTAAAGATCAAATATCAATATCATAGAAGAACAGTCCAAATGAATCAATAGAGTTTTTTCTAGATGTGATTGAGTATTCTCAGTCTATAGCCTATATCCTATATCCTATATCCTAAAACAGGCTCATAATAACAATCAAATAAGGGTACCACTACGAATCACACTAATTACGACCTCGAAGACCTGCATGGGCCACCACTAAAAATATGTCATGATCTAGACCCAGTGTAGGGATGCAAGTAGTGAACAACGCCCAGCCTATGCCGCAGCAACAATGGTAGAACGTTGTTTGGATAAACTATCTATCTATTATTCAAGACATAGCAATGCCACAAATATAATATGAATATACTCAATCACAGATCTATAGATGGAATAAGCACGAATATGATAAAAGAATAGAAGGGTCACAAATACAACTTATGAGACAAAATGATATCCAATGAGCCAAGAAATACTAATAACAATGGTGGAGATAAATCCAGTACAAAAGAAAACTAACAACTAAACTATGAGTCTTGGGTCGTTTGTCTCAACCGGGATGAGACTCTCCTGAGTCAAAGGTCTCTGGCTCTAAGCCAACCATGTCCTAAGGCCCATAGTGAGTGGGGTACCACTCCTCAGTGTCATCTGGAAAAAATATATCCAGTCAGGAAAGGAGCAAAGTACATCTCTAACAGCAGTTCTAATAAATGATATAAACTATATAACAGTAAATAGATATGAATATACAAGATGTAACATATAGATATAAGAGATATGGAATAAAGAAAATACTGAAAATAAATACAAGAATGAGCAATATAGAAATGACAAGAAATACTAATGACAAAGTGAGTGAGTATCAACTTTAACATATGATCAGCTTGGGAACTTGATACAAGAATTATGGCCTGACTAATCATATGTGCTTTGTATGATTAACACTATTCAATAAGCAAGACTTGATACAAGGAGGGTATGATCACATATCTACACAACATACTCCCCGTCCCGACTGGTATAATGGATCTAACCATAGTACGTTATGACACGGGTTTCCACAATAAGGGTGCTACTCTTCTCATGAACCAATGTCTGTATTTGTACAAAAAGAACAAGGAAACAAGGCTTGCACAAGATACACCCTAAAAACCAAGAAATAATATCTCATGACAAGATCCGGATATACCAATCCGTATAACCATTGTCTCAAGAAATCAAGGATATCTGCACTAGATACAAGAGACATAGAGGATATCATAAATGAGAAACTATCAGAGAATATAATCGCTTAAAATCCGGTGAACAATATCACAGATGTTCGGTACGGTAGCTCGAAGACCAAAATATGAAATATTACATCAATACAAGATTTTGGAATAAAAATAAGTTAAAATAGTCAACTTCTAGGTCATAAATTTATTTCTAAGTCAATATAGTCAAACTAGGTCAACTCTAGGTCAAACTAGTCAAACTTTGTCAAACTAGCTATTTCTAGGTTGTATGAGTCTATCTATAGGATATTGGATCTATACACTATGTAACTAGGCCACACTAGCTATGATAAGATACTAGGATGCAAACAAGATACCGTATCCTAAGATATGCAAATTAAAGATAGAAAAAATATCATAATATGTATATACATTCAACCATATTTAATATCCCTAACTAAACTAATGCTAATTGGATACCTTGGCTTTGAACCAATGAGGTATCACACTACTACACACCCATTTTGATACTCAAACCCAATACCTTGAGTATCTATCAATACCTTGATATTACCTTGGTATCACAAGGTAATGTGAATCATAGTACATACTAACTAACCAATACTCTAAACTATAACATATATTTAACTAATACACTGCTACTAACTATACTAACTACTAATATACTAATACATATATACATATACATACAACTATATACATATCACTAACTAGAGATACATATACATATCACTAATAGTAATTACTAGTATATATATCTAACTACTAGATAGCAAAATATAACTACATCTATATATAACTATAGCAAGTAGTAACTAGTTAAACTACTAATGAACTACTAGTAAAACAATAACTAACTAATTATAAACTAACTAACCATCTCCTTACCTTGCTGCCCATGCTCTTGTACTTGCTGTTCAAGCTTGCTGTGGCTACCTGCTGCTGCTACTGAATGCTGATTTTTTGCTACTGGATGCTGACTGTGCTACTGCAGGCTCTGTAGTTGCTACTGCTGCTCGTGCAGTTGCTCGAGCTTCATTGCTACATGCTACTACCTTGCAGTTTGCTACTACTGTTCACTGCTATGCCCGCTGCAGTTGCTGTGCTATGTTGCTGCAATGGCTGCTGCTAATATGTTGTACTGCCTGCGGTGAGGATTTTGCTGTTGGCTATTGTTTCAGTTACTGTTGCTCGACTGCTTGATGTTGCTGTTGCCTTAGCAACCCGACCCCCCTCTCACATACATCTACACACAACTATGCACACACACACACACACACACACACACACACACACACACTATATCTACAATACTAGATACAATATATATATATACATATATATACATATATATACATATCAATACATATATACATACATGTATGCAATAAAGATACATATCTATATCTATATATATACACATCAATATATATATATATATAAACACACACACATATATATATATACAACTCTTATGTATATATATAATCACCACCATACATATATATATCTATGTATATATATATCTCTCCACACCTCACACACATATATATATATATATATAACTATACATACACATATGTATATAATTACATATCTATAGATATACACATACATATATACATAACACTTAGAGATACACACATAAATATATATATATATATATATATATATATATATATATATATATATATATATATATATATATATAACCACTAATTATCATACATATACATATATAAACATACATTTATAATACTCTAATAGCTATAAACAATTATGTTGAAATGCAAGAAAACAAACATGTGGAGTGCATCGCACCACCACACTAGATCCATGATACGCTTGCGATACGAGTCCACCACACAACCAAATATACCCCAAAGGACACGAGCAAGTCTAAAATAATAAATATGAATAATACGAAGTATTAAATACACATCTACGTGTCCGTGTCAAAATATGACATGCACAAACCCCCGTGTCAAAAAACCCCCTCCAAATTAACCCGTATCTCAAAATTAACGAGATACGGCCTACACATATCCAATTATGGACACGACACTAGCCACACACAAATAAACACATGTCAATTTGGTCTAGTTGACCAATTGACAAACACAAGATATGTCAATCTTAAAATTTCCCCAAAATTGATACAAAATACTACATAACTTTCTCTATAGGCCTCCTATGAACCTAATTCCAATTCCTATGGGTAGCCTTAGCATATGGGATGGTTCCTAATAATTAAAACACAGATTTAGAGTCTAATTAAAGGGGAAAAAGTTGAATTATACCTATTGGGAGATGGATTCCCAATAAAACTTTCAAAATTGGTGAAAAGAGCCTCCAACTTGTAGATCCTTGTTCCTTCTTGTAGATCCTTGCTTTATCCTTATATATTCTTTCTTTAATATCCTCCAATGATGATTTGGGAAGAAAATATGAAGAAATTTTGGTGGAATTTGATGTGAGAATGAAGAAATATTGAAGAGAAAATTCTAGATGTAGATTTGAAATAAAAATAAAGAGAGAAATTTCTCCCTCTATTTTTAAATATGGCCAACCATATTCCTCCTTTCCTAAGCTACTGTACAATATCTAAAATACCCCTTGGGGCCTCTCATGAAGAAATGTCATGACCTGTACCCAAAAAATTGGGCATGAGTCGTGGGTACGTCCAGCCTACCCCGCAACATCGACAGTAGAACGCTGTCTAGTTCTACTATCTAGCTAACAATCTCACACAATAATATAAGTACCTGGCAAGATCTAAACTCCAAACGGAGGAACAATATGATAAAGGTAATACAAATACTCAATCATGATCTAAGCACGATAAGATAACAGAAAAGTCTAACAACTACAAAGTCTAAATAACTACTACTAAAGACAGCAACAATAATAATAATAACAATAATATCCTAAATCAAATACAATACAAAGTCTCAAACCAAAAGCCGGGGATAAATCCGGTACCAAAAGCTAATAAATACAATTGAGGTCCTAGTGATCCCAGCTACCAATCCGGAAATTACTCCTGAACTAGGGGGTCCCTGTTTGCACCATCGACAGGCTGAGGTCCATAAAATGTCAGACACCAATCTTCTGGATCCTCTGAAAAATATATCCAGTCAGGATTGGAGCAAGTACACCTCTAACAACAGTTTCAGTTAAATGATAAAAACTATAAAGCAGTTGTAGCAAGTAGCACAAGGTGAAGAAAATGAAGTATGAATAGGAAAATATACATATTATCTGTCAACTGGTGCATGAAGGTAAAGATGCATGAAGATCAGAAGTAAGATAATAATGATTGCAGGATACAAGAAATCTAAACTAGGAGCAAGTGTGTGCACAATGACGTGAAGTGAGTCCAGCAAGAGTAAATATAATGAGTCAAGTCCATAAAGTATAAGTGAGACCAGTCAAGAAGTGTAAGTGATTCCAGACTAGAAAGAAGGAACTAGTGTCTATGAAATACCTGTTTTGACATGTAAACGGCTAGGGGTAAGTATGGCTCACCGCACACTGGGTGTGCGGCTGCTATCATTCCAGATTAGACCAGAGGGAGTGATTCCAGTGATTTCAGAATTGGGATATTTATATGTCTACTCGAGTATTTCCCCGTCCCGATTAGTACAAGTGAATCTAAGATCCGACATATAATATAAATATGAGTCCATCCAGAAATATGAGTGATGCCTGTAGTGAGTCCTGATGTGATGCCAGTAGGTAATTCCAGAAATAGAGGCCAGAAACATGAAATATACGTATCGTAAGTAAATAAATCCAGAAATACTAGCCAGTGTCATGCCAAAAAATCAGTTAATACTATACTAGAAGCTGAATCATAATAATTATCAGATAATACAAACTATCATAGAATGTACTCGCCTGATGTCCTGAGCAACTGGCGAGGATCGAGGTCCGAACTGGCGTCGCAAGGACCTATTACGAAAAGCAAGGTTAAACGGGGTTCTAAAGAGTTATACAGATATAAAATAACTAAAAATAAGTTTCTAAGGTTGTTCTAGGTCAAACGGGTCAACCGGTAAAATCTGGATCAAAAATCAACCTGGGGTCCAAAAGTCAACTCTAGGTCAAATATTGACTTTGGTGGTCAACTGGGTCAACTACAGTCAACTCTAGGTCAAACTAGGGTGCCCCTAAAATTCAAGGTCAAAACTAGCTCATTAAGCTAGTAAACCCTCAAACTCGCCTCCTCGAGATACCGGGATACCCTCGGTATCCGATATCTCAACCTACGCTATACATCCCACCTAAACCCACTAATATATATCCTAACACGTATATATATATATATAACTATATATATAAAATCAACTCTAACCTCATTCCTAGGCAAAAACCCAATACCTTGCCCCGATGTCCAATAAGTTGAGTATCTCAAGGTACTGAGATACTCAAGCCTTACCCCTCTCTAGCACTAACTAACTAGCTAACTATCTATATATATATACTTATATATACTACTATATGTAAACATCAATACATATATATGTAGATGTAGCCTAGTATATAGGCTACCTCAATACCTCACTTACCTTACCCTCCTCACTCACTAACTATATATATATATATATATATATATATATATATATATATATATATATATATATATATATATATCTCTTTCTCTCTCTCTCTCTCACTCTAGCTAGTAGCGAAATGGGGCGGGAGGGTGTTAGCTGCTGCTGCTACTGCTAGTGCTGCTGCTGTTGTTGCTCTGCTGATAATGCTGCGGCTGCTGCTGATCTCTCTCTCCCTCTTCCTCTATCTCACTCTCTCCTCATTCTCTCTTCCTCACTCTCTCTTCCGCTATCTCACTCTCTCCTCAATCTCTCTTCCTCTTTCTTCTAATCTCCCTCTATCTCACTCACTCACTCACTAACCTTATCACTCACTCACTCACTCATCAACACACACACACATATATATGCGCACACACACTTACATATATATATATACACTTACATATATATACATATATATATATATATATATATATATATATATATAATATATATATACACTTACATATATATATATACACACATTTACATGTCCATATATATATATATATATATATATATATATATAAATATATATTCACACACACACACACACACACACACACACACACACACACACACACACACACACATATATATACACACACACACACACACACACACACACACACACACACACACACACACACATATAAATATATATATATATACACACACACACACACACACACACACACACACACACACACACACAAACATATATAAACCTATATATATGTATATATCTCATATACATATATAGATTACCTACACCTATACATATATATATATATATATATATATATATATATATATATATATATATATACATACACAACCACACAAACACACACACATAACCATACTCAAATACACAAACAACCACACTCAACCACACACATATAAATACATACATACATACATACATATATATATATATATATATATATATATATATATATATATATATATATATATATATATATATATATATATATATATATAAACTCGTAAAGGCTAAACCAACCCGCACACAAGCCCAAAACCATGAAACCAAGTCAAAATGGCCATTTTGTCATTTCGACGAATACGTGAAGTGCGGCTCGCGATACCTCATGAAACGCACACCAAACCTAATCAAAATTGATCCAAAATTTACCCACGTGTTCTAATCGATGTCTAGAACCTCACAAAAATACTAACTCTCTAATTATAGGTCCGTGACAAAATTCCATATGCACGTGGAATCCACGACGAAGGAAAAACCCCCAAATCACCCGAAATGTCCAAATCTCTGCGACACAACCTCACATGTCCGAACGGGGATACGTACTTACCCTCAAGACACCCAAGCATGTCTACCTAGGTTCGTCTAACCTTGGGCAACACCCAAAATTGGGCCAATCTCGGATTTTACCCAAAATTGACATAAAATCCTATGCCAAAGTCTCCAAACACATTCAAACAAGTTCTAACTTCCTTCCATGGGTAGCCCTAAGGTCTATAAAGGTTCTAAATTACTAATTACACTATATTAAAGCAATCATTAAGAGAAACGTTAGGGTTTACCACTTGGGAGTTGAAATCTCAAGGCCAAAGTCTCCAAAATCCCTAGAAATTACCACACCAAGCCTCCAAATCAAGCTCCTACACAAAATGTAGGCTTTACACACCTAGGTTAGAGGAAAATGAAGGGTTAGGGTTTGCACTAAAGAGAGGATAAATGAAGGAAGAGAAAAAGTGGAAAACTTACTTGGAAATGGAAGAAGTGAAAGAAGGAAGTGAAAGAGGAGAATTGAGAGTGAAAAATGATAAAGAAGAAGAAGAAGAAGAAGAAGAAGAAGAAGAAGAAGTGAAAATAAAAGGGGGGTGTGGCCGGCCATGTAGAGAAAATAGGGTTAGGGTTTCATTTAAACACAAGGACCAAATACCCTCCACTAATACTCCTCCAAACAAAGGTTTAGGTTTAGGATTTTCTAAATGCATTCTAACTAATTCAAAATACTCCAACTAACTAATTAAAATATAAATAACTATCCTACACCAATAAATAAATCTGACAAGGGTGTTGGTTGGGTTCTGACATGGGTCCACTAGGGTCTGACATGGTCCAGACAAGCCAAAGTCCTAAAATAACCAATAAAAATAAATACATGCATCTAATTAAATATTAATACAAATATTTATGATCAATAAACAATTTACCAAATTAAAATAAAAAAATATCCTGCCCTAGAAATGGGGTAGTGACAAGAAGTAATTAAGGAGGGAATATTCTAGTCTAATGGGTTTACTTAATTAATCCTCCTCCTAAGAATGGGCTTATAATTGGGCTTAATTTTAACTAAATTTAAATGTTGGTCCATAGATCTAATCTAAACTAGTTAGGTCCACTACACAAATCCAAAACAATATACTAACATCTAACAATAAATAAATAATATAATAAATAATTATACCACATGTACAATATTTAATTAATTATAAATGACCAAAATACCCTTTCTAAGAAAATGTGGTAGTGACACTTAACGCTAGGATATGCCATGGACCTAAGTTACGACACTGAACTTATGTAATATACGATTATTTTTCGTGGGTTTTTGTTTCTCATTTTTGCTTTCTTTATGGTACTTGCTATTTGGGGTCTAACCCTACTGGTTTTGCATGGCCAGGTTTTGACCCGCACATGAGGATCCAACATTCCTTCTCCCAACTCATGGCATGCACCAGGACTATGGTCGCAGGGGATAGCAAGTGGGTTTTTCTTCTTACCTGCTTGTCTTGCACAATTACTTCTTTTGGGCATTTCGCCACCCGCACCTGTTAGCTGGCTCTTTTGGACATTAGTTTTTTTACTTGGTTGTATTAAATCTGATTGCAGCTGAATCACTGTCATATACTTTTCCTACTTTCGAGCTTCTTATTTTTGCACAGCTGGACTCCAAAATATTTTGAGAAAGCGTTTGTGATGCCTTATTGCTTATCATATATGCTCTATGCTTACTGTTCCTTGTTTGAATGATTAAGACATAGAAGTTCTTGACCAAAGAAGACTTGATTGTAGTATGAACCCTCTTGTCTTATACAACCGTGATCGCCATACAATATATAGTACTTTATACGGGGTAGCTGGCCATGTCTGTCTCTGTATTCCGGTACCGGGGAGTGACAAGGTTTTAGTGGTGGCCCATGCAGGTCTGTTCTTCAGACTTGTGGGGGTATCATGGTCATATGAGTCTCAATCAAATATGGTCCTTCTTGAAACTCTAAATTCATATTCTTCAATACTCAGCTTAGATTTTCCCAGATTAGTTGCTTCCTTGTTCCTTCTCGTCATATGCTTATTTGGTCTTATGCTCTTCTTTAATGCTTCTTCTTTCCCCGATGTTGCAGCAACAGGAGAGGAAATATTGCCAGTAGAATATACTAGCATTCAACTCAAGCAAATATACTAATAGTTATATCCAAACTAAAAAAAACTAACCATGCAATCTGTTCTACTCAAACCCGAAGTAAAGCATGAACCTATCGAACCACATCGCACTCCAAGTCTCCAATCTATCAAATCATGCCATAATCTAAGACTTGCTAATCCAATCATCGATGCGCACACTCTTGCCCGAAGTAAAGTGGCATCGCCGCCACCATGAATACAAAAACTCAAACCGAACTAACTCTTATCTATATGAAGGTTACTGGCCAAGCCATAAAGGACTATGCAACTGTATTTTGACCCGATTCAGCGCTGAGTAGCTATCCCGCCTGGTGGTCTCAAACTGCAAGTACCGTGCTCAAAGCACGTTACCATTTGTTTCCTCCATAGCTGAATAATCCCGGTGCCCTAGTGCAACCCGTTCGAGAAAACCAAATTCTGTGGGCAATAGGTTGTCCGTGACCAATGCAATACTCCAACCATATAGGTATGACGAGAGTCTGGTCTTCTTGCCCTACCAAACGATACTCGCCTTAATCCATCCAATTCACTATAACCATTCTCCAACTAGAGCCCAAGGCACTATTCTCAAATTATCTCCATTATGCACCATGTCACTTCTCGACACAGTGCTCTAATTGGTGTAACACCTTGCTCCGAATACTCCATGGCACAATCCTCCAATAGTGACATAATGCCATCTTCGATGCAGTTGCCTGGTTTCGAACACCTGCATGCTTTGCTTGATAAAGCATCCAAATTGATATTCGTGTACGAATGCACTTTTGCCAGCTTGTTCAATAAAATATTCTGCTTCTCCAACCAAGATGATCTACTCAAGCTCGAACTACCCAAACGTAAGTCCAACTCAAGCCATTAATTCTATCCTTCCAAACGGTGCACAATCTATGCAGGCCATAGTACGATGATTCTAATATTTCAGTTCTAAGTGTCCAAGATATTACGTGTGTTCCATATTATTAGGCATGAAGGAGTAGAGGAGAAGGGACAGAGCCCACTCACCAAGTTGAATCCGCTAACACTCTGCCTTGCCGATACGGTCGATCCCTTGAATCTTTGGTCCAAGCAAAGCACGATATACTCAATTGGTATGCCCGTGCGAGCAGGCCGTGCTCTCCAAATCATCCGACCGATCGGACTAAGGAAGATGATATTATCGCTATAATTTTTCTATCCCAGCACTGCTTTGAGCGAATACCCGATTCCATAGTACGACGCCCATGCCTTAGCCCGTGCGAGGCACTGATCTGATTTTACTGAACTTTGTACGCTATCTACACATAAAACCAACTCAAATAAATACTTGCTCCCAAGTTTAACTCATTAAAGTGCAATCAAACCTTTGTCTTGTTTCAATCCGACTCACCATAATGTACCGTACAGTTACGGGATATTACATAACCTCTAATAACACTTGGATATTGGTCGATCTTTCTGAAGAAGCTAAACCAATCAGATGTAAGTAGATCTTCAAGAAGAAGATGAAGGACAATGGAACTATTGACAAGTTCAAGGCAAGATTGGAAGCCAAGGGATTTTCTTAGAAGCAGTGGATCGACTACTTTGACACATATGCTCCAGTAGCGCGGATGATAACTATCAGGATGTTAATGCTCTGAGCATAATTCACAAGATTAGTTATACATTAGATGGATGTTAAAACAACATTCCTGAATGGAGAGTTGACCGAATAGATTTATATACAACAGTCAGAAGGATTTATCATCAAAGTGCTTGAAGACGAAGTCTCCAAGTTGTTAAAATCATTATACAGCCAAAAGCAAGTTCCGAAGATGTAGCATGAGAAGTTTGATAAAGTTATGAGATCAAATGGCTATAGGATTAGCGAGACAGACAAATGTGCTTACATAAAGTTCGCTGACGGGAGAGAAGTTATCGTTTGTCTGTACCTGGACTACATGCTAATCTTGGGTATGGATTTAGAATGTATCACGGGGACAAAAAAATTTCTCTTATCCAAGTTCATTATGAAGGACTTAGGGTAAGCTGATGTTATCCTGGGGAGAAAGATCATCCAGACGGATACTGGAGTGGTCCTGTCACAGTCTTATAATATTGAGAAGATGCATATACGCTATGAATATCAGAATCTTCTACGGATTCGATATTTCATATAAGTGTGATAAGAAGCTGAAGCCAAATCAAAGAAAAAGTGTCAGGCATTTGGAGTACTCAAGCGTCATCGGGAGTTTGATGTATGCAACAACTGCCACAAGGCCTGACATAGCTTTTATCGTGGGGATGCTAAGTCAGTTCACGAGCAATCCAGGTGTTAAGCACTGGAAAGATGTGAAGAGAGTGATGAGATATCTCAAGAAGACTCAAAAGTACGCACTACATTATAGTGGTTATTCGACAGTAGTGGAATGCTTTAGTGATGCAAGCTGGTGCTCAAAATTAGAGAATGAAAGGTCCATATGAGGGTTTCTTTTCTCCATGGGTGAAGCTTCTATATCATGGAAGTTGAAGAAGCAGACAATGCTCTCTCATTCCTTGGTGAAATCTGAGTTCTATGCACTGTCGGCTGTAGCGAATGAAGCATAATAGTTTTGGAAGCCCATGTATGATCTTCCATTGGTTGGTGCACAGATTCTGATGGTACCGATATACTGTGATAACTCGATGACTGCAGCGTGGCATTAAATGATCTCTTCAATCATAAGAAAAGGACTGTGCGACTCAGGCATAGGGCAGTTAAAGATCTGATCAAGACTGGAGTCATTGTCTTGATAGATGTTTAGAGCCAGGAGAACCTAACAGATCCGTTCACCAAAGATCTCAAGAGCCAACTGGTTGAGGAAATAACAATCAAAATGAGCTTAAAGATATTATGATATTTTGTCTTTGTAATTCTACTATAAAGTTTTATGCTATTAGTTCAAAGAAAAATCTACTATGCATCTAGTTTTTGGTTCAAAGAAGGATCATTGACTAAGAAAATAGCGGAAATAGTGGGTAGTCCTTTGAGACATTGAGGAATTACGGACCCAGAACCACTGTTGTCTACTATTTATTCTTGGCGAAGAATATGTCCCGTGGGAGAATGGCTCAGACGCTTTAATGAGTTCTCAAGAATTTTGAATGTTCGACATGCTTTACAGGAAGCACGTGTTGCACAATAATACAAAAGAGCGTAGGACCCTTTGCTACAGTGGGGTAACACCACAAGAGGTATCTTGAGAGGGTAAAGCCTTGGTTTCAGGCCATGTCACAGAGGCATAGCACCGCACATAGGATGGTATCCTAATGCTATAGAATGAAGAGTGGTAGACAGCACTACAAAGAGGCCGGTGACCTCATATTATAATGGTGTGTCACCACCAAGAGGTAAAAAATATAAAGTCTCGGATACGCGAGCCATGTCACAGTGGCGTAACATCGCAAGGAAGGAAAGGATTTATGCTGGGTAGTATGACCCTATAATGAGGATTGTGTCCTCATGCTACAGTGCTATAAAACCATTATAAGGTGTAGCCTCGGCTACGGACCATGTCATAGCGGCATAACCGCAAAAAAAAAATACAAGGCTTCATTCCAGGACTCTTTAAAAGATCTCACCTAGAGGGAATGGAAAGCGATATAGGTCATCTTTTAAATCTTGTAGACACCCAATATACATACATCGAAACCTGGCGGGCATATAGCCTTTAATGTTAAACCGAAAGCACAATTGATGTCATTGTGTGAGTAGGAAGAATTACAGCAAAGGTACATAATTTAAGGCTTAGTCCAATCGTGTATCGTACTGTTATTTGACCCATGCGAGAAGATTAAAGTCATAAGTGACATCTATCATAATGCATGATGGGCAGTCACTCTAGGGAATACTCAACCCATATATTAAGATATGTAGGAGATTGTTGGTATTTTTGTCTTTCGACTAGTAAAGATATTCCTACATTGGCTACACCAGCAAGTGTGTATTTCAATATAATGCTTTTCTTGTGTTGAGGTGTGCACATGTGGTATGGTAGGGCACATGTGGGTACCATATGGGGGTGTTTTCCTAGAAAAAAAGGGAATTAGTCTTCAAAGATAACATTTATGCTTTTTGTCACTCTCTTGGAAAAAACCCATAGGAGCTACGACTCAGACTCAGACTCAGGCTCAAGGGAAAAAATTAGCTATGTGTTGGCACACTTTGTACTTTGTATGTCAGCATCATCGCAAGGCAATTGTGGGCATTTGTTGCACTTGTGCACTTGCTTTATGCACGAGTTTTTGCATGAGTTGAATGCGCGGTTGCATAAGCGGGAGCATGCACGACTATGTGCGGGCTATGCACAACTATGTACTGCTATATGATGGCTATACGCAGCTATGCGCGTTTACTCGTATGCGCGCATACGCTATTGCACGGTTGCACGCATGAGCTATTGCGCTGCTGGCTAATGTGCACATGAGTAGCTGTAGCTATGCTGCTGTGCGCAAATAAGTAGAGAGCATGGTTGGCACATAATCCTACTATTGCGGGATTTGAACTATTATGGAAAATTTGGTCATTTATTCAAATTAAAATTTTGTAGGATTTAAATTTAGTTTGTTCCTATCATTCGGTAATTAGTTGGCAGCCAGGATTAGGATTAGGGTTTCCTCTCTCCTCTATAAATACTCTCTTCGTGCCCCTTTGAGAACTTATATCAATATTAAGAGACAAAGAGAGTTGCTACTGCTGCTGCCATTGGACTCTAGGGAGTTCATGCGAGTCCCGAAAGGAGGTGACAACGAGCATTCCAGAAGTTCTTTGAGAACTTGCTGGTTACTGGAAGCAGATCCTGGTGGGACGAATGTTGCTTTGAGCAACTGTAATCTTCATCACCATAGCAAGCAGAGATCCATGCTCTTTTTCTACTTCTTCTTCTTCCTCTTCTCTCTTTGTAACAAGTTTTGTCTCAATTGCAACTGTGTTTCCTTGGAAGAACGAAGTTTGATTCAGATTATTGTTATTTTGTAAGCAAGTTGTAATCAAAGATAAATATTATAGTTTTTTATTGGTATCGAGGGTTTTGAGGGCAAATAAGTTTGCGTGAACCTATGTTCTTGACTTGGTTCTACCACTTTTGATTAAGCCTTGGGACTAACACATCTTTGTACTTCATGATTCACTATATTCTAAGGAGTCAATCTATGAGCTCCTCCGACTGTTGAGCTTGTTTATGAAATTCTAGAAGATCTACACTGATGGAATCTTAGAAATAATCTTGACCTCCTTCTGGGCCTCTCAGAAGAGCATGACTGAAGGTTTCTATGCTTCAATATTAGACTATCACATCTTGCTCCCAAAATATATGAGACTGGACATATGGCAACGGTCACCTATGCATCATGTGAGCTTCAACTCAATGTGATACTTATAAGCTATCCTATAATATGGGTGTATACTAGCATGCATATACCTAAGGAGAAACCATTGATTCATATCATTAATCCACAAAGAAGCATGATATAAAACATAGACATAATAAAGTAAATATGTAGCCTCTTGATACATGTCTAGGCGTAAGCCCAAATACAAATGGAACTAGACATATACAAATTTGATATCCAAAGTCGAAGTGGAAACATTAGCCAATAAGTACAATAATAAGAAATAAATATAGAAGTAGATAAGGGCACCCACAATGAGTCAGAACTCTACCTACTCCAAAATTGATGTGGCTGTATCGATTTGGTACTCCTCCAGTATCTTCCTACATATTACCTTTACACAAGGGAGAGCTGGCCCATGTATATATAAACTCCTACCATTAAATGGAAGTAATAATATGTTTCCTTGTCGGATCTAACCTACCCATCCATGAAGCTTATGTCTTCACCTCCTTGCTACTTGATCTATAAGGCATTAACAAATTTGGATCATTTCTTGATTTGTGCATGTCATCCTCCCACAGGGGTGATTCTAATCTTTTCTGTATCATTCCCATTTTATCGTATGTTCCCGAAGGGACAAGTGACACACACACACACACACACACACACACACACACACTATAGTTGTGTCTCAGAAAGGTGCCCAACGTTTTGTGGACCGTTGAAGGTCGATACCATATATATATATATATATATATATGTCATTTTCACGGTTCGGATCTGAGTTCCCAGGGGGGATTCAAACCGTGCTCGTCCCTACGGGTGCCCCCCATCGTAACGAACAAGCCACTACCCCACGGATATCTTGCGCTCTCTCTCTCACTCTCTCTCTCTCTCTCTATATATATATATATATATATATATATATATATATATATTCTACTATAAAAAGCCAAATTTAGGCTTCACCACAAAAAAATTATTTCCAAAAATATCTTTTACTATATTTGCTAATTAAAAAGATAAAGTGAAATTAACAGGGATATCTAGGTAAATACAATAGTTGTCCTTTGATATTCCTAATTAAAATATTTCTCAAATGCATTGAGTATCTAAAAGTAATTAATAATGGACTTTGATTAGCATCATTCATTTATTAAAAAATAAATAAATTTTGACTACAAGTATCTTTTAATCTTTCTAATAATAAATACGTATATATATATATATATATATATATATATATATATATATATATATATATATATATATATATATATATTCTACTATATACAGCCAAAAGTAGGCTTCACCATAAAAAAATTATTTTCAAAGATAACCTTTACTATATTTACTAATTAAAAAGATAAAGTAAAATTAATATGGATATCTATGTAAATATAATAGTTGTCCTTTGATATTCCTAATTACAATATTTCTTAAATGCATTGAGTATCTAAAAGTAATTAATAATGGACTTTGATTAACATCATTCATTTATTAAAAAATGAATAAATTTTGACTACAAGTATCTTTTAATCTTTCTAATAATAAATACGTACAACTCACGTGCATATATATATATATATATATATATATATATATATATATATATATATATATATACAAAAATAAAATAAAATAAAATAAAATAAAATAAAATAAAATAAAATAAAATAAAAGATTAAAAAAATAAAATATATATATTGCTATTGAAGAAGATATTAGTATCCTCACAACTGATAGAAAGGGCAACACTCAGATTTGAGTATGTTGCATCTTGTTTATACTCATAGTTGGTTTTAGTTATAAAGAATTTACTTTTTCCAAATATATATATATGTATATATATGAGAATGAAGGCAAATGTAAGCTATGTAGTTGAACCAAATGTAAGCTAATTAACTTACTTCATAGGCCTGTCGGACCAAAAATCTACCCTCCCCTCGTAACGATGCGTATAGGGAGGACCATCCTCATGGAACAACTCGACCTCGTTCATTTCCTACTGGCAACCTGACTTTTCTGCCTCCACGAAAGTGGGAGGAACACTAGACTCAGTAATAGTCCGCGGTATTGAACTTCTCATTCCATGAGTAGTGTCATGTGTAGGAATCCTAGGGGGTGAATAGGGTAATAAATGCTAACAACACAATATAATAATAATTCATAATAAAAAGAAGATAGCAAGAAATTAAACACGCGATGTATCTTTGTGTCCTTCCGTGAAGGAAATATAGTCCCGGAATCTCCTATCTGGTTTTAATCCACTATTTAAACCAAAATAGTACATCATGAGTTTGATCCGAAGACTCATCAACTTCTTACCCACGAGCTTTGATGCGAAGGCTCGCCAACTTCTTACACACAATCTTTGATCCGAAGGCTCGCAAACTTCTTCTTTGATAAGGAAAGGTTTTATCTTCAATACTTGGAAGATCTAAGTTACAACTCATGAACAACTCTAACTCTTTGGTGGATGTGAATAATATAGCTTGGTAGAGTAAAGGAGTTTGCTTTTGGTAGTTGAGAAAATTTAAGACTCAACTGGATGACTTTGAACGAAGGGGTAGCAAGCCTTTATATACAAAGCAAATGAGAAATAAGTCCAAAAGCAACTTTCTGCATGCAGTCGGAAGATCCAACGGTATTCCGTGGAATACCTATAGAAATTTGATAGCCTACAGTAACGAATATAAATATAATCATTAGATGCATTTAATGCATTGATTTTAAACCAGTGGATTTGAGTTTAAAACTGCCAACTGTACCTGTCGGATTATTCGATAGTAATCCGCGGACGGATGATCCGAATAAGCACACAAAAATTTGCTTTGACATAATGGATTATTCGACGATGATCCGCGATATAGAAATGGATGATCTGAATGACCGCACAGAAATTTGCTGTGACAGAATAGATTATCCGACTATGATCATCGGTATAGCGACAGATGACCCGAATAAGCACATAAAAATTATTGTGACATAACAAATTATCTGATAGTTATTCGCGCTATATCGACGGACGATCCGAATGAGCACGCAAAAACTTGTTGTGACATAACGTATTATCCGACGGTGATATGCGGTATTTCGACAAATTTTTTGATCCCTTATACAAAATATCTAATATTTTAAACTATCCTAGCTTTTGTTTTTTCCATCCATCACTAGTGTTTACAATAAGTACTTGACACTTACTGACACATAAAAACTATGTTAAAGCATAATCTTTATACTTGGGTCTTCGAGCATTGTCTTGAATTTTTTGAATGCGAAGGATAGGTCTTGTACAAGGATGATGAAGTTTGTATCTTATCGTGAATCTCTACAAATGGAGTTAGACTAAAACTATTACAAGAATTAATTATAAAAGTTATCAAAATCGATAATGTGCCAATAATCTCTTCGATTTTGATAATTGACAAATAGTATGATTTTAGGAGATAACTCCCCCATAATCAAACAAACTTCCCCTCGATAAGATTTCTCTCCCTTTGTGATTTATGCAAAATAAGCAAAAGGTGCCATAAAAATAGCTAAGAAGGATAAACATAGATTGGATTAACATACATTATAGAGAGCATTTTGTAAAAAGAGTCATGAAGAACACAATTCTAAGCAGATAAAAGCATAGGTTTTTATAGATAGTTTTTCCCATGGGGCATACATAAACTTTGGCATGTCAGAAAGGCCCATATTTCGAAACATAACATAACTTATCTCTACTAGGATGCATACAACTAGAGACATAACATAAGCATACTAAAGTCCACGAGGGACCAAAAAACACCAAAAAACTAACACAAGGCACCACCACACCACATGATGACCATCAAGTATCAGGAGCATCAAGAGCAACGAAAAGATCATCATCATTAGCCGGAGCAGGCGAGTAAGCACCAAAAGGATCAATGCCATTGGGTACATGAACCCAGAGATATAGGGATCGCTAAATCAAGGATCATGAAAGTATGGATTATGCTCCTTAGGATTGAAAGTAGGGTCCTGTGCAAGAAAGCAATGCTGAATATAATAGGCTTGATCCATAAAAACATTATTAATGAGAGTGCTGAGCTCCCTAGTATTGGAAGAAATACTATCTGTAGTAGAAACGGTTAAAGTATTAAACAAACGATCAATATATCGATGAACCTTAGTGGAAAGAAGGGTGGTTGTATGCGGTGGAGAGAGAATGATGGTCCAGTCGTGGGAGGTTGAGTGGAGGAACATGGTTGAGAGAAAGTGGAGGCATGGAGAGGTTGAGGTTTAGCTTTGTCAAGAGGAGTCAATTTGTTACCCTTGTGACAATTAGTGAGAACAACCCCATTTGCTACAAGAATCATATTGATATATATGCTAAAAAAGAGAAAGCGATGGGTAGAGTCCTGAACGAGGATCATGGTGGATATTATCATTTTTATAAGGGAGACAGGCTGCTTGGTGAAAAAGTAATACATGGCAATGTGTGAGACTCATCTCACAATATCTGTATTTATATACGGATACATATTTATGTATTGTACCTTATGATATTTTGGTTGCCTATTTTCGAGAAAATACTTAAATACTTGTGCAACAATCTTGATTTTCTGAGTTTGTGAAAACTATGTATTATCATTAGACTACCCGGGATGTATACAATAACTTATGGCATTACCATCCCTAGAATTTATTGAAGTATGAATTTTCCCTTCATTCAGAAGATCCGTCAGTAATCTGCGATATTCCAACGAAAAATACGACCGAGATATTTTCCTGGTGATAGTATACAGTTCACCCTTTCGTCTAATGGTTTCTTGGTTCCGAAGCATCGTATTATCCATTGGTTTCCTGGTTTTCTAAATGAATGGATGAGATTGATTGGTTTGAGTCATGGATCGCTGACGTGGCAGATCCGATGGTCACGGTTAATTTACCCCTTCTATATATAATCTTTGATTTTCTCTCTCATTTCTCTTTTATTTCTCTCTATTAACTCTCTCTCTCTCTCTCTCTCTCTCTCTTCATTTTCTCTTTATTTTTTTGTGGGCTTGGAGCTTGGTCATGAACCCCTCTTGGTGGTGGAGTAGAAGGTTAAGGCTGGAAGCTCGAATTTAGGTAAATACATCTTTCCAGTTTACTGAACAACTTTATTTATTGTTATTTATGGTATTGATAGCTTAGTTTATTCCAAAATTTGTTTTGTTAAATATGTTTCTCTCATGGTTTCCAACTATGTACATGTTTGTGAATTTGGTTTGAGCTAGATTTTAAATTCCTGTTAAATCTTGATATTTGCTTAGTAGAATAAAAATTGTTATGAGAGAGATATTGGAGTTATCATCATGAAACATAGTTATATATGCTACATGAGACTCTACCTAGCTTTGTATTGTTGGTTTTGAGTTTGGTGGAATCAGGACACGTTTCGATTTCCCGAAAAGCCTAATTTTAGAGTATTTTACGAAATTGGTCTATAAAATCTCAGAATTTGTAAAATCTAATTATACCATGTTGTGGAGAATTTAATTTCATAGAATTTTCACCTTTGAAAAGTAGAATTCTAATTTAAAAGAAAGTTTTTATGACCGAAACAAGTTTTAGAAAATTCCATTCCCCAGATGCTGTGCAGTTTCGAAAAACCTGACGGTAATCCGCAGAAATCCTATGGATAATCCAAATTTTCACCCAGAAACTTTCTGCGACATAACCGATCATTCGACGGTAATCCACGAAAGTCTGCCAAATAATCTGAATTTGTCTGTTTTGCCTGATATTGGCTAATATTGTCCATTTTTGATATTTCCTTTTACTATAATGATTTATTAGCATGATTATATGACCTTGTATAGTTAGGGATTGATTGTACACCCTATATACTTGATATGAGTAGATGCCTATATGTTGTACATTATCATGATTCTTGATAGTGGCTCATCGTAGCGCACTCATGACTCTTGATTCCTGTACCTGCTTGTTATTGTTTGTGGTGGAAAATGAAAGAATGAAAATGTATTCAAGATAGGGTTTACACGAAACCCGCCTTCTTTGGTTTACAAACAAACTTGTACAATTTGATCCTATACGAGGATGTGGGAGTACAATTTATTTAATCTGGGTAAATATTGCTATAGGTGTCTGATCTACAGTCGATCACTTTAGCCCTTGGACTACACGATGATGATGAAGTACCGTAGAAGACAAGAAGCAGCTTCGAAGGTTGCAGAAGAGGGTGGATGCACGATGCCAAAGTCGTCGATCCCTACTCTTTGCCTGAGCTCCGGATTCTTCTCTCTCTCTTGACCTCTGGTTCGATCTTTCTTGGAAGTTCGACCTTGTTCGATCCTTCTTTCAAATTTTTGACCCGTGGTTCGATCTTTTTGGAGGTTTTTAGACCAATTCCTTCGACCTTTTCTTCTGTTGATAGAGGTATCTATTTATAGAGTTTTGGTGACAGTGACCACTCCGTCGGTGTAGAAACCGAGGAGTAGAAAGTACAGCACCATTTTACACAATGGTTAAAATAACCAATGCCTGCGTATAGATGATCCTTTGAATGAACGTGTGACGCGGGTCCAACTAAGGGACAAAACGCGTATAACCGCTACGAAGATCACGACGTAGAAGCCACGTAGGTAGGTATCCCTTGTGTAGAAGAGGTGGGCGTAGAAGCCAATGTCTGTCACCATGGAGTAGAAGCCAAGCAGGCATAGAAGCCGAATAGGCATAGAAGCCGAGCGGTCATAGAGGCCGAGTGGGCGTAGAAGCCGAGTGGTCATAGAGGCCGAGTGGGCGTTGAAGCCGAATGGGAATAGAAGCCGAGTGAGCACAGGAGCTGAATGGGCGTAGAAGCCGCTGCGTACCGTGCCAGAGTGCTGATATGGACGTCTTAGCCAGAATTACGACTTTTGAAGATATAATCAAATCTTTTTCATTAAATGCAGAGATTTGCCACCATCCTGTGCATTAAATACAGAGGCGTATTTTTGAAGGTCTGCAGCCCTTCTGTGCATCAGTCGCAGAGACGTGCCTCGAAAAACTGTCACCGCTCTGTGCATTAGACGTAGAGACGTGCCTCGAGCAACTATCATCGCTCTGTGCATTAGACGTAAAGATGTGCCTCGATCCCCGTACGGAGTACAGCTTTTGATATGGCAGGCGGTTTGTCTACTGCAGAGCGTAAACAGCTCATGTTTGCCTGTGTAAAACAAGGCAGTGTATCCCTTCGTGCACGTAAAAGCAATTTACGCAAAGGAGATGGCGGTAAATGACAGCCTGGGTCGCAGTGCTGTGCCATCATTATAGCCGTCGTCTGGGTAGTCGAGCAGTATCCCTTTGTCATAAGTCTAGACGTCAGGTTCATTGCAGGATCTGACAGGTTCATTGCAGGATCTGACAGGTTCACTTCGGAGAATACGAAGCGTCTCTCGTACACTTCAATGCTGTGTTGAAAGAGGATGGGTTTTACGCCCAGGAGTCGATGAAGTACCCTGTTTACGCTAAAGCGGCTTGGACGTACTGTCTTACGCGGATGGTCCTTTGAGTTTATATTTCACGCTGTGTTTAGCGGAAAAAAGTTCTGTTGCACGCTTGATGGCTCTGAAGGCCTCTGTTTACGCTGCTCTGCATCAATATACTGCGTATAGCCATCCGACTTATTTTTCATGCTTCTATAAGACCCCCTTCAAAGCTTTCAAATTCCTCGGAATTTGGAACGCTTTGAATGAAGCATGAACCGCTCCTCGTAACTCAAAACATTTCTGAATGGAGCATTGAAACGGTCGATGCTGACTTTATGGCAGATTTATTGGGGACCGGTGTGACCTCTTTCGCCTATAAAAAGGCTGGAGGTTTAACCTGTTCTCCCCACATTTCCATCACCACGCAGAGATGATCGCCGAATTTCGTCGGGTCGACCTGAGGAAGAAGGAGATCATGTTCTTCCAGCGTGTAAGGAGCCGAAAAAGATGGCATCTTCGAGCAAGTGTCCACTACAACGATGGATCATGGAAGGATATCTTAGTCTCCCTTGCTCGGGATAATCAGCAACTTTATATGGCGGTTCTTCCAGGAGAAGGGAAGGGTCGTATTAAACCACGCTGCTTGCAAGTGGCGCCTTCTCCCGTTACCTCCAGGGATGAGAGCAGCAACTAGCTCTGACCTCGGGTATTGAGTCGGTTGATATACCTCAACTCAATCTACTATGGCGCTGGGCGTAGGAAAGCAGTACTCTGCTTTTCTGTTGGAGGATGGGTCTATGCCCAGTTTTGTATCCTCCCGCCGTTGATCATTGCCATGTCAGTCGGTTTGCGGCAACCGACTGACTGCTGGAGAAGATGGATGAAGAATTGTGTCTATGCGAGAACCTGGCAGAACAAATTCTGGGTGCGATCTTCAGACGACGATGAGGAAGCCCTTTGTAGACGGGGTTTCCCTCAAATGTAATCATGAAAAATGAAGAAAACCCTTGTAGACAGGATTTCCCTCATATGTAATCATGGTTTTAATTTTAATAAAATCGTCTTTCTTCTCTGCATATGATTATGTTGCTGTGAAGTCTGAATATGTGTAGCTTCGACACGTCTGATTCTTTACGCCGATTCTGATAGAAAGAGTATTTAGGCCCTGTCCTGTCTTTTACGCATAACTAGTGATGCGCAGAAAGCCGCTTTAGCATTCGAGTGTTCGAACTGTTCTGTTGTCAGGAATGAGGAACCGCGTAGAATTCTGAACTATTGTTTTCACTTCTGTGTAAACAGAATAATTGTTTCAGACTTCATCTTCAAGAATGACTTCTCGAAAATCCCTTGGAACAGGGTCGAGGAATGGCTGTCAAACTGAGTTGCCATCTTGATAGATGAAATATTCGGACTGGAGTCTGGATGAACCTCCAATTGACCCGAGAAGAGTAATTTCTCAATGTTTGAACTCTTTATGTTTCGGGTACTTAGGATATTTTGAGGTCAAGAAGGAGTATCTTCTGTATGAACTCCTGTAATCGACCGCCTTGAGAACTGTTTGGATATGCGAAAAGTCAGAGATCCGTAGTGTAGATGAGCTGAAAATCCTGAGTTCGTAGCCTATTGAGCGTAGAAAGCCACCGAGCGTAAAATCGTAGATTTGTAGCTTCTGAGCGTGAAGTCGTAGGTTTGTAGCCTCTTGAGCATAAAAGCTACCGAGCACAAAGGCATCCGGGCGTAAAACCATAGACTGATAGCTTGCGAGCGTAAAATCGTAGATCTATAGCTGTCGAGCGTAGAAAGCTTCTTAGCGTAGAACTGTAGATTTGTAGCCTGTAAAAAAGAAATCTTTCGAGAGTAAGGTTGTAGATCTGTTGTCTCCGAGCGTAAACTAAACGCCACCGAGCGTGAGATCATCAATTTGGTATCTGCTGAGCATAAAGTCCTAGGTTTCTAGCCTCTCGAGCATAAAAGCTACCGAGCACAAAGGCATCCGGGCGTAAAACCATAGACTGATAGCTTGCGAGCGTAAAATTCGTAGATCTGTTGCTGTCGAGCGTAGAAAGCTCCTTAGCATAGAACTGTAGATTTGTAGCCTGTGAAAAAGAAATCTTCCGAGCGTAAGGTTGTGGATCTGTTGCCTCCGAGCGTAAACTAAACGCTACCGAGCGTGAGATCATCAATTTGGTATCTGCTGAGCGTAAAGTCGTAGGTTTGTAGCCTCTCGAGCATAAAAGCTATCGAGCACAAAGGCATCCGGGCGTAAAACCATAGACTGATAGCTTGCGAGCGTAAAACTGTAGATCTGTCGCTGTCGAGCATAGAAAGCTCCTTAGCGTAGGAACCGCTGACCTGCTTTTGCACGAAAAACTCTTCAAATTTGCTGACTGTCCGCCTTTCGAGAGTAGTGGGCTGACGTAGTACCCAATCATAACCAAATATTAATTGTGAGATTTGGTTGGGGTTTCGAGGAGTCCGTCCGAGGATTCGAGGAGTCGACCCGAACTCTATATATATCCCAAGCTTTTGAGAGAAAACCTTTTCATCCGTCTTCTGCGAAAGAGAGCCTTCGACTGTTTGAGTTTTTCCCCTCGTTCTTTCTCCGAGCACTCCGAGTTTTCAGAAATAGCGCCAAAACAAATCCCCTCCACTAAGGGAAAGAGTATAGGTTCTTCTTCTCGTTCTTCTGCCCCAGCGAGAGAGTCTTCGGTCGGGCAAGGTGAACTTTCTTCTGAGCGAAGTATCCCGCCGACGAGCAGCGCACCCGGCCTTAGAGGTAGAGCCTTTGGGATGACAAAGAACGACAAAAAATCCTTCGCACACGTTGAACGTGACCGCACTAGGTCGTCTTCTGTGCTGATAGCCTCTTTGAGAAAGATGACGCACGGAGACGTTTTCATTTTTTACGCCCATATTTCTAATGTGCCAGCGTAATAACTCCATATTTTTGCAGTTTTGAGCGTAAAAGCTCTGACTGCTGAAAACTTGGTGTATACTATAAAATTTTATCTTTACGCTTGTGGATGGGACCTCCGGCGTAATAACTAGAATTTTGGCAGTCTGGCGTAAAGCACGGACTGTATACCGTCAATTACGCTTCTGGATGTGACTTCCGGCGTAAAAATGACCAAATTTGTACAGTCTTGGCGTAAAGCACAGACTGTCGTTTCTTGGTTTTTATGTTGCAAGATTTGTAATGACGTGTTTCTCTTGCACTTTTGCAGTTAACTTGCATGAGTCTCCACTGGCCGAGGTGATGGATTCTGCTGCCGGGATGCTGCACTCAAACTATCTGGAGGATCTGTCCCACGTGACATTTCTTATCTCCGGACCCCAGTATCCTGAAGGAAGGGAGATCTTGATATCGGCTCAGGGCGAGCGGACGTTGCTGAACATGATTAACGGAGAGCCCCTGATGTATATAGACGGGGACCAGTACATCAAGCCAGCTTTTCTCTTTGGGGGCATGATTGACAAACAGTTCCAGACGAAGCCCAAGAGAGAACCCTGGGTTTTCCCCGCCGAGAGTGTGGTCTTGTATCTGCCCACGATGTCGAGAGATTATCCCATCTCGGCTCTCTCCCATGCTACACATCCCAGGAGGATCTCGTGGACGCTGACTCCCGATCTTCACGGCAAGCCGGGAAAGATCTTTCATTTGAAAGGAGCTGACCAGGGGTCGTTTGTCAGCCGTCCTTCCGGCGTTGTGACGGTGTTCAGGGGACTGTGCCCGAGCAGCGTCCCGAGTGAAGACAGTTCAGTGATCCAGCCGGTCCAATTGCCGACTTTCTGCAACAACTTTATGGGGCGAGGGGGGTATACCCCAAGGAGAATCCTCGGTGCAATGGGTTGATCATCCCAACAAACCTCCGATGGGCTTGCCTAGTTGACTGGGCCTTGAAGCATTTTCAGAGAGAACTGGAGGTCATTGGACTGTATGCTGCTGTGAGTGCGACGAGTGTTGGGTTGCCTCCCAACCCTAACCTGTTTCTGGCACTGATGGAGCGATATATTTTGCTCACCGGGACCTTCGCCACTCCACTGGGGGAGTTGGGGTTGGCCCTCCATGAGATGGCAGTAATCTCGAGACTGTCGATGGGGGATACCCCATATGAAGAGTATGTTTCCACCAACAGAGAGTTGGAGGACTCGGACCCTCGAGCGGTGGAAGTATATCAAGAGCTGATGTGCCACTACTTCGCGTGTACTGCTTTTTATGATGAGCCTTCTGATTTGGCTCACACCACTAAGTGGACGTCCTACCTCTTCTTCCACCGGGCCAGGGCCGCCAAGTCGGAGAAAGTCTCGCGGGGCAAGAATGAGCCTGTGAACTATTTGGGCGTGCTTAGTGCCCAGGTCGTCGAGGATCTTATGGAGGATGCTAAGGCTCCAGATCAGATTCTCAATGACGGGGTAGGAAAGTATCCTGAAGGCACTAAGGCCTACAGTTACTTGAGGCGCTGCCGCAGGACTCTGTCTAAGGAAGCCCGACTGGCTGGTTTCCTCTCCATATGGTTGCGTCGAGTAGTGGTGCCCGGTATTGCGTCCACGGACCGCATTCACCAGAACATCCTGTGGCCTGCCGTGCATCTGGTGTTCGAGGCAAGACTGGGCTTGCTCCCTGCCATGGTGTGCCGTATACAGGCTGGCCTGAGAGCCATGACTGATGGACTGCTCGTCGATGAAGTTCGGCGTGATAGCTTTCCCCGGGTAGAGTTACCATACCTGTACTTGATGGGATGGTTAATTCTTCACAACCCCCGGGTGATGTCTCCTGGCCCTGGTAGTAGCTCGGGGGGTAGTTTCTTGCTGAACTACAAGGACTCTCCCTGGAACGTGAATACAGTTTTAGACTGTCGGCTGGTGCTGAGCCTCAGTCACGGTTGGAAGCTCCTCTGCACTGTCCCCTCTGTACATCGCAATCAGTCGAGAATTAGGCTTGAGGATTTAGGTGGAAAGAAGACCAATCTTTCTCCGGAAGCTTTTAATTGGTTGGCCTGCATCAGACCCTCCCATTTGCTGTACAGAAGCGAAGATCATTGCTTCTTCGAGCCCTACTTGCCCAGTCGGTTCGCCAGGCAGTTTGTGTACGATCAGCTACACGTGGGCAATGCCGTCACCAGCTTCAGGTCCAGGGGCGGACTCATTGATGGAGCCAGATGATGGCGGTATTTTATCATGGGTTGCACGGGAGCAATCTTTATCGTGCCGGTCGTCATACTCTCCACGGAGCTGCGCATCCTCCATTCGTATGCCCAGTTCTACGTGGCGATCAACACCTTCCATCGCAATTTTGACATGCGTGGAAGCTTTAGGGTGCCTTCTCCCAAGCCTGGGGAAAGAGTCGAAGTCCCCTCGGTTTTTTCTGACGAGGGTGAGGAGTCCGTCATTCTGGATGAGCCTCTGGTGTCGGTACCGAGGTGTGAAGTGCCTCTGCCTGCGGGGGCTTTGGTAGTCTCTGGAAAGCGAAGGGCTCCTGCTTCGAAGCAGACTTCCCCTCGCAAGAGGAAGAAGAAGACGGTTAATCGTTCTCTCCGGATTCCTGGTATTGAGGCTCCTAAAGAGGAACCTGCTGTCTCTCCTGTCGGGGATGTTTCTTTGATTGGAGGTTCCTCGCCTTTCGGAGAGGGACCCTCAGTTTCGGCTGGCGGTACCGGAGAACTCCTGCTTGAGGCTGTCGTTGCTGCCACTGCCTCCGGTAGTGGAAAGAAGTCGCCTCCGGGGCTGAGTATAAGGTTCCATATACCTTTATCCGGATCAGCGTCGGAAGAGACCCCTTTCGTGCCTGCGAGAGTACCTGGCGAGATTCCAGCCGATGAGCCTCGGTTGTAATTTGAGGAGGACTTGGAAGACCACCTGCCAGTGTCAGCTATCAGACCCCTTTCTCTAGGTATGATAGCCTGCTTAGCATTATTAAGAAGTGATTTAGCTGTACTGGCTGCAGATGCGACATATGTGCCGTCGGCCGTGGGTAAATATCGTCTTTACGCCATTCTATTTAGAGGCATTAACATCGTGTCGATATTAACTTTCTTGTCTTCTTTTCAGGGGCAGATGTCTGCGGGGAGAAGAGCGCTGAAGCACTTGTTGGCTCTGCTTCGGCTTCCGGTGGCGATACGGAGGTGCCTGAGTTTGAAGAGGAAGCATCTTCGGGTGCTGGCTCGCCCCGAATAGTTTTGTCATCTCAAGAGGAGGATGAGCCTATCATTGTGACATTGCCTCCTGCGAGTATGCCGATGACTTCGACCGTCGTTGTCGCATCTTCCTTGGTCGCACCACCTATTGAGGCGACAGCCGTGGCCACATCGTCTGCAACCACTCCTGGAGGGGGACTCGCCAATATCGCGACCACTCCTGGCGTTCAATCAGATCTGGTTGCGCTGACCGAGCAGTATACTAGCCTCTTTTACACCAGTTTAAAAATGCTGATATCAATGGTGTTGGCGAAGAATCTAGACTTCGGGCGTCTGAAGAAGGCTTCTCAGTTTTCGATCGGGGCGGTCAGGGAGTTTGGCGATTCTGGGGTAGCTGACGCCCTGGAGGCGATGGTTAATGGTTTGGAGCAACCTATTAACGAATACTTGCAGCTGGCTCGGGGCAGCCTTGAAGCTGAGGTCCAGGCCAGATACGACCTCATGACTGCGCGGCTTACTAAACAGCTGGAAAGCCTAGATAACTCCATTAAAACACATAAGCTAGAGATGGATGAAAGAAAAGTTGTCGTGGTGGAGGCTCTTTCTCTTCAGACGAAGTGCCAATCCGAGCATAAAGGGAACGTAACGAGGGTCCGCAAGTTGAAGGAAAAACTCGCTCTGGCAGAGGAGTGGGCTTCTCAGTCGTTGGCAGGTCTAGATGTAGCGACTTGTCGACTGAGCACAATACGACGGGATCTGGAGCGTTCAGAAGCTGCCCGTGCTGGCTCTCTTCGGGCAAGGGCCGAACTGTCCTTTATGAGCAATCATGAGGCACGGCTGGAGCGGGCCCTCGCTGATGCCTTGGTTTCCAGGAATGAGAGGATAGCTGCACTGGTACAGCTGATTCGCGATCTGACCGCTCCCCCACAATGATGTACCCTTTCTTCTTTTTGCTTCCCAAATATAATTCTTCTCTTTTTGGAAATAAATAAAGCGAATCTTTTCTGACTCTGTGGACCCATCATTTTGGAATGTAAATGACAGGTTTGGGCGAGAGTGATATCAGAGGTAGTATGGACGTGATAGACTCTCGATAAACTTTTAGCAGGACATATCTATTCAGAGGTCATACGGATATGATAGAATATTGGTAGGATATATCTATTCATAGGTTATACGGACATGATAGAATATGCTTTGACTAAAATTTGTAGACAAGACGCTATCAGAGATAATATGGACGTGATAGGTATCGCATTTTCAAAATTAGTCGAACATATCTATTCAGAGGTTATATGGACATGATAGAATATGACCCAACTAGTTTCGTTTTGGAAGTAGTTTTGTCAGAATTGAGATTCTCGCTATATTCCACTTGAGCAGAGGAGGTTAAGCATAGTACCTTTTCAGGAATTTACCGTTGATAGGAGCCATTAACAGGTCTCCATTAGGCTGGGCTAACCTATAAGTGCCGTTTGAGAACGTTGTCTCGATCACATAAGGGCCTTCCCACTTGGGCTAGAATTTGCCTTTACTCCTGTGAGTAAGGATCATCGGCCTTCTTACGGCTAAAACTAGCTCGCCGACTTTGAACACCCTTTCCTTTACTTTATGATTGAAAGCTCTGGAAATGCGTGCTTAGTAGAGCGCGATGCGCTGTTGAGCTTGGAGGCATTTCTCGTCTAATCCTTCTAGCTCTTGAAGCCTTAACAGGTCATTCTTTTCTTGAGTCAGCTCATTAGTCACGGCTATCCTGAGTGACGGGATCTGGATTTTAATGGGGAGAACTGCTTTGCTCCCGTAGACCAGTAAAAATAGGGTACAACCTGTCGGTGTTCGTACCGTTGTGCAGTATGCCCAGAGACATTCACCCAGCTTCTCATTCCAATCTCTCTTGTATGAAGAGACGAACTTCTTCAAGAGTTTGATAATGGTTTTGTTGAAAGCTTCCGCCAAACCATTAGCAGCTGGATAATATGCTGTAGAGGCAATATTATGTATCCAATTTTTATCGCAAAATCGGTGAAACGCTTTGCTGATAAACTGAGGCCTATTGTCGTGAATTATCCTCCGGGGTACCCAAAGCGATAAATGACGTGATGCTTGATGAAGCTGATTACATTTAGACGCCTTTACCTCAGCAAGAGGGATCGTCTCTGCCCATTTAGAGAAGTAATCCGTGATGGCCAGTATGAACCGGTGACCTCTGGAAGAAGACGGGTGAATAGGACCAATGATATCCATACCCCATGCTTTGAAAGGCCAGGATGCAACCGTAGGATGTAGATATTTAGACGGTTGATGTATAAAATCTGCATGAACCTGACAGGCTCTGTATTGTCTTGCATAGTTGATCGCGTCTGCGATCATAGTGGGCCAGTAATAGCCCATTCTCCTGATACGATCCTGTAGCTTAGGACTGGGTTGATGCGCTCCGCATACGCCATTATGAGCTTTTCGGATAATCTGCTATGCTTCGTCGTTAGAGAGACATCTCAATAGCAGTCCGTCATAGGTCCGGCGATATAGGCATTGTGAAGATGCATCGAAGTAGAAGCATAATGATCGTTTTTTGACGGATACTGCTTCTTTGGGGTCCTCCGGCAAGATTCCGTATGCCACGAAATCTATAAAGGGACTTCTCCAGTCTCTTCTAGGGGGATCTGTGTTCACAGTGTAGCTGCGTTCTATGTGAAAGTTGTTCTTCACACAGAATAAATCTCTGTTAAGAAGGATTACCGAATCCTCCCTTCTTATAGGAGTGGCTAAATCCGCAGCTAGACTAGTTAGGGCATCAGCTTCCAGATTCTGAGATCGAGGTACATGCTCTAGGAAGAACCCTTTGAATGTCATGGCTATCTCGACCGTTGCTTGGTGATAGGGGATGAGGTCTTGATTCCGGACTTCATATATTCCCCTGACTTGATTGAAGATGAGCAGAGAATCACCGAAAGCTTCCAGGGACTCGACCCCTAACTCTTTAGCGACTTGGAGCCCGATTAGCAGAGCGTTATACTCTGCCACATTGTTGGAGCATGGCTCGCTAAGAGAATATGCTTGGTAGATGACGAGTTTATCAGGAGTGACCAGAACTATTCCTACTCCTGAAACCACGTTTCCCCTAGGACCAGTTCTGGAGGCTCCATCGAAGAATAGTTGCCATGTGTCGCTTTCTATTACAGAATTACATTCTACAACTTCATAAGGGATGTCCTCGTATAGTTTGGAGGTCTCCGGGATCGGATGAGCAGCTAGGAAGTCGGCCAGCGCTTGGCCTTTGATGGACTTCTGCGGGACGTATACCATGTCATATGGTGTTAACAACATCGCCCAAGTCGTGAGTCGAAAATTAAGAGCACTTGGCTTGCTTATCAGTACTCGAAGAGGGTTGATCCTGGAGATGATATGAATAGTCTGACCGGTGACATAGTGCCGCATCTTCTGGATAGCGAACATCAGAGCCAAGCATTCCTTCTCCACTGGGTTGTACCGGTGTTCGGCTTCGACCATCATCCTGCTGAGGTAGTAGATAGCCTGTTCATGCCCCATATCGTTCTTCTGTGCGAGAAAAGCTCCTAGCGAATGATCCATCGCTCGAACGTACATCAAGAATAGTCTTTCCATGACGGGAGGCACCAGAACTGGCGGACTGGTGAGGTAGCGTTTGATATCTCCGAACGCTTGCTGACAGGTTTCATCCTATATGAAGGATACACCTTTCTTTATAAGATGAGAAAAGGGCTGACATCTTCCCGAGAGGTTGGATATGAACCTCCGGATATAAGCCAGACGGCCTTGAAATCCCCGGAGTTCCCTCAGATTGCGGGGCGGTCGCATTTCTACGATGGCCTGGACTTTGTCAGGGTCCACTTGATGCCTTTGGCGGTGATGATAAATCCTAGAAATTTGCCACTAGATACACCCAGAAAGGACTTCGTAGGGTTCATCTTGAGTTGATGTTGGCACATTAACTCGAATACCGTCCTCAAGTCTTGAATGTGATCATCTTTGAGGCAGCTCTTGACGGCTATGTCATCCACGTAACATTCTTCTATTTTGCGTAAATGCTCATGGAATATGTTACTCATAGCCCGTTGGTATGTACCCCCGGCGTTCTTCAATCCGAAGGGCATGACCGTATAGCAATATACTCCCAACGGGGTCCGGAAGGTAGTGTGCTTCTCATCTTCAGGATGCATCTTGATCTGATTGTATCCTGAGAATCCGTCCATGAAAGACATGCGTTAAAAACTGCAGGTGTTGTCGATCATGATGTCCGTGATGGGAAGAAGGAACTCATCCTTGGGACAGGCTGCATTCAGATCTCGGTAATCGATACAGATACATATTTTCCTATTTTTCTTTATGACTGGGACAACATTGGTGACCCAGTCGGGATGTTGTTCTTCCCGGATGAAACCGCAGGCTATCAACTTCTTGACTTCAGCTTCGATGGCGTCCATCATATCCGGGCAGAACCGGCGTTGGTGCTGCTTCACAGGCTTCGAGTCGGTCAATATATTGAGTTTATGAGTAGCCACCTTCGGGTCAAGACCTGGAATATCCTCGTAATCCCATGCAAAGACGTCAATATATTCTTTTATCAGCTGGATAACTTCTTCCCTTTCAGCTGGGGAAAGATTGTTACTGATAAATATCGGCTTTGGCGAAAGTTCACCCCCAACATCAACCTGGATAACTTTGTCTTTGGTGGGAGGTTCCCTTTGCTCAAAGCAGAATTCCCACTGCGTATCCATTCGTTGGGCCCAAGAGTCATTCTCAAACGGCTCAGAATCCTGTTCATCTGCTTTAAAGGGATCTGCCACTACCATATTCACTGATAATGTTTGTTCGAGAGCATCAGGTGAGTCAGAGGGCGACGAGCCATTCTGAGAAGAGGAAAAGATATCCTCGTCCGACTTAGAGGAGGTGGCATACCCTAACCCGAAATGAGTTCGTTGATAGTAGGGGTCGCCGCGCAGCGGCGTTCGTCTGCCTCTTCCGTAGTTGAGTCCTGGCTTCCGCTTCAAGTCGTAGCCCATGTTTTGCATGATCGTCGACGATTGCGGGCTGTATCGATGAACTTGCATTTTTTCAGCATCGTCATTGAAAGAATCTTCCTGGACAGTCGGTTGATTGCGCATGAGGCCGAAGACTATTGAACGGTGACTGCTGCAGGTAGGCGGGACAATGAAGATAGAATCCTCATGTGGTCCATACGTCGTGACGACGTTGGATGATGATGCTACTTCCCAGACATACGGACGGTATGAGTTCATAACTTCTAAGAATTTTTGTGCTATGGGTTCTACCTCGTCACGGGGAGTGGATTCCTGATTTGGAATTTGAGCGTCAATATACTAGAAAAGTGGATGTTTATTATCATCTGGAACTCCGTTCCTGGTTGCATTTACATCAGTCGGCTGCCTATTGCGCCGAAGGTTGATGACCAAGGGTGGAGGCTTCTGGTTCAAAGTGATCACTAGAGGATCACTCCCTTTTCCTGACCTGGTCTTGTTCAGGTGAATAGCCATAGGCTCCATGGCTTTTGGATGAGTGGTTCGTCCTTTCACTCTGATTGACAGCGGTAGTGCGGCAGAGGGTTCTTCTGGCTCCTGGTGGGATTCCTTCTCTGCCTCGCCTGACACTTCTTCCGTGTGGTCTTGAGAGTACAATACGGCAGCGGAATAGTAGGATTCTACTCCTTTAAACGGGTTTAGGTCAGCAACCTCCGTTTGTACTGTTCCTTGGGGGTCTACATATCTAAGACATTGATGTAGAGTTGAAGGAACGATGTTGTGGTCGTGGATCCATGGTCTTCCCAGCAAAATGTTGTAGGTTACCTCTGAATCGATGACGTAACATGTGGCCACCGATCTGAGGTTGCCAATCTGGATCCTTAGGCAAATTTTCTCCAACGGCTTACTTCTTACGGCGTTGAAACCCACGATTGTAGTGGAGGTGTAAGCCAATTCGCTGGTAGGAATCCTTAGCAGTCTGAGCAGACTGTGAGGGATGATGCTGATCGACGATCCCAAATCTATGTGAATCCGATCGACCTCCATGGAACCGACGTACCCGGTGTATTAGAGGGGCCTGTCATGCTTGTTATATTTTAACAGCATGTCGTCTTGAGTGAAAGTGATATTTGGGACCACCTCCATCACACTGTGGCATTGAGGACACGCCACCGGTTCTTCATCGGGGGTCTTGAGCTGGGTCAAGCATGCCTCCGCCTGCATCAGTGCTTCACTTAGAGCTAGACGAGTGTCTTGGGAGAGCCTGAGTAGCTCGAAGATGGACAGCCTGGCTGGTGTATTAGCCAGTTGGGCCAGGATATCAAAGTTGTATGGCTTTCCTAAACCTTTGTTTGGAATGTTTTTCACAGGTTTATCAAAGCGCACTTCTCTTTGCTTCCCCTTGTCCGCCGGAGTTGGTTTTGAAGGGCTGGCATCTGGTACGACGGGGCCTGGTCCTGAAGGTTTGGCAGTTGAAGCGTCCGCAGTTGCATCTTCCTGACTTGCTCCGTAGTCGTTGAGGTAGGCTTTCCCTGAACGGGTTGCAGCAAATACCTCGTCTTCGTCTGATACCGAAGAAGTTGTGACCATATGGCATGGTTTGCATTTGGAGCTCTTTCTAGACGTAGCCTTAGTAGCTTTAGTCTCCTCTTCGAGCTCTGACACCAAATCCGGATGAACCCATATAATCTCGCCCTGCCGGGTGGTTAGGGGTACTAGGTCATGATTTGACCCCTAGCTGGAGGGAGATTAACAATGTTCATCGTGGTTCGAGAAATGGGTGTGACACCGTCCGAGACTTCTTGGGAAGGCAGATTGCCAAACCGCAGAGAGATCATGTTGGCCGTGACCGTCTTCTCGGTGTTATGCAGAGTGATGGCCTTAGCATCGATTAACCCCTAGATCTTCCTTTTCAGTATATAACACGCCTTTGTCGGGTGGTGTACGTATCTGTAGAAGATATAGTATTTGGGGTCGTTAGTACTGCCGACTTCTTGGGGCCGCCTTAGCTCCGGAAGGGTGATCTTGCCACTTTTGACGAGACACTCGAATATACTTGGGATATCGTCGTCGTCGAAAGAGTAGACTTCGACGGGCCTGGAGGTCCCGGGTCTCGCTTGTGCGGTTGTCGCAGTCTTTTGCCTGGCCGTATTGATCGCCAGAGTTTTTTTTTCTTTGGAGCTGCGAGGATGGTCGCTGCTGGGTGATGACCTCTTGCCTCTGTCAGAGGCGGAGATTATGATGCCATTGTCGTGCGCCTTACGACTGTTGTCTTCGGCGGCTACGGCGGAGATAATGAACGAGGGCCAATCATGGAACTGATATGGTCCTGTAAACACCGAGACTATGGGAAGGAGATTTTTCCTGCAAATGTCTACCAACGCAAAGTCTGGAACTCCTGGAGGCATCTGTAGCGTGGCCTGACGAAAACGTTCGATGAAGGTACGAACGTCCTCTTTTTCCCTCCGCTTGACTTCGATGAGAGAGGACATAGACATGTCCATTCCTCTCTCGTAGAATCACGTGAAGAATAAAGCTTTGAAGTCCTCGAAGGAAGTAATGCAGTTGTCCGCCAAGCTACGGTACCACTGATAGGCTACTCCTGAGAGACAACCTTTGAACACCCGAGTGAGGAGGGCGTCGTTCCCTTGTAGCAACACCGTTATCATACTGAAATAGTTCATGTACTGACTCGGTGATGTTTTTCCCTCGAACAGAGCCATAGTCTGAGGTTTGTACCTCGGAGGGAAAGGGACCTCTTCCCAGATAGCTGGGTAAGGCTGGTTGATTCCTAGTTTCTTGAGCTAATCTTTGTGCTTCAAGGCGTCAAACTGGGCTTTCAACTCCCGTACTGCCTGCATCGGATTTTCAGTTGGAAGTGGGACTACGGTGTAGTGCGGAGTTGGTTGTATCATGACTCCAACGGAAGATAATATATTCTCCGAGTGAGGAAGCGAAGGAACTGCTAACTCTTGATCTAGAGCAGGCTCTTGGCTCGGATTGGATGGTGGCAAGTCCACCCCCACACGTATCTGAGTTGGCGGGACCGATGCTTGAGCCATGGCAGTTGCGTGCTGAGTTAGCATCATCTGGTGCATGTTCTCTATTATGGATTGCATTTGTTTCAGAGATGTCTCTAGTATAGTGATGCAATGTTCCGTATTTCCTTGGGTGTCATTGAAGGATTAGTATAGGTCGCTGTAGAAGTCGACTCTATACTCTCAGCATCTGATCCGGGGGACTGGCGACCCCCAGTGTCGGAATCAGACAAGTACGATGCTGGTTGTTGTGACCTTGCACGGGTGTTTTGGAACACCCCAGCTTCAGCGTTCCTGAGGAGCTCATTGAATCTCCTTCGGCTCGGGGACCCAGAGGGATGACGTCTTGAGCTCGACACTCCTCTAGGTAGGTGTGAAGCCATGTTCACGGATGCATGCGCGGGCTCTTCTTCCTGGAAAGACAGAGAGTAGCTCAACCGGTCAAAAACTGACCGTTTTGCTTTAGAACAGCAGCAATCAATCACAATCTTATGACTATTACAACAGTGCTCGCCAGAAGGCGTAATAGATATGTTGGAAGGTCCCCTCTCCTTACGCTTCTGGATTAGATATTTGCGCAGGTCAGGAGGAGTTACAGAAGAAGAAGACGACGGCTTGTTCCTTCTGTTCCCATCAGTGGGCATACGGAGGTTGGGCACCATGGTTTTCCCTGTGCCACCTGTGTACAACAGGTTGGCCATCTGGGTGGCGGATAATCCCCGGGGAGGGTGTCTTTCCGCAACCTGAGCTTGTTTTACGTCGAGGGGCTTCGCCTGGCGTAATTTGGAGATTTGCTCAGACTGGCGTAAAGCTGAAGAGGTCCTCAGTCGGCCATCGGCTTCTCGCATAATCCGGAGGGTAGGCAGATTGTTCCCTCGCTGGCGTAAAGGCCGATAAGTTGAGTACTCTACCGCTTGCTTTCCCTTGCGGAGATCACAGCGCTCATCTGGTTCCCCTTAGAGGTCAGATGTTGTCTTACACGCGGAGCATGATTTGTACTTCCGATTTGGCGCTAAGACTTTATCAGAAATATTGTCTATTCTGCCAGTGACAGGAGACTGCATTTTACGCGCAGGGCGCGGAGTAGACTTCTGGACTAGCGTTAAGCCATTTCCAGAAGTTTTGTCTGTACCGCGCGTAGCGGGAGACTGGTTTCTGCGCGTAGAGCGCAGTGGACACTTCTGGGTTAGCGCTGAGGCTTTGTCCGAAGTTTCGTCTGTACCGCGCGTAGCGGGAGACTGGTTTCTACGCGTAGAGCGCAGTGGACACTTCTGGGTTAGCGCTGAGGCTTTGCCCGAAGTTTTGTCTGTACCGCGCATAGAGGGAGACTAGTTTATATGCGTAGAGCGCAGTGGACACTTCTGGGTTAGCGCTGAGGCTTTGCCCGAAGTTTCATCTGTACCGCGCATAGGGGGAGACTGAATTTTACGTGCAGGGCACGGAGGGAGCAATGCTACAACCTCATTGGTCGGAGAGATCGGAGAGTCAACAGGAATGGTAGAGGATGTCTTGGGCATCCAGACCTTGCGCAGCTTCCTGTTGTCTTGGACGGAGAGAGGGTGAGAGCTACCCCCGGTTCGAAGCATGTCTTCGTAGGCAGATTGGTCGAATTGGACGACCATTGTCTTCTTCACGGTTCCTACAGATACCGTATCGTGTTGAGCAATTACTTCCTCATCAGAAGAGAAAGATGTCCCCAGCTGAGTCACCATCTTATTTGTGGTGGAAAACGAAAGAATGAAAATGTATTCAAGACGGGGTTTACACGAAACCCGCCTTCTTTGATTTACAAACAAACTTGTACAATTTGATCCTATACGAGGATGTGGGAGTACAATTTATTTAATCTGGGTAAATATTGCTATAGGTGTCTGATCTACAGTCGATCACTTTAGCCCTTGGACAACACGATGATGAAGAAGTGCCGTAGAAGACAGGAAGCAGCTTCGAAGGTTGCAGAAGAGGGTGGATGCACGATGCCAAAGTCGTCGATCCCTACTCTTTGCCTGAGCTCCGAATTCTTCTCTCTCTCTCTCTCTCTCTTGACCTCTGGTTCGATCTTTCTTGGAAGTTCGACCTTGTTCGATCCTTCTTTCAAAGTTTCGACCCATGGTTCGATCTCTTTGGAGTTTTTTAGACCAATTCCTTCGACCTTTTCCTCTGTTGATAGAGGTCTCTATTTATAGAGTTTTGGTGAGAGTGACCACTCCGTCGGTGTAGAAACCGAGGAGTAGAAAGTACAGCACCCTTTTACACAACGGTTAAAATAACCAATGCCTGCGTATAGATGATCCTTTGAATGAGCGTGTGACGCGGGTCCAACTAAGGGACAAAACGCGTATAATCACTACGAAGATCATGGCATAGAAGCCACGTAGGTAGGTATCCCTTGTGTAGAAGAGGTGGGCGTAGAAGCCAATGTCTGTCACCATGTCGTAGAAGCCAAGCAGGCATAAAAGCCGAATAGGCGTAGAAGCCGAGCGGTCATAGAGGCCGAGTGGGCGTAGAAGCCGAGTGGTCATAGAGGCCGAGTGGGCGTTGAAGCCAAATGGACGTAGAAGCCGAGTGAGCACAGGAGCTGAATGGGCGTAGAAGCCGCTGCGTACCGTGCCAGAGTGCTGATGTGGACGTCTTAGCCGGAATTACGGCTTTTGAAGATATAATCAAACCTCTTGCATTAAATACAGATATTTGCCACCATCCTGTGCATTAAATACAGAGGCATGTTTTTGAAGGTCTGCAGCCCTTCTGTGCATCAGTCGCAGAGACGTGCCTCGAGAAACTGTCACCGCTCTGTACATTAGACGTAGAGACGTGCCTCGAGCAGCTGTCATCGCTCTGTGCATTGGACGTAGAGACGTGCCTCGAGCCCCATACGGAGTGTAGCTTTTGATGTGGCAGGCGGTTTGTCTACTACAGAGCATAAACAGCTCATGTTTGCCTGTGTAAAACAAGGCAGCGTATCCCTTCGTGCACATAAAAGCAGTTTACGCAAAGGAGATGGCGGTAAATGACAGCCTGGGTCGTAGTGCTGTGCCATCATTATAGCCATCGTCTGGGTAGTCGAGCAGTATCCCTTTGTCAGAAGTCCAGATGTCAAGTTCATTACAGGATCTGACAGGTTCATTGCAGGATCTGACAGGTTCACTTCGGAGAATACGAAGCGTCTCTCGTACACTTCAATGCTGTGTTGAAAGAGGATGGATTTTATGCCCAGGAGTCGATGAAGCACCCTGTTTATGCTGAAGCGGCTTGGACGTACTGCCTTACGCGGATGGTCCTTTGAGTTTATATTTCACGCTGTGTTTAGCGAAAAAAAGTTCTGTTGCACGCTTGATGGCTCTAAAGGCCTCTGTTTACGCTGCTCTGCATCAATATGCTGCGTATAGCCATCCGGCGTATTTTTCATGCTTCTACAGTTATAGCTTGTTGTCGCACTCCTACCTTGTCTAGAACAACATGGTTATTTTCCTATCTTGTACTTATTCTAGTGAATGTTAAATCCTCGTCCAGTCTTGCATATTCTCGAGTGGAGTACCATGTCTAGGATAGATTATGCGGAATGCCACACCTGAAATCCTAAATAGAAATATTAAGGATTAAAATAACTACTATTAATTCGACCATCGGGAGGAGGGAATTTTCACGTTGCATACAGTCCTGTTATCTAGTCATCTTTTTTGGATGGATTTAGAGCTCTCCGTTGTGAGAGGCATATTTCTAGCACAATATTGAGTGGGGCATCATGAATATGTTTATTATTATTACCTTACCATCTTGTTGAGCTTTCATGGTTCACCGTTGTGTGATACATACTGAGCTCACCGTTGTGTGATGCCACTTCGTTAGGATACAGGTCGTTTGGTGGTGCACATGCTATAGATACTTGTTTAGTTTTGGTTGGATAGCTTGGACAGTCTGCAGGGCATGCAATCGTATATAATTTTTTAATTGCATTTGTTAGTAATTAGGATTTATGATAATTCTAGTTAGCTAATGTACCAAGCCATACTTCTTGATTAGCCAAGATTGATGGATGAAGTCCATTTTCCTGTTTATGTCAGTTCTTGTTCCTGTACTTGATCTTATTTTGGTTCATATACATGTTTACTTCCTATGCCAAATTTCCCTGATCCTGTACTTACATGTTACTTTTGTCTACTTTACATGATCCTATATATGTCCATGTGTTTCTGTTTACTTTACATGTTTCTATTTTTCTTTCATATTTCTTGGTGCTCTTTACTATTATCATGATTGTTACTAGTTGTCTTTTATATATTGTTATCTTGCTTGCATGCTGGTTTTAGTTCATAGTTTGGACTCCTTTGTGGTAATTTTTATCGGGATCTGACCCCACAGTTTTCTATAGCCAGATCTCATAGCGGAACCAGAGGATCTCCCCTATCTTCCACTGGATGGCGACTACTCGGAGAACTAGAGTACCTGAGTGGATTTTTACTTCATTCTCCCACTAGTATCTATAAATTATTCTTTTGCAGGGTGTACCCTCCGAGCACGTATTTAGCTCGTATTTTGGACTTGACATCTAACTTACGGGCATAACATGATTTATGCATATTCTAGACATAGCTAGAGCTGATCATCTGTGACTTATGCTCTCGCTAGTTCTTTATTTTATACAAATAACTTCATGATCATCTATGTATACATAGTTTGGGATGCTTTACTATCTTATGCCTGATGATCATATTTCTTGTATCTTGTTAATTTGCTTGTAATTGAGACACATAGGATTGCTTGACCTAGTATTAACTGTTGGACTTTATAGTAACCCCTTATGTCTTATACGGTCGTGACTGTACCTCGGGGTACTGGAGTACTCTGGTATACATAGCTGGCTAGTTCTATCTCCATTCTATAGTATTCTGGTTCTAAGGCATGACACAACGAGTGCGTTAGCAATGATATTGTCCATTTTGCCTTGCTTTGGAGTGATGGTGTGGCAGAGAATCTAAAGTAGGTCATAATAGACAGGATTAAGATCTTTATTAGCAAGTTTGAGGACAATAAGGCAATTACCTATGAAAAACATGAACTCCTCATAGAAGCAATTATCGACAATGCGTATGTTGTCGAGAGAGGGTAGCTGCTGAAGATTGGTCCATTCAGGGACGCCGAGTATGGAGGCCAAGGAGGAAGTAGTGACAGTGATCTTGACCTCGCCCACTTAGTTTTGAACGCACAGTTATTAGCGCTCAGGATCAAGTTGCAATAGAACATACGAATGGCATATGCATATATGTTAACTTGATATTCAAGAAGTCCCGCAAGGCCGGCATTTTTGAAAGATTTCGGTTGATGATTTGGAAAGTTGAGGAAGGCTATTGGTTTATCGAGGCTGATGGGGTATTTATGGAAGAAAGTGAACCGGTCGTGGGAGTGCTAGGAACATTTGAATATGGTAGGATTGTAGCCATGGGTGGTTGCAGTTGGGACGAAGAGTTTAGCGGAGGGAGGGCCGATGGAGGAGGAGTCGCCGTCGTGGAGGGTGCGCTTGATGGACATGGTGGAGAGGGTTAAGATTTTTGTAAAAGAGATAGTTATAGAGGATGATAGATACAAGAGAGGGCCAATATATATATATATATATATATATATATATATATATATATATATATATATATATATATATATATATATATATAAAGAGAGAGAGAGAGAGAGAGAGAAATAGGAATGGGCAGGGGGTGCCAGTCGAATAGGAGGGAGGCAGAGGAACGATTGGGTGTGGTGGAGGGGTTGTATCAGAAAGGGAAGGGGAGTATACTTGAAGGTAGGTGGGGTTGGGGTAGGTATGGGAATGAAAAAAGGAAGTGGGAGGGTTTGTATGGGAAATATGGTTTTGGAGTTATGTACATTTAATGAAGGTAGGTGGGGTTGGGGTAGGTAATGAAGATAAGAGAAGTACATCACAGAAGATATGGGAAGATTGTGGTCAAAAGTTATGGCAGATTTTTTGAAAACTGTGTTAGTGACTACCGATCAGAAGATCTGACGATATTCTGCAGAATATTGTCGGATTTTTCAAAAATTAGAAAATTTCAGAATCAGAAAAAGAAAAAAAAGAATTTGAAAATCCATAAGTTTAGCTAGAAGGAGATGTCAAGGAGACCAATCTCATGACAAATAAAAGAGTATAGATCCTCGGTAAGAGGTTTGGTGAAGATGTCAGCTAATTGATGCTAAGTGTCGATAAACTCAAGGCAAATATCACCCTTTTATTGGTGGTCACTATAACCACCACTTCTACTTGTAGGAGTATTTTTTTATTTCATAATTGGTTATAATTATATAGCTATATTGTGTTATTTATAATTATATTTCTATTGGTTAGTTTACTATCTAATTAGAATGGACTAAGTGTTAATTGAGTGAGTTAGTGTCATTTATATTAGTTCATGACCTAGTTGGCTAGAATTAATTAAGTTATTGCATGGATAGAATATTCCTTCCATTGTTAGTTAGATGATTTTCTTAATTAATTAGATTCATTCATAACTCAAACAGATTCTATTCATGACAAGTTTAGGACTTAATTAGAGAATGAAGAGGGACAAATTTGACATTGTAGTATGACCTAAACTCTACTATAAGAGGCATATTCTAATTAGGGTTTATCCATCTATTTTATTTCATTCATTAACCTCCATCTTCTCCAAAATGACTTTTTCGTCAATCCAACTCAAATACCTACCAATTCCTATTCCAATCCACTAATTCCCAACCAAATATCATCCCATAGAGGCCTAGAAGCTTAGAGAGTACAAGAAGATCCATTAGAGAGGAGCTTGCTAGGAGATCGTGTCCAAATCACCCTTTATGTCCACTTGGGGAGTTTCATTGGAATCCAACTCCTAATAGGTATAAATTTTATATTCCCTATCAATTTATATGTTAGAATACCCATTTGAGACTCTAGGAACCTACCCATGTCTAAGGACCACCTTTATGGAGAATAACTAGGTGCTAGAAGCCTCTATTGTGATAGTTAGGATAGTTTTTGTGGCAAAATTGAAAAAAATTTGAATTTGGTCCACCAAGTGTTTAAGCAATGACTCATTGGTAGTTTTAGAGCTTGATTCATGGATTAGTAGGGTGTACATCTCCACAATTGGATACGTGTAGGCCGTATCATGATACGCCATCGTACTTGCCGATAATTTGGGTATATTTGGGGTTATTATCCAATTGGTGATAGTTCTTCATTAATTTCACTATATATTACTATTCTAACTATTTATATATTATAATTCATTCATATGTATTGATCCATGGTTAATGGAGGTGTATCATGAGGGTGTTGGTGTAGGTATTGTGTTGTTTATGAAGGACCGTAATGGCAACTCTAGAGGGAGGGTAAATAGAGTGTAGCAGAATAATCTATCGAATTAAAAATTAAGCTAAGTAAAGGCAGTTAAACAACAATAATAAAGTATAGAAAGTAGTAAAGTAAGAGAGAGCAAACACAAACATTGCGATGTATACTGGTTTTCCTCTGAGAGGACTAGTCCAGTCCCGAGAACTCTTGCTCAAAGTTGTATCGACTATAATCACCAATAGTGAATCACAAGATTTGATCCGAAGGCTTGCCACTTCTTTACAACCATGAGTTTTGATCCGAAGGTTCATAATTATACACACGTGCATTTGATATGAATAGCACGTAGACTTCAAATAGAAGAGTGGCTTGATGAACCAAATTAGTACAACTGTGACAGACTTCTAACAGAGATCGCACTTGGCACTAGAAGGTTGAGAGTTGATCTTGGAGATTAGAAAGTTTAGGCTCTAAGGGTTTGCTCACTATAGAATATAATAAATAAGAATAGATGAGTTTTTAAGAGTGTAAAATTTAATCCTAGTTATGTCACGCCCCGATCTTCCGCAGGCTATTTCGGCCGTCCCCGCTAGGCTGGAATCACCCTCGCCAGCGCTCCCGCAGGACCATCGCTTTGACCCATCCGAGCGTGATACCGCACGAGCGTGAGCCACGCCCGTGCAAGGTCGTGGTCCATTGGCTGGCGGTAAGAGTTCTAAGCCACAGAGTCGTACAAATTATCCGAGTGCAGCGGAGTCATGAACGCATAGGCGATTGGTAACAAGTTCACTGAGTCGACAAAATAGCGGAAGCAATGAAACACAAGTTGAAGTAAAACAACTCTTTATTGATATAAACAAGTATGACAGACGGCGTATAGCCGAGATTACAAGTCGCTCAAGCCTCTCTCTCTGAAACAGTAAAAGCGTGCCAAGTAGCTACAATTGTGGAATGATTGTATAAGCGATGTTCATGCAAGTTCAGGAGATGTTCACAACAATATATCTTGTATATGTGCTTCCGTTCTGGACGCATCGCTGCTTCAGAGTGATATCCATACCTTAGGACACGCGAAGGAGGCATCCGTACCGAACGAGGTTCTCCTGCACCCTGCATACAAACTGGTGGATTATCAGTACATTGAATGCACTGGTGGGGAAGCTAATCGCCCGCTAGAAAAATCCAAATACGTAATACAGGTTCCATGCACAACTATTAAGTTGTCTTTCTAGTTGCCTTAGGATCAGTTTCTTGTAATTATTGAATAGCCTAACTCGTGTGGTAGTGCGCCGTGCAACATGAGAGGAAACACGACGAGACTTACCAACTTACCATTTGTCCTTCCCTGTCCAAGGCAAACATTAACAATTCAAGCACGAGCAAGTATAAACATTCAGGAGGCATAGCATATGCAAACACAAGTACTGTTATTTCAAGATCGTTCAGGTGTTCATTTTATTTGTTTCATGCAATACAATATCTCGCACGCGGATAGCCGCTAAGCGAGGATGACTTGTTATCTTTCATTTACTAGCAAGCATGTAACAAGCTAAATACAAGGCGATCATTGGCGTATGCCATAATGGACGGTATAGTCTTGACGAGAATGGTATGCAACGAAAGTACAAGAGGCGCTGCAAGCCATTCCGCCGAATAAGAGACTGAAGACAATAGGTCTCGTTCGGACCGGATCGATGCCAGTGCCCCAGCATCGCCCGCGAGATCGTGACCCTGTATACTGGTTGTCCGTGATCGAACGGCGTCTTGGTTAAGTTATTAATTTACATGGTTGGGGCAACAAGAGTACAAGACAAGAGTACAAGACAAGAGGCATTGCTGATGAGGCAACAATAGTACAAGACAAGAGGCATTGCCTGATTTCTATTCTCATAGTCTTTTTGAACAAGATCCTGTATAACAGGGTATTGGCATGGCTTATGCTACAAGTATTGAGTCAAGGCAATGTACAAGCAGACAAGCATGCATTTGTATAAACACAAACATTCACATTAGCTCGGGCCCGAAGGTAAGCCGAGGAGCGAGATCTTTAGGGGACTTCCCGAGCAACACGTTCTAGGGTGGCATGCGAGGGTCTAAACATATATAAAAGTAGTATTTCATTTCCATGTTCTAGCATAAGCAATACAAGTTAAGATTATTCCCTTATCTAGGTGCGTTGGATTCTTATTAGCATGCAGGGGGTGATTCACCTAGCGACTAGCATGAACATTCCAGATTTTATGTGTGCTGGCTAAGCAAAGACAAGTTCACCGTAGCCACCCACCTTAGCGATGATTCACCTCGGTAGAGCGATACGTTAAGCGAGCCTCTGAAAGCCTAAGCTGAATTCCTGTAGGGACAAGTCTGGATATTTTATGCTTCTCGTTTGAGGCAAAGCGGGTCGGGACAGTTGCACTTTTGCCATTTAAGACGGCAGTCCGCTAGAACGGAACAGGGTGTTACAATTTATAGGGTAATATTAAACCGAATTTGGCCAGAGTTTGAATTGGATTTAATTCAAATTTTTGAACATTGGGCCAAGAAATTAGGGGTTTAATAACTGGATAATTTTATACTAAATAGGTGACCGAGTTTGGTCCGAGTTTGGTATGAGTTTGGTTGTCTATTCTAGTAAGGTTTGGGTTTGAATGTAGGCTGATTTGGTGGATAGGTTCAAGAATTTATTTGAGTGGACTTCGGTTATGCTAGTCCGACTTGATGTACGTAAGTCTTAAACTCAATAAATATCAAATTACATATGATAAAAACTAAGAGCATACTGATGAAGTCAATCTTCTAAAACGTTCGCTGAATGGAAGATGTATTTTTCCTTGATAGCAGTTTTTTAAAGATAAACAGATCTGGAAATCTGAATATCTTTCAGTGGAACCCCCTGGTGTGAGGCTCCGGATAAGTCGTAGGCGGTTTAAAAAAATCTTCTAGTATAATGCCGACTTTGGCTCATTATTACTTCGTCATAGCATATGTCCATGCTGATCTTGCTTATTGTTTTCTATACATACATCTTTGACGAACAAAGCAATATACAGAAAAAATATTATAACATTAATGCATATCTGGACAACATTGAGTTTAAGTAGAAGTTCCTATACTGATTGATCGATTATTATAATGCTAAACTTAATCGATTATCCATATTCAAAAACTCAATATAAAAATTGGGCCAATAATTTGAGTATCTTAGTGTTGTGCCAATAAGTGTTTGATGAATTATCATATTGGTAATTATGGGTGTTTGTGTAGTATATTGTATTAGGTTGTAATATGTGTGTGTATGTGTGTGTGTGTGCGTGTGCGTGTGCATGCGTGCGTGCGTACATGTGTGTATGTACGTATGTGTGTGTGTATATGTGTGTGTTTGAAGGGAGAGCACCTGGCTTGCTTGAGTGCATATGTGAGGGGAGTGTTCAGTATGTAGCAAGTGAGGAGTGTGTGTGGAGTTGTGATACACCAATGTGTATGTCAGGATTAGAGGAAAGTACAAAACTCTGAAAGGAGCAAACTATTGGCGATGGGGCTAAAAAGTCCTCTACTGTTGGAAATGGGGTCGCTTGGCTGGACCCGCACTGCTACTTCCACCAAAGATCCTCTGGTTCCTCTTGGACCTCAAACTCAGCTCCCTCTCGACCTTGCGCGCCTCCTTAAGAATAGTTGTGTATGTCTCATGGCTCAAAAAAATAAGAGCCTCCACCTCCCAGTTTAGGCCCTCTCTGAAGTAACTCGCCATGATCTCTGGATATCGTACCATATACTATACATACCTGCTCAGTCTTTTGAACTCCGCAGTATAATCCTAGACCAACATGTTACCCTACTGGAGGTTATGAAACTGTCGCTCCAAGTCGAGTCTCTCCGTGGGTAGAAAGTACTTCTTCTTTAACAAATTCTTGAAGCATTCCCATGTCAACCCTGGATCACCATCTATGGTTTATTTCAGAACCATGTACTAGCAATGTCTAACATCTGCAATCCTGCCGCCACTATCATCAGGTCCTCTGCTAGGCAGGATAAGCGCATAACACACTCGATGCAGTTCAGCCAATCTTCAGCATAAATAATGCCCTTCGTCCCCTTGAAGTCACGGAGACCCAACTTCTTAAAGTCCTGAATGTTGCCCAGCTTGGGCTGGGCATCCTGTAGCTGTGGAGGAGCCACTCTCTTGACTATTACAATGGCTACGTGATAGGCATTTTTAATGCCATTCCTTATCACGTCTGACTACCGGTGTTGTTGTCACGACCCGCACCCGAAAAATTAGACATGAGTCGTGGGTACGTCCAGCCTACGCCGCAGCATCGACGGTAGAACGCTGTCTAGGTCTACTATCTAACTAACAATCTCACGCAATCAATATATAAACATGTTAAGATCTCAACTCCAAACGGAGGAGCAATATCATAACGATAATCATAATGTACTCAATCACGAATCTAAGCACGATAAGATAACAAGAAGTCTAACAACTAGAAAGTCTAACTAACAACAACTACTACAACAACCACAACATCAATAATAATAATAATACATCATCCAAATAATATACAATACAAGGTCTCAATCCAAAACCGGAGACAAATCCGGTGCTAAAAGCTAATAAAAATAATAACAAGGTCCTAGTGATCCCGGCTACCAACCCAAAAATCACTCCTAAACTAGAGGGTCCCTGTTTGCACCATCGACAGGCTCAGATCCATAAAACGTCGGACACCAATCCTCCGGATACTCTAGAAAAAATATGTCCAGTCAGGACTGGAGCAAGTACATCTCTAACAGCAGTTCCATTTAAATGATAAAAACTATAAAACAGTTGTAGCAAGTAGCAAGAAGAATGAAACAAGTATGAAACAAGAAAATATACATGTATCACTGGTGCATAAAGGTAAAGATGTATGAATATCAGAAGCAAGATAGTAACAACTGCAAGATACAAGAAATCTAAACTAAGAGTAAGTCCGTGCACATGAACGTGTAGTGAGTCCAACAAGGGTGCATGTAATGAGTCAAGTCCAGAAACATGTAAGTGAGACCAGCAAGAAATGCAAATGAGTCCAGACTAGAAAGAATGAACTCGGTGTCTTTGAAATACTTGTTTCGACATGTAAACGGCTAGGGGTAAGTACGGCTCACCGCATACTGGGTGTGCGGCTGCTATCATTCCAGATTAGACCAGAGGGAGTGATTCCTGATAATTCTAGATAGGAATGTTTACATGTCTACTCGAGTATTTCCCTGTCCCGATTAATATAAGTGAATCCAAGACCCGACACGTAAATCAAGATGAGTCCAGCCTGAAACATTAGTGATGCCTGTAGTGATGCCTGTAGTAATTCCAGAATAGAGGCCAGAAACATGAAAAATACGTGTCGCAAGTAAATGAATCCAGAAATACCAGTCCGTATCCCGTGTTGTGCCAGAAAAATCAGATGATACTATACTAGAAACTGAATCATAATAATCATCAGATAATGAAAACTATCGGAGAATGTACTCTCCTGACGTCCTGAGCAACTGGCGATCCGAACTGGTATCGCAAGGACCTATTGCGAAAAGCAAGATTAAACAGGTTTCTAATGAGTTAAACAAATATAAAATAACTAAAAATAGGCTTCTAGGGTCGTTTTAGGTCAAACGGGTCAAACCGGCAAAATCTGGGTCAAAAGTCAACTCTGGGTCTAAAAAGTCAACTCTGGGTCAAAACTCGGTCAAAAGTTGACTTTGGCGGTCAACCGAGTCAACTACGGTCAAGTCTAGGTCAAACTAGGGCGCTCCTAAAATTCTAGGTCAAAACTAGGTCATTAAGCTAATAAACCCTTAAACTCGCCTCCTTGAGATACCGGGATACCCTCGGTATCCGATACCTCAACCTAGGCTACGCACCCTGCCTAAACCCGCTAAAACCTATGCTAGCACGCGTAAATATATACACATATACATAAAAACCCATCTCTAAACTCAAACCTAGGCAATTGCTCAAAAACTCTGCTCGAAACTCAATACCTTGGATATCTCAAGGTATTGAGATACCTTGGTATCTCATGGTATTGAGATACCTCTCTAAACTCAACCCTACTACCCCTCTAGCTAACTAACTATGCATAAACATATATATCTAGCTATAATCTAGGCTAAAATATATATATCTAATACATATATGCATATACCTAGGTATCTACATATATATCTCACATACACACATATACACATACCTTATATATATAACCAAACTCATAAATATATATATATCTATATCTAGTATCTATACATATATATAGCTATATGTATATATATATATATCTATACATATAGATATAGGTATATCTAATACCTATCTATCTATCTATCTATCCATCTAACCTATCTAGTTATCTATATATCTAATATCTATCTAGTTATCTATCTAACTATCTATCTATCTATCTAGTTACTTATCTATCTTTCAATCTATTTATCTAGCTATCTATTTATAAATCTATCTATCTATCTCTCTAGATACCTATCTATTTATATCTAGATATCAACTATCAATCTATCTATCTAACTATCCATCCATTATCTATCTATGTATCTATCTATGTATATCCATCTAACTATTTATCTAGTATCTAGATATCTATCTATCCATAAATCTATCTATCTATTATATCCAACTATCTATCTATTTATCTATAAATCTATCTATTATCTAGCTATCTATCAATCTACCTATCCATCTAGCTATCTATCAATCTACCCATCCATCTATCTACTTATATATATATCACTCTCTCCCTTGCTACTAGTTGCGGCTGCCGCTGCTACACGCTGCAAATGCTGCTGCGCTTGCTGCTGGAGCTGTTGGAGTTGCTGCCGCTACGAATGTTGCTACTGCAGGTCGTCCTGCAGCAAGCTGCTACCGCGGCGCTGCTGCGCCCGCACGCTCTGCTGCAGCCTGCTGTGCTGCTGCTGCTGCTGCTGCAGGCCGCGCTGCAGCGAGCTGCTTTTGCTGTGCGCTGCCGCTGCGTGCTGCGCCTGCAGCTAATGCTGCCGCTCGAGCGAGCTGCTGCCGCGGGGCTACAGCTGCTTAAATCTGCTGCTGCTGCTGCTTTTTACTGCTGCACACCGCCATCCCCCCCTCTCGACACACCAGCAAGCACACAGACACACACACACATATATCTATATATATATACCAACATACATATATATATATATATATATACACACACAACTATAAATATATATATACACACACACTAACATATATACTTACACACACACAATAACTTATATAAACACACACACACTCATATGCACAAACACACACACTAATATATATATATATACACTCACTTACACACACTCACTCTCACACACCCTCACACACACACTTTCACACACACTCTCACAAACACACAACCACACACACAAATATACATATATATATACACATACACACATACATATATATACATATACACACATACACAAACTCATATATATATATATATATATATATATATATATATATATATATATATATATATATACTCACTCACACTCACACACACACTCACCTACACATACACTAACACAAACACACACTCACACAAACACTCACTAACATACTCACATATATATAAAAACACACATACATATATAAATATATATATATATATATATAAACACATGCACAAATATATATATATACATATATATATAAACACAACACACACACAACACAACGCACAACGCCCACCAACGCGCGCCAACGACCCCGACATGCACAAACACCTATAAATATATAAAATATAACCCAAGAATTCTAGAACACACTCCCCAAAGCTAATCTGATGCGTGCACAAGCCCAAAACTAAGAAACCACGCCGAAATGGCCGTTCGGTCATTTCAACGAACAAGCGGTGTGCGGTTCAGAAAACCTCCTGAAACGTACACCAAACAAACTCTGAATCGGCCCAAAATTTACCTACGAGTTCTAAACGATGCCTAGATCCTAGAAAAAAAATACTACCGTGTCGATTCTAGGTCCGTGGCAAAAATGCGCACGCACTTAGAATCGACGACGACGAAAACCCCAAAAATGCCCGAAACGCCCATTTCTCCGCGACACGACTTCCCGTGTCCGAACGGAGACACGCACTAACCCTCAAGACACCCGACAACGTCTACCTAGGTCCATCTAACCTAGGGCATCACTCAAAATTGGGCCAATTTCGGATTCCACCCGAAATTGACACAAAACCTAATGTTAAAGTCTCCAAACACTACCAAACTAGTTCCAACTTTCACCGACGGGTAGCCCTAAGGTCTAGGAAGGTTCTAAACTATTAATTACATTACATAAGAACAATTAGAAGGGGGAAAATTAGGGTTTACCTCTTGGAAGTTGGAATCCCAAGCCAAAGTCTCCAAAAAGCTCCAAATCCACCACAACTAGCTTCCAAGCTTCCAATCCAAGCTCCAACACCAAATCTAAGCTCTACCCACCTAGGTTGGGGAAGAATGTAGGGTTAGAGTTCACACAAAAGTAAGAAATGGAAGAAGGAAGAGAAGGAAAAGGAGAAAACTTACTTGAAGTGGAAAATTGGAAGAAGAAAGGAAGAAGAAGAAGGAGTGGAGAAGAAGAAGAAGAAGAAGAAGAAGAAGAAGTAAAATGGGTAGGGGGAGCTGCTGTTTGCACGGGAATAGGGCTGTGGGAAGGGCCGGCCATACCTAAATAAGGGTTTCACTAATTCCAAAATACCCAAAATGCCCTCTCCTAACTTGGTTTTGGGTTTCGGGTTCCAAAAGCACTCAAACTAACTCCAAATCTCTCCAACTAACCCACTAAAAATATAATAAATATTCTAAACCAAAAAATAGGTCTCACAGGGGTGTGGGCTGGGTCGGACATGGGTCCACTAGGGTCTGACATGGGTCCAAGCTAGCCAAAACACTAAAATAATCAATAAAAATATAATACAACCACTAATTAAATATAAATACAATTAATTATAAATAATACACAATTTACCAAATAAAAATAAAAAAATACCCGGCTTAAGAAATGGGGTGGTGACAGTTGTGCCTCGGCGTAGGCCCAATGGGCCTCTATCATTTTCCTAAAAAGAGAAAATAGCTGTGCGGCATCAATTGGCACTAGAGGTGGTGGAGGAAGTCCCTCAGAAGCAACTAGGAAAGCCCTTCAAACTGGGAGGAGTACCCCCGAAAGCAGCTGATGCCCCCACTTGAATCGGTGAGACAACCCTTTGAACTGGAGGAGGTGGAGCAGTATCGGCTGCTGCCCGCCTTGGAGGTGGAGAAGTCACCAACCTCGCTGAAACTGCTCTAGAAGGAATTGACCTGGTCTTCGGTTACATCCTAAAGGTAGATAGAAATAAAAAAAGTCAATACGGTACAAGATACGATATTATCAACAGTAATATTCAAAAAAAGCAAATATTCAGAATGATTAGGATAGAAAAATCAATATATTGGAAAAATTTCTAGTTGTGATTGAGTATACTCTCATCCTATATCATTGATTGAGTATACTCTCATCCTATATCATAAATCCTATAATAGGCTCGTAATAGTACTCTAAGTCTGAGAACTACTACCATATCACACTAGTTGCAACATTGACCTGCATACACGATAACTAAAAATGTGTCACGACCTGCACCCGGTGTGAGGGTACGAGTATGTGGGTATGTCAAGCCTAGGCCGTAACATCGGCGGTAGAACGCTGTCTAGGTTAACAATACTATCTAATATCTCACATTATATATATATATATATATATATATATATATATATATATATATATATATATATATATATATAACTTGTCAATGATATCTCAAGTCCATACGGAGGATAATATGATGATATAATGATAATCAATACTCAATCACAAAAAAACTAGAAAAAGATAATGACACGATATGGAATAGAAGAAATAGAATCACAAAGTCACAATACAATCCAAATCCAAGTCTAATAGTCTAGCCACAACCCAAATAGTCTCAAATATATAATATGCCAAATGTCTAAGCTTGAGACATATCCGGTACAATAAAGGAAAGTAGATAAGTCTGCTATACTAGCTGAGTCTCCTCAACGGCTAGCACTAGATTATTCTGTTCTGAGGGTGCTACCTCAGACAACTCGCTATTCTGTGGCCCATAGTAAGTGGGACAACAATCCTCTAAGCAATTATCTGAAAAATATATCCAATCGGAATTGGAGCAAAGTACAAAACTCTGAAAGCAGTTCCAAATACAAGGTAAAAAATATATAACAAGTAATAGAAAAGAATACAAGATACACAAGTAACTAGCAATGAAAATATAACTGAGATAAACAGATAAATACTGGAAAGTGAAATACATGCAATATAGAATAAACTACAAGTGAGAGAACTAGAATACTTACTAAGTGCCTTAGAGTACAAGTTCGTTATGTGATCGATTTAGGTTGAACACGATTATACTAAGGTAACTCGATTATACGAGAGGTGTATAATCGACATGTAAACAAATATACTAGGACTTTGATTACATAACCAATTTCTACTCCCCTACCCCAACCAATACTCATGGATCCGATCATGAAATATTACGTATACGAATATAATATAAGTAAACGGAGTACACGAATGAACACGAGCACAAGGAATACCCGATGCACACGATAAAGTACATATGTAAGGATAATTTGTTGTATACTATAAATGGATAACATCTCCTAACATGATCCATATAGTACCAGTCCGTGTAACAACGTGTCAGAATCAAGTATAATAGTTCTAGAACATGTTATATATACTATCATATAATAAAAACTAACAGAGAGATGTACTCGCCTGTGGTCCTAAACAAATGGTATAACTCGGCGTCCGAGCTAGTGTCACACAGACCTATATATAAAATATTATATTATTTGGGTGTAAAGAAGTGATAATTATGTTAAAATAAACTAAATATGATTTCTCGGCCATTTTTAGGTCATACTAGTCAAACTAGGTCAAACTAGATGTTTACCTTGGTTTTAGGTTCATACGAAGCTTTTAGGTCCATTACAAGGCTATACTAGTTAATTCTAGGTAATACTAGATCATACCTAGGTTTCTAGGTCTATATCTTGACAGCACTAGCTAATATTATCAAGTATCATATATAACTTAGGTATATTAGTTATCTCTATTTAGAATTTACAACATACTACTATTACCTAGTAGCTAGAATTTCCTTAGTGTTTATCCATAACTTAGTATACTTTATGTCCAAATACCTTACATTAGGTACCTATTACTTTAGCTATATATATACAAGTATTTGATACCTCAACTTTTACTATTACCAACATCCTAATATCTTGCCCATATTAGGATAATATCAATTTCTAATTATACTACTTCACTCTCAACTTAAACTTAAACTTCACCTTAACCTCATCCTAGTCTCATTTGGTATCCAAGTGATATCCTAATATCTCACCCACTTGGTATCAATATGATACCCAACTGATACTCTCCACACCCGATGCTTCTCAGAGTACTTATACCACTGTTGTATGAAGCCACAACTCCTACTGGCATCTATTACCAAATCCTAAGATATTGGCACTTACACATATAAACACAAGTAATTGCGTGTTGCTACTGTTGTTTCTTTTATTCTTACTGATACCGCTACTATATATTACTTAAAGCTACTTCTATAGTCTCCTAAACTCGATTTCCCCCTTCCTACATCACTACTATTGTTGCTGTTATTGATCAAAAATTTGATCCCTCTATTTTATTGTTACTGTTGCTGGGAAGTAACAGACAGTGCACACAGTGCACTGTCATAATGAGGTAGTCCCCCTTCGCATATGTCACTACCACTAATGTTGCTATTGCTTTACCACCATTATAGTAATCCATACTTGCTGCTATTATGATCTTATACTAGAACCCGACCCCAAACTATGATACAATATGTATCAGTCCTTCACTAATACCATAACCGAGCCCCTTTATTTCTCACTGGTATCTAGAACACCCCTTCTATTCCATATACTGGAACCTCTATCATATTCCTTACCTAACAGCAACAGAAACAACCACAAATACACATCAGTCAACCTATTGTCTAGACTCATAACCCGAGCTCCACTTCTCATACCATCAACACACAACAACAACAATAAACTTATATATGTCATATAAGTATAGTTATATACTAACACATATATATATACACACAAATAATATTGAGTGTACTCAATACACACACTAATAGTCATTTTCTCAACCACCTTGAGTGCACAATTAGGACACTCATGATACACACCCAAATAAAGTACAAAAACCCCTATTAACCAACAAATACCACTTACACATATCAAATTTATTATTATATGACATATAATGTCACGACCAGCACCCGAATAATCGGGCACGAGTACATAGTTACGCTTAGCCTACGCTGCAGCATCGGCGATAGAATATTGTCTGGGTTATTTCTAACTATCTAACATCTCAACAATATAATATGGTACCTATCAATCATCTCAACTCCAAACGGAGGAACAATATGGTATCTCACAAGTATAACTAATCTCAATCACAAAACAAAGTAAGGAAGATAAAGCATGAATGGAATAGCGAAGGAAAGAATAAGATACAATCCACAATCTGAAATAATAATACAAACTGTGAATCTCCACAAATATAATAGTCTAATACAAGCCAACACAAATATAACTAGACCTCCTCGGGCTCTACAACTAAGTCCTCCTGGTCTATAGGAGTATCCTCTATAGGTACGCCGTCCCGCGGCCCGTAGGATGTGGGACACTGCTCTAAAAGCTAATCATCTAAAAAAAATATTCGATCAGGATTGGAGCAAAGTACATACCTCTGAAAGCAGTTTCAATAACATAATCGAGCATATAAAATAGATAATAAAAATAAAATACAAGATCACTAACATATGAATCAATGAACAATAGATATATAGTAATATACGAGAATATAGAACAATAATATGAATATCTGCAATATGATGAAGTAACTATAATCTAACTAAGGTGTCTCAGAATACAAGTTTATTATGTGATCGGTTTGGGTGAACATGATCAATAAGGTAAGATGATTACAAGTGAGGTATGTAATTAGAAAGTACACGATAAACAATGGGGCTTTGATCACATAATCAACTCCTACTCTCCCATCCCCAACTAATATCGATGGATCCAATCACGACACTCTACGAACACGAATAAAACTACTGAACATGAGCAGTAGGTGTACACGAATATAATAACCATTGAATACGAGCAGTAGGTGTATACGAATAAGTACACTGAACACGAGTAGTGTGTGAATACAAAATGTAAATCAATACACAATATACACGATGAAATACATGTACACGAGTACCCGTTGAACACGGTAGGGGATAACATCTCCTGACGGGATCCATGTAGTACAAGTCTGTGAAATCACTGTATCGAAGTCAAGTATACAATTCTAGAACATGCATATATACACTATTATGAATTAAAAACTATCAGAGAAATGTATTCGCCGGAAGTCCTGAGCAAGGTGTGTCTCTCGATGCCCAAGATGGTATCACACATACCTATATATGGTATGTTATAACAATACAATTTTTAGAAATGAAAATAAGTTAAGTTGATGCAATGCTAAGTCATAAAGCCATTTCTAAGTCAAACTGATTAAATCTAGGTTGCAAGAGTCTAATACTAGGTTACTAAGTCAATGCACTATGAAACTAACTATACTAACTAAACTAGGACACTAAAAGACACTCAAAAAGTCGTATCCTAAGATACGCAAGTTTAATTATATGAAAATAGTACTTTGTATATAAATACAAGTCAATATTTATAGTATCATAACTAATTACTGAATTTAGGATACCTTGGCCTTGCACCAATGCGTATCACACTACCTATCTCGATACCTAACCCAATACTTTGGTTTTGACCCATTACCTTGACTTTACCTTGGTATCCCAAGGTAATGTCAAACCTCATGAGTATAGCTAATATATATATATATATATATATATATAATACCCCAAGTACTAACTATAAAATATAACTAAACTACTAACATATATACTTACACTAATATACATAACTATTAACTACTAACTTGTTCATATACTAACTACTAACATATATACTTATACTAATATACATAGCTATTAACTACTAACTTGTTCATATACTAACTATTAACATATATACTTACACTAATATACATAGATACATATATATAGCTACTATATACTACTCAATCTAACTATTATAACTAATCAACTACTAAAATACCTAAATAACTAACTACCCACTGACTGAAACTGAAACACTGACCATTAACTAACTGATACACTGCTGAAACTACCCTCTGTTGAACTACTGATATTGGTACTGTACGGATACTCGTCAGATACTGTGCTCTAGCAGGTACTATGTGCTCGACCTTTGCTGAATGCCTGAGGCTGCACTGCTTCCTGCCTGATGGTCTGCTGTGCACTGATGTGTATACGGCATTCACTGGATGCTGTAGAAGACCTGCTAAAATTGTTGTGTCTCGACTTGCTGTGCACACTGTGTCGTGTTGCTGCCCCTGTGCTGAATTGTGCAGTTGGCCACTACAAAGTATGCTCTCTGCAGGTTGTGCACGAGATGCACTGCACATTGTCTCTGAGTTGTGTTGCTGCCACTGTGCTCTCCCTTCTGTGCAGTGTGCACCTCTGTCCACTACACTTCGAGCAAGTCCTTCCCTCACTCACTGACACACACACACACAACCACACTACATACACACAAGCACAATGCACACACAGACACCTATATACATATATACATGTAAATACTAATACATAAACCTCTATGTTTATTAATCTATATAGATATATCAATATCTACACATCTTTGCATATATGTAAACACATATATATAACATACATATACAAATAGATATAGACATAGCTATATATACTAACTTACATACCTATATTTATACTTATATATATATATATATATATATATATATATATATATATATATATATATATATATATATATATATATATATATATATATATATATACTCTTACATACATACTTATATGCATAGGCAACATATTAACTTATATATACAAATATAAACAATCATAGATATGTATACACATAGATATCCATACATATAGTTATATAGATACATATATGTATCTATAAACATAAACATATGCATATATATATGTAAACACATAGTTATATATACCCATATACATATATATCATATAATATTATATATATATATATATATATATATATATATATATATAAGCACACATAGGGATGAGGACAATAAACCAAATATGTGGTATGCACCGCACCCGTATCACACTAATTCTATGATACGCTTATGATACGGCTCCAACACACAACCAAATATATCTCGGAGAACACGAATAAGTCTAATACACTAAATATGAATAATACGTATAGTAATTAGATCAACTATGTGCCCGTGTCGCGATATGATATGCACAAGTTCCCGTGTCGGAGAAAAACTCCCAAAATTATCCCGTATCATCAAATTGACGAGATACAACCTACACGTACCCAATTATATACACAACACTAGTCACAAACAATTAATCATATGTTAATTTGATCTATTAGACCAATTGACAAATACCACATGTGCCAATATCAGAATTGTCCCAAAATTGACAACAAAATGTACATAACTTCCACCATAAGTCTCCTATGAACCTAAAACTAATTCCTATGGGTAGCCTATGCATGTGGGTTTGTTTCTCAAGGTTAAATCTCTTATTTAGAGTTTACTAGAAGAGGAAAAACTAAAATATACCTATTGGGAGATAGATTCCCAATAAAAATTCCTAAATTGAAATGTAGCTCCTCTCCTTGTAGATCTTGGCCTCCTCCTTGTTGCTTCTTGCTTTCTTCTTATAGATCCTTAATATAGAAGCCTTCAATAAAGAATATGGAAAGAATTTGTGAATAAATTGGTGTAGAATTGATGGGGGAATGGAGGAAATTGGAAGAGGGGAAAACTAGATCTAAATGGAATTGGAAATTAAAATGAGAGAGACACTCTCTCTCCTCCTATGGTGGCCGACCATATACTCCCTTCCCCAAGCAATATAAAATATCCTATTTACCCCTTGGGACCTCTCATGAAGAAATTAATTAGGGAGGAAAGGTTCTAGTCTAATGGTTTCACTAATTAATCCAACATCCTAATCCATGGGCCTAATTCATGGGATCAAACTAAACCAATCTAAAATATTGGGTTCATGCAACTAATTAAATTGGTTAGGTCCACTACACAAGTCTAAAATAAATGTACAACTAACAATAATTAAATAATACAACAATTAAATAATCATGCATGCATAATATTTAAATATAATTAATTCTAAAAATAAATTATCCATGTCAATTACCAAACTATCCTTAAATAAAAATATGAGGGTGACATATAATTAGTTATAATGGAGATTGAAGAGAAAATACACTAATATGTAAAAAATCTCTAAAATGAACCCCCGTATCATAGCGTATCATAAAGTATCACGATACACCCAATTCGTGTTCAATTGTGGCTACGCAGCTAGCCCCACACTACCAATCTAAGTCTAATTAGAGCTAATTGACCTAATGACAAACACTTGGTGCACCAATCATGGATTTATTCCAAATTGGACATAAAACTCAATGTAAAAGTTACAATAGGGGTCATATGAATCTTGTTCTTCTTTCTATGGGTAGTCCTAATGTATGGGTGGGTTCCTAATATTCAAATGCAATAATTAGAATCTAATTAAAGAAGAATTTCAGAGTTATACCTATTAGGAGATGGATTTTTAATATAAAGCTCTAATGGACACAATTAGGACATAGACTCCTTGCCAAATCCTTCTTCTCTAAGTGCTTCTTATAATCCAAGCTTCTAGGCTCCTTAGATGATGAGAATGGAAGGGAATGTGAGTAATTTAAGAGAAATTGGTGGAGGGATGATTCAATTTGGGGAAGAACGCAATTGGAGATTTGATTTTGGAATAAAGAATGAAGGGTAGAGAGAAAGACTTTTCCCTATTAGGGCCGGCCATGGTACCCCTATTCCAAGCAACACACAATGTCCTATTTGACCCCACTAATTAGTCATTAAGGGTATTTATTAGGAATGTTAATTATGAATGCTTCTATTCCTAATGTTGGTTAATCTAATCTTATAATTAATGAAGATGGGTGACTTAAATGAGTCTAAAGTATCTAGTCCAATTTTGGGTTCATGAGTCATGTCGTCTAGTTAGGTCCACTAATGTTAAGTCGAATAATTAGTCAATCCACTAATCAATAAATAAGAATACAATATATAAAATATAACACTATATAAAAAAATAATGTGTAATGACAAAATTATCCCTATATAGTAATGTGATAGTGACAAGTTTACCCTCCATAAAAAAATCTCGTACTGGAAATTTAAGGAAGGAACCCATACTATAACAAGCAATCACAACAAGAAAAGAAAATACCTCACGGCTCAAAAAGATAAGGGTATCGCTCGCGAATCTCGGCTTACCTCTCATAGGTAGATTCTTCCGGAGAGTGATGCCTCTACGTGACGCATACCAAGAAAATCGTCTGGTTTTGTAGAACCTTCTCCCTGCGATCCAGAATCTCCACCGGCTGCTCTGAATAACTGAGAGTTAGAACCACCTCAATCTCTGAGTGATCCAATACGTGACAAGGATCTTTAATGTACCATCTCAGCTGTGACACGTGGAACACATTATGAAGTCCCTTTAGTACAGGAGGCAAATCTAATATGTAGGCCAATGCACCGACCCTCACAAGAACATCGAAGGATCTGATGTACCATGGACTAAGCTTTCCACCTCTACCAAAATGAATCGTACCGCGTGTTAGAGAAATCTGCAAGAACACCAGATCTCCAACCTAGAACAAAATAAAATCTTAATACCCAATCTAAATCAAAGCAATCATAAGCAATATAGAATAAAACCTATACCTCAAACTCCAAGGGTCTCTGGTAGCTGTCGGCCAATGCCGTTGTTTCTACTGGGCCATCTAAAGTCTATCTCTAATGAGATTCACCTTTTCAGCTACATTCATAATCATCTCTGGCCCCAATAAGGCTCTCGTACCAACATTATCCCAAGATAAAGGAATACGATATCTCCGTCCATATAAAGCCTCAAATGGTTACATCTAAATACTGGTCTGGTAACTATTATTGTAAGCAAACTCTACCAGGTGAAGATGTTCCTTCCAAGATCCTCCAAAATCTAAAACATAAGTGCAAAGCATATCCTCGAAAGTATGAATAGTACTATCCGACTGTCCGTCTGTCTGAGGGTGATATGCGGTACTGAATTTGAGCTGGGTGCCCAAGCTAGCCTCTCCAGAAGTAAAATGTGAAGCGACTATCCCGATCTGAGACGATTCTTACAGGAACTTCATGCAATCTGAAAATCTATCGCACATTCATCTCTGCCAGCTTCTCCATAGATATACCCACTTTAAGTAGAAAAAGTGGGCCGATTTGGTCAACCTGTCTACGATGACCCAAATCGCCTTTCCCTCATGGAGAACGCGGAGGCCCTGAAATAAAATCTATGGTAAATGCTCCCACTTCCACTCTGAAATGGGTAAAGGATAAAGTAAACCACCTGGCCTTTGCCTCTCTGCCTTTACCTGCTGGCTAAATACCTATATACGAAGTGCGTCACCTCCCGCTTCATACCATACTACACCACTATATATGCTCTCTCAGGTCATTATACATCTTGTTCACACCTGGATGCATAGAGTACTGAGAGTGATGCACCTTCTGCAGAACCTCCTCGTACAACTCCCCACTCAGCACACATAATCTAGTACCGTGCCGTAATGATCTATCATCAGCAAAAGTGAAGTCCTCTGATAATCCCATCCAAACCTGTGCCCTGATACTTCTCAGAGTCTCATCATCATACTACATCGCCATTATCATGTACATCAGCTCAGACTATATCTATAATCCTTATATCTGTATCTTTATACCAGGAACCACCACTTTGATACCCAAGCTCTCAAGATCAGCCAACAATTGTCTTTCCGTCATAAAGTACATATCTACCGAATATATGCTTAAAGCATCAGCGATATGTTGGTCTTTCCTGGATGGTACTGCAAAGATATGTCAAAGTCCTTCATCAGCTCTAACCACCGCCTTTATCTTATGTTTAGCTCTTTCCGTGTAAACACGTACTTCAAGCTCTTATGGTCTATAAAGATCTCCATACGCTCTCCGTACATGTAGTATTTCTACATCTTTAGAGAAAAGATGACCGCTGCCAACTCCAAATCATGGGTAGGATAGTTCTTCTCATGGGTAGGGTAGTTCTTAGAGAAAAGATGACCGCTTGCTAACTCCAAATCAACTTCCATTCTGCTGTAGAACACAACCCAAACCCTTCCGTGAAGCATCACTATAAATACTGAATCCACCTGACCCCGATTGCAAAGTCAATACTGGAGCTTTCGTCAACCTCATTTTTAGCTCATCAAAAGAGGCATAACACTCCTCTGCCAAGACAAAATCTACATCCTTCCTGGTTATCCTAGTCAATGGCTCTACAATCCTGGAGAAGTCCTGTTAAAACTTCGGTAATAACTTGCCATCCCCAGAAAACTCTTGATCTATGCCACTGAACTTGGAGTAGCCCACGACTCCACTGCCAACATCTTTTTTGAGTCAACTGAGATCCCATATCCTATCATTACATGACTAAGGAATTCAACCTTTTCAAGGAAGAACTCATATTTTGAAAGATTTCCATAAAGCTTCTCCTTCATGAGAGTTTCCAAAACAATCCTCAGTTGCTCCTCGTGCTCCTCTGGCATCTTCGAATGCACTAAAATATTATTAATAATTACCACCATAAACTTATCAAGATACTGGTCGAACACCTTGTTCATCAGATTCATGAATACCGTCGGGCATTAATATATCCAATCGGTATCACCAAGAAGTCAAACTGGCCATACCGAGTCTGATAAGATATCTTCAGAATATCTTTCTTCTTCACTTTCATCTGGTGGTAAGCTGACCTCATGTCACTACCACGTTCCAAAAATAGGGGTATTTTTGACTTTTTGTATATTATTAAATTGTGTGTATTTAATTTAAATAATTGTATGAGATGTGTATTAAAATATATTATATATATACAGTGTTCATTAATGTTTGAGCTAGTAGACTTGACCTAGAGGCCCACTAGATGAACACCTGACCGAATTATAGGATTATGTATTAATTTGTATTAATTAAAATTTAATTAATTAGGATTGTGGTCATAATTTTATTTAATTGTTGCGCTTTGCCGTTGCTTCGATATTTGGAGCACTACCCTATCTTTTGTCTCCCAACAAATTTCACAACCTTACCCTAGACGTGCCCACCTTCCATTCGGACCATTTTGTAACTCATAATTATGCTTTCTTGTGCTTCATTTTAGCCGCACAATATTCGTCGCGGATGTTTATTTAATTTCTAAATAAAATTTGACTTTGTATCGTTGTGCGTTCCAATCAAAATTGGAGACAAACTTGACCCATTTTCGTGCAACCCAAATTAGGGTAATATTCTGTTCTGAGTCTTCTTCACTAATGATATTTGTGACCCAACCTAATTTTGGCCACATGTACTCCTAATTAATTTTAGAACACCGCTTGCATTTATTCTAATTAAAATAGGGATACCATTTTGACTAATCCTGTTTAATCCGACTTAATCCAAATACCCCACTAATTAAGCCTAGACCAAACACACAACACCCCCTCACCCTACAAAACACCAAACACCAAATCGCCCACCAATGTTTTATTATTTCATATGTTTGTGCAATTACCCAAATTTAAGGGGGCTCATTTGCAATTATTGTATTAGGTGTCAACATCCCATTGGTTCAACCAAATAGAGAAGCCCAAAATTTGACTAGTCAACTCAACCCTCTCCATGTATAATTGATTTTCTCTATATCAAATCCTGGCCACCCATTCGAAAAGGGACTCATCATCACCACACACCTCACATCACCCTTCCTATAAAAGGTCACATCACCTTACCCTTACCAACATGCCCTAATCCCCAAACCTAGGGAATAAGCCACCACCTCTCTCTCTCCTCTCCTCACTCAACCGTAGGAAATTTCTTCTCTTCTTCTTCCTTTCTTCTTCTTCTTCTTCTCTTTTTATTATTTTCTCCTTTCTTTTAAAACCAAACTGAGCAACCCCCTACTCGGCCAAGCTCCGGACCCTACCCCGGCTGCTCATCCCGACATCTCTCCCCGACCAACATCTCTTCTCCGGCCAGCTCTCCTCGGTGGCCAACCCGAAGCAGCAGTACCACCACCATATCGAGCTGCTCCGCCACAAGCTGACCTCCTCACCGACGTCCTCCTTCCGACCTCCGAGCTCCCTCCTCCTTCAACCTCCAACCCGAGCTCACCTGAACACCCCAGTACCACCACGTCGACTACCTTTTTGACTACGACAGCAACCTCTGGCCAGTCCTCCACCTGCTCGCCATTTCCCTTCCCCGACGAGATCCCGCAGAACCACCACCCTCCGTCGAGGCCAACTTCCCCTTGCCACCACTTCCCTTCCCCGGTGTATTCTTCTCCCCGTCGGATCCACCATTAGAACCACCACCTTCAGCTCCCTACATGAGCCTCCATCACCATAGCTCAGCTCTTCCCCGGCTCTCCCCCGACCGGTCTAGTCACTCCCCTCTGCCTCATCGATACTGAACCACTTTCCACCATCACCCTCCTCCCTGCATCTCCGAGTAGTTCCCTGCAGCAGCACCCCGCTGTCCTCCTCGTCAAGCTCCTCTAACTCCGGCAGCCACCCTTGCCTTCACCCATCATCATCCTCGCCGTCGTCTTCACCTCGACCGGCCAGAGCTCCACCGCCACCTCCGGCCAGTCTCCTCCCGCAGCCTCTTCCCTCCGGCCATGATCACCACCACCATCATCACTATGAGTCTCTCCTCCCTCTTTTCCTCCTTCATTGTTGAGAATTTATTCTATGTAGGTATATATGTATGTATTAGTAAACATGTATTCAATATATATATATATATATATATATATATATATATATATATATATATATGTATGTATGTAATTTTGGTATATATATACACATATATTTATATATATATTATATGTTTAGTAAAATGTATTTTTGGTATATATATATATATATATATATATGTAGCGTAATATATATTTGTACTTATATACGTATATGGTATATGTATCAAATTGGTTTATATATATATATATAAATATAGTATACATATATTTTTACTTGGTAAATATATGTATATCTATATATGCAGTATACGTATTCTTTTGATACGTACAAATATTGGTCGTATATATGTATATAAAAATATGGCATGTATATTTTTAACGTATATATATATATATATATATATATATATATATATATATATATAAAATATATAATACTATTTAGTGTATATACCCTTATACATATTTAGTATATAATTATCTGGTATGTACATATATAATTAATTAATGATATATGCTGATTATGAATGTACTAGGTGGCCCGTGGTTACATTGACCTGTACCCATGTAGTATGGTACCAGACTGCCATATGTACATCAACGTACTGGCAAGACCCGTATCACCTACTGTCTGATTTCACAGCAATTCAGCAATTACCGACGCGACACCCGTGCAACTTGACGTACTTGACCCTAGTTGACTAGTGCTATACCTGGCATAGCCCCTGAGTGCGATGTATTTTGATTTTATGTTAGTGTAGCATCTGATGCAAATGTTATATTTATAATATGACTATAGGACTGTTGGATCTTTCCGACGATACTCTGGAACAGGACATTGGTGTTACCAGCTAAGGACCCAAGGCGAGTACATTCTCTGATAATTTCCAATTATTTGATAATATCTGTTATTCCAGTATCTAGAAATGTTACATCTGATTCTGATACTATGCTACACGAACTAGTATATAAATTAGATCTGCATACATGATATATTAGATATTGCTCGTGTATCGTGACGTGTCATGATTGGATCCACTGTACTAGTTGGGGGCGGGGAAAATATTAGCAGATTATGTCATCATACCCAACTCTACATGCATCATAGCTCACCCCACATCTCACGTCGGGTACGGCCTGACCATTACATATCTCATAGTTGTTATATATGATTAGCCTGACCACTACTAGCATCATAGCTAACCAAATGGTTAGTCTGACCTTACATGAATCATAACTAATCATATGTAACCAGCCTGATCTTGTCCCAAGCCGATCACATGATAGACTGATATTTTAAACACTTAGAATAGTTACAGTTCTCTATTTTTGATCATATACTACATCACCCGTATATGATATTGTACCTTGTTTTCTTCGTTTCATATATGCTCTGACTGTTTCATATTGTCTATATTGCCTGTATCTTCACATTGCCTGTCTTTTTATTTTGATATTGCATTTATTCACTGTCTTCTCTCAGTATATAACATTATCTGTTTATTATTTTATAGCCCTTATCAATTAAATAGAAATATTATTTGAGATGTACTTTGCTCCTTCCTGACTGAAAAATATTTTTCAGACTATGCCTTAGAGGACTGGTGTCCGACACTTATGGACCACAGGGTGACTAGCTGCAGACTTGAACTTGGTAGTTCAGTTGTGATTTCGGAAGGTTTAGCCGGGATCACTAGTTATCTAGTTAGTTTCTCCAGCTGTCTATTTGGTACCGGATTTGTCTCTGGCATATTTTGTTCAGACTTGGATTTATTGTTGAGTTAGACTATTTCTATTTTAGACTTGTGTTGTATCTTACTTATTTCTTCGAGATCTCATCGTGCTGTAGTTATGTGATTGAGTATGTTGTTCATATTATATTGTGGTATCCGTGTCTCCTTATGGAGTTGGATGCTCGTGTGAGATTGTTTAGATAGCATCATGACCTAGACAACGTTCTACCGTCGATGCTGCGACGTAGGTTAGACGTACCCAAGTACTCGTGCCCCAATTCCGGGTGTGGGTCGTGACACATTTTTAGTGGGGGCCCATGCAGGTTAGACTTCGCAAGTTGTGCGATGTCGTGGTAGTGCGACGTCTTAGTTGTACTACTATGTGCCTGCTATAGAATATAAGACATAGGATACTAGGATGAGAGAGGATACTCAATCACAAAATTATTTGAGAGATTCCTGGAACGACCCCTGAGAATCTCATTATGAATTCCAATTTAATTTCTTTCCCCTTGTTTCCGTCTGTTCTCGCTTGTTGATATTGAGTTTGATTCTTGTTGACCAGTTGTTAAATTTAATTCTTGGTATCGTTATTGAGTTGATTTTATATCAAGATGAATTTTTACGGGCTAAAATTTATGGTATCATCTGATGACATATATTGATGAGGACAGTGAGAAAGGTAAAATGTCTACTTTGGTTATGGAACCTAGAGTTCATCGCAGCCACATTAGCTGTCTTGACGAGAATGTAGAAACCTAACTTGGATGTACATACTTTAGTTATGAAATTTAGAGTCTCTCACAGCCATACCGGTTGGCGTGGCGAGGATTCTAGATGACATGATTATAGGGTTGCATACCGTGGTTACGGAGCCTGTCATTTATCGCACCTATGCTTACTAGCGTGGCGAGGATTCTGAGTGTCATGATTTCGGACAGATGTGTATGATTATCAGGTTGTATCTTAAATTGGTTCTTAAAGTCTCATCTTAATATTTATCTATTTCTGTTATTATAGGACTTTGTTCCATCATTTCCTTTGCTAGCAGTAGCAATACCTTCAGTCCTTAATCCAAATTTTTTTTGAGCTTCTATTCTTAAGGATTCTATGTTAAGTATGATAATTAGTGACTTGTAATTATGTCTGTGTCTTGAGTATTAGTATTGATTGAGTGTTGCTTGTGAGTTGTAAGTGTTTTCTAGTTGGAAATGTGAGCAGTAGGCATTAATCTAGAGACACCCATAACATAGTACCTTGTAGCAATAGTTCTATGATAGGCGTTATTATAGTTAGTATTGGCACTATAGATAGAAGAAGAAAAGAGTATCAGTGATGGTTCCAAGAGTTAGTATCAAAGCCAGCATACCCGTCCTGGATAATCATGAAATTATGTAATTGGATGATCTATGTAAACAATTAAGTATCAAGGAATTATGGAGCATGATGTTCAATTTGATGATGGATACCGGGTGTGTTAAAAGTAAATAAATGTATATGCATAAAGGGTTTTAATGAGATATCATGAGTAGAGAAATATCAAGATTGGTAATGAAAGTTGTGAAGCATAGCACAGATTAGTTTAACAGGCTGTAAAAGAATTAAGAGAAGATACGTGTACATCAATCGAGATATATAATCATATGCATGCCTTTGAGAGGTTCAATTAAGTGTGATGAGGTAACCTAATAATGAAGCTAGTGTTACCATAACAATAGTGCTAATGTTTCTATATCAAGGAATTATTGAGAATTATGCTAGTAACAGTAAGTACTTCGTGTGATGATAATTAGATTAGTATATCAGTTGATATAGATAGAAACTCGTTGGAGACAATACGTGTGATGATAACTTTGATCATTTGGAAGTAATAGTGCAAGTAATACGGGCAGTACAAATTTTAGTACACAGTTGAGAGTTGTAGACAATGGGTGTATTTGAATGCAACTTGAGTATTAGAGACCGTGAGCATTATATGTATATTTATGGATTTGAAATTGAAGAGTGGAAATGAATTTCAATTTTTAAGAATTTTGAGGAGTTGAGATTCTATGTTATTGAATTTTGAGGATTCAAATTTGATTCAATAAACATAGTCAAAGCTATAAAGATTTTAGAAGCGATTAAAGCTTTATTTCGATATTGAGTATTTGACTTTTGAGGAAGTATATGTCTCTTATTTTAAATCGTTCGAGAAGTAAAATTTTGATAATTTTATTTGGAGGACTAAATTTTTATGGTGGGTAAGATATATATATATATATATATTAGTATATGAGTGGATGAAGTGCATACGTAAGGATCTGTTGACTTGGGCATGATTGAGATTTCACTACAAACAGACTTGGTTGTCCATCTAGAGTTGTATTAGAGAGAACAGTACTTAGTTTGGTGTGTTGTACTTGGTGTGCACTTGAGTGATAAGAATAACTAGTATGAATAATTGTAGTAGAAAAGAGAACTAGCAGTGGGTGTACTTATAGTAGAACAGTGGTGCCTAAATGGATACATGTATCAAACTTGGGATACATCATTGACCTGTGCAATCACAACTAGGAATATTTCTAATCTATTTATCTTGTTATCCTTATTCCTTCTGAATGTTGCTTCTTTAGAACTTTACTGTCATTCCTTGATGATATCGCATTTATTGCCTTAATTGATTCTTTTGGATCTGTCTTCAGGATGTCGCCAAAAATACGATCTATGAGAGTGGGAGCACAAGCTTTAGAGGGGTCTGCCACCTCTCCACCTGATGGACAGACATTCGTAGTTCCTCCTACATCTTTGATGCATATGGGAGTATCTGCACTTTTCGGGGGTCCTCCTGCCCCACCTGTTCAGAGGATTGTCGCAGCTGTGACAGAGAACCTTCCTCCTTCACCGACTCCAATTTTCGGAGGTGTGCCCATTGACGGGGCACAGGTGTTTACTTTGATCCAGGGCATGGTAGATGCCCAGAGAGTGACGGCAGATGCTCAGCGAGTTCAAGCTAAGGCTTTGAGAGTGCAGGCAGAGGCACACCTAGTACAGACTGAACTGATGAGAAAGAGCATGGAGAACGCTCACCAGATGGCGCTACAGACAGTTGAGAGAGTTGCCTAGCAGTATCCTGGCCAGCAGCAGCCAAAGACGTTTCAGCATAACCACCAGCAGTATCTAGGCCAGCAGCAGTCGAGGACGTTTTTGTATAACCCCCAGCAGTACCAGGCATCGGTTCGTGTTCAACAGGATTAATAGACTTGTCATTACTGTAAGAAGCCAGGTCATCTTAGGAAGAGCTGTAGAGCGAGGCTAGGACTTTGTTTGCACTGCGGCGTTGCGGGACATCAAGTGAGGGATTGTTTTCGAGCTCCTTATCTTCCCGGCCAGCACGCAGCTCCAAATTATAGAGGTCCGGTTAGGCCACCTGTGGAACTGCAGATTGCTCAGTACCCGCGGAGGGAGCCACCCCAGCAGGGCTGAGCATTACGATGACGGTCGAGGAGACCGATACTGCAGGTAATGTGTTAGCAGGTTCTGTTCTTTCTTTCCTTCTGTTCCTCTCTATTTCATTGATTGATTGATTCCTTAGTACCATAGTTGTATTTATGATTTCCTTGTTAGAATGTAGTTAGTAGTACACCCTAACAGAGACTGTAATACCATGACAAAACAGACCATAACCATGCATGTTTCCCCTAGATTGTATGTTGTATGACTGTAGGTAAATTTTTCTTAGACCATGATCATTGGGGTTGACCATAGTAAAGATTTATAAAGAGGTTATAACTTGACAAAAGAGACAAGATGATTAAAATTCAAGGATAAATATTAATTTAAATAAAGAGTTAAGAAATTAACATGATATAATTGATGATTTATCAATTTTAGGAAGATTATGATATAAATTGGTTATTAAAATTGGAGTAAATTAGGGAGATTATCATTATATCTATTTGATTGCAAGATATGAATTTAAAATTTTATATTAGGAATGTTGCTTTTGAAGATTCCATAAGTATCGGATGGTTGAGTATTTTGAGGAAAAAGGAAATCAAAGAATAAAATCATTAATGGATTAGTGTTTAAATTCAAACCTTCCGGGTGACATTTAAAATTTTATAAATATACGTTGATTGGAGTTAAACTGAAGGATTGGATTTATGGATTTGTGTTTTTAGATGGAATTTCTTAATGCGCATTGGGTGAATTTAATTAGAGGATTGTATGTTAAATTTTGAGTATTTAATTATTAACTTAAAATTTTGAAGGAAATTGTGATAAAAATAGAATTTGATTTTATTTCGAGGATTTTCAGGAATACGATAATTATAGAATTTTGAAATTTATGAAATGACAATGTGGATTACTTCCTGATTTTGTGGTTGATGAATTTAATTTTGATGGAAAATAATAGTGTGTACGAGTAAATACTACTATAAGGATTTTAAATTTTAAGGACAAAATTCTTTTAAGGAGGGTGGACTTGTCACTACCATGTTCCAAAAATAGGGGTATTTTTGACTTTTTGTATATTATTAAATTGTGTGTATTTAATTTAAATAATTGTATGAGATGTGTATTAAAATATATTATATATATACAGTGTTCATTAGTGTTTGAGCTAGTAGACTTGACCTAGAGGCCCACTAGATAAACACCTGACCGAATTATAGGATTATGTATTAATTAAAATTTAATTAATTGGGATTGTGATCGTAATTTTATTTAATTGTTGCGCTTTGTCGTTGCTTCGATATTTGGAGCGCTACCCTATCTTTTGTCTCCCAACAAATTTCATAACCTTGCCCTAGACGTGCCCGCCTTCCATTCGGACCTTTTTCTAACTAATAATTATGCTTTCTTATGCTTCATTTTAGCCGCACAATATTCGTCGCGGACGTTTATTTAATTTCTGAATAAAATCCAACTTTGTATCGTTGTGCGTTCTAATCGAAATTGGAGACAATCTTGACCTATTTTCGTGCAACCCAAATTAGGGTAATATTTTGTTCTAAGTCTTCTTCACTAATGATATTTGTGACCCAACCTAATTTTGGCCCCATGTACTCATAATTAATTTTAGAACACCGCTTGCATTTATTCTAATTAAATTAGGGATACCATTTTGACTAATCCCGTTTAATCCCGACTTAATCCAAATATCCCACTAATTAAGCCCATACCAAACACACAATACCCCCTCACCCTACAAAACACCAAACACCAAATCGCCTACCAATTTTTTATCATTTTATGTGTTTGTACAATTACCCAAATTTAAGGGGGCTCATTTGCAATTATTGCATTGCTGCTGTTCTTGCTGTTAATTGCTGATATAGTTGCTGCTTGCATACTGCTGAAGTTGCTCCTTTTGCTGTTGAATGTTGTAGCTAGCTGCACTTCTGCTGAATGTTGTGTATCCCCCTCTTACTGACACTCGACACTCACGCACTACACACTCTACACTCACTCACTCACTCACTCACATAACCAATATTGCACTCCACTTAGACACACACACACATATGTAAATATAAATATATATATCTATACACACATATATAGATATAACTATACTTACATACATATATAAATATATTACCAAACATATATATATACACACTCATCCACATACATACATATATACCCATATATATACCTCTCTCTCTCTCTCTCTCTCTCTCTCTCTCTCTATATATATATATATATATATATATATATATATATATATATATATATATATTACTAAGTAGATACATATAATAACCACACTAGTGATGTATATGAACTCCCCATTCTCCCATGACTACCAATACCTCAAAATAAAATATAGACATACATATATATATATATATATATATATATACACATACATATATATCATATAACTATATAGTTATAACATTATAATAGCTGTAACCAAGTTATATTGAATCTAAATGCAAGGGACAAACACGTGGAATGCACCGCACCCATATCACACTCATTCTTTTATACGCTTGCGATACGGTACCACCACACAACCAAACGTATCCCGAAGGACACGAGCAAGTCTAAACTTATAATTAGAATCAACACGAAGAGCTAGCTACTCAACTACATGCCCGTGTCAAAATATGACATGCTCAAACCCCCGTATCGGAGAAAAATCCCCAAATCAACCTGTATCCCCAAATTATCGGGATACAGCCTACACGTATCCTATTATGGATACGATACTAGTCACATACAATACATATGTCAATTTGGTCTAATTGACCTATTGATAAACAAAAGATGTGCCAATCTCAGAATTTATCCAAAATTGACACAAAACACCACATTACTTTCTCCATAGGCCTCCTATGAACCTAATTTAATTCCTATGGATAGCCTTAGTTTATGGGAGTGTTCCTAACAATTAAAGTATAGATTTAGAACCTAATTAGGGAGAAAAAACTGAATTGTACCTATTGGAGGATGGATTCCCAATGAAATCTCCAAATTGGGTGAAAAGAGACTCCAACTTGTAGATTATTGCTCCTACTTGTAGATCCTTGATTTATCCTTGTAGATCCTTATTCTAATAGCCTCCAATAAAGAATATTAAAGGAATTATGAAGAAATTTGATTAAAAATTGGTGTAGGAATGAAGAAATTTGGAAGAGAAAAAAATTCTAGATTTAGATTTGGAATGACAAATGAGGAGAGAGAGTCTCTCCCCACTCCAATAGGTGGCCGGCCACTACCCCATCCTCCAAGTTACTATAAAAAGTCTAGGGCTTGCCATAAAGAAATAATTAAGGAGGAAAGATTTTTGTCTAATTGGTTTCACTAATTAATTCATCCTCCTAATGAATGGGATTACTATTGGGCTCAATTCTAGTTAGAATCAAATGTTGGTCCATGGATCTAAACTAAACTAGTTAGGTCCACTACACAAGTCCAAAAATAAATCTAACATCTAACAATAAATAAATAATACAATAAATAAATATTTACAATATGCATAACATTTAATATAATAATCCTAAAATAAATATACCCATGCCTAATTACCAAACTACCCTTAGTTGAAAATGTTAGGGCGACACTCGGTTTGGCGGCAATCCTAGCAACTCCTCAAGAAAAAATATATAAAGTATGCTATCAAAGGATATAGAAGCTCTTTCTCTTCCAATATAGCTCCACATATGGCACCCTTGCTTTGCTCTGCTGCTCCTCTGGCAATCTCATACTCTGGCTCTCATGGCGGCCAAAATAATACCCTGCCTCAACGACAATCTATACTAGCATGGTGCCTACTCAACCAATCCATCTCGAGTATAATATCATAGTTCATAATTGGCATTATGAGTAAGCATGCGCTCAACTCCCGGCCACCCAATATAACTCTTAGATCCTTGCAAACATCACTGAGCAGGATAATGGCACCCCCAGTTGTGATCATTCAAGTCCTAGCCAAAGGCTCACCTTCTAAACGATGCTTAAGAGAAAAATATGCAGATACAAAACTATGAGAAGCACTGAAATCAAAAAAAGCAAATATTGGAATGTAATCAAGAAGGACTGTACCTAAAATCATATCTCCAACTAGCTCGGTCTCCTCGACCGTTATGGCGAATGCTCGCCTTAGATGTACACCTCTCTGCTGCTGGTGGTGTTGGATGAATCTTTGTTGCAATGTCTACAATGGAGGTATTCTCTACTGACCTGCAGGTGGCCTCGCTGGTGCTTTCTGAACTGGGGCGCCGCCCTGAGATGGACGAGCTGGAGCTAAATGACAGCCTTTCAACTGATGGTCTGCTGAGCTACAAAATAAATACATGTCCAGCCTTATTATATAAGCATCCCATCCATAATCTGGATTCTTACAGAAAGGTTAAATAAGAGCCGACTGGGTTGGCCTCTGCATCTGATGTGCCTGCTGCACCGGTGCTCTGATCGATGCACGAGAATGCTGGCATTATGGCTAAAAAGTCCTCAACTACTGAAAATAGGGTCGCTTAGCTGGACCCACAGTACTTTTGCCACCAAAGAGCTTCCGGTCCCTCTTGGGCCTAAAACTCAGGTCCCTCTCGACCTTGCGGGCCTCCTTAAGAATAGTTGTGTATGTATCATGGCTCGAATAAATAAAACCCTTCACCTTCCAGTTTAGGCCCTCTCGGAAGTGACTCACCCTGATCTTTAGATCTTGAACCATATACTCTGCATACCTGCTCAGTCTGTCGAACTCCGCGGCATACACCTCGACCGACATATACCCCTGCTGGAGGTTCTGAAACTGTCGCTCCAAGTTGAGTGTCTCCGTTGGTGGAAAGAACTTCTTCTTGAATAGATCCTTGAAGCCTTCCTATGTCAACCCTGGATCAGCTATCTGTGGTTCATTCCAGAACTAGGTACTAGCAATGTCCAACATCAGCAATCCTGTCACCTCTATCTTCAGGTCCCCTACTAGGCGGGATAAGCGCATAACATGCTCGATGCTCTTTAGCTAATCGTCAGCATAAATAATACCCTCCGTCCCCTTGAAGGCGACCCAACTTCTTGAAGTCCTGAATGTTGCCAGGCATAGGCAGGATATCCTGTGGCTGTGGAAGATCCACTCTCTCGACTGCTTCAATGGCCACCTAATGGGCATTTTTAATGCCCTACCTCATCACATGTGACTGTCGGTGCTGTGCCTCGACCTAAGCCCTCTGGACCTCCATCATTTCCCTACAAGTGCAAATAGCTGCGCGATATCTACAAGGACTGAAGGTGGTGGAGGAAGTCCCTCATAAGCAATTATGATAACCCTCTAAACTGGTGAAGGAGAACCCCCGAAAGCGGCTGAGGCCTCCACCTGAACCTGTGAGGCAACCCTCTGAACTGGTGGAGGAGAACCCCCGAAAGCGGCTGAGGCCTCCACCTGAACCGGTGAGGAAACCCTCTTAACTAGAGGAGGTAGACAAATATCTGCTGCTACCTGCCTCGGAGGTGGAGAAGTCACCGACCTCGCTGAAACTGCTCCAGAGCGTTGTGACATGGTCTTTGGCAGCATCCTAAAGACAGAATGAAACAAAAGAAGTAAATATGGCACAAGATACGAAATCATCAAAGAAAGACAGTAATATTCAAAGAAAGCAAATATTCAGAATGATTAGGATAGCAAAATCAATAGATTAGAAAGTATTTTAGTTGTGATTGAGTATACTCTTATCCTATATCCTATATATTTTTTAAGATTTTAGATAATATTGTTTACCTTGACATCATTCTACCGTCAATGCTACAGCGTAGGCTGGACGTACCCACGTACTCGTACCCTTAAACATGGTGCGGACTGTATATATATATATATATATATATATATATATATATATATATATATATATATATATATATATATATAAACTTTCAATGATATCTCAACTCCATACGGAGGACAATATGATGATATAATGATAAACAATACTCAATCATAATAAAACTAGAGGAAGATAATGGCACGATATGGAATAAAAGAAATAGAATCACAAAGTCACAATACAATCCAAATCCAAGTCTAATAGTCTAGCCACAACCAAAATAGTCTCAAATATATATATATATATATATATATATATATAATATGTAAAATATCTAAGCTGAAGACATATCTAGTACAATAAAGGAAAGTAGCTAAGTATATTATACTAGCTGAGTCTCCTCAACGCCTAGCACTAGATTATTCTGCTCTGAGGGTGCTACCTCGCACGACTTACTATACTGTGGCCCATAGGAAGTGGGGCAACAATCCTCTAACCAATCATCTGAAAATATATCCAGTCAGGATTGGAGCGAATTACAAAACTCTGAAAGCAGTTCCAAATATTGGTAAAGAATATATAACAAGTAATAGAAAAGAATACAAGATACACAAATAACTAGGAATAGAAATATAATTGAGATAAACCGATAAATACTGGAAAATAAAGTACTATGTAATATAAAATGAACTACAAGTGAGAGAACTAGAATACTAACTAAGTGCCTTAAAGTACAAGTTCGTTATGTGTCAGTTTAGGTTGAACACGATTATACTAAGGTAACTCGATTATACGAGAGGTGTATAATCGACATGTAAACAAATACACTAGGGCATTGTTCACATAACCAATTTTTACTCCCCCGCCCCAACCAATACTCATGGATTCGATCATGACACGTTACATACACGAATATAATATAAGTACACAGAGTACACGAATAAACACAAGCACAATGAATACCCGATGCATATGATAAAGTAGAGTATTCATTGTACACTATAAAGGTATAACACTCCTAACAAGATCCATATAGTACCAGTCCGTGTAACAATATATCATAATGAAGTATAACTGTTCTAGAATATGTTATATATACACTATCATATAATAAAAACTAACAGAGACATGTACTCGTCTGTGGTCCTGAGAAAATGGTATAACTCGGTGTCCTAGGTGGTGACAACCCTATATATGAAATATTATGTCATTTTGGTGTAAAGAAGTGATCATTAAGCTAAAATGAACTAAATATAATTTATAGGCCATTTCTAGTCATACTAGTCAAACTTGGTGTTTACGTTAGTTTTAGGTTCATAGCTTGCTTCTATGTCCATTACAAGGCTATACTAGTTCATTCTAGGTAATACAAGGTCATACCTAGGTTTCTAGGTCTATATCTTGAAAGCACTAGCTAATACTATCAAGTATCATATATAACTTAGATATATACTAGTTATCTCTATTTATAATTTACAACATACTAGTATTACGTAGTATCTAGAATTCCTTAGTGTCTACCCATAACTTACTATACTTTATATCCAAATTTCTTACATTAGCTAGTTACTATGGTACCTATTACTTTAGCTATATCTATATATATATATATATATATATATATATATATATATATATATATATATATATATATATATATACAAGTATTTGACACCTCAACTTATACTATTACCAATATCCTAATATCTTACCCATATTAGGATAATACCGATTTCAAATTCTACTACTTTACTCTAAACTTAAACTTAAACTTAAACTTTACCTTAACCTCATCTTAGTCTCATTTGTTATCCATGTGATACCTAACTCACACTCATTCTCACTGTTGCACTACACAGTAGCATACTTTACCCACTTGGTATCAGTTTGATACCCAACTGATACTCTCCATACCCCATCCTTCTTATAGTACTGATACCACTACTGTAGGAAGCTACAACTCCTAATGGCACACTGCCCTCATCCTTATCTATTACCAACTCCCAAGATACTGGCATTTGTACATAGATGTACCCAAGTAATTGTTTGCTGCTGATATTGTCTCTTTTATTCTCACTGATACTGCTACTATATATATTAGTACTACTGCTATAGTCTCCTAAAGTCGATTTCTCTCTTACTACATCACTACTACTGTTGCTGCTATTGATCAAAAACCCGATCCCTTCTATCTTGTTATTACTACTACTGGGAAGTAACAGATTATGCACACAGTGCACTGCCACAGTGAGGTAGTCCCCCTTTCTCTTATGTCCTTGCAACTAATGTTGTTGTTGCCTTGCCACCATTGGAGTGATCCGTACTTGCTGCTATTGCTGTGATCTTACACTAGAATCAGACCCCAAACTCTAATATACTATGTATCAGTCCTTCACTAATATCATACTCGAGCCCCTCTATTGCTCACTGGTATCTGGAATACCACCTCTATTCCATATACTGGAACTACCATCCTATTACTTACCTAACATCAACATAAACAACAACAAATACACAAAAGTCAACCCACTGTCCAGCCTCATAACCCGAGATCCTCTTCTCATACCATCATCACACAACAACAAAAATAAACTTATATATATTATATAAGTATAGGTATACACACACACATACACACACACACACACACACACACATATATATACACGCACACACACAAATAATATTGAGTATACACTATACACACACTAATAGTCATTTCTTCAACCACCTTGAGTGCACAATTAGGACACTCATGATACGTACCCAAATAAAGTACAAAAAACCCTATAACCAACAAACACAACTTACACATATCAAATTTGTCTTTATATGACTAATGTAACTAGTTACAATGGATATTACGAAAAAATACTCTAATATGCAAAAAAATCCAGAAATGAACCTCCGTATCATAGCGTATCACAAAGTATCATGATACACCCTACTCATGTCCAATTGTGGACATGTTGCTAGCCCCACACTACCAATCTAAGTCTAATTAGACCTAATGACAAACACTTGGTGTACCTGTAGAAGCATAAAAAGTGCGCCTTATGAAGTTGGCGTAGTTTTCTATAAATAAACTTAACAGAGAAAGAATGACACACTTTCTCTCTATTTAGAGGATGGCACACTTTCTACATGTTTCAAAGGATGGCACACTATCCAGAGAACATAAAAGTTGCACACTTTTAAGTTACTTTCATCAGTGTAGACAGGCGTACAATTTGCATAACTTTTCCCCCCCAAGCATTAAATATGATGAATCTGACAGGCTGGAACAGAAACTGAAGAGTCAGAAGTTATCATTACATCTTGGCTGTGGCACGCAGACCCAGGTTATCGTTTAGCTACCCAGCCGTTGAGCCAAATTCTTCAAAAGTGCTCTGTTGTGCCAACTTCTTCAAAAGTGTGCAGTTGAACCAAATTCTTTAAAAGTGCGCAGTTGGGCCAACTTCTTCAAAAGTGCACCGTTGTGCAAACTTCTTTAAAAGTGCATTGTTGTGCCAATTTCTTCAAAAGTGCGTCGTGGAGCCAACTTCCTTAAAAAAAATTCAAAAGTACATCGTTGTGCCAACTTCTAAAAAATATCGCCATCACGGCCAATTTCATCAAAAGTGTGCCATCACAACTACTTCTTCAAAAGAGCGCTTGTAAGCCAATCTTTCCAAAAGCGCGCTAGTCTCCAAACCACTTCCAAATTACACATACTATATTAACTAACAGTGAGCAGTAATGAGTGCGTATCTTATATGCCTTGCTTCCCGTAAAAAGTGAACAAATAACCATCCCTCACGACTTATGCTTTTCTCGTATAGAAAGCTACGTGTTAAGAAGGCAATTAGTTGTGCACCCACTCATTCAGGACGTAGGGTGTTAGTCCACCAAAAGTGCGTGCACAATGGTAAAATAGTATAAACTATCTAACGTGCATGCACATTCTCATAACTGCTCATAAACTCTATAAATACAGGATCGGTACATTCATTAAAATATAGGGAGTATACAGGGACAGACAGAGATAAAGGGGCTGGAATTTTCATTTCTTTGAAATTTAAGAACAGAAGAAGGGAAATAGAAGCTTCTCGTGCCGTTGTTGCCAAAGCTTTCTTATTGTTCAACTCTCAAAGTTGTTCATAGCATTTATTGTATTTCGCAAACAAGATGGTGACTCTGCTGGGGATGACTTTCTCCGATGACGAGATGGTAATGGCTCAACTCGATGTTGCGTTGGTCGGCTCGATGCAGAAAACCTTGGTTGTAAAGTTTGACCAACAAGTATATGAAGAAATGCTCCATTCTGGGGGTAGTGCAAACCCCCTCATCCGTACTTAAGTCGAGGAGAACCCGTAAAGTGTGGATACCCAAGCCTCATCATGCATATCCCAAAGTTGTTGCCAAAAAAGGAAAAAGTGTTATGATTGACATGAACTACCTGGTCAATTCTGTCAACCAGACTAAAGTCGATGATTTGGTGGACAACTCTCTTTTGTTAATCTAGGGATACAATTTACGCAATTCACGCAATATCAAGCAAAGGGTGATCCACAACCAAGCTTCTGACTCCCTTGTGTTAAACAAGGGATACAAATCGCGCATCTCGTGCAATATCAAGCAAAGGTTAATCCACACCAAAGCGTATAAGCCTACACGTATTAGTTATAATATGTAGGGTAAGTGTAAACTTTCTCACCCGAAATTAGGTTTACTTGGCTTATATAGTAGAATTAGGGCTAGTTTGAACCCAATTAGAATTTAGAACACGACATTTGATTTAACTGTACATTATTTTATCGTGTAGCGCACCTTACCGTTGCTTCATTAATTGGAGCACTACGCTAGCCATTGCCTATCTGCAAATTTTACAACATTGTCCTAGACGTGCCCGCCTAACTTTCTGACCTTTGTGTAACTTATAATCATGCTCTCTGGTACTATATTTTAGTCGCATAATAAACATCGCGGACGTTATTTCTTAATTCTAAATAAATCCCGACTTTGTACCCTTGTGCGTTCTAATCAAAATTGGAGACATAATCTTGACCATTTTGTACATCCCAAATTTTATTAATATTCTACACTGTATCCTCTACGCCCAGACGCTTGTGTCCGACCTAATTTTATTTTCAGGTACTCCAAATTAATTCCAGAACACTGTGCGCGATAATTTTAATTTAATTAAATCCAATTTTCGTCTTTGTACAATTTTTCCAATTATTGGGGCTTTTATGCAAAAATGTGTTAAGATATCCCCACCATTGGACAATACGTGAAGAAACCCAATTTTTTCTTCACGTGGATTTTTTTCATAATTTTTGGGATGTGCAACGCGCAACATTGCCCCGTTATTTTAAATCTACCCTTGCATTTAATTAATATAAATTCTAGCCCTCCCAACATCCCTATGAGAGCCGAAGCCCAAGCCCAAGGAACATTGACCCAGCCCAAATCCTAGGTCAAACCCAAGCCAAAATTTCTACATGTATAAATATACTTTCTAGTTTTTCTCCACAAAAAATAAACCTAGATCCCAACCCTATTTTAGCCGACCCCATCCCCAACCACTGTTCACCTCCTTCCCCGGCCAACCCATCGCCGGTGCCTCGCTGGACCGTTCCCCATTGATGTCTCCTTCCCTCTGCCGTGCCCCGATGCACCTCTACCCCGCCTCTCATCGAACTCACCATGTTGTACATCCCGCTGACCACTGCTCAGTCGCTGGACCGTTCTCCTCATCTCTTCCGTTATCCTCCTCGACGCCATGGCCTCCGCCGCGGCCATCTCCCTTGCCCCCTTCGCCTGAAGCCTCGACTCTTCAGATCACCACCATCATCCCCGCCCCTCGCCTGAACGTCATCATCCCCTCCACGTTTTCTCCTCCGTCTGAACCCCGGCTACCCGTACCATCCCCATCACCCGACTTCCCGAGCCGACCACCCTCAACCGCCGTTTCCTCCTCGACCACCACCACCATCGTCTCCACCTCGCCAACCCGTTCTCCTTCCATCCCGTCGAACACTCCGACCACGTCAACGACTGGACCACCGGACACCTTATCCGCCGACTGCACAGCACGAACAGCCGATCCCGACCTCGACCCGCTGCTGAACTTTCCCCCCTCCCACAGCGCCGAGCAGCTACCACGATGCCCAGCCAAGCACCACTGCACTCGCCTCCTCCGTTCCCTCGACTCCCCTCGACCCGTACCCTACCACGACGTGCCCTGGCCAGACCTCCCCTCGCCAGAGTTATCGATTCCGGTCGTTCCCGAGCGCTTGGAGCTCGACCCCGCCGGCCCGTACGACCGCCATTATCACTACCTCACCTCCCTGACCTCTCTTTACCTCCATGGCCGGACCTCCGCCTGCCACCCCGGCCTCCACCACCTCTGCTCCTTCCTCCCGAGTCCCTTCCCTACTCCCTGTCCTCCTCCTCCTTGCCGGACTTCCCTGGCCTGAGCTCCTCCCCCACGGCCGGACCCCTGGTTGGAGTATCAACCCCACCACCATCGAGTAAACACCATCACCATCATCATCTTATGTACACTTTCACCATCGCTATCAACATCGTTGATGTAGTCATCACCTTCACCATCAACATCATCATCGTCGTTATCATCATTACCCTAACCATCATCGTAGCCATCGACGTCATTATCATTATCGTATCATCTTTACCGCTCTATCATAATTATCACCTCCAACATCATCACCATCACCACCATTACAGTCACCATCATCGTCACCAATACTTTAACCCTAATCACCCACATCGTCCTCCTGGTCATCACCATCCTCCACATCATCGCCCTCGTCACCACCACCTTATACATCATCATCTACACCATCAACCTAGTCATCATCTCATCACTGTCACCATTATCATCTTACCCTTGTCGTCATCATCATCATTAAATACTGTCACCGTTAACCATCACCATTGGCAACTTCAACCATCATCATAAACCCCGTCATCGTATTTATCATGGACCGACAATCTTGCCAAAAAACTCGCAGCAGTCACCCCCGATTTCCGTACCTGTGCACGCTGACCCCGGAGACCTGTTGGATTTATCTGCACGATTTCAGGAGCAGATTATTGGTGCTACGCAGCTCTCTTGCCAGGCAAGTATACCTTGCCTTATTATACTGTTTAATTTCTGTATTTTAGCTGCATGTTCATTATTTTAGCTATTTTAACTGTGCGCGTCCGAGAGAGACTCGGGTGCAGTCAACGAATGCGTTGACGTTAGGACTTGTGTCTGACTTAGTGTCTAGTAGACCCACCTAAAGTTGTGGAGTTATTGGTATGACTCCCAGGCCTTGACATATTTCTTACACGTATTGTGAATCTCATGTAGGGCACGGTCCTGCATATGTGGTTGGCCACCTGTACGTGTAGGCGTGCGACAGATAGGGTATAACTGCTAATAGTGATGCATGTTAGAAGACTAGCAGTTATTAGTAGATGGAGCATAGACTAGCGTGGTACGATAGTCCCATCCCTGTCCTTGTTTGGTTGTAGGGATGGACCCTTGCTCTAACGATAGACTATGAGCCAGAGTTACTAGCTGACGCGTGTTGTGGATACAACATGCTTAGATCATTGGGCGGGGAGGACGACTAGTAGGCATATAGGACACCCCACTCTTTTACACTTACACCGCACTCGACGGAGTGATACGGACGTATATATATATTACTAATACCACGTTCTGTAGATTGTTGGACGTTACTTGATGATATTACAGATACCATACTCTATAGAACGTTGGACGTTACTGTATTCCTGTACCCGTGTTATAGGGGGCATGTGTGGCATATACTAGCCGGTTGTCACGACTGGTAAATTACGTCAGCATATGTCTAGCCTACACCTTCCCATATACTTACAGTTGTCCTTAAATTGCATTTCACTTAGATGGTTAGGTCACCCCAAAGTTATTTATTCAGTATTTACTTTATGGCATGCTTTTATGTATCTTGTTATATCCCTCTGAGGACCTGGTCCCTTTCCAGGTGTATTGTTCATGAGTGTTTGCAGGAGCGCAGATCCGGACTGGTTACCTATACTTCGAGCACGTCCCCTCTTCGTGTCTCAGTAGTTGGTAGTTGTTGTACTTATATTGTGTTTATCTCATTTATTCTATATTCTAGTTCGGTAGTAGATTTGTTTCCATCCGACTACCAGTATTAGATACTTTCCATTGAGATCTAGTTTTATAGCTAATGGTCATTTAATTATATTGAATCTTTGGATGAGATCTAGATTATACCATGTGTCTTGTGATAGAGTTATACCACTTGTGGATTTGTTATTCAGTTACAGCGTACGTGTGTTGTGGTTTCCAAATATTGGAGTATAATATTTATACGGGTAGCATGCGCACGTGTCCTAGTCCTACGTATTTTGGGACTGGGGCGTAAAATGTTTCTAGTGGTGGCCCATGCAGGTCAGAGCATATTGTCTCGGTTACGTTACTGTACCGAGCAAGCCGACAAATAGGATTAGAGTATAGGATCTCATCCACATCTGACTATGACTCATCTTCTTTCCAATCTATTTTATTTGAATGAATGAATCCTGCTTGATTCATGTGCATCCCTGATAGTTCCTTGAGTGTAGCCTTCTCCTAGAATATAGAAGTCCCTGTTGTTAGATAATAAGTAGGGTAACCTTCCTAGTAAGAGTAACTAGAAACCTGACACGTCACTAAGTTTAGAATATTTAAGTAAACCCTAGTATCCTTATCTAAAGAATGGATTACCATTATTCCTTGACGCAATTATGAATGACCAAAGAGTAGTATAGGCACTACTAGAGCTAGTTAGAGATTTGACCCTAATATTTGATCCTAGTATTGAGGAACCAATAGGAAATCAGAGATCAAATGTAGGGACTGAACCTAATTTACATAGTGAGATAATGTTAGGATATAGATCCTTGTCTTGATATTAGCAGACAGTACCTCAGGAAGTCCAGAGCAACGAGTATGACATTCCCCTTGGTCACACCTCAAATACGGAGATTTGCTCGCTGCCTTTCCTTAGGAAACCATGATAGTATCTAGAGTCCCTCTATTGTAATTTCATATCGTGTTCCTCCAAAACCTTAGCGTTCGCTAATTACGCGACGATTAAATTATGATTCCTCTTTTCTCCATCTTTTAACTCGTGCCACATAACTCTCTTGATTAAAGGCCAAGTGATCTTATTCTTTGTTAGGATATATAGTTTGCTAGGGTTATAGTTTGGTAATTTGAACTTTGAATTATGTGCTTGGTAGTTAGAGCTTGATAGTTCGAGTTATTCCTTTAGATTGTGATATGATTATTCTTAGTTTTAAATTGCGTAATTCGTATCCGTAACTCGATACGAGTTATATTTCCCTTTTTCTCTTAAAGGTCATTAACTCTTCCATTCTTACTATTAACACTTGTATTCTATGAACACTATGATTAAGATTTAAGATGACCATTACCTACATGATACAATAGGAGACCCTAATAAGTACTAAGATCCGTTCCTCGTATAGCCCAATAAGAATTTATACTTTATTTACAAGAACCTTATTAATTTGTAGGATCCCCTTAAGACTGTCACAGTCTTAGTTAATTATTTTAAGTTGGGTAGTAAGCCTCATAACATAGTATCACATAACCCTATTGACCCATTGATGAAGTATAATAGGTTGACACAACTTTAGACTTGCGTAAGAAGATAGTGTTTATTCATACTGTAGAAAATAAAGGTCCATACCCCTATTTGGTCAACTAGCGACTTAGACAAGGAGGGAGTATGACAACTGTAGAGATTGTAGAATCTTAAGTTTGTATCTTATTTGGTTTTGTGAACTTAAATTATTTTTGTACCTCCTTTCATCATAATCTAGCGTACTTACATTTTTGTACTACCTCGACTTATGATGCTATTACAACCTAGTTTTGCAAGCTCATCCTTTTATCAAGCTTGTTGATGACATATGTATTATTGGACGCGTACACTAATACATTTCAGAATCAGTGTACTACGGTCTGATCAACCATAGTGCGCTTGGTTCGCCCTTCGTATAACTACTTTACGTGGATTGAGATATATAGTGACTAGTAGACGAATGTACTTGCCCTCTAGATATGTCTAAGCATATCGTATCCGTTACATAACTGTACCGATGCGAGCATGTGAATAGGAATTACCTAAAATAGGATTTCAATCCACAACTGCCTTGACAATTCTTATTGAATGCTTTAAACGCCTTGATCCCCATACTCCTAAACTATTACCTCCCCCTTGAACTCTTTATTATTGTTTTCTGTCTTCCCTTATTTTGAAAAGACGAAACCTCGTGCTTAGCATAAGTTGGTACACGAATAGTATTAGATTTACCCTATGGGCCAAATACATTATTTGATGATTATTTTGTAACCAAGGGCATATCACATGTAATATATTTGGTATAAATTTTTTTTAAGGATTGAGTAACAGGATTAAGTAAAATTAAGAAATGAGATTTCTGAAATATAAGAGCCTTATGTGATAGAGGGGTAGATCCTAAGTTGGGTAGCTGTTGCATTGTCGACTCAAGAAAAACTTCTCTTAGCTTGTGATCGAGAAAAATTGGATGTAGAGGTTCAAGTCATTTTAAAATTGAGAAATTCTAGAAGAATAATTAATATAATAAAGGATTGATGAATTTTAAAAAAACTGGGATATGGCAAACCAAATACCGAAATATGAGCATATGATTTAAAATTTTAATATTAAGGATTGAATCATTGATTTAAATTTTGAGGATAAATATAAAAAAATCTAGATTCGGACAATTGGTGAATTAGAATTCAAATTTCATAAATTGAGGCCTTAAATTAAAAGTTAAATATTGATTGTGGGATTACGTATTTGAAAATATTGAGGATATAAATTGAATTTAAAAATTAAAGATTACGGAATTTACAAGTTGAGGATAGAAATAAGAATTGATTATAATTTTCTAGCAAAAATTTTAACCGTTGAAGATTGCAATATAAATTCTGATTTGGGATGTCATAGAGATTTAAATTAGATTGGATGTGGATTATTAAATTAAGAATGGAGAAGACAATGCGATGTGTTGACGTTTGATTTAAACAATGGTTCAATTTGAAAGGGATTTCGATGGATTTGAATAAGTTAAATTTTGGAAGAGATTGCGATTTAACTTGCCTTACGTACGCAAGTGAAGGAGTTAAACCAATTATGCCTTATTTTAATTTCGAGGACAAAATTATTTTTAAGTTGGGTAGATTGTAAACCCCCTCACACGAAATTAGGTTTACTTGGCTTATATAGTGAAACTAGGGCTAGTTTGAACCCAATTAGAATTTAGAACACGGCATTTGATTTAACTATACATTATTTTATCGTGTAGTGCACCTTACCGTTGCTTCATTAATTGGAGCACTACGCTAGCCATTGTCTATTTGCAAATTTTACAACATTATCCTAGACGTGCCCGCCTACCTTTCTGACCTTTGTGTAACTTATAATCATGCTCTTTGGTCCTACATTTTAGTCGCACAATAAACGTCGCGGACGTTATTTCTTAATTATAAATAAATCCAGACTTTGTACCCATGTGCGTTCCAATCAAAATTGGAGACATAATCTTGACCGTTTTGTATAACCCAAATTTTATTAATATTCTATACTGTATCCTCTACGCCCAGACGCTTGTGTCCGACCTAATTTTATTTTCAGGTACTCCAAATTAATTCCAGAACACCGTGCGCAGTAATTTTAATTTAATTAAATCTAATTTCCGTCTTTGTACAATTTTTCCAATTGTTGGGAGCTTTTATGAACAAATGCGTTAAGATATCCCCACCATTGGACAATACGTGAAGAAACCTAATTTTTTCTCCACGTGGATTTTTTTTATAATTTTTGGGATGTGCAACACGCAACATCGCCCCATTATTTTAAATCTACCCTTGTATTTAATTAATACAAATTCTAGCCCTCCCAACATCCCCATGAGAGCCGAAGTCCAAGTCCAAGGAGCATTGACCCAGCCCAAATCCTAGGTCAAACCCAAGCCTAAATTCTACAAATATAAATATACTTTTCTAGTTTTTCTCCACCAAAAATAAACCTAAATCCCAACCCTATTTTAGCCGACCCCATCCCCAACTACTGTTCACCTCCTTCCCCGGCCAACCCATCGCCGGTGCCTCGCTGAACCGTTCCCCTTTGATGTCTCCTTCCCTCTACCTTGCCCCGATGCACCTCTACCCCGCCTCTCATCGAACTCGCCATGTTGTACATCCCGCTGACCGCTGCTCAGTCGCTGGACCGTTCTCCTCATCTCCTCGGTCATCTTCCTCGACGCCATGGCCTCCGCCGCGGCCATCTCCCTTGCCCCCTTCGCCTGAAGCCTCGACTCTTCAGATCACCACCATCATCCCCGCCCCTCGCCTGAACGTCATCATCCCCTCCATGTTTTCTCCTCTGTCTGAACCCCGGCTACCCGCACCATCCCCATCACCCGACTTCCCGAGGCGACCACCCTCAACCGCCGTTTCCTCCTCGACCACCACCACCATCGTCTCCACCTCGCCAACCCGTTCTCCTCCCATCCCGTCTAACACTCCGACCTCATCGACGAATGGACCACCGGACACCTCATCCGCCGACTGCACAGCACGAACAGCCGATCCCGACCTCGACCCGCTGCTGAACTCCCCCCCCCGCTGCGCCGGGCAGCAACCACGACGCCCAGCCAAGCGCCGTGCACTCGCCTCCTTCATTTCCTCGACTCCCCTCGACCCATGCTCGACCACGATGTGACCCGGCCAGACCTCCCCTCCCCGGAGTCATCGATTCCTGTAAACTCCCTCACCAAAAATAGGTATTTTATGTATATTTTATATTATTATATTTATTATATATGTTGAATTTATTTAGAATATGCTCTTAGTTAATTAGAAAATAAATTTCTTGATATATTTACTTATATAAATATTCATTTAGAATTATTTTAGGTTATTTTAGATTTTTGGAGATTTTTCTAGAATTTTTTTTGGTAATTAAAACTTAGAAAACATAAATTTTTAGGACTTCTATGATTTACTATACGACCATACTTGCATGTCGTTTCTACCAAATATTTATTTTAGTTTAAAATATTTAATTATATTTTTTTGTAATTTATTTAGAATTTTAAGAATTTTATTTAGATTTTAAAATTATTTAGGATTTATTTGGATATATATAGTCTTAATATTAGATAGATACTAATTTAGTGTTAATAGATATTAATAAGATTTTATAAATTATTTGTATTATCTTTAATTATAATTAAGATTATAAATTATTGAGATAAATTCAAACTCTATTTTAAATTAATTCAAATCCTGAACCTTCTAGGAAATCAACTTCATGCATATCCTATCCTTATTTAAATTCATCATAATCCTATCCAAATTAACCAATCCTATTCGTATTTAATTAAGTAGTGTCCACCATTATAAATATCTCATCCTTCATATTTTCTTTCCCAAAATTTCTCTCTTTTTCGTCCAAAAAAATAGTCAAAATTCGTCATAAATTCAGCCTCATTTTTTACTAGTTATGACGAATTAAAAAGACGATATCTCCTAGCTCCGGACTCCAAACACGCTCCAGTTTTTTTTTTAGAATGATAATGAGGTTAGCTTTCTGATAATATAAATTGTTTTTTTAAATTATTAGTATTAAATTCTGGAAAATTCGTAGAGTACAGCATGTCCGAAAATAGACGTGTTTCGATGTTTTCGCGATTCCGGGAGAACCAGCAATCAGAATCATGAACCGTTTAAAGTTTCGGAAAGCTAATGTCGAGATCATAGACATATATTTTTCTTAGAATTTATTTCTAAGTATTTACATACTGTTAATTCTGTAGAACTTCTAGGTTAGAATTTAACCATCTGTGCACAATACAAAATTTGTATGTGCCATAATTCTCAAACGAATTTGAATTCAGACGAGCCATAAATTCCAGTATATTTTTGATGCTGAAATCTAGAGGAAATCATGCATAAAAGTCAAGTTTGTATTGGTTGACTTTTTGGTCAACAGATCGCCTCGATTTGCGTGCCATGAGTCTCGAGTTGATAAAATTCAGTTTCTTTGGACAAAATTTAGGAATTAATATAAAAATCAGAATAATAAGATTAAAATAGGATTTTAGAGTAATTATCCCAGAATTAAATAAATTAAAATAAATTAATGGTTATATTATTATATAGTTATATGAATATATATGTAAGTAAATGCTAATTGATAATTATGACTAAATATTCAGACTGTATGACCCTAGGATATCGTGGACTATCCCATACTTACCTTGACCATGTTGACCCTAAGAACTTGTGAATTTGTCTGTCTTGCGTACACTAACGTACTGGCATAGACACCTGTCAGTTGACTGACTGATTTCGTACAGTACTTGAAGACGCGACACCCACGTAATTCAATGCGTAATTGACCGTATTAGATGACTAGTGTTACCCCTAGTATACCCCCCTGATTCTAGTGTAAATGTGGTTGAGTATGTGCTAGGGTAATGACTAATGATTCTATTATATTATATTTATGTGTACATAGGATATTGGATTGTTCTGCACGATTTCTGGAGCAGGTTATTGGTACATCACAGTCTTCTGGCCAGGCAAGTATACCTTGCCATTGTACTGTTATTTATATTCCATATGTTGCATGCATCTTTATTTTGTCGTTAGTTCATATATTTTAACTGTTATATAAAATGCGCGCGACGGTGACGTCGCGATATATTTTTATTTATGTATTGCATTACCCTTGTTCATGAGACTACCCCATTATCATGTAGCACCATTAGGTTCATTGGCCGTGACACAGTGGTTATACGAGTTGTGAGTCTCATATAGAGATCACGGACTTGCGTGCAGGGTTGGCCTCCTGTACGTGTGGGCCGTGCGTTAGGAATAACTGCTGTTAGAAACTTTGCATGCTAGAAGACTTAGCAGTTATTAGAGGTCTAGGGACATAGCCTATTGTAGTACGGTGGTCCCATCCTTGTCCTTGTTTGGTTGCAGGATTGGGCTAGGGTACTAAGAATAGGCTATGGACCAAATCGTGTCATGGATGTGACATACTTAGAGCATGGGGTGGGGAGAACAACAAGTATCACATTTGAGCTCCTTTACACTTTTCCTTCTGTAACCCGGAAGCTCCGCTGGAGATACGGGCGGTGATGACCCCTTTACTACTTGGCGGGCCTCTGCCGTTCAAAAGACGACATGCCTTTGAGGCCCCTGGTTCTCCGAGAGAGTCATGCCAATCCCAGTTCTCAGCCAGATAGCTCACTCGTTAGAAAGTTGTTCTTAACTGCATTCACTTTAGACGGTTAGGCGACCCCTTTGGATATTTATTTCAGTACTTTATTGGCATGTGTTTAAGTATCTTGTTATGTCCCTCTGAGGACCTGTTCCGCTGCCAGGTGTACCTGTTCTTGAGTATTTGCAGGAGCGCAGAATTGGAAGGATATAGATGCTTCGTGGATGTCTTCTCTTCGAGCCGTGATTGGTAGCTGGTACTTATATTGTTTGAGTGAGTTGTACTTATATTGTATTTACTTTTCCTATTTGAGTTGGTAGTGGATTTGTTTCCACCCAACTATCATCCTTAGATACTTCTTATTGAGATCTAGTTTCATAGACATTGGTTATTTTATTCATATTTGATTTTCGTGGATGAGATCTAGATTATACCCTGTGACTCGTGATATATGTTTATACCACTTGTGGATTTGATATTCATATTACAACGTACGTGTGGATTTGGTTTCCATATATTGGAGTTGCCATATCCATGCGGCTGGCATGCTTACGTGTCCTAGTCTTACGTATTTTTGGGACTGGGGCGTGACAATTCCGGTCGTTCTCGAGCGCCTGGAGCTCGACCCCGCCGGCCCGCACGACCGCCATTATCACCACCTCACCTCCCTGACCTCTCTTCACCTCCATGGCCGGACCTCCGCCTGCCACCCTGGCCTCCACCACCTATGCTCCTTCCTCTCGAGTCCCTTTCCTACTCCCTGTCCTCCTCCTCCTTGCCGGACTTCCCTGGCCTGAGCTCCTCCCCCACGGCCGGACCCCTGGCCGAAATATCAACCCCACCACCATCGAGTAAACACCATCACCATCATCATCTTATGTACACCTTCACCATCGCTATCGACATCGTTGACGTAGTCATCACCTTCACCATCATCATCGTCATCGTCGTTATCATCATTACCCTAACCATCATCGTAGCTATCGACGTCATTATCATCGTCATATCATCTTCACCGCTCCATCGTAATTATCACCTCCAACATCATCACCATCACCACCATTACAGTCACCATCATCGTCACCAATACTTTAACCCTAATTACCCACATCGTTCTCCTGGTCATCACCATCCTCCACATCATCGCCCTCGTCACCACCACCTTACACATCATCATCTACACCATCAACCCAGTCATCATCTCATCACTGTCATTATCATCATCTCACCCTTGTCGTCATCATCATCATTAAACACTGTCACCCTTAACCATCACCCTTGGCAACTTCAACCATCATCATAAACCCCGTCATCGTGTTTATCGTGGACCGACACTCTTGCCAGACAACCCGCAGCAGTCACCCCCAATTTCCGTACCTGTGTACGCTGACCCCGGAGACCTGTTGAATTTATCTGCTCGACTTCAAGAGCAGATTATTGTTGCTATGCCGCTCTCCTGCCAGGCAAGTATACCTTGCCTTGTTATACTGTTTAATTTCTATATTTAACTGTATGTTCATTGTTTTAGCTATTATAACTGTGCGCGTCCGAAAGAGACTCGGGTGCAGTCAATGAATGTGTTGACATTAGGACTTGTGTCTGACCTAGTGTCTAGTAGACCAACCTAAAGTTGTGGGGTTATTGGTATGACTCCCAGGCCTTGACACATTTCTTACACGTATTGTGAGTCTCATATAAGGCACGATCCTGCGTATGTGGTTGGCCACCTGTACGTGTAGGCGTGCGATGGATAGGGTATAACTGCTAATAGTGATGCATGTTAGAGGCTTCGCAACACAATTTACGAAATTGAAAACCGAGCTACGAGCAAGAAACTACACGCACCTGAACTGGATCTAAAAACCCGAAAAATCCCGTGTCCGTGTCGTGTCCGACACGACACGAAGAATTAGGAAATTTAGGGTTAGGGTTAGGGTTCTGGTCGTTCCGGCGAGGGGAGGGCGGCCGGAGGTGCGCCGGAGGGCCAGGCCAGCGGAGGAGGCGGTCGAGGGCAGCTGGGGCGTGCGGAGACGGCCGGCAGCGGCTGCCCGAGGCGGCGCAGCCGCTGCTGTTGCTGCCGCTGCTGGATCGTCGGGGCGCCAGAGTCGACGGGAGGTGGGCGAAGGAAGGAGAGGAAGGAGAAGGAGGGGGCTGGTCGGGGCGGAGCTGGGGCGAGGCAGCCGACGAGGATAGGAACGGCGGCGGCGGGGCTAGGGTGGAGTTCTGGGGCAGTCGACGGGGAAGAAGGGGAGGGGGTTTTGTAGGAGATAGGAGCGGTGGCGTTTAGGGCCGAGGGAGGCGGTGGTGGCCGGGTCTGGCGGTGGAGTGGGCGGAGAAGGCGGGCGAGGTGGGCGGAGCTCCCGGCGGGAACGGCGGAGGACGCGGGGTAGGGCGGCCAGGTCAGGGAGAAGGGGAACCGGGTACGGGCGGGTCGGGTGCGGGTCTGGAGGATCCGACCCGACCCGCTAGGGGGCTGGGCCGGGTTCGTGGGCCGGGCTGGGCTGGGGGAAATGGGCCGGGCCGGGTTTAATTAGGATTAATAATAAATAAATAAATAAATAAATACTTAATTAATAAATAAATGTTTTTAGGTGTTTTAAAATAGGTCCGGGGTCCAATAAATTCCAAAAAAATTACCCTAAGTTCAATTTTTCATTTTACACCCAAAAATATTATTTTCATAATATTTTAATATCATTTATTATCAATTAAAAATCATTTAATTATTAAAACCATGATTTTAATTACAGAAAAATCCCAAAAAATTCTAGAAAATTGTGAAAAATCCTTATTTAAAATTCTTGCAAAAATCTGGGGGTTTATACCCACTGCACTTCCGCCTCACTCGAGCTCACCCTGACCCCGACTGTGGCTTCCCCCGGTGGCCACTACTCCAGCTCCGGTCATCTGGCCTGCAGTCCAGCCCGCTCCGGTCACACTCCCCCAGCCCGGCCATCATATCCGGCGAGCGAAGCTCCGCTCAGCCCTCCACGACCTCACTCCACCACAGGAACCCCGGATCGGCCCAGCTCCGACCTCCCTGCTTCTTTCCCGGCCTCCCTCCTAGCTCCCCTCGACTCCGGTCGAGCTCACCACCGCTCTCCACGAACACAACCACCACTACCAGTGCCATTAATCCTCCTCCTCCCTCTCCCTGCTGCTCCTCCCTGTATCACTTCCTCTCCGGCGCAGCTCCACACCCGAATCGACCCGTAGCTCCCCCGGGCGTTGTCACATCCCCTCCGGCCCGGCCAGCCAGCAGACCACGGCCTGAACTCCGACCACCACTGTGAGAGCTCCTCTCCCTCCTTCAATTAGTATATATATGTATGTAAATACGTATATACGTATATGTGTGTGTAGGTATATGTATATACGTGTATGTATGTATATGTGTACGTATCTATGTGTATGTGCGTATATGTGTATATGTGTACGTATATATGTGTATGTGTATATATGTATATATGTTCGTGTATTTCTCCCTATATATATATATATATATATATATATATATATATATATATATATATATATATATGTATTCAATATATATTTTGTGTGTACGTATTAAATAATAAATATTAATATGTATTTTTGTGTATATATATACGTAGTATATATATAATTATTTTGGTATATATGTACATGTATATATATATATATATATATAGTATAAGTTAATATGTATTTTGGTATATGTATGTATATTAGTGTATATATATGTATAAATATATATATATTCTTAAATAATGGGTGTTGTGTATATTTTAACATATAAATATATATAATATATATATTTCCATTAATGTATATACACTTATACATATTTTGTATATATTTTGGTATGACCTTAAATACGTATTAATACAATTATTAAAAATATGTTTAATTGACGAATGTTTTAGGCAACCCGAGTGTAATTATGGATGCCCCGTCCTTACACATGACCTATGACCCTATGAGCTGTTAGCAGGCTGCCATGTACACTGACGTACTGGCAAGCCCCGTAGCATTTTGACCGTCTGTCTTGCACAGCAATCACAGACGCGACGCCCGTGCAACTTGACGCACACGGACCCTAGTTGACCAATGTCATACCTGGCATAGCCCCTGAGTTTAACGTATTTGTGTTGTGTTAGTGTAGCATCTGATGCAACGTTGTATTATTTTATTATATGTTTATAGGACTGTTGGATCCTCTAGACGATACTCTGGGACAGGACATTGGTTTTACCAGCTAAGGACCCAAGGCTAGTACATTCCCTGATTAGCTTCTTATTTATGGTATCTCCTATGTTCAATGTATCTAGTGTAAATATCCATACTTTCGACACGCTGGTTACACGGATTGGTATATACGGATCTCGTCATGAGATATTATTCCTTGTTCATGGTGTAGCTTGTATAAGTCTTGTTTTATTTTTATCTTGTACATGTACAGACACTGATTTTCGGGGAGACTTGCTACCTTCCTAGGAAATCCCGTGCCATAGCGTACCATGGTTGGATCTACTATACCAGTCGGGGGTGGGGAGTATTTTAGTGTAGATATGTGATCATACCCAACTCTACATGCATCATAGCTCACCCCATATCTCACGTCGGGTGCGGCCTGACCATTACATGCTTCATAGCTGTTATATATGATTAGCCTGACCTCTACATGCCTCATAGCTAACTACATGGTTAGCCTGACCTTACATAAATCATAGCTAATCATATGTAACCAGCCTGATCAAGTTCCCAAGTCGATCACATGTTAAAGCTAGTACTCACACACTTAGTCATAGTATTCTTGTTCATTGACATATTATTTCCTTCCTGCATTTACTTACAGTATTTCCATTATATCCTTTATTGTATATTTTTTGTACATATACATGCATCTTGTATATTTTTATCTATATACTGCTACATAGTTTATATCATTGATATAGAACTGTTATTAAAAATGTACTTTGCTCCTTCCTGACTGGAAAATATTTTCCAGACTATGCCTAGAGGACTGGTATCCGATACTTATGGACCACAGGGTGAGTAGCTGCAGTCTTAGACTTAGTAGTGCAGTCATGATTCCGGAAGGTTTAGCCGGAATCACTAGTTATCTAGTTAGTTTCTCAGTTGTCTATTTTGTTACCGGATTTGTCTCCGGCAAATCTTATTTGAGACTTGGATTATGTTGAGTTAGATTATTTACAGTTTAGACTTGTGTTGTATTTTTATTTATTTCTTCGATTTCTTATCGTGCTGTAGTTATGTGATTGAGTATGTTATTCATTTATTTTGTGTCATCCGTGCCTCCTTATGGAGATTGGATGCTCGGGTAAGATTGCTTAGTTAGTATCATGACCTAGACAGCGTTCTACCGCCGATGCTGCGGCATAGGCTGGACGTACCCGCGCACTCGTGCCCCTATACCGGGTGCGGGTCGTGACAGGTTGTGAACTAGATATTTGAATATGAGAGCTAGTAGACGGAGCAAGAGAGGAGTTGGGAGGAGTAGAAAAAATCCTATCTTTGAAAGGATATATATTCTCAAAGTAAACTGCATCTCTTGCTTTTATAATAGTATTGGCATTGCTATCTGGGGCATATCCTATGAATACAACATCTACAGTCTTAGGTCCAATCTTCCACTTTTTAGGATAAGGATTTCCTACTTTAGCCAGACATCTCCAAACTTTGAGATAATGGATCCTAGGAGCTCTACATTTTCATAATTCATAGGGAGTCTTATCATTAGACTTACTAGGAATCCTATGAAGGATATAACAGGCCGATAATAATGCTTCTCCCCATAAATTATCGGGAGCACCTGAGCTGAGGAGCATGGCATTCACCATGTCTAATAGAGTGTGATTCTTTCTTTTAGCAACTCCGTTGGACTGTGGTGAATATGGAGCAGTTACCTCATGGATTATTCTGTATTCTTCACAAAAATTTGTCATATCATTTGATGTATACTCTCTACCATGATCTGATCTAAGAATCTTAATCTTTCTCTCTAACTGGTTCTCAGCTTCAGATTTATAAACCTTAAATCTGTCTAGAACTTCATCTTTAGTTTTAAGGAGATATATATAACAATACTTTGAATGATCATCTATAAAGATAATAAAGTATTTTGTACTGCCTCGGGTCAAAACCCTATTTGAGTTACACACATCACTATGAACTAGCTCTAGAAGGTCAGAGTTTCTTTCTACAGATTTGAAAGATAGCTTAGTGTATTTGCCTTGAACACAGATCTCACACTTGTGTTTATGATCTATTAGAATCTTAGGAATAAGATATAAGTTCATCATCCTTCTTAGGGAACCTAGATTCACATGACCTAATCTACTGTGCCACACATTTAAAGATTCTACATTAGAAACAACAAAGGAAGGATCTAAAATTTTATTCATAAAAAGACCATCTCTTATAAATCCTTTTTCCAATAAAAGAGTCATTCTTAGAAAATACTACTTTATTTGCTTCCATGACAATCTTGTACCCTGAATCTACAATAAGAGACCTACTAACTAAATTTCTTTTGATATACGGCACTTATAACACATCATGAAGAGTCAAATTTTTTCCTGATGTCATCTTTAGATCTATTCTTCCTCTTCCTATAATCTGTGCTGCTGAGCCACCTCCTAGAGTTACACCTCCTCCACCTGATTCCTGATAGTTTAAAAAATAGGAGCGATCAAAGGAAATATGAATATTAGCGCCAGAATCCAACCACCAACCGTCAGAATGGTAAGAAATGTTGACTTGTGTTGATAGCTTACTGACTTGAAGGAACTAGAAGAGCCGTTGAGAAGCATGTTTGCTTCTGGTTGGCTGGATGTTTTTCTTTGTAAGAAGTCTGGACAGCTTCTTCTTTCTATGGAAATAGTTGGTGGCTATATGGTTTATTTTACCACATACAAAATAAAATCTCTTCTGATCCTGAGTTTGACCGAAGTTTCTTGGTTTATGGTGATGATGGTTTTGGTGGTGAGGCTGAGGGTTCTGCTTCTTCTTGAAGAGGTTCCTTTTGGGTTTGTGGTGATAATGACGCTTGGGTTTGCCTTGGGATTCTACTAGGTTTACCTTAGCTTTAGACTCAGACTTAAGGTTAGACCTTAGCCTAATTTATTATTCTGTTCTAATTTTCTTTAGGACTTGAGCAAAGGTAAGGTCACCTTAAGTATGAATAAGGTCTTTCTTGACATCAGACCAAGAAGGAGGAAGCTTATCTATTTTATAGTTTATTTTATATTCAGTAGAGAAGAAAGTATTTTTGGCTTGAATATGCCTAAGGTATTCTTGAAATTCATTTATTTGGTCATTTACAGGTTTATTATCTACCATAAAGTATCTGTTGAATGAGGAGGAATTGAATATTTCAATTCCAGTATCTTCACAGCTATATTCATCTTCCAGGGCATCCCATAGTTCTTCAGCACTTTTGTATTCAAAGAATATGTCATATAGTGATTCAGACAAAGCGTTTAGAATTCTATGGAAGCAATGGTAGTCTATTTCCTTAGGGGTCTTGGGTCTAATGGGGCCAGAGGACTTGGAAACACCTATGTCAAACTTAGTGTCATTAGAGTCATTTGTGATTGGTGTGGAAGCATCAATGGCTGATATCAATCCTAAGGTAGTGTGCCAAAATTTCATTTGACTTTGCCATATCTTAAAGAAGGTCCCGTTGAACTTTGTAGGTTTAGCAGTGAAAGTCTCATCCTTGCCAGTTATGATTGCTAATAAGAAAAATCTAAAACTGAAAGATATATAATTACTCAATAACAATATCGAATGATTTAGAATAATAGTTCAAGTGATTTTGCTAATCAATCTTAAAATCTTTAGTCGATCAAGTATAGATTAACTTGGGTTAGCTGTAGGGGCCGCTTCCCAGCTAGCGGTGGTCCGAAGACACTTAAATACTGTGTTACTTAGTGCTATTTACACCCGGTTGACAGAAGGACCCTTTCGGCTTGTACCCAAATTAATCTCTACTTTTAAAAACTTCAGATTCAAAAGGGATTTGCAATTTTACTAGACTATTTATTTGATCTGATTTTTTTAAAGGTATTGAAATTAACAATATACTAATTTATTGATTGAATAAAAAAAATACTCCAGTAATTGAATTACCAAATTTCTATATAGCAAAATTGGATAATACAAATTAGTATGTAGCAAATATTGCTAATAAGGAAATTGATAATTATGCCAAATTGTTATGTAACAAATTAGAATGGCAGCACTATAACAAAATTGGTATACAAGCAAAATGGTACGTAGCAAAATTGGACAATACACAATTTGGTATGTAAAAACTATTGTTAATAACTTTATCATTTGTTAACAATATTAATTCTTAATCAATATAAGTTAATCAAAAGTTAAATAATAAACAGTACCCACAAAATTTAAGTTCAACAATATTAATTTTCTTCTAATTAGTCAAACAATGAACAGTACCAAAAATTGTTCTAATTAATAGAAATGAACAGTACTTTCAAGTATACAATTGTATTCGATGGAAATTGCTTATGGTACCATATTTATTTTTGGGTAAAAGAAATATGTATAGGTAGTCTGTATAATTGACAGCAAGTGAGAAACTAAAAATTTTACAGTAAGAAGAAAATTACTTTCGTTAACATAAAAAAAAGCCTTGTTCAACTCTTAGATTGTTAATAATATATATATAATATATATATATAATATTTTCCAGAGATTGATAAGAGAACAAAGAAACTAAGAAATTATTACTGGCCTCTGGGGAAGTCGTGCACGAAGCATTGCCCTAAGAGTTGATCCGAGGTCTATGTGCAGACGTTTCTCGTAAGCTCCTAGTGGTAAAATTTGCTGACTCTCTTCGTTGCACACAACTCGAAGAGAGACCAAACTTAGCTCTGCCCAGAGCAAGGATTTAGAGAACTGAATATGGTTCGAGAGAGGAATGAGAGAGAGCTTTCACGTAGGAGGATTTTCTGTAAAAAATGAAGAAGGAGGAGACCACAATATATAGGCAGTCCCTAGACACAGCCACTTGACAGGACAGTAAATGACTCATAAACAGGCCATTAAGGAGCAATTACAAAAGAAAAGAAATGTGCAGGAATGCTGTCAAATAAGCTCTTACAGAAGCTGTCACAAGTGTTCAATGAACCTGGACATAGAGCCTCAACGTTCAAAGATTTTTGGATCCCAGCCCGAACGCGAAGAGTAAATTAGATCGGCATTCGGCGCCCGCAGGTGTGGGCACATACCCGCACCCGTTACGCCCGCCGAACCGAACCGAACCGAACTGGGCCGAGCCGGGCGGTGGTGGCGGCGCGCGCATGTGGCCCAAGGGGTTCCCCACACAACATCTTTAAGAAAGCAATGAAGAAGAACTAATATATACATACAAGGGGGTGGTCCAACCGATGTGGGACTAAAGGAAAAAGGAAAGTTGAGCTTTTGCTCAAGCACAACTAATATATATATATATATATATATATATATATTATTTTTGAGAATTCTTTAAACCGTTCTCGTGGGCAAGCAAACCCATGGGTTAGTCAATTTACGTACACCAAGTTGACTTTGAAATGACAACGACCCTCCTTTCGTTGTCAGGTCTGAGCCCTAATATGGTATTACTGTCTGATTCGCCTACTTTTTCAAATTCTTATGGTATCTGATGGTGAGTCTCTAACATCCAATCCAATCCAATCTATGAGACTATTTTTGCATCTATAAACTTGCATAGTCTCTATTGGGATTAAATTGTATGATTAAATTGTATATATGGTGATTGATCCATGTGGCTTAAGGTCTAAGTTGATATGTGGATGTATATATATGTAATATCAAGATAAATAAAAGACCTAGATTATTCTCTCCTACTACTTCTTCACATGGTATCAGAGCATGACGGCTAGGGCATGATTTCTTTTCCCATAGCGGCAGCAACGACGACAATTTTTTCTCCACGGCGGCGACGACGAGTATCCCGTCGACCGACGGTATGACCATCGGTGGCGGCGACGACTAGTTTTCTATGTCGGTGGCGGCGACAACAAGGATTGACCTCACCTCCCCTTATTACCTTGGTTCTAATGACAATCCGGGTAATACAATTACAAAAGTAGTATTTCGTGGAGAAAATTATAAGGAATGGTTGAAATCTATTCATCTTTCTCTACAGACTCGACAAAAATTTGGGTTTATTGATGGGTCTATCGATAAACCTACGACGAATGACAAATTGGAGGATTGATATTGTGTCCAATCGATGCATGTGCAATAGATCTTTTACACTATTGATGATTCAGTGAAGAAGATGATACCCTACTTTGAGGAGGCAAAACCGCTGTAGGATTCGCTCAAGGACCTATTTAGCGTGGGGAATAGCGCTAGAATTCAACAAATTAAATATTCGTTAGTAGAGTATCGCCAAACAAAATCCATGTCCGTGGTTAACTACTTCGGCCAATTACAGACTCTTTGGGATGAGTTGGGGACTTATGAAACTATTCTGGCATGTAGTTGTGGCAAATATACGTGTGATATTCCGAAGAAGCTGTAGAAATGGATTGCTGAGAAGCGGTTTAATCAGTTTCTTTATGGGATCAATCAGAAACTCTGTGGCAACGTTCGCTCGACTTTATTGGCACAAGATCCGTTCCCTACTTTAGTGCGTGCTTATCAATCCATGCTACTGGAGGAACGATTGCGCACGTCCACACATGTCTCCTCTGAATAGGATAATGTTATGGCGGTTGTGGCTAAAACTCCTACTGCTAACCGTGGGACATCTCGTTTGGATGCTCGGGATAAATCAGAGTTGTTTTATAATTTTTGTAAACACAGCGGATATGAAGAAGCTACTTGCTTCGAGAAACATGGCTTTCCGGATTGGTAGGCGGATAGGCCGCGTGGTGGCGGACGAGGGGCTGGCCGCGGACATGGTGGCGGACATGCGGTTGGTAGTAGACGTGGACGGGGTACGGAGGTGCGTGCAATGGTAGAAAAATGTGGCACGATGGCTGCAGCACAAACACGTATGGCAGGTGATGGTGCAGGCGGTGTTCCGAGAATAACTCCCGACCAATGGTAACAACTTATTTTTCTGCTTGGTACGTATGGTGGGTAAGTCTATTGCACCTTAGATTATTGATATATGTGCTTCGAATCATGTTACAGGAATTTGAATTTATTATCAGGGGTGACAAAAATGAAGGAATGTTCGGTTTGGCTCCCGGACGGACGGACTGCGGTTGCCTCGTGCTGCGGGCGTGTTGCTTTTGCATCGGGTGTTGTTCTCACGAATGTTCTATTTGTACCTCAATTATATTACAATTTAATTTCTATGGCCCATCTTATTGATGATACAAATTATGTTGTACAATTGACTAAAATATTGTGTGTGATACATGACCCAATTTGAGGACCCTGATTGCCATCGGTGAATGGCGGGACAGACTCTACAACTTTCGTATTGTACCGAAGACTCAGGCCTTGGAAGTGACTGAGATAAATTCTCTGGCCATTGGGCATCAGCGACTTGGGCATCCTTCTGATAAGTAGTAAAGTCTCTTCCTGTTGTTAGTAGCTCTAGTAGTTCAATGAATAAGGCATGTGATATTTGCCATCAGGCAAAGCAAACTCAAGTTATTTTTTCTATCAGTGACTCTCGGACTGTTACAATTTTTAATTTGATACATTGTGTTCTTTGGGGGCCGTATCCTACGCCTTCTTCGTGTGGAGCTTGATATTTTATGACAATTTTGGATAATTTTTCTCGTGCTATTTGGGTATTTTTGTTGATTGATAAGACTGAAGTATATGTAATTTACAATTTTAATATTTTTTATTATTCACTAGATTATCTTATTTGTTGGATATTTATTTTAGTTATTTACTTAGCTAATTAGATAATATAGTTATTAGATTTATTTTAACTATATAAATATTTAATTATATTTATTAATTACAAAATATTTCATAAAATATTTTGGGTGTAGTCTTTTTATTAAAAGCTTTACAAAATAAAATTTCTAGAATTGATTTATGTGTGCAAATATATTTTTAGAATTTTTTAATATAATCCCATCTATATATGTATATATATAAGTATATAAATTTATTAAAGTAAAGAAAAAAATCATCACAAAACCTAATCTACCCCAACCCCAGCAAACAACCCCCTTGACACAGGCCCGCATCCCCCTCTCCATATATATATATATATATATATATATATATATATATATATATATATATATATATATATATATATATTAATCCCTATCCCTAAACCTAAATCCAAACCCTAATCCAAAACTTTTACACCGCTGCAGCCATCACTACCCCTACGACCGCCTTGGCTGCCGGAGACCACCCTGCCCACCGCCGGAGTGCGTGCAACCGCGGCAACTGCAGCAACTACGATCCCCTCTTTCATTATGATATCTCTTTCATCACTATTTTATTTTATGAGCAGTTTCTTCGTACACTTTCACAACATGACCCCATAGGATTCCCTTCAAATAGAATAATTTTGGGGTCCTAGATTTAGAGAAAAGTCAACCCAAAGTTGGACGAAAAATTATTCAAAACAATTCAGAAATTCAATCCAACCAGCCATGTTCATGCCCAATTTTTAACCAACTCGTTTATTATTTTCAAAACTTAATTGATAGAACTTCTTCACAATATGACCGAGATTATTAATGTTCCTTTAGTTTTTATTAATTTGTAATATAAATTAAATTATTTGAATTTCAAAACGATAAAAAACTTTTTTTTAAAACTAAAATCTTGCGATACGGAGTGCGCACCGCCAAATGGGACCATCTCGCCGCGTACCAATTACACCAAAAGGAGCGTATGGTATATCCAGATGTGTAAACTTTCGCGAAAGTTGATTCAAACTTGTGTGCGCGCCAGAATCAACCTATATGCGTAAAAAATCTTCCGTATCAGTATTTTGCAACTTTCTCAATTAGTTTGTGTTTACTCGTCAGAATGAGACAAAACATATTCCATTAGATTCGTGGTATCACGCTTGTCCTGTGACCCAAGTTTTATGTAATTCCAAGATAATTGACCGAACTACTATTTTGTGGGTCCCACGGTTTGACTTGACGAACAATTTTGAGACTGGCTCACCGGAATCCAAAACTGGACATACCGTTGAGTTTGTATCATTGATTAGGATTTATTTGACCTATAATTTGTCCAATCTAGAGACCTTTATCCCTGACATGTATTTTGGTGCAAAGTGGCCCACATGTGGACCCCGCTTTAGCCCAAAAATTATCGTTTTGTCCCTGTGTCCAAATTGTGCGAAAGGGTAATATTTTTTGACTATCTCGCTGATTCCGAAGACGTTGGTGATATTTATTTTAGTATCCGGAGATGTTCGTTCGGAACCTGTAGTTTCTGATCCCTAGTGCTTGACGTCAGGACGCCTACATTACATAGATTGCTTGCCAAACAAGTATACCTTGCCATTGTGCTATTTATTTATATTTATTTTAAAATTATTATTTTTTGTTTCTTATTTATTTATATATATTATTTTACTATATAAAATTACGCGTCCTAGAATAACTTAGGTGCAACGACGGTTGTGTCGCCTTTTGTCACTTATTTAATATTTTGCATGACGACCTGGTATTACGAGACCACCCCATGATGTTGAGGCATTCTTATATTTTATTGGCCGTGACACATTTGTTACACGAGTGTGAGTCTCATGTAGGACATGGACTTACGTGATAGGCTGGCCACCTGTATGTATGGGACGTGCGATGGATAGGAAATAACTGTTGATAGAAATGCATGCTAGGAGACTTGGAAGTATCACTATGGCACGAATATGACATGAATAGAGCATAGAGTGGGAAGAACAACAAGTAGGCATATGGGCTACTTTACACTTTTTTTTTGTAACCCGTACGCTCCATTGGAGATGCATGGTCTGATGACCTTTATATTATTTTAGTTACAGACGGCCTCTGACGATCGAAAGACGTTACATTTTTTAGGCCACTGGTTCTCTGAGAGAGTCATGTCAATCCCATTTTTATCCAGATAGCCCATACCTTGAAAAGTTGTTCTCAAAAGTGTATTTTACATAGACGGTTAGGCGACCATTTGGATGTTATTTTTAGTATATTATGGCATGATGTTTTCTGTTTCTTATTACGTCCCTCTGAGGACCTAGTCCCTTTCCAGGTATAGACTATCAGGATTATCCGTAGGAGCATGGACCCAGGCCTGACGCATCATTCTCTGTTGAGGAGGTCTTACCTTCTAAGTGCCAGTGATTACTTCATTATTGATGGATCCTTAGCTGTCGTTTCTTTATTGACGTTTATTTCATTTTGTCGTTTTGATCTCCTCTATCATTTTAGTTTTTGATATAGTCGATGGATAGTAGATTTGTCTCCACCCGACTATTATTCTTTTGATACTTCGTACTTGAGATATTTAGTTCTTTATTTTGATATTCATTTACTTGTGCTTGTGGATGAGATATATGTGTGTAAACCCCCTAATTTTTTCAAGAAAATTTTAATTTCTGGATTTTTACATTTTTTGGAAATCCTGGAATTTTCTGAGAATTCTCTAATTAAATTAAGGTGTTTTAATTACTAAAGGATTTTTAATTGTTACTTAATAATATTAAAATATTATAAAAATAATATTTTATAGAGTAAAATAGAAAACCAGACATAGGGTAATTTTTCGGGAATTTATTGGACCCCGGATGAATTTTTAAAAGCCCTAAATATTAATTAAATTATTAAACCCTAAATAAATTGGGTTTTTATTTAATAAACCAACCCTATTAAACCAACCCGGCCGGTCCAACTAAACCCAGGCCCAACCCCTTATCGGGTCGGATCCGGGTCAGACCCGACCCGAATAAACCCGACCCGAATCTCTTTCTTCCCCAACCGCCTAGATTTCGACTTTTGACCTCCCCTCCGGCCGTTACGCCGCCGGCGACCCTCCGGCTACCCGCACCGGTCGATGCACCACATCCCCGACCCTCCGCCTCCTCTCCCTCCACCGGCCGCCCCACTAGTTCCCCATCTCTGTCTATAAAAACATCCAAGCTCACCTCAACCCTAGCCCAGCCGAACTCCCCTCTCGCTCCGCCTCTGTCCGGTGAACCACCTGCCGCCTCCTCAGTCCCCTCTGCCTCGCCGGACCTGCCTCCTCCAGACCCCGACTTCCGCAGGACAGCCTCTAGCCCGCCGACCCCGCTCGGTCACGAACCGCCCGCTGCCCTCAGCCCGACCCCGACGCTGCTCTGCCCAGCGAGCCTCCCCGCGCGCTGTTCCTCCAGCAGTTCCTCCCCGAGCCGCCCGTCTCCACCTCACGTACGCCTTGCTGCCACCGTCCTCCTCGCCGTGGCCAGACGACTCCGGTGACACTGACACAGAAGACCGGACACAGCAACCCTAGGCCAGACACAAACAGTAGACTCGGACACAGTGTATCGCGTGTCGGACACAATTTAAACTCGGTTTCTCGGACCACTTCAAGTACTTGTAATTTCTTGCTCGTAGCTCGGATTTCGATTTCGTGAATTGTATCGCATAGCCTGTATGACCCCCTCGGTGCCCGTACAAATCGCTCGGGGCATCGCGTCCTGTGGTGATCGCACACCGCGATCCAAAAACAGGAAAACCAGACCCTGTTTCACCCCGGAATCGAGTACGCTCCGCCAAACGGGATGACTTGGTCGCGTACGGTCTTTACCGATACATGCGCGTCGTTGATACGGACGTGCAGGATTTCGCAGAAGCTGATTTGGATGTGCGTGCACACCGAAATCAGTGCGTATCCGCGGACACCGCCCCGTATCCGACCCTTCTGTTTCTCATTGTAACTTAGTGTACACACATCGGATCGAGACGAAACTTGCGCCATCGGACTCGTAGCAATACGCTGGTCCTGTGAGCCAAGTTTGGTTCGATTCTGAGAACGTTGACAAAATCGTGTGTCATGGGCCCCACAAGCTCCATCCGACGGGCGATTTTGAGAACGGCTCATCGGAATCCAATTCTGGAAGTTCCGTTGGGTTCATATCATCGTTCCTGACCTGTTGACACTAAGTTGGACTGATTTGGAGACGTTTGATCCTGGTACGTTTTTCGGTGCAAAGCGGCCCACATTTGGACCCCGTCTTGACCCAAAAATAACGTTTTTGCCCTTGTCTCCAAATTGGACTCAAGGACAGGCATTCCTAGTTGATTGATATATTCTGGACCTGATGGTGATGTTTGTTTCAGCAATCGGAGTAGTCCCTGTAAATCCAGCTATTGCCAGAGCTACGCTTGGAGCTGAAAACCCAGGCAAGTGTACCTTGCCATAAAATGCAGTTATTGATTCATTTTGATTCTCTTGCTTTCATTTCTGTGACTGTTGTATTTGCTCTATCGAGTACTTTATACCCAGGACACCTGACACAAAGCATGATACATAATCTTCCTGATTATTCAAGGGGGTTTTGTATAGGATATAGATTTCATGACTTGAGCTTTACATTTTATCCTGACTAGTTGCATTAGTTTAATCTTGCGTAACATGAACATTGAGAACTGTAACGTGAGATTACATTGGGTGGGGAGAGTATTACCATATCAAGGCTGAATATATATTATATTGTGTAATCTGGATGTGTCCTAGTCTCTGACACAGAGCTTTGGCACCTGTACTTGCCCTTCGAGAAAACACTGCTATGGTTTCTTGTCACTGATCCTGTAGTAGTCTCAGCCTGAGTATGAATAATAACTCTCACTTGCATGATCACTTAGCTGGTTTAATTACTTATCCTGTCATTCCTTTATTTCTGCACTGCATTATATTTTGGCTTGTGTTTTCTGTACCTTGCTATATCCCCTGAGGACCTGGAATGGATTATGTCCCCAGATTTAGCAGACGAGATCTACCCAGAGGTGTACGGAACAGGGGCACTACTCGGAGCAGTACCTGAACCTGAAGACGAGGTGATCGCTGAGGACTTCTCATGAACAATTGCTTCGCCATGCTCAGTATTATGGCAAATAGACTTTATTTCCTGTTAATTGAACTCTTTATTTCCTGTCTTTAAGAACTTGTGTAAACAGACTTAATATCGGATTGTTCTCCGATTTTATTTACTTTGTCTGGTTGTAGTTTAATATTTCTTTTGCTGTTGTTGTCATCTTTTATCTGTGGATGAGAATAGTAAAACCCTGACTGATGTAATACAGCTTAAGTATGCCCGATGGATCCATTAAATTGGGTTTGTCCATCGGTGCATGCTGCTGGCCATTATCACGCATCCAGTCCCTCGATATTTTGGGATTGGGGCATGACATGGTTTTTGTGGTGGCCCATGCAGGTCAACGACTAAATTGTTCAGTTTTAACTTAGGGACCGAACAGGCCTGCAATAAGAATAGGATAAGTTTTTAGGATCTCATCCACTTGCTTGAATCATTTTTGATATCTGTATCGTATTCGAACTAATTTTTGACTTGCATCTTGCCTTGATTCCTGTGCGCCTCTTATAGTTTATTGTTGATGCAGAATAATGGATTCACAAGAAAACAACGAAACTCCAGCAAGAACACCAATAGGTGCTGAAGCCACCTACGGAGAAGATGAAGTGACTTTATTGAGTGGAGATCCCTCTACTCACCGAAGCAGCCAAGCAGATCCGCAATCTTCTAGATTTTGGCGTGATGATATTCCACCTCCGCCCCAGTTCACTCCTCAGATGCCTGTCTTTCCACCAGGCTAAGCAATGGACGGACAGCAGATGTTCCAGATGTTCTACGCAATGATGCAAGCCCAGCAACAGATCCAAACCGAAGCCCAACGTCGCGAGGCTGAGTACTTGAGGAACAGCCTAGTAAATGCACTGGAGCAGGCCAACCTACCAGCTAGAAGGCAACCGACGGGCTCTATCACTAATTTCAGCCAACTGAAGCCCCACACTTTTTCGGGCAAGGAAGGACCAACAGAAGTGCATGAATGGCTCACCAATATTCAGCATCAATTAGAAGCAGCAGAGCTTCCACAAGAACGTTGGATGACCGCCGTCAGAATTCAATTGGCGGATAATGCTCATCACTGGTGGCTATCCGATGAGACTAGGCTCGGACCAGACCGAGTTACTTGGGAAGAGTTCTCCAGACTCTTCCAGGAGATGTACATTCCGGCCATCGCTCGATCAGAATTGAGGGACTAGTTCAATCGCCTCACTCAGGAAGCTATGACGGTGGAAGAGTACAACGCCGAGTTCATTCATCTGAGTCGCTTCGCTCCAACCTTGATTCCGACAGTAGTAGAGAAGGCCGAGAAGTTTTTCGACGGACTCAACATCGAACTACAGAAACTGATTGGATCCGTCGTACCAACTTCGTACACGGACGTCCTTGCTGCAGCTCGATGCATGGAGCGCGTCACCAGGAGAGAAACCAGTCTGAAGAGGCCTTCCACATCAGTACCATCCAGGGCAAACAATGGAGAAGCTGCCAAGAAACCTCATCTGCATCAAGCACCACAGGGATTTGCATCCAAAACCCTGACTCTTCCTACTTGTTATTACTGCGACAATATAGGCCATGTTGAGAAGGAGTGTAGACGTAAACACGGATTGTGCTTAGGTTGCGGATCCAGACAGCATGCAGTGAAGGACTGCCCTGATCGTAGGGAAGCACCAAGGGTAAACCAACAAGCTCTACCAGCACCAGGAGGACATCAACCAAGGCCACCCTTGGCACATCAAGCAGCACCCTACCAGCAAGCCCAGCAACATCAGAGAGCACCACCTCAAGGACGCGGCCAAGTTTTCGCGATAATTGTGGGAGATGCGCAGAACCATGGAGTTGCTAATGCGAGTAAGTCTTTATAGTTGTTCCATTTCTAGCATTTCTGTAGTTCGTGCCTGCTGGTTCGTGACCCCAGACTTGACCTGATAACCTTAACTTGATAATTTTAACTTGCTAACAATTGATAACTTAGTTTTGAACTTGATAATAACCTAGAATTTTTAATTTAATATGTTTTAAATATAACCTGGTTTTCTAAAAAAAATGTAATTTTCTAGATTTCCCACAATTGGGAAATTGCATAACTTCTACTTAGGGAAACGATTTTTCCTATGTGTTCAAGCCCTGAACCTTGATTTTCTTTATTGTATTATGATTCGAATAAAATTGGTAACCGTGTCATCTCTGTTGACCGGTTATTCTTTGATTGCGAGGACGCAATCCTCTTAAGGGGGGTAGATTGTAAACCCCTGATTTTTTCAAGAAAATTTTAATTTCTGGATTTTTATATTTTTCTGGAAATCCTGAAATTTTCTGAGAATTTTTTCTAATTAAATTAAGGTGTTTTAATTATTAAAGGATTTTTAATTGTTACTTAATAATATTAAAATATTATGAAAATAATATTTTATGGTGTAAAATAGAAAACCAGACATAGGGTAATTTTTCGAGAATTTATTGGACCCCGGATGAATTTTTAAAAGCCCTAAATATTAATTAAATTATTAAACCCTAAATAAATCGGGTTTTTATTTAATAAACCAACCCTATTAAACCAACCAGGTCGGTCCAACTAAACCCAGGCCCAACCCCTTATCGGGTCGGATCCGGGTCAGACCCGACCCGAATAAACCCGACCCGAATCTCTTTCTTCCCCAACCGCCTAGATTCTGACTTTTGACCTCCCCTCCGGCCGTTACGCCGCCGGCGACCCTCCGGCTACCCGTACCGGTCGACGCACCACATCCCCGACCCTCCGCCTCCTCTCCCTCCACCGGCCGCCCCACCAGTTCCCCATCTCTGTCTATAAAAACCCCCAAGCTCACCTGAACCCTAGCCCAGCCGAACTCCCCTCTCGCTCCGCCTCTGTCCGGTGAACCACCTGCCGCCTCCTCAGTCCCCTCTGCCTCGCCGGACCTGCCTCCTCCAGACCCCGACTTCCACAGGACAGCCTCGAGCCCGCCGACCCCGCTCGGCCACGAACCGCCCGCTGCCCTCAGCCCGACCCCGACGCTGCTCCGCCCAGCGAGCCTCCCCGCGCACTGTTCCTCCAGCAGTTCCTCCCCGAGCCGCCCGTCTCCACCTCACGTACGCCTCGCTGCCACCGTCCTCCTCGCCGTGGCCAGACGACTCCGGTGACACTGACACAGAAGACCGGACACAGCAACCCTAGGCCGGACACAAACAGTAGACTCGGACACAGTGTATCGCGTGTCGGACACGATTTAAACTCGGTTTCTCGGACCACTTCAGGTACTTGTAATTTCTTGCTCGTAGCTCGGATTTCGATTCCGTGAATTGTATCGCGTAGCCTGTATGACCCCTCAGTGCCCGTGCAAATCGCTCGGGGCATCGCGTCCTGTGGTGATCGCACAACGCGATCCAAAAACAGGAAAACCAGACCCTGTTTCACCCCGGAATCGAGTACGCCCCGCCAAACGGGATGACTTGGTCGCATACGGTCTTTACCGATATGTGCGCGTCATTGATACGGACGTGCGGGATTTTGCAGAAGCTGATTCGGATGTGCGTGCACACCGAAATCAGTGCGTATCCGCGGACACCGCCCCGTATCCGACCCTTCTGTTTCTCGTTGTAACTTAGTGTACATATGTCGGATCGAGACGAAACTTGCGCCATCGGACTCGTAGCAATACGCTGGTCCTGTGAGCCAAGTTTGGTTCGATTCTGAGAATGTTGACAAAATCGTGTGTCGTGGGCCCCACAGGCTCTATCCGACTGGCGATTTTGAGAACGGCTCATCGGAATCCAATTCTGGAAGTTCCGTTGGGTTCATATCATCGTTCCTGACCTGTTGACACTAAGTTGGACTGATTTGGAGACCTTTGACCCTGACACATTTTTCGGTGTAAAGCGGCCCACATTTGGACCCCGTCTTGACCCGAAAATGACGTTTTTGCCCTTGTCTCCAAATTGGACTCAAGGATAGGCGTTCCTAGCTGATTGATATGTTCTGGACCTGATGGTGATGTTTGTTTCAGCAACCGGAGCAGTCCCTGCAAATCCAGCTATTGCTAGAGCCACACTTGGAGCTTAAAACCCAGGCAAGTGTACCTTGCCATAAAATGCAGTTATTGATTCATTTTGATTCTCTTGCTTTAATTTCTGTGACTGTTGTATTTGCTCTATCGAGTACTTTATACCCAGGACACCTGACACAAAGCATGATACATAATCTTCCTGATTATTCAAGGGGGTTTTGTATAGGATATAGATTTCATGACTTGAGCTTTACATTTTATCCCGACTAGTTGCATTAGTTTAATCTTGCGTAACATGAACATTGAGAACTGTAACGTAAGATTACATTGGGTGGGGAGAGTATTACCATATCAAGGCTGAATATATATTATATTGTGTAATCTGGATGTGTCCTAGTCTCTGACACAGAGCTTTGGCACCTGTACTGGCCCTTCGAGAAAACACTGCTATGGTTTCTTATCACTGATCCTGTAGTAGTCTCAGCCTGAGTATGAATAATAACTCTCACTTTGTAAACTCCCTCACCCAAAATAGGTATTTTGTGTATATTTTATATTATTATATTTATTATATATGTTGAATTTATTTAGAATATGCTCTTAGTTAATTAGAAAATAAATTTCTTGATATATTTACTTATATAAATATTCATTTAGAATTATTTTAGGTTATTTTCGATTTTTGGAGATTTTTCTAGAATTATTGGTAATTAAAACTTAGAAAACATAAATTTCTAGGACTTCTATGATTTACTATACGACCATACTTGCATGTCGTTCCTACCAAATATTTATTTTAGTTTAAAATATTTAATTATATTTTTTTGTAATTTATTTAGAATTTTAAGAAATTTATTTAGATTTTAAAATTATTTAGGATTTATTTGGATATATATAGTCTTAATATTAGATAGATACTAATTTAGTGTTATTAGATATTAATAAGATTTTATAAATTATTCGTATTATCTTTAATTATATTTAAGATTATAAATTATTGAGATAAATTCAAACTCTATTTTAAATTAATTCAAATCCTGAACCTACTAGGAAATCAACTTCATGCATATCCTATCCTTATTTAAATTCATCATAATCCTATCCAAATTAACCAATCCTAGTCATATTTAATTAAGTAGTGTCCACCATTATAAATACATCATTCTTCATATTTTTCTTTCCCAAATTCCTCTCTTTTTCGTACAAAAAATAGTCAAAATTTGTCATAAATTCAGCCTCATTTTCTACTAGTTATGACGAATTAAAAAGACAATATCTCCTAGATCTGGACTCCAAACACACTCTAGCTTTTTTTTGTTAGAACGATAATGAGGTTAGCTTTCTGATTATATAAATTGCTTTTCTAAATTATTAGTATTAAATTCTGGAAAATTCGTAGAGCACAGTATGTCCGAAAATAGACGTGTTTTGATATTTTTACAATTTTGGGAGAACCAGGAATCAGAATCATGAACCGTTTAAAGTTTCGAAAAGCTAATGTCGAGATCATCGACTATTTATATACTGTTAATTCTGTAGAACTTCTAGGTTAGAATTTAACCATCGGTGCACAATACAAAATTTGTATGTGCCATAATTCCCAAACGAATTTGAATTCAGACGAGCCGTAAATTCTAGTATATTTTTGATGCTGAAATCTACAGAAAATCATGCATGAAAGTCGAGTTTGTATCGATTGACTTTTTGGTCAACAGATTGCCTCGATTTGTGTGCCATGAGTCTCGAGTTGATAAATTTTAGTTTCTTTGAACAAAATTTAGGAATTAACATAAAAATTAGAATAATAAGATTAAAATAGGATTTTAGAGTAATTATTCCAGAATTAAATAAATTAAAATAAATTAATGGTTATATTATTATATAGTTATATGAATATATATGTAAGTAAATGCTAATTGATAATTATGACTAAATATTCAGACTGTATGACCCTAGGACATCGTGGACTATCCCATACTTACCTTGACCATGTTGACCCTAAGAACTTGTGAATTTGTCTGCCTTGCGTACACTAACGTACTGGCATAGACACCTGTCAGTTGACTGACTGATTTCGTACAGTACTTGAAGATGCGACACCCGCGTAATTCAATGCATAATTGACTGTATTAGATGACTAGTGTTACCCCTAGTATACCCCCTGATTCCAGTGTAAATGTGGTTGAGTATGTGCTAGTGTAATGACTAATGATTCTATTATATTATATTTATGTGTACATAGGATATTGGATTGTTCTGCGCAATTTCTGGAGCAGGTTATTGGTACATTGCAGCTTCCTTGTCAGGCAAGTATACCTTGCCATTGTACTGTTATTCTTATTCTATATGATTGCATGCATCTTTATTTTCTGTCTTTAGTTCAACTATTTTAACTGTTATATAAAATGCGCACGACGGTGTCGTCGTGAAATATTTTTATTTATGTATTTGCATTGACCTGTTTATGAGACTACCCGATTATTATGTAGCATCATTAGGTTCATTGGCCGTGACACAGTTGTTACACGAGTTGTGAGTCTCATGTAGATCACGGACTTGCGTGCAGGTTGGCCTCCTGTACGTGTGGACCGTACGTTAGGAATAACTGTTGTTAGAAACTTTGCATGCTTGTAGACTGGGCAGTTATTAGAGGTATTATCGTGTCATGGATGTGACATGCTTAGATCATGGGGTGGAGAGAACAACAAGTAAGACGTGTGGGCTCCGTTGCACTTTCCTTGTGTAACCCGTACGCTCCGCCGGAGATGCGCGGTCATGATGACCACTATATATTATATTATTATCAAGCGGGCCTCCGGTGTTCGAAAGACGCCGTGCCTTTGTAGGCCCCTGGATCTCCAAGGGAACTATGCCAATCCCATTTTAGCCAGATAGCCCACGCGTTGGAAAAGTTGTTCTTAACTTCATTCACTTTAGATGGTTAGGCGACCCCTTTGGATATTTATTTCAGTACTTTATTGGCATGTGTTTAAGTATCTTGTTATGTCCCTCTGAGGACCTGGTCCGCTGCCAGGTGTATCTTTTCTTGAGTATTTGCAGGAGCGCAGATTTGGATGGTTACATATGATCCGAGGATGTCTTCTCTTCGAGCTGTGATGGATAGCTGGTATTCTTATATTGTGTTGTGGTGTTGTACTCATATTGTATTTGCTCTTATATTCGAGTTGATAGTGGATTTGTTTCCATCCAACTATCATCCTTAGATACTTCTTATTGAGATCTAGTTTCATAGATACTGGTTATTTATTTCTATATGATTTTGGTGGATGGGATTTAGATTTTACCCTGTGACTTGTGACATATGTTTATACCACTTGTGGATTTTGTATTCATATTACAGCGTACGTATGGATTTGGTTTCCATATATTGGAGTTGCCATATCCATGCGGCTGGCATGCTTACGTGTTCCTAGTCCTACGTATTTGGGACTGGGGCGTGACATGTTTTAGTGGTGGCCCATGCAGGTCTAGAGCATATTGTCTCGATTACGTTACTGTACCGAACAAGCCTGCACATAGGACTAGAGTATAGGATCTCATCCACAATTGACTATGATTCACCTTCCTCCTCTATGATCTATTCGAACAATTCTATCCTGCTTGATTCCTGTACTTCCCTAATAAGTTCCTTGAGTATATATGGCCTTCTGCTAGAATATAGGAACCCCTGTTATTAGGATGATAATTAGAGTAGCACACCTATTAAGAATACAACGAGAATATAGACACACCACTAAGTTTAGAATATCTAGTGAACCCTAGAATTCCTTATCTTTAGAATTGGTTTACCATTACCCCCTGATGTATTATGAAGACTTGAGAGTAGTATAGACACTACTAGAGTTAGTTAGAAGTTTTACCATAATGTTTGACCATAGTATTGAGGAACCAATGGAGAACCAATATTGAACATTAGGACTGAACCTAACCCTCATAATTGGATAGTATTGGGGAACTGTAAAACTTAGATCATTGTCTTGTTATTAGTAGACGGCACCCTAGGAAGCCTAGAGGAATGTAATCAACCCTTTTCCTTGATCATACCCCGAACATGGCAACTAGCATGCCACCCCCTTAGAGAACCATGACGCTATCTAGAGCCCTCTATTTTTGATTTCATATCTTGTCCCCCTGCAACCTTAGCGTTCGCTAATTGTGTGACGACTAAATTATGATTCTTCTTTCTTCATCATTTAACTCGTGCCACATAACTCGTATGATTGAAGGCCAAATAATCTTATTCTATATTAGGACATATAGTTTGCTAGGGTATAGCTTGGTAATTTGAACTTTGAATTTTGTGCGTGATAGTTAGGATTTGATAGTTTGTGTAGTTCCCTTAGGTTGTGACCTAATGATTATCCCTTAGCTTTAAATCACGAAATTTGTACCCATAGCTCGATACGAGTTAAATCCCTTTCCCCTTAACGGCTAGTAACTCTTCTATTCCTATAATTGACACCTGTTTTATGAGCACTTGACCCTTACCTATATAATGCAATAGGAGACCCTAATAAGAGTTTCTGTTCTATGTACATGTGCAAGGTTATTTTTGTAGGTATCCTTAAGGCAATACAATAGTAGTTAAATTATTTTAAGTTGGATAGTATACCTCACCACCTAGTATCACGTAGTCCCTGTGATCCATTGATGAAGTGTAACTGAATGACATTAATTGTATGCTAGCAAAGACGACAGTATTTATTCAGACGATAGAATTTAGAGGTCCATGTCCCTATTGGTCGACTAGCGACTTAGAGACAAGGAATTAGTATGACAACTGTAGAGATTGTGTAGTCTTTCATTATTATTGCTTATTTTGCTTTTGTTTTTGTGAATTTGAATTGTTATGAACCTTCTTTCATCATAATCTAGCGTATTCATATTTGCTGTACTACCTTAACTTATGCTGCTATTATAGCCTAGTTTTTGCAAGCTTATTCTTTATCGAGCTTGTTCATGACATACGTATTATTGGGGGCCCACAATAATACATTTCAGAATCAGTGTATTAGGGTCTAGCTAACCTTAGTGCGCTTGGTTCGCCCTTCGTATAACTACTTTACGTGGATTGAGATATGTAGTGATTAGTAGACGAATATACTTACCCTCTAGATACGACAAAGCATATCATATCAAGTACATAACTGCACCGATGTGAGCATGCGAATAGGAAATTACCAAATTAAGATTTCAATCCACAACTGTCTTGACAATTCCTATTTGAATTCTTTAAACGCTTTGATTCCCATACTTTCATTCTATTACCCCTCCTTGAACTCTTTTCCGTTGCTTTCCGTCTTCCCTTGTTTCGGAAAGACGAAATCTCGTGCTTGGATATAAGTGATACACGGATAGTACAAGATATACCCCATAGGCCAATCACATTATTTGGTGACTATCTTTCATAATTGATTAAGGGCATATCACATATGATATAGTTGGTGTTAAAGTTTTGAGGATTAAATGACATGAGAAAATAAATTGAGGAATATTTTTCTTAAGTGTAAGAGCCTTATGTGATAGATGGGTAAATTCTAAGTTGGGTAGAAATTGCAGTATTAAACTTGAGGAGAATTCTTTTAGATTGTGATCAAGTAGGATTAGATTGAGAGATTAAGTCCTTTTAAATGTGGAGAATTTTAAAAGAGGGATTAAGATAATGAGGATTTAATAAATTTTAAAAATCTTGATATTGAGGACCCAATATTTATACTTTGAGCACATGATTTAAATTTTAAATATTGAAGGATGAATCATCAATTTAAATTTTGAGGATAAATATAGAATTTTAGACTTGAACAATTGGTTAATTAGATTTAAATTTTACAATTTGATGATTTGAATTAAAAGTTTAATTTTGATTGTTGGGTCACCTATTTGAAATATTAAGGATGTAAATTGAGTTTAAATATTTGAATAGTACAAAATTCTTAAGTTAAGAATAGGAATAAGATTTGATTAGAATTGTTTATTGTTCAAAGTCTAGAGAAGATTATGATAGTTGAAAATTATGATATAAATTTTGATGAGAGATGTCATATAGACTTGAGTCAGATTTGGATGTTGATTATTTAAAAATTGAGAAGAGATTACGACAGGTTGAATTTTGATTTAAACAGTGGTTATATTAATTTTGAAGTGATCGCGATAGATTCGAATAGATTTTGTTATTTAAATTTTTGGAAGAGATTGCGATTGACATACCTTATGTACGAATGTGAAGGATTTAACAAATTATGTCTTATTTTAATTTCGAGGACGAAATTATTTTAAGTTGGGTAGATTGTAAACTCCCTCACCCAAAATAGGTATTTTGTGTATATTTTATATTATTATATTTATTATATATGTTGAATTTATTTAGAATATGCTCTTAGTTAATTAGAAAATAAATTTCTTGATATATTTACTTATATAAATATTCATTTAGAATTATTTTAGATTATTTTAGATTTTTTGAGATTTTTCTAGAATTATTGGTAATTAAAACTTAGAAAACATAAATTTCTAGGACTTCTATGATTTACTATACGACCATACTTGCATGTCGTTCCTACCAAATATTTATTTTAGTTTAAAATATTTAATTATATTTTTTTGTAATTTATTTAGAATTTTAAGAAATTTATTTAGATTTTAAAATTATTTAGGATTTATTTGGATATATATAGTCTTAATATTAGATAGATACTAATTTAGTGTTAATAGATATTAATAAGATTTTATAAATTATTCATATTATCTTTAATTATATTTAAGATTATAAATTATTGAGATAAATTCAAACTCTATTTTAAATTAATTCAAATCCTGAACGTACTAGGAAATCAACTTCATGCATATCCTATCCTTATTTAAATTCATCATAATCCTATCCAAATTAACCAATCCTAGTCATATTTAATTAAGTAGTGTCCACCATTATAAATACATCATTCTTCATATTTTTCTTTCCCAAATTCCTCTCTTTTTCGTACAAAAAATAGTCAAAATTCGTCATAAATTCAGCCTCATTTTCTACTAGTTATGACGAATTAAAAAGACGATATCTCCTAGATCCGGACTCCAAACACACTATAGTTTTTTTTGTTAGAACGATAATGAGGTTAGCTTTCTGATTATATAAATTTTTTTTCTAAATTATTAGTATTAAATTCTAGAAAATTTGTAGAGCACAGTATGTCCGAAAATAGACGTATTTCGATATTTTTGCAATTTCGGGAGAACCAGGAATCAGAATCATGAACCGTTTAAAGTTTCGGAAAGCTAATGTCGAGATCATCGACATATATTTTTTAAAGAATTTATTTCGAAGTATTTACATACTGTTAATTCTGTAGAACTTCTAGGTTAGAATTTAACCATCGGTGCACAATACAAAATTTGTATGTGCCATAATTCCCAAACGAATTTGAATTCAGACGAGCCGTAAATTCTAGTATATTTTTGATGCTGAAATCTACAGGAAATCATGCATAAAAGTCGACTTTGTATCGATTGACTTTTTAGTCAACAGATCGCCTCGATTTGTGTGCCATGAGTCTCGAGTTGATAAAATTCAGTTTCTTTGGACAAAATTTAGGAATTAACATAAAAATCAGAATAATAAGATTAAAATAGGATTTTGGAGTAATTATTCTAGAATTAAATAAATTAAAATAAATTAATGGTTATATTATTATATAGTTATATGAATATATATGTAAGTAAATACTAATTGATAATTATGACTAAATATTCAGACTGTATGACCCTAGGACATCATGGACTATCCCATACTTACCTTGACCATGTTGACCCTAAGAACTTGTGAATTTGTCTGCCTTGCGTACACTAACGTACTGGCATAGACACCTGTCAGTTGACTGACTGATTTCGTACAGTACTTGAAGATGCGACACCCGCGTAATTTAATACGTAATTGACCGTATTAGATGACTAGTGTTACCCCTAGTATACCGCCTGATTCTAGTATAAATGTGGTTGAGTATGTGCTAGTATAATGACTAATGATTCTATTATATTATATTTATGTGTACATAGGATATTGGATTGTTCTGCGCAATTTCTGGAGCAGGTTATTGGTACATTGCAGCTTCCTTGTCAGGCAAGTATACCTTGCCATTATACTGTTATTCTTATTCCATATGATTGCATGCATCTTTATTTTCTGTCTTTAGTTCATCTATTTTAACTGTTATATAAAATGCGCGCGACGGTATCGTCGTGAAATATTTTTATTTATGTATTTGCATTGACCTGTTTATGAGACTACCCCATTATTATGTAGCATCATTAGGTTCATTGGCCGTGACACAGTTGTTACACGAGTTGTGAGTCTCATGTAGATCACGGACTTGCATGCAGGTTGGCCTCCTGTACGTGTGGACCGTACGTTAGGAATAACTGTTGTTAGAAACTTTGCATGCTAGTAGACTGGGCAGTTATTAGAGGTATTATCGTGTCATGGATGTGACATGCTTAGAGCATGGGGTGGGGAGAACAACAAGTAAGACGTGTGGGCTCCGTTGCACTTTCCTTGTGTAACCCGTACGCTCCGCCGGAGATGCGCGGTCATGATGACCACTATATATTATATTATTATCAGGCGGGCCTCCGGTGTTCGAAAGACGCCGTGCCTTTGTAGGCCCCTGGATCTCCAAGAGAACTAGGCCAATCCCATTTTAGCCAGATAGCCCACGCGTTGGGAAAGTTGTTCTTAACTGCATTCACTTTAGATGGTTAGGCGACCCCTTTGGATATTTATTTCAGTACTTTATTGGCATGTGTTTAAGTATCTTGTTATGTCCCTCTGAGGACCTGGTCCGCTGCCAGGTGTATCTTTTCTTGAGTATTTGCAGGAGCACAGATTTGGATGGTTACATGTGATCCGAGAATGTCTTCTCTTCGAGCTGTGATGGATAGCTGGTATTCTTATATTGTGTTGTGGTGTTGTACTCATATTGTATTTGCTCTTATATTCGAGTTGGTAGTGGATTTGTTTCCATCCAACTATCATCCTTAGATACTTCTTATTGAGATCTAGTTTCATAGATACTGGTTATTTATTTATATATGATTTTGGTGGATAGGATTTAGATTTTACCCTGTGACTTGTGACATATGTTTATACCACTTGAGGATTTTGTATTCATATTACAGCGTACGTATGGATTTGGTTTCCATATATTGGAGTTGCCATATCCATGCGGCTGGCATGCTTACGTGTTCCTAGTCCTACGTATTTGGGACTGGGGCATGACACACTTGCATGATCACTTAGCTGGTTTAATTACTTACCCTGTCATTCCTTTATTTCTGCACTGCATTATATTTTGGCTTGTGTTTTCTGTACCTTGCTATGTCCCCTGAGGACCTGGAATGGATTATGTCCCCAGATTTAGCAGACGAGATCTACCCAGAGGTGTACGGAACAGGGGCACTACTCGGAGCAGTACCTGAACCTGAAGACGAGGTGATCGCTGAGGACTTCTCATGAACAATTGCTTCGCCATGCTCAGTATTATGGCAAATAGACTTTATTTCTTGTTAATTGAACTCTTTATTTCCTGTCTTTGAGAACTTGTGTAAACAGACTTAATATCGGATTGTTCTCTGATTTTATTTACTTTGTTGTTGTAGTTTAATATTTCTTTTGCTGTTGTTGTCATCTTTTATCTGTGGATGAGAATAGTAAAACCCTGACTGATGTAATATAGCTTAAGTATGCCCGATGGATCCATTAAATTGAGTTTGTCCATCGGTGCATGCTGCTGGCCATTATTACGCATCCAGTCCCTCGATATTTTGGGATTGGGACGTGACAATATGCATGTGACTTATGTTGGCAATAATGAACCACTTGTGAATTAATATGCATATTACAACATACGTATGTCTTATAATGTAATACCCCGTTCCGTTCTAGCGGACTGCCGTCTCAAACGACAAAAGTGCAACTGTCCCGACCCGCTTTGCCTCGATCAAAAAGCAAAGGATATCCAGACTTGTCCCTACAGGAATCCGGCTTGGACTTTCAGAGGCTCGCTCAGACGTATCGCTCTACCGAGGCGAATCATCGCTAAGGTGAGTGGCTACGGTAAACTTGTCTTTGCTTAGCCAGCACACATAAAATCTGGAATATTCATGCTAGTCGCTAGGTGATTCACCCCCTGCATGCTAATAAATCCAACGCACCTAGCTAAGGGAATAATCCCAGCTTGTATTGCTTGCTAGAACATGGAAATAAAATACTGCTTATATGTTCAGACCCTCGCATGCTAAGTCCCTTAACGGTTTCATCTCTCGGACTACCTTCGGGCCCGAGCAACGTGCCTGCTTATGTTCCTTAGAAACGCATGCTTGTCTACTTGATTGTTACCGTGTTTTCATCCAAACCCCGGGAGACTACTAAGTAGTCGTTCCGTGCCTGAACGAACCTGCAAGTATTCGGGACCGCTAGGTCACCAAGGCAATCTCCGTCCCAGGAGAATTGCATCAAGGCAAAAGATAGTCACTGAACAACGAAACAGGCAATGCATCTTGTCTTGTACTATTGTTGCCTCAACAGCTTGCCTCTTGTCTTGTACTCTTGTCTTGTACTCTTGTTGCCCCAACCAAGGCCCCGTTCGATCATGGACAACCAGTGCACAGGGAAACGGTCTCGCGGACGATGCTGGGGCACTGGCATCGACCCGGTCCGGGCGAGACCTATTGTTCTTAGTCTCTTGTTCGGCGGAATGGCTTGCAGCGCCTCTTGTACTTTGCTGCAAAGCATTCTCGTCTAGACTAAATAGTCTCTTGTTCGTCGGAATGGCTTGCAGCGTCTCTTGTTCTTGTTGCAAACCATCTCGTCTAGACTATACCGTCCATATGGCATACGCCAGTGATCGCCTTGTATTGAACTTGTTGCATGCTTGCTTGTAAACGAAAGATAAATAATTCATCCTCGCTTAGCGGCTATCCGCGTGCGAGGCACTATGTCGCATCAAGAGTAACTAAACACCTGAACGATCTTGAAATAAATACTCTTGTTTGCATATGCTATGCCTCCTGAATGTTTATACATACCCCTGCTTAAATTAACAATATTTGCCTTGGACAGGGAAGGATAAATGGTAAGTTGGTAAGTCTCGCTGTGTTTCCTCTAACATCGCACGGCGCACTGCCCGACACGTTAGGCTATTCAATATCTGCATGAAACTGATCCTAAGGCAACTAGAAAGATAACTTAATAATTGTGCACGGAGCCTGTATTACGTGTTTGGATTTGTCGAGCGGGCGAGTAGCTTCCCCACCAGTGCATTCAATGTACTGATAATCCACCAGTTTGTATGCAGGGTGCGGGAGAACTTCGTTTGGTGCGGATGCCTCCTTCGTGCATGCTAAGGCCAGGAGTTCCCTCTGAAGCCTTGCAACGGTGCGTCCGGGACTGAAGCACATATACAAGACATAATGTTGGAGCGTCGCCTGACCATCGTCTGTACAATCATCCACAATTATAGCCACTTGGCATGCTTTTACTGTTTCAGAGAGAGAGGCTTGAGCGACTTGTAATCTCGGCTATACGCCGCCTGTAACACATGTTATATCAATAAAGAGCTTGCTTTACTTCAACTTGTGTTTCAATGCTTCCGCTACTATTGTCGACTCAGTGAACCTGTTACCGATCGCCTATGCGTTCATGACTCCGCTACACTCGGACAATCTGTGCGACTCTGTGGCTTAGAACTCTTGCCGCCAACCAATGAACCATGGCCTTGCACGGGCGTGGCTCACGCTCGTGCGGCATCACGCCCGGATGGGTCAAGCGATCGTTCTGCGGGAGCGCTGGCGAGGGTGATTCTTGCCTAGCGGGAACGGCCGATTTGCCTGCGGGAGATCGGGGCGTGACATGTTGGTATCAGAGCCTGGCTTCTACGCCTTTGGACTTCGATTCGATATCTCTGTTTCGAAAGCTCGTTCGTGGTTTATGTGCGCCTCTCTCTCAATGCCTCGATGGGATATTCCAACAATAAGTCTAAATATTTTCAAAATACGTTTTGAATGATATGCTTGCTTGTCTGGTTATATGCTGCGAGTGGCCATTGTGCCAACCTGTGCGAACCCTTGAGAGTATCGCTAGTAGCTTGTCCGATTTTCACTAACCCTAAGTTTGGTTGAATGCATCTATTCGAGGGACGCCTTGAACTAGTGCACCATCCAAGACTTAAGAAAAGGTGAAACTCGAGTGCTGAGACTTTGCTATCACTAAGCTGGTTGACGTGCTCACACTAGAAATGCATGTCGAAGGTGCGCACGATCCAGTCTAAGCGATATGCTAAGATCGATGCTTGTGCAAGTGAATATCCAAATGAAACAAGTACAACAACTTGTCTAGGATTGCCTCAACCCTAGAATACTGCTTGTCCTTAGTAAGTCTCGAGGACGAGACTTTTTCTAAGTTGGGTAGGATGTAACACCCCGTTCCGTTCTAGCGGACTGCCGTCTCAAACAGCAAAAGTGCAACTGTCCCGACCAGCTTTTCCTCGATCAAGAAGCAAAGGATATCCAGACTTGTCCCTACAGGAATCCGGCTTGGACTTTCAGAGGCTCGCTCAGACGTATCGCTCTACCGAGACGAATTATCGCTAAGGTGGGTGGCTTCGGTGAACTTGTCTTTGCTTAGCCAGCACACATAAAATCTGGAATATTCATGCTAGTCGCTAGGTGATTCACCCCCTGCATGCTAATAAATCCAACGCACCTAGCTAAGGGAATAATCCCAATTTGTATTGCTTGCTAGAACATGGAAATGAAATACTGCTTATATGTTCAGACCCTCGCATGCTAAGTCCCTTAACGGTTTCATCTCTCGGACTACCTTCGGGCCTGAGCAACGTGCCTGCTTATGTTCCTTAGAAACGCATGCTTGTCTGCTTGATTATTGCCGTATTTTCATCCAAACCCCGGGAGACTAATACGTAGTCGTTCCGTGCCTGAACGAACCTGCAAGTATTCGGGACCGCTAAGTCACCAAGGCAATCTCCGCCCCAGGAGAATTGCATCAAGGCAAAAGATAGTCACTGAACAACGAAACAGGCAATGCATCTTGTCTTGTACTATTGTTGCCTCAACAGCTTGCCTCTTGTCTTGTACTCTTATCTTGTACTCTTGTTGCCCCAACCAAGGCCCCGTTCGATCATGGACAACCAGTGCACAGGGAAACGGTCTCGCGGACGATGCTGGGGCACTGGCATCGACCCGGTCCGGGCGAGACCTATTGTTCTTAGTCTCTTGTTCGGCGGAATGGCTTGCAGCACCTCTTGTACTTTGCTGCAAAGCATTCTCGTCTAGACTAAATAGTCTCTTGTTCGTCGAAATGGCTTGCAGCGTCTCTTGTTCTTGTTGCAAACCATCTCGTCTAGACTATACCGTCCATATGGCATACGCCAGTGATCGCCTTGTATTGAACTTGTTGCATGCTTGCTTGTAAACGAAAGATAAATAATTCATCCTCGCTTAGCGGCTATCTGCGTGCGAGGCACTGTGTCGCATCAAGAGCAACTAAACACCTGAACGATCTTGAAATAAATACTCTTGTTTGCATATGCTATGCCTCCTGAATGTTTATACATACCCCTGCTTAAATTAACAATATTTGCCTTGGACAGGGAAGGATAAATGGTAAGTTGGTAAGTCTCGTTGTGTTTCCTCTAACATCGCACGGCGCACTGCCCGACACGTTAGGCTATTCAATATCTGCATAAAACTGATCCTAAGGCAACTAGAAAGACAACTTAATAGTTGTGCACGGAGCCTGTATTACGTGTTTGGATTTGTCGAGCGGGCGAGTAGCTTCCCCACCAGTGCATTCAATGTACTGATAATCCACCAGTTTGTATGCGGGTGCGGGAGAACCTCGTTCGGTGCGGATGCCTCCTTCGTGCGTGCTAAGGCCAGGAGTTCCCTCTGAAGCCTTGCAACGGTGCGTCCGGGACTGAAGCACATATACAAGACATAATGTTGGAGCGTCGCCTGACCATCGTCTGTACAATCATCCACAATTGTAGCCACTTGGCATGCTTTTACTGTTTCAGAGAGAGAGGCTTGAGCGACTTGTAATCTCGGCTATACGCCGCCTGTAACACATGTTATATCAATAAAGAACTTGCTTTACTTCAACTTGTGTTTCAATGCTTCCGCTACTTTTGTCGACTCAGTGAACCTGTTACCGATCGCCTATGCGTTCATGACTCCGTTGCACTCGGACAATCTGTGCGACTCTGTGGCTTAGAACTCTTATCGCCAACCAATAAACCATGGCCTTGCACGGGCGTGGCTCACGCTCGTGCGGCATCACGCCCGGATGGGTCAAGCGATCGTTCCGCGGGAGCGCTGGCGAGGGTGATTCCTGCCTAGCGGGAACGGACGATTTGCCTGCGGGAGATCGGGGCGTGACATGTTGGTATCAGAGCCTGGCTTCTACGCCTTTGGACTTCGATTCGATATCTCTGTTTCGAAAGCTCGTTCGTGGTTTATGTGCGCACTCTCTCTCAATGCCTCGATGGGATATTCCAACAATAAGTCTAAATATTTTCAAAATACGTTTTGAATGATATGCTTGCTTGTCTGGTTATATGCTGCGAGTGGCCTTTGTGCCAACCTGTGTGAACCCTTGAGAGTATCGCTAGTAGCTTGTCCGATTTTCACTAACCCTAAGTTTGGTTGAATGCATCTATTCGAGGGACGCCTTGAACTAGTGCACCATCTAAGACTTAAGAAAAGGTGAAACTCGAGTGCTGAGACTTTGCTATCACTAAGCTGGTTGACGTGCTCACACTAGAAATGCATGTCGAAGGTGCGCACGATCCAGTCTAAGCGATATGCTAAGATCGACGCTTGTGCAAGTGAATATCCAAATGAAACAAGTACAACAACTTGTCTAGGATTGCCTCAACCCTAGAATACTGCTTGTCCTTAGTAAGTCTCGAGGACGAGACTTTTTCTAAGTTGGGTAGGATGTAACACCCCGTTCCGTTCTAGCGGACTGCCGTCTCAAACGGCAAAAGTGCAACTGTCCCGACCCGCTTTGCCTCGATCAAGAAGCAAAGGATATCCAGACTTGTCCCTACAGGAATCCGGCTTGGACTTTCAGAGGCTCGCTCAGACGTATCGCTCTACCGAGGCGAATCATCGCTAAGGTGGGTGGCTACGGTGAACTTGTCTTTGCTTAGCCAGCACACATAAAATCTGGAATATTCATGCTAGTCGCTAGGTGATTCACCCCCTGCATGCTAATAAATCCAACGCACCTAGCTAAGGGAATAATCCCAACTTGTATTGCTTGCTAGAACATGGAAATGAAATACTGCTTATATGTTCAGACCCTCGCATGCTAAGTCCCTTAACGGTTTCATATCTCGGACTACCTTCGGGCCCGAGCAACGTGCCTGCTTATGTTCCTTAGAAACGCATGCTTGTCTGCTTGATTATTACCGTGTTTTCATCCAAACCCCAGGAGACTACTACGTAGTCGTTCCGTGCCTGAACGAACCTGCAAGTATTCGGGACCGCTAGGTCACCAAGGCAATCTCTGCCCCAGGAGAATTGCATCAAGGCAAAAGATAGTCACTGAACAACGAAACAGGCAATGCATCTTGTCTTGTACTATTGTTGCCTCAACAGCTTGCCTCTTGTCTTGTACTCTTGTCTTGTACTCTTGTTGCCCCAACCAAGGCCCCGTTCGATCATGGACAACCAGTGCACAGGGAAACGGTCTCGCGGACGATGCTGGGGCACTGGCATCGACCCGGTCCGGGCGAGACCTATTGTTCTTAGTCTCTTGTTTGGCGGAATGGCTTGCAGCGCCTCTTGTACTTTGCTGCAAAGCATTCTCGTCTAGACTAAATAGTCTCTTGTTCGTCGGAATGGCTTGCAGCGTCTCTTGTTCTTGTTGCAAACCATCTCGTCTAGACTATACCGTCCATATGGCATACGCCAATGATCGCCTTGTATTGAACTTGTTGCATGCTTGCTTGTAAACGAAAGATAAATAATTCATCCTCGCTTAGCGGCTATCCGCGTGCGAGGCACTGTGTCGCATCAAGAGCAACTAAACACCTGAACGATCTTGAAATAAATACTCTTGTTTGCATATGCTATGCCTCCTGAATGTTTATACATATCCCTGCTTAAATTAACAATGTTTGCCTTGGACAGGGAAGGATAAATGGTAAGTTGGTAAGTCTCGCTGTGTTTCCTCTAACATCGTACGGGGCACTGCCCGACATGTTAGGCTATTCAATATCTGCATGAAACTGATCCTAAGGCAACTAGAAAGACAACTTAATAGTTGTGCACGGAGCCTGTATTACGTGTTTGGATTTGTCGAGCGGGCGAGTAGCTTCCCCACCAGTGCATTCAATGTACTGATAATCCACCAGTTTGTATGCAGGGTGCGGGAGAACCTCGTTCGGTGCGGATGCCTCCTTCGTGCGTGCTAAGGCCAGGAGTTCCCTCTGAAGCCTTGCAACGGTGCGTCCGGGACTGAAGCACATATACAAGACATAATATTGGAGCGTCGCCTGACCATCGTCTGTACAATCATCCACAATTGTAGCCACTTGGCATGCTTTTACTGTTTCAGAGAGAGAGGCTTGAGCGACTTATAATCTCGGCTATACGCCGCCTGTAACACATGTTATATCAATAAAGAGCTTGCTTTACTTCAACTTGTGTTTTAATACTTCCGCTACTATTGTCGACTCAGTGAACCTGTTACCGATCGCCTATGCGTTCATGACTCCGCTGCACTCGGACAATCTGTGCGACTCTGTGGCTTAGAACTCTTGCTGCCAACCAATGAACCATGGCCTTGCACGGGCGTGGCTCACGCTCGTGCGGCATCACGCCCGGATGGGTCAAGCGATCGTTCCGCGGGAGCACTGGCGAGGGTGATTCCTGCCTAGCGGGAACGGCCGATTTGCCTGCGGGAGATCGGGGCGTGACATATTGGTATCAGAGCCTGGCTTCTACGCCTTTGGACTTTGATTCGATATCTCTGTTTCGAAAGATCGTTCGTGGTTTATGTGCGCGCTCTCTCTCAATGCCTCGATGGGATATTCCAACAATAAGTCTAAATATTTTCAAAATACGTTTTGAATGATATGCTTGCTTGTCTGGTTATATGCTGCGAGTGGCCTTTGTGCCAACCTGTGCCAACCTGTGTGAACCTTTGAGAGTATCGCTAGTAGCTTGTCCGATTTTCACTAACCCTAAGTTTGGTTGAATGCATCTATTCTAGGGACGCCTTGAACTAGTGCACCATCCAAGACTTAAGAAAAGGTGAAACTCGAGTGCTGAGACTTTGCTATCACTAAGCTGGTTGACGTGCTCACACTAGAAATGTATGTCGAAGGTGCGCACGATCCAGTCTAAGCGATATGCTAAGATCGACGCTTGTGCAAGTGAATATCCAAATGAAACAAGTATAACAACTTGTCTAGGATTGCCTCAACCCTAGAATACTGCTTGTCCTTAGTAAGTCTCGAGGACGAAACTTTTTCTAAGTTGGGTAGGATGTAACACCCCGTTCCGTTCTAGCGGACTGCCGTCTCAAACGGCAAAAGTGCAACTGTCCCGACCCGCTTTGCCTCGATCAAGAAGCAAAGTATATCCAGACTTGTCCCTACAGGAATCCGGCTTGGACTTTCAGAGGCTCGCTCAGACGTATCGCTCTACCGAGGCGAATCATCGCTAAGGTGGGTGGCTACGGTGAACTTGTCTTTGCTTAGCCAGCACACATAAAATCTAGAATATTCATGCTAGTCGCTAGGTGATTCACCCCCTGCATGCTAATAAATCCAACGCACCTAGCTAAGGGAATAATCCCAACTTGTATTGCTTGCTAGAACATGGAAATAAAATACTGCTTATATGTTCAGACCCTCGCATGCTAAGTCCCTTAACGGTTTCATCTCTCGGACTACCTTTGGGCCCGAGCAACGTGCCTGCTTATGTTCCTTAGAAACGCATGCTTGTCTGCTTGATTATTACCGTATTTTCATCCAAACCCCGGGAGACTACTACGTAGTCGTTCCGTGCCTGAACGAACCTGCAAGTATTCGGGACCGCTAGGTCACCAAGGCAATCTTTGCCCCAGGAGAATTGCATCAAGGCAAAAGATAGTCACTGAACAACGAAACAGGCAATGCATCTTGTCTTGTACTATTGTTGCCTCAACAGCTTGCCTCTTGTCTTGTACTCTTGTCTTGTACTCTTGTTGCCCCAACCAAGGCCCCGTTCGATCATGGACAACTACTGCACAGGGAAACGGTCTCGCGGGCGATGCTGGGGCACTGGCATCGACCCGGTCTGGGCGAGACCTATTATTCTTAGTCTCTTGTTCGGCGGAATGGCTTGCAGCGCCTCTTGTACTTTGCTGTAAAGCATTCTCGTCTAGACTAAATAGTCTCTTGTTCGTCGGAATGGCTTGCAGCTCCTCTTATTCTTGTTGCAAACCATCTCGTCTAGACTATACCGTCCATATGGCATACGCCAGTGATCGCCTTATATTGAACTTGTTTCATGCTTGCTTGTAAACGAAAGATAAACAATTCATCCTCGCTTAGCGGCTATCCGCGTACGAGGCACTATGTCGCATCAAGAGCAACTAAACACCTGAACGATCTTGAAATAAATACTCTTGTTTGCATATGCTATGCCTCCTGAATGTTTATACATACCCCTGCTTAAATTAACAATGTTTGCCTTGGACAGGGAAGGATAAATGGTAAGTTGGTAAGTCTCGCTGTGTTTCCTCTAACATCGCACGGCGCACTGCCCGACACGTTAGGCTATTCAATATCTGCATGAAACTGATCCTAAGGCAACTAGAAAGACAACTTAATAGTTGTGCACGGAGCCTGTATTACGTGTTTGGATTTGTCGAGCGGGCGAGTAGCTTCCCCACTAGTGCATTCAATGTACTGATAATCTACCAGTTTGTATGCAGGGTGCGGGAGAACCTCGTTCGGTACGGATGCCTCCTTCGTGCGTGCTAAGGCCAGGAGTTCCCTCTGAAGCCTTGCAACGGTGCGTCCGGGACTGAAGCACATATACAAGACATAATGTTGGAGCGTCGCCTAACCATCGTCTGTACAATCATCCATAATAGTAGCCACTTGGCATGCTTTTACTGTTTCAGAGAGAGAGGCTTGAGCGACTTGTAATCTTGGTTATACGCCGCCTGTAACACATGTTATATCAATAAAGAGCTTGCTTTACTTCAACTTGTGTTTCAATGCTTCCGCTACTATTGTCGACTCAGTGAACCTGTTACCGATCGCCTATGCGTTCATGACTCCGCTGCACTCGGACAATCTGTCCGACTCTGTGGCTTAGAACTCTTGCTGCCAGCCAATGAACCATGGCCTTGCACGGGCGTGGCTCACGCTCGTGCGACATCACGCCCGGATGGGTCAAGCGATCGTTCCGCGGGAGCGCTGGCGAGGGTGATTCCTGCCTAGCGGGAACGGCCGATTTGCCTGCGGGAGATCGGGGCGTGACATTATAATTTTCTAACATATTGGAGTTATCATATACATACGGCTGGTATGCTACGTATTCCTAATCCTACATATTTTGGGACTGGGGCATGATAGTATACAAGATATTCTCGTCACTTTTTTTATGATTGAGCAAAAATTTAATTTTAAAGTTCGAATTGTGCGAAGTGATAATGGTACTGAGTTTAATTTCCTACATGACTACTTTGAACAGAATGATATTTTGATTCAGACATCTTGTATTGGTACACCTCAGCAGAATGGTAGGTTCGAACGAAAATATAGACATATTTTGAATGTGGCATGTGCTTTACGTTTTCAGAAAAAATTTACAATTTCTTTTTGGGGAGAATGTATTTTGGCGGCCGGTTACTTGATCAATCGAACCCTTTCAAGTCTTCTTGGTTTTAAAATTCCTTATGAAATTTTATTTGGTGCTTCTCCTTCTAACGATGAATTACGTATTTTTGGTTGTCTATGTTTTATCCACAACCAAAAAGCTAAAATGGACAAATTTGCCACTCTTAGTCGAAAGTGTATTTTTGTGGTATATCCCAATGGCAAAAAGGGTTAGAAATTGTTTGATCTTGCTACTGATAATTTTTTTGTCTCTTGAGATGTTAAATTTTATGAGACTGAGTTTCCATATTCTGTTGAGGATGATCGTCGTGGTACGACTTCACTTGAGTTTGCGCCTCCTGTCGTGGGTGATAATGAATTGGATTTTGATCCTGTGATCGACAGTCCTACAGGATGTGATTGACCTCATTCGGATGGGACAATCGTATCTCCTGATGGGAATAACTCGGTAAAGGCGACTGATGGTGAGGGTGGTTGGGCTGTGGTCACTGTGGAGGATAAGACGACGGAGGATGAGGCGGCGATGGGATTGCCAGATTGTGAGGGTGTATTGGGTCGTGGAATGTGTGCCAAAATTTTGCCCGTAAAGTTTCGCAATTTTATTACAAATACAATACGAAAGTTGAGTCCCAGTTCATCCTCCCAATATTCTACCACGTCCAATCACTCCTCAGGTACTACTTATCCTATAACACATTTTTTAAATTATGATCAATTTTCTCTGAGACAAAAGAATTTTCTTGCAATAGTAACTGTAGGTACAGAACCGACCTTCTTTAATGAGGTGGTTAAAGATGTAGGGTGGCGTGAAGCTATGCAGAAGGAGATACAGACTTTGGAGGATAATGATACCTGGACAATGGAGACGCTTCTGGCTGAAAAACGTGCTCTGGGTGGGTGTATAAGATAAAGAATAATTCTGATAGGACTGTTGAGCGGCTTAAAGCCCGTTTGGTAGTTTTTGGCAATCATCAGGTTGAAGGGATTGATTATACTGATACTTTTGCTCCGGTTGCGAAAATGGTTATTGTTCATATTTTTCTAGTTGTAGTTGCAAAAAAGAATTAAAAACTATATCAGATGGATGTTCATAATACTTTCCTACATGAAGATCTTACCGAAGAAGTGTATATGAATCTACCACCTGATTTTCGAACCACACGCCCTGATCAGGTATGCCGGCTTCGAAAATCTTTTTATGGGCTTAAATAGGTGCCTCGTTGTTGGTTGGCGAAGTTGGCGTCTTCTTTGCGGGAGTATAAATTTTGCCAATCGTACTCTGATTACTTGTTTTTTAATCTTTATAAGGGTGATGTTTAGATGAATATTCTTGGGTATGTCCACGATTTAATTCTCTCTAGCAATAATTCTACTGCTCTTACTGCCTTTAAGAATTATTTGAGTATATGCTTTCATATGAAGGGCCTTGGGGTGTTGAAGTTTATTCTTGGAGTTGAAGTAGCTCAAAGTGCGGAGGGAATTTTTTGTGCCAACAAAATATACACTTGACATTATCTCTGAGACATGATTGATGGGGGTGAAAGCCGCAAGCTTTTTCATGGAACAATATCATCAACTGGCACGCTCTACAAGTCTACTGTTGTCGGATGGGGAAACATATCAGAGACTCATGGGACGGCTGATCTATCTTTCGTTTACTCGGCCGGATTTGTCTTACGCTGTTCACATCTTATCATAATTTATGCATAAGCCCCGACGTGATCATTGGGATACGGCTTTGAGGGTTGTTAGATATCTGAAGGGTTGTCCTGTTCAAGGCATTCTCCTTCGCTCTGACTGTGATTTGCGGCTCCGGGGTGGTGTCATTCCTATTGGCGATTTGTCCCATCAAGAGACGCTCTTTGTTTGGTTAGTTGGTTTTTCTTGGTGATTCGCCTATCACTTGGAAGATGAAGAAACAGGTGATGGTGTCCTACTCTTCGGCCGAAGCAGAATACCGTGCGATGGCGGCGGTGACGTGTGAGCTTAAGTTGCTCAAAGGGTTGCTTGACAATTTGGGGGTGCAACATTCGTGTGTTATAGATTTGTTTTGTTATAGCCAATCTGCTTTACATCTTGCACAGAATCCAGTTTTTCATGAGCGCACAAAACACATTGAGGTGGATTGCCACTTTTTGCGGGATGTTGTTCTTGATGGAGTTATTCACCCATCTCATGTGCCGACACATGGGCAATTGGCGGATATTTTCACCAAAGCTTTGGATAAACGATATTTTGAGTTTCTTTTGCACAAGTTGAAGATTTATAACTTGCATGCTCCAACTTGGGAGGGAGGAGGGGGGTATTGGGATTAAATTGTATATATGGTGATTGGCCCATGTGGCTTAGGCCCAAGTTGATATGTGGATGTTTATATATGTAATATCATGATAAATGAAAGACCTAAATTATTCTCTCCTACTACTTCTTGACAATCTCAGTAGTTATGTACAGTAATGGAAACACACATCACTCCACAAATTATGCGTGCATCCAAGCGAACACGATTCCTAATAACAAACACGGGTACACATCTATGTCTCGAAATAAAAATTCAGAAACCACATTCAAAAGAAAAATAAAATAAATTTGGATTGAATTGAGATATAGGAAGGAAGAAATGAATATGGACAAAAGTAATCCGGACATTGATAATAATAATAATATATAGTAGGATTTTGGAAAACTGACATCCGGTTCTCAATTGAAAAATATGAAAATTTAGGATTTGTACATATTAGTTAGGGTAATTTAGTTTTAGAATTTCGTATAATATTAAAAATTTGTGTATATGTCTTCATATTGTCCATATGAGGGTTTGGGTCTCATTCTAATAGTTTACTTGGACTGACCGTCCAAAATGAAGACATAAATAAATTTTTTGAATATTACAAGAGACTCTAAAACTAAATAATGAGATTTGTGTGAATTATGGTTTTTAGTTTTCTATGGTGAGGGTTGTGTGAGTTGAGCTATTTTGTATTTTCATTAACAATCGAGAATAAAAATTTGTGACTCTGTAGTTTACTTCTATCCTGATCTCAACAACAGGCTCTTGAGTTACAAGCATTTAACAATGTGTTCAGGATGAAAAATATCTGACGATACACGATGTCAATGAAGTAGTCCCTATCAAAACTACCGTCAAAAGAGTTATGTAGCTGCTATGATCATGATAAATAGAATCAAACAACAATGTCACAATTCTCGTTCTCGATTGGTTCAGACAAAACTAAATAACCAAAGTCACACAACCCACACATATTTTCGTTTAGTTTCAGGATCTCTTGTAATATTCACCCAAGTCAATAGTTAGGACGAGACACAACTGTTAGGACGAGACCCAAATCCTATTATGAACAATATGGAGACTAAAATACAAATTATCAATATTATACGAGATCCTAAAACTAAATTACTTTGTTAGTTAACTTAACTTATTTTATATGTAGGCATTTATATATATAGTCGATATAATAGATTATTCGTGAATCGATTACTGTGTTCTATCTATACATGATGGTACGGTATTAATATGATTTATATACTTATTTCGAAATTTCGACAGAAAACATATATGGATTTCTAATGGGGACAAAGATAAGAAGAAAATGATTAGTATAAAATTGAATTTTTTTTGACAAATTTGACATGGAAGCTGTAAATAATTTTTGAAAAATTAACTACTACCAATTTATCACAAATAATTTTAAAATAAGTGTAAAATAATAATAATGAATGGGAAACCGGATTTTCGAGTTACGTTTGACTTGTGTATCGTAGCTGGAGAAGAACATAAGATAAATACACTCTAGAATTTTGTTATCGTACTGTATAAACTTAAAAGTAAATTCATCAATTCATACAAAATTCAAAAGGTTTCTCCATCAATTCCTCTCCATTTTTTTGGGGATTGGGATACTAATAGATCCATACAGGATTGTTATCAGATTCTAATACGAACAAAACCAGATAATCCAGTTGTCGAATATACCGATCTGAAAAGCTCATAAAACATGCTAATTTGGATAGAACTTTCCTCCCATGTCAGCGTCAGTTATACGGCTGTTATGTAATCCATAAGGCCCATCCTTAAATAAAGATGGAAACAGAAAGCAAACACTTTCCCGGCACTGCACTCTAATCTACATAGCACTGTGACTATTTATTTATTTATGTTAACAAATAATAATATACAAACGGCTACTACTCCTCGGTGTGCTGTGTAGGTACTGTGTTTCTCCCCGCCCTTCCCATGGGTTTAATCGACCGCTACAATTAACTCTTTCTTTCTTCTTCTCTTTCTTTCACAAATGAATTGAAACTCGACCGTCTCTTTGTTAGCATTATTCTGAGTACTGTTGGAATTGTCTCGAGAAAGCTGCTTACTCTCCGTTGGTTGTATCCGCAAAATGAGCATGGTTTCCTCGACGCTGTTAGATCTCCGTGGGTCTTTGTGTCCGAAGAGGATGCAATCTTCGGTTCCACGCACCTCGGTATATATATATATATATATTCATTCGTCTTGTCTTAATTAATTTATGAAGAATTCAAATTTTGTGTGTGTTATTGTTATGGCTCTATATACACGTTGGTTCTTTTCTGCTAAACTTGCAATACCATATATTTCTGGGCATGTCAGTTCACAAGGTTTAATTGGCTTTGCTACATCAAGTATTTGTGCTTCTAGTAGTTTTTTTTGTATTTGATTTTCTTTTAAGTATTTGCATGAACATTTTATGATTATCAAGTTTCTCCCTTGACATGTCTGAACTCTCCAATTGATCAACAACAAAAAAGAAATCGCAACTCTTGAATATTGAGCTGATCGGTTCGGAAATGTACATGTATGGAGAATCTGAAACACGAAATCATTATTCACTTACTTTGATCCTTTATCATTTATGCCCCACTTATTTGTGGGAAACTCTGATTCTTGTTGGTGTGAAGATAGATTTTATGATCAGGGAAATTAGTATTAACTTTTTCTTCGGATTCATGGTGCTCATTATTTTTCTGGATATATCTGAACTCAGCTTGAAATGAAATGTAGTACTGGAATCTCTGAATATTACAAAGTTAAGCTGAGTTTTTGGACATTTTGGTGCAGCCCAACTTTCATAACGCCATCTCAAGATTCCTCGGTAGCCGCCTCAAAAAAGTAAACTATAGCCTAATTTGCCATGGCAGGGTATCCACTGGCACCATCAAGGTCGTGGCCGCTGGTCTCGACGAGACAAAGAATACCTCAAAGGACAGATGGTCGGGGCTAGCTTATGATACTTCAGACGATCAGCAAGACATCACCAGAGGGAAAGGGTTGGTAGATACCCTCTTCCAAGCTCCCTCAGGGTCCGGGACCCACGTTGCCGTCCTGAGCTCCTACGAGTACATAAGCAAGGGTCATCGCGAGTAAGAACTAACATGAGAGATACTCTTGGAACTCAATTGCATAGTATCTAGCGTTAGTTTCTAATTAGATGATGTTACACCAACAAAATGTAAGCCTACTTATGTGCCAAATAACAATCTAAAATTTGGTAGAAAACTGACATCGACATATAAATTAAATTGATGTCGGCTGACACAATCATAAAAAGAGTCAATTCTGTAATGAGCTTCTTTATGCTTCATAGTCGCTCCATTCTTGTTGTCATCCAAGAAGGCTTGGATGGTGGTGATAATGATCGATGATCGACTGTAATTTGATTATTTGTAGGTACAACTTCGACAACACGATGGATGGATATTACATTGCTCCATCTTTCATGGACAAGCTTGTTGTACACATAACCAAGAACTTCATGAACTTGCCCAATATTAAGGTGATGGCTTCCGTTCTTCTATTTCTAGTTTTTTACTTATTTCCTTTCGTATTTTGTTTTCTTTATCATGTCTCCTAACTGTTGAAGACTGATAGATACTACCTAATCATGAATAGGTTCCCCTCATTTTGGGCATTTGGGGAGGGAAAGGTCAGGGGAAATCCTTCCAGTGTGAGCTGGTATTGGCCAAGATGGGAATCAAGTGAGTTCTCCATACCATACCTTCCTTATAATGCGGGGACATGCATCACCTTTACCATACTGAAACGTCTTTAAGTGCTTTATCATTTAAATAGTTATAATCATTGGGAACTTCTTCCAGCCCAATTATGATGAGTGCTGGAGAACTGGAAAGCGGGAATGCAGGAGAGCCTGCAAAATTGATCAGGCAAAGGTACCGGGAGGCAGCGGATATCATTGCCAAGGGGAAGATGTGCTGCCTCTTCATCAATGATCTCGACGCAGGAGCAGGAAGGCTGGGCGGGACCACCCAATACACCGTGAACAACCAGATGGTGAATGCGACCCTCATGAACATTGCTGACAACCCGACCAAAGTCCAGCTTCCAGGAATGTACAACAAACAGGTGAATGCCCGTGTTCCCGTTATTGTTACCGGAAACGACTTCTCCACTCTGTATGCACCTCTCATTCGTGATGGCCGCATGGAGAAGTTCTACTGGGCACCAACTAGGGAGGATTGCATTGGCGTGTGCACCGGTATCTTCAGGACTGACAATGTACACAAGGAGGATGTTGTCGAGCTTGTTGATACCTTTCCGGGCCAGTCAATTGGTAAAGCTCAACTATTTTAGTACAACAACAACAAACCTCTGTGATCAATTTTTGGGGCCGGAAATATCAAAACTCAATTAACATAAACATAATTGCGAAAAAAATTTGGAAAAAAAGCGCAAAAATCTTTCCCCAAAATCAGAGAGTACCTGCGAGAGAACCGAGCAATACAATGCACAAACCAAACACCAAACCACAGAAAAATAATCCACACATACACAAAAAATTTTGATGTGAAAAATCCTTGCGGAAAAAATCACGGGATGATTGGAGTCCAACCCTTAAGAACCTCCACTAATGGAATAAAGAGAATACACCATCTACAAGTTTCTTTCGATCCAACACGGGTCAGCACAACACTTAGGAATAGAAAACATATTATATCACGAAGATAGAATACAATGAGAAATTACCCAAAATGATCTTCTCCTCCAAAACTGCCTCCAATCCTTCTTTCTTCTTCCCAAAGTTGCAATGACACTCTTGCCTCATTTTTTCCTCTTCCTTGAGATGATATGTTATGTGTTCTATATAGGAATTAGGGTTAGGAAAATCTAATATATACCTCCTAATCCGGCAGATAATCCTGGACCGTAAGATACGATCCAAGGGTGTATAAAATACGTCTAAAATTTCGTTCAGCCCGCCGACCGATCTTGGACCAACTTCGGTTTTAAGGTTCTAGAACACCACATCGAGTTTGCCCCAACTTCGGTTTTGAGATTTTGGAACACCACACCAAGTTCGATCCGACTTCGATTTTGAGGTTCTTTAACAACACATCGAACTCGGACCGAGTTTGGACCGAGTTCGGCCCGAACTTCGTCTTCCCCTATACAGCAGACTGCTCCTCCTTCCTCCCGAGTTTCTTCGACCTCTCGAATGGCTCTCGTCGCCTCCCCGAGCTTCTCTGACCACTCTCATCGCACTCTGGGGTGTTCTCCATATAGGTTGAGAACCCCACCCACTCCAACAAATGTTTTCCTTCACAAATATGTGGAGGGGATCGTCATCCCGACGATCTGCCTGCAGTACTTAAACTTTCTCCTTGGAAGAATCTTTGTGAACATATCTGCTCCGTTGTCGTCTGTATGAACCTTATCAAGCACCGCTTCCTTCTTCTCAACAGCATCCCGTATCCAATGATACCGGGTCTCAATGTGCTTGGACCGGCTATAAAATGTCTGGTTATTCACAAGGTGAATAACACTAGGACTATCGCAATGCAAAGGATACTACTCCTACTTTAGCCCAATTTTTTGCGTCAGCTTCTTCATCCACAGCAACTCCTTACAAGCATCCATCACCGCAATAAACTCTGTCTCTATCGTCGATAAGGCAATACACTTCTGCAAATGCGACTTCCACGATACTGATCCACCAGCAAACATCATCACATAGCCCGAAGTTGATCGTCTCGTGTCTACATCTCCAGCCATATCAGCGTCGGTTTACCCAACCAGCTTCGGCTCATCACCACCAAATAAAAGTCTCCAATTGGATGTGCCCTAAAAATATCGTAGAATCCACTTGACCCCACTCCAATGTACCATTCAAGGATTTGAAGTGTACCTGCTGACTGTACCGACTGCATGAGCAATGTCTGATCTTGTATATACAATATCATACATCAGATTTTCCATGACTGAGGCATATGGAACCCGCTCCATATCTTTCTTTTCGTCCTCGATTGATGGACACTGCTCCTTAGTGAACTTAAAGTGAGCCATAAGGGGGTTACTCACTTTCTTCGACTCGTCCATCATGAAACGCTGAAGTACCCGGTAATGTACTTCTTTTGGGACAAGTGTAGCAGATTGGACTCTCTCTCTCTATCTCTCGGCTGATCTCAATCCGAAGAATAGTTTTCGCTGTGCCCAAATCCTTCATAGAGAAGGCCGCGCTCAGTTGGCACTTAAACTCTGCTATTTGGTGGTATTCTGACCCACCAACAGTATGTCATCAACATAAAGTAACAAAATGATGAAATCATCCTCGGCGAAGTTTCTCACAAAAATACAATGATCCAACGTCGTCCGTGTATAGCCATGCTCCCCCATAAATGTCTCAAACTTCCTGTACCACTGCCTCGGAGCCTGTTTTAAACCTTACAAGCTTTTCCTCAACCGACAAAAAAAATATGACTTACCCATCTCATATAATCTCTCTGGCTGCTCCATGTACAACTCCTCTTCAAGATTATCGTGGAGGAATATCATCTTCACGTCCATTTGTCGACCTCCAAGTAGAAACTGGGTGCCAAAGCTAGCACGACCGGAATAGACGACTGCTTGTCGACTAGCGAAAAGATCTCATCATAATCTATGCCTTTTGACCGTAGCCTTTAACTATCAGCCTCGCTTTGTATCGAGGGCGAGTAGCACCATCTGTCTGCTTTACTCTGAACACCCATCGATTCTTCAAAGCCTTCTTTCCCTTTGGCAAATACACCAGATCATAAGTACAGTTGGCCTCCAAGGAACTCATCTCATCCTGTATGGCCTCCATCCACTCCTGCCTGTGTTCCTCTTCCATAGCCTTTGCGAAACTTTCGGGTTCTCCCCCGTTAGTCAGTAGGACATACTCACCTGATGAGTATTTCGTAGATGGTCGACGCGCTCTATCGCTCCTCCTCAACGAAACTACTGGTGCTGGCTGTATATCTACAACCTCCTCCCCTCCAGGAACTGCCACATAGATATGCTCATCCTCTGGAGGGTCACCCTGACCACCATCAGCCGGCTGATGATCAGGGTTGGGAGCGACTCCATGTACTGGCTCTCCCATAATTGGATCCTCTACGATGTCCTATGTAAACTGCTCGAAGTGAAATGACCTTAACTCAGGCAATTCCTCAGCCTCAGAATATATCTCGGAATCCTAAGTGTTGGTCATGTTCTGATCCTCGATGAATACCATGTTCCTGCTTTTGTAGAGCCTTCTTTCCACTGGATGGTAGAGTCTATAGCCAAACTCATCCCGACCGTAGCCGACAAAGATGTACCACCTCGTCTTTGGCTCAAGTTTGGATCTCTCGTCATTCGGTACATGCACGAAGGCCTTACAACCAAACACTCGCAGGTAATTGTATAACGACACTTTGTTGTACCATACTTTGTTAGGCACATCACCCTGCAAAGGAGCACTAGGAGATAAATTAATAACATAAGCAGTTGTGTAAAGTGCCTCACCCCAATAGCTGCCTGACAAGTTTGCTTCTGACAGCAAATACCACACCCTCTTCATCAGCGTCCTGTTCATCCACTCCGCTACATCGTTGAGCTACAGTGTCTTTGGTAGATTCTTTTGGTGTCGTATCCTTTGCTCTATGCAGTAAGCATCAAAGGGACCTATATACTCATCGCCAATGTCCAATAGAACATAAAGCAGCTTCTTGCCCGTCTCTCTTTCAATAGAGGCCTGAAACTCCTTGAAAGTGGGCATCACCTTATCCTTGGTCTTTATGGTATAGACCCAAACCTTCCCAGAGCAGTCATCAATAAATGTTACAAAATAAGAAGCACCACCAATGGATTTTACCTTCATAGGACCGCAGATATCTGAGTGAATCAACTCAAGCAACGTCGGCTTTCTTGAACTTGGGTGACTTTGGAAAGACACCATTTTTTGCTTTTCTGCCAAACAGTGGGTGCACTCTCCAACTTTGTAGACTTTAGCCCTGGACTCACCTTCCTATTCACTAAGTAGCCCAAACCCTTCTCGCTGATATGGCTGAGCCGCTTGTGCCACAACACAATAGACGCATCAGTAGCTGCGTTAACCTTCTGTGCCCCCTGTGCGCTCTTTTCCATATAGTAGAGTCTAGACCTCTTGCTTCCTCTGGCAATCACCATCGAACCTGTGGAAATCTTCTACTCATTGTTCCTGAAGAGATTAAAGAAACCCTCATCATCTAACTTTCCAACCGATACTAGGTTAAAACGGATATCAGGGACATGACAGACATCTTTGAGAAGAAGAATTGCACCCATTTTTGTCCTCATGTGCACATCTCCAATGACAACCGCCTTTGACACATCTTCCTTGCCCATCTTCAACACTCCATAGTCGCCTGTTATGTAAGTATCAAATAGTGCTCTGTTATGAGATACGGGCGCTGAAGCACCTGAGTCCAACGACCAAAAGTTGTCATCGCAGGCGAGGTTCATAACTACCTCATTACCTACAATGATCACGTCGTCTCCATGTGTCGAGGCCGCCGCTGTAGTGTTCTCACTTTGCTTTCCCTTGTCGTCCTTCTTCTCTCTCTTCCAAGCAAAACATTTTTGCTTGATATTGCCTTTCTTGCCACAATAGTAACACTTCGAGTCCTGGTACCGACCCTTAGACCTTTTCTTGCTTTTGTTTCTGCCACCGCCTGGACCCCTGTTTTTACCCCTTTCGTGGCTCTCTGAAACAAGCGCCTCTTAGTGGGATGTGGATGAAGTTCCCTGAGAACATCTTCGCATCTTTTTATTCAGTACCCCGCTCTTGGCAAACTCCAGACTTACCACGCCTTCCGGAGTAGAAGCGATCATAGACACTCGTACGGTCTCCCACGAGTCTGACAATGTACATAGCAGCCATAGTCACTGAACCTCGTCGTCGAACGTAACTTCCATCGAGGATAGCTGGTCAACCACGCCCTGGAACTCACTCAAGTGATCCGTAATAGATGCCCCATCTTTATACCACAGGCCCATCATCATCCAGATCAGGAATAATTTATTTATCCCAGTTTTTTTTGCATTCAAAGTTTCTAGCTTATCCCATAGTGTCCTCGCATGCTCAATATTGGCAACGTGGTTGTACACGTTCTCGTCAACGAACTGCCTGATGTACCCACACACCTGTTTATGTTCGAAATTCCAGTCCTCTTCGGATTTGTCACTAGGTCTCTCGGAAGCAAATACCGACAGATGCAGTTTCTTGACAAATAGCAGATCCTTCATCTTTCTACTCCAGTAATGATAGTTATTATCGTTCAGGTTTACCATGCGCACCGGCTTCGCGTCCATCTCTCCTACCTGGTTTGCTTGTCAACTCTTGACACCCTTCTGAAAATTTCAGAACTGGGCTCTGATACAACACTGTTGGGAAAAAAATGCGAAAACCTTCCCCCAAAATCATAGAGTACTTGCGAGAGAACCAAGCAATACAACGCACAAACAAAATACCAAACCACAGAAAAATAATCCATGCAGACATAGAGAATTTTGTCGTCGTGGAAAACCCTTGCGGAAAAAACCCACGGGATGATCGTAGTCCAACCCTGAAGAACCTCCACTATTGGAATAAATAGAATACACCCTCTACAAGCTCCTCCCGATCCAACAATACTTAGGAATAGAAAATAAATTATACCACGAAGATAGAAGACAATGAGAAATTACCCAAAATGATCTCCTCATCCGAAACAGCCTCCAATCATTCTTTTTTCTTCCCAAAGTTGCAATGGCACTCTGGCCTCCTTTTCTCCTCTTCCTTGATGATATGTTATGTGTTCTATATAGCAATTAGGGTTAGGAAAACCTAATATATACCCCTTAATCCTGTAGCTAATCATGGACCGTAGGATATGATCCAACGGTGTATAAAATACCTTTAAAATTTCGTTCATCCCGCCGACCGAACTCGGACCGACTTCGGTTTTGAGGTTCAGGAACACCACACCGAGTTCGGCCCGACTTCGGTTTTGAGGTTCTGGAACACCACACCGAACTCGGACCGAGTTCAGTCCGAACTCTGTCTCCCCCTGTACAATAGACTGCTCCTCCTTCCTCCCGAGTTTTTTCGACCTCTCGAATGGCACTCGTCGCCTCCCCGAGCTTCTCTGACCACAGACGACGTTCGTCTCATTCTGGGATGTTCTCCACATAAGTTGGGAACCCCATTCACTCTAACACCAAGTCAATACTAAAAGGGATACTGTATATGATCTTAACGGAAATAAAATAGAGGTGCATCAAGCTGATATCAAGCCCCCTCCCCCCCCCCCCCCCCCCCTACTGTATTTGCAGACTTCTTCGGTGCCCTCAGAGCCAGGGTCTACGATGACGAGGTGAGGAAGTGGATTGCAGATGTAGGAGTCGAGAAGGTCGGAAAGAGGCTGGTGAACTCAAGAGATGGACCCCCAACATTTGAACAGCCCGAGATGACACTGGAAAAGCTCCTGGGGTACGGCAACATGCTCGTTAAGGAGCAGGAAAGTGTGAAGAGGGTGCAACTGGCCGAAAAGTACTTGAGCGAGGCTGCACTCGGTGATGCCAACGAGGATGCAATAAAGACTGGGTCTTTCTACTGATAAACCTTCAATCCTTGAGCCTTCAATCAAATTGACTTTCCCAGGATTCCCTTGGATGTCAATAGAAATGAATATTGACAGTTGCAGAAGGTTGCAACTGAAACCTATGGACATGGAAGCTGCCTCTGTTCAAACATTTTAGGACAGTTAATGGTTCTCAGGATTATTTGAAAGGCTACAAGAGAGGAAGGGGGAGACTATATCTAGCAAATAACATTGAGGAATTGTACGAATTGTACTTTCTCCAAAGGAGAGAGATCCTAATTTATGAAACTGAGATGTCAGTGCTTCGTATAATGTTGCTTCTATAAGTTTCTCTTACACTTCTCTGATGACAATTTTAGTCATTCTTTAGCCTCAAGTAAATGGTAGAAAAAAATTGTTTGAATGTTCACACATTAACAATAAGGTCTTCTCCCAAACTTTTTGGATTGGCTACATTTCTTCCATGCAAGTTGTTAGGTAATCTCTTATCTATGTCTGTTAGATTAGCAAAAGTCATTTCACTGATAAAAAAGTCGGCTTCAAGAATCTAGGTCCACCCCCAGCTCCTAGCATCTTCAAAATACAAATAAAAATAAAAAAAAGAAAAGAAATCAGCTTTAGATCATATGTTAATGGTCATGTAAGTTTGTACTTTGGATCATCTCCTCGATGGAATTTGTAGAGAACATAACTCTACAAAAATCTCAACCGTTGATGATAGATGGGATTGCCTGAAGGGCAGGTAGGAAAGAATATGAACAACAACCTGCATGAATAATATTGTCAAGGTATACTTGCCTGAATTCGTCCAACCATTGTACTACGACTGAGAGTACCATTGTCTTATTTCTAGCCAGGTCATAATTCAAGAAATTTTATTATTAAAACTGTAGATCAATTTACATATTTATTTAGATATTTGTTGTGCCATATTTATTGACGTTTCTTCATTTCAGTCTTGTACTCTTTGAATTTTTCAAAGCAATCAGACTTACGGTGCATCAAATAAATGTATCCATACCTTGAATAATCGTCAATGAATGTTGACAAAATATTCAAAGCCATCTCTAGCCTGGACAGTCATGGGCTCACACAATTCAGAATGAAACAATTCCAACAAATCTTTGGCCATATACCCCTTTGTTGCGAAAGGCCTTTTGGTCATTTTATCTTCCAAGCAGTATTCACAGACTGGAAGTGCCTCCACTTCCAAATGAACTGAAAGTTACATCTTTAACCCGTCTTTGAATCCTTGTAAGAAAAATATGCCCCAACCGTAAGTGCTAAATATATATATTTGGTTCACACAAGAACGTTATTTTCTCTTATTTAAGTTATAAGACGTATTATTTTATTTTTATAAGTTACATTGTGGATAAAATAGGATTAATGACATACAAATTATCATCTAATGCAACGGAACAGATAAAATGCTTATTTTTGCTAATTACAAATTATCATTAAAATAAATCCATTATCCATCATTAACTAGCATAGAAACATAAATCAAATTCTTTCTAAGTGAAGGTGCATAAAGACAATCTCTCAATGTCAAAGACTTATTTCTACCAAAAGATAAAAATAACATCTCCCACTACAACAACCGCTACTCTTGTAGTGTCACCTATGAACAAGAATATCTCTCCATCACTAAGTCGCCTGGTTTCCTGGAACCCCTGCAATGAATTGCACACATGATTAGTGGCTCCTGTATCTACACATCAGGTGCCGGTAGATAACACTGATAAACATGTTTCAACTACTAGTAAATGAGATATACCTTCTTTGTTCTCTTGTTTGAGAAGTGGATAGTCACTCTTCCAATGTCCTGACCCTTTGTACTTGAAACACATGCCTTTCAGCTTTTTCACAATGCCTTGAGGTCCTATGCCCTATTTGCTAAATTTTCTTATTTTTGAATATTATTCTTCTTATTACCGCCTTTCGGCTTAGAAGTAGAAGCCTTTTCAATCACATAATTATTACCATTCTGCTTAATTAGAGCCTCAGTATCCAGTAATTCTTTCGCAAGTTCTTCCAAACTGTACACCATGTTGTAGTTAAGGCAAAACATGTCAAAACTTTTAGGCAGAGTCCTGAGAATAATATCAACCTAGGTTTCTGCATCGATTTTAGCTCCAAGGATCTTCATCTTATTCAGATGACCCATCATATCGACCTTCTTCGTTTCAGCCATGGTCGTATTCATCAAACTCTTTATAGCTAACTGCCTAGCTGCCCTACTCTGATGTCCGAAGAGTTTCTTGAGATTGTATATCATATCATAAGTTATGGCATGGCCTGATGCTGATGTTGCAGCACATTTGACATAGATGCCAGAATGTAACACCGCGTCATCTCATTTTCCTTGATCAACTTCTTGTAAGCCTCTTTGACCTCTTTATCAGAATTAACATCAGACTTAGGAGGACGTTTCTCATGGAGTACATATTTGTACTCTTCAGTAGTTAAGACAATATCCAAGTTACGTTTCCAGTCAATGTAATTAGGGCTAGTAAGTTTGTTTTCTTTAAGAATCACCATAAGTGGACTGAATGAACCCATTTTTGAAATCCTGAGAATCACATAAATAATAATTATATAGGACAAACACTTTTTGAACTAAATAAATATTGATTCCTCAAAACAATAATAAAAAGTTCACCAGCACCTTAAACACCATAAGTTTAGTATGCCACGATAGTGTGGACGTATACCAATTCAACATTTGTCCAAGGAGGTTTTCCTATTAATTTTACTATCATGTCAACCTAACTTTATGACAAATAAAGTTAATTTGTTTGTCTTTGATTTGGTCCTACAAATAATAGCAGTGACTCTGATGGGAAGGATTCCATTATTTGTATCTAAGTGTACACCATTACTTAATACTAAGTCAATTACTTCCAATAATTATCCCTAAAGAAATTTGAAGTGGTGATCCATCATTAGAGTCATCCGATATAGAGGAAGGCATTAAAGCCAACAAGTATAATTACATCACCTACAAATCAGTAATGGAGACCATATAATTTATACTGAATAAATTCCCTTTCACACTTAGTTATTTAACAAAGAGAGTTTTTCTACTAATTTACATATGTCCATGTTGTCCATTATTAATTAGTTTATAAATAACATCCATATAATAATAAACATGCATAAGAGAATAAGCAAATATAAAAATAAATAAAAAATAAATATCCAACTATTATGGCAATATATCATGCTTCTTCCTCAAATCCCGAATCTAGAGACATCTGTCTTCCTCCTTACTGTTAAAAAATAACATCTTGTTTCGCATCAGAAATAACCACCCCCGCCATCACGATAGATTATTTTTTTTTTAATTACATCAATCCTATGACTCCCCAAGGAGTTTACACATAATCTAGATTGAACAAAATTAAATAAATAAGCACGATCAACCCTCATGATTTTAAATAAATCTATAAAAAACAACAGCCACAACATGCCGTGGGTTTAAATTACAGAAACAAAACATGCATTCAGACCATAATAGTTGGATCTAAGTTGCCTGTAAAACTGAGTTAGAACAGATTTACATCTATCGACTATTTTTTAATGCGTGTTTTATTCGACAACATGGATTTATCAATCGATACTCAGATCCAAAACCTGCTATAATACCAATTGATGGTAATGAAGATCCCCAGGACCGTAGATTGATGTGCATATCGATCGATAAAAGATTAACAGGTTTAATACGTTGTCTAACCCTTCAAAGGAGAAAAGTAGGATTCATGAATTAAACCTGAAGTAACGAAAAGAAGATGAAGATTTTTAACATCGACTATCAGTTAGCGACCCCAAGATCTTCTACATATATTCCTTCCTCGGGATGAACGTCGTGTGGGCGATGATCTTCCAACCTTTCCTTCTCCTTGGTTGACATCTCTTTCTCTCCTTACGTGAAAACGATTTTTGAGAAAGTTGTTCTTTTCTGATACATTATGACGACCAGAGAATAAAGTATATATATAGGCTACGGTAGGGACCATAAGGATAAATTTGGGTTAGATCTCCTAAAGATCTGGGTATCCCATGTTCAGCCCAAACACAAAAACCAGACCCGTTAACAATAGCTCGGTCCACCAATGAGCTATTGTTGCACTACCTTCCTAATCACAAATAACGTTTATGAGCTCCTTCTTATTATATGTCTGTTCGTCTCCCCATGTTAAAATATTGAATGTACGTCGATGAAATTAAGTTACTGACAACTATATTGATCGACATATTTTATCCTTAAGTAGTACCACTCAATTTTATTTGTCATGTCAGATATAATCTACCTACAGGGTTTACATGACAATAATTATGAGTTCCTTGAGGGGACATCATAAACCCGACGTATCGGGACATAGATTCTTTTTATAATCAACAACTCATCATACACAAAATGCTATTTCCCAATTCATAAAGGTTGTTGACCTATAATGAATCTCACTCTTTTATGAGTCAAAGTAATGTACACTGTATATATGTCTGCTATTATATCCGGATTAAGAGCAAAACATCCATAACACTACCAAAATGATTCAAATCAGCGACGAATTTAGCGACTCTGGACAACGTTGTCGCTCGTATTATTGAAATTAGCGACAAGTTTTAAAAATATTGCAATATGTCGCTATCAGCGACTTTCTAAGACATTTAGCAATGAACTTTAGTATTATGAAAGATGACGTCACCAACAAGTTGCTAAACATCGCTATATTTTTAGTAACAGCGACGGTTAGCGACTCCATACCTTATATGTCGCAGTATATTAAATTTTTTTAAGACGTTTACCGATGTTTGGTATTGACGTCGCTAAATTACTTAATATAGGGTTCCCTGGTCGGTTTGACTTTTTATTTCTTCCCCCCAAACTATATATTTCCTACCCCCAGTCAATTCCAACGACGACCCACCCTCCCCCGGTGACCCTCCCGACGCCCGACGACCCACTTGCCCCAACTCGATTCCCTCAGTGACCCTCCCTTGCCCCTATCCTAACACAGGTGACCCCCAGACACGGCCTTTTTGCCCCAGTGACCCCAGACGCGACTCCTTCCCCTTCGGCGCAGCTGACCCCCTCTGACGTGGTCCTTCTCTGTCGACTCCTCTATCAGGCGCTCATCCTCCCTTCCTTTCCGCTCGATAAACCCTAACCCAGACCTGGACACAAGTAGGACACACACACACACACTGGACACAATCAGGACACATTGACATACACAGGACACAACCCTAACCCTGATATATAGACCCGAATATATGGACACACACACAGGACATAACCCTACATGACATAATTTGTACTAACACGAACATGATATTAGTAGTTTAATATCTTGGTACAAAAATACAAAACCCTACATTACATGATTCGTACTAACATGGACCCGAACACATACAGGACACATGAACTCTAACTATGATATAGGTTGTTTGATATAAATTTGGGTATGTGTTTTAGTCAAGATATTGTGTTTGGGTATAGGTAGTACCTTGTATGTGTGTCAAGTATAAGCGAGTCCACGTATTCCTTGTGTGTGTGTGTGTGTCAAGTATATGAGAGTTTCCAAGTGAGAGGTGTGTATGTGTATATGTTTGAGTGAGGGATGAGTGAGCTAGTGAGGATTAATAATCTATATAGATAGATACATATATAAGGGTATAAAAATATACAGTTATAGAAGTAGGTATAAATATGTGTTGAGTGTCAAGAGTGATTGGACTAGAGTGTATGTTGGTACCAAGATACAAGTGTCAAGTATAGTTACTGTCATGGGTATTTGAAACTGTATCCTAGTGTCAAGATACAAGAGAGTATAAATGTAAGATTGTATACCATGGTATGTGATATCCACATGATACAAATTACCTAGAGTGTTATCAAGACATATGTGTATATTCGATACTCCGAAGTCAAGTGTCCATGCTAGCCCTTGTCTAAAAAATAAATTTATATCTGTAAGCCTTCTTGAAGCTTTTAGAGTTCTACCAATTTTCGAAAAATTGTAGAGAAGACAAAGAATGCATCAAAGTGTCCATTTCAGATTTTTTGGAAATCTGGTATAACTTTAAAAGCCTAAAAAAAACTTAAAGATACAAATTTATTTTTCAGAGAAGGGCTGACAATGAACACTTTACGACACCTTTTTAAAATCAGAGTTGTTCACATGTTTACTAGTTTTTGGATAGTCATTGTAAAACCCCTTATTTTTCAGGATTTTAAAAATAAATTTTTTGAAATTTTCTGGATTTTTCGGTAATTTTTCACTAATTAAAATTAAGGTATTTTAGAATTAAATAAATTTAAATATTTTTAATAAATATTAAAATATTATGAAAATTATATTTTTTGGTGTAAAATAAAATCTTAGACATAAGTTTTTATAAAACCCTAAATAAACCAATATAAACCAAAATAAACCAACATAAACCAAAATAAACTCGATTTATTTCTGAACCAAACCAACCCAGACCGGCCCAAAATTTTGAACCGGACCCAATCCTTATTGGGTCGGATCCGGACCCGTTAGCCAACCCGACCCTCTGACCCGACTCGAACCCGTTACCTATCAGATCGGGTCGGATCCGATTCTAAAACCTGACCCGACCAGACCCGCCTACCCACCCGCTACAGTGAAACTCTAAACCCCTCGTCTCACCGCCGCCGGCCGACCAACCACCTTCTCTGCCTCCCCAACGGCTGCAACCAACACCGGCCGTCGCCCCTATAAAACCTTGCTACCACTGCTTCTCCACCACCGCAATACCACCATCTCACTCGTTGCCCTCCGCCACACCGTCAACCCCGGCCACCTAGCTCCCCTGCCTACAGCCGTCAGCGCCGAGCAGCCGCTGCTCTCCCCGAGCCCGCCACTGTCTCCACCGCCACCCTCTCCGCCCCGAGCCTCCGCCGAGGACCCCCGAGCCCCGCTGTCCCCGTCATCTACCAACACTTCCATCCCCCGGTGCCACCGCCACCAGAGCCGACGTCCTCGGCCGACCTCGACCCAGCCACCAGAGCCGATGTCCCCGGCTGACCTCGAGCAGCAGAAACCCTAGCAGCCCCGTCGCCATGTTGCGTCACGCCGCCTCACAGAATCACGTGTTTCAGTCTTCTTCGGAGCCCTGTTTAGGTGCCTGTATCTCTCTCCTCGTTGCCCTATTTTCTGTTTCGTCTGCTGTGATGCGTAGACTGTGTGACCCTCTTGATACCTGTGCAATTTGCTCGGGGTATCGCGTCCTGTGGCGATCGCGAACTGTGACCCAAAATCAGGAAAATATTTGCCTTATTTTTTCTCGGAACTAAGTGCGCCCCGCTAAACGGGACGACTTGGTCATATGCAGACTTCACCGAAAGGTGCACACCGTTAATACGTGACGTATGGGATTTGACAGATGTTGATTTGGATATGAGTGCACACCGGAATCAACGAGTATCCGTCGACAACGCCCCGTATCAGCCCTGCTCTAGAACTCGTTATAACTTTGTGTACGCACATCGTATCAAAACGAAACTTATATCATCAGACTTATAGTAATATGCTGGTCCTGTGACCCAAGTTTGGTTCGAATATGAGAACATTGAGAAAATCGCGTATCGTGGGCCCTACGGCTCCACTTGACGGGCGATTTTGTGATCGGCTCATCGGAATCCAGTTCTGGACATTTTATTGGGTTCGTATCATCATTCTGGACTTGTGAACACTAAGTTTGACGAATTTGGAGAACATTGTCTCTGCCACATGTGGACCCCGTTTTGACCAGAAACTGTCATTTTTGCCCCTATGTCCAAATTGGACTCATGGACAGGCAATTCTAGCTATTTGATATATTCTGAACCTGATACGTTTATTTCAGCAACCGAAGGAGTACTTACAGATCTCGGTGATATCAGAGCTACAGTTGGAGCCAGAACCCCATGCAAGTGTACCTTACCAAACATGTAGTACTTGCTTCATATTATTGTCTTGATTTATTTATATGATGTACATGCTTAACCTAGGACCGTATGATATTACTTAGCGTCCGAATAATATTCGGGTGTCAACACTGTATGCAGAGTTGTGTAATGTCACCTAGAGATGGATATCGAGACCCTATATATTCTCGTGCTTGCATTATCAAGTACGTCATGCCTCTGGACACCTGACACTATTCATGAGACAGAATTTTCCTAAGATATTCATGGTGATTCTGTATAGGTTATAGGTTTCATGACATATACTTTATGCTTAGCTATAACTTATTGCATCAGTTAGAGGTCATGATCCTGTGTGACATGGACATGAGACGTCGTGGACATGAGACGTATGATTACATTCGGTGGGGAGAGACACACAGGCTACAGGTTTATTATATTATGACGTCATCGTAGTCTCACTTTGAGCTAGACAACTGCATGATATCACTACTACCGGTTCTCCGACACAGAGCTTGTAGTAGTCTCAGCCTGAGTTCTAGTGATGCTCTCATTTTGCATATCACTTAGCTGGTTATATAGTTTACCCTATTATTTCATTTATTATTGTACTACATTTATTATGGCTTAAGTTATTCTTGTACCTTGCTATGTCCCCTGAGGACCTGGATCCGGATTATGTCCCCAGGAGTAGCATAGGTGATCTATCCTGAGGTATACGGGACAGGAGCATTAGCAGGAGCAGAAGCAGGAACAGGAGCAGGTACGGGAGCAGTACCAGATCCAAAAGACGAGTGATCGCCGAGAATTTCTTCTGAGTATATGATTTATCCATACTCAGTAATTGTAATTGTTTACTCTTATTTCTTGTCATTTGACTATTGTATCAGACTTATTATTGGGTTGTTCCCTGATTTGCTTTATTGAGACTTGATGATGATTATATTTCATTTTGCTGATATTGATGTATTCATTTCTATGGATGAAATTAGTATATTAGACCCTTATTGTTGTATTACAGCTTAAGTATACCCTGATGGGTCCATTAAATTGGGTTTGCCCATCGGTGTGTGCTGCTGGCCATTGTCACATGGCTAGTCCCTCGATATTTTAGGACTGGGCATGACAGTCACGAATTATAAAACAAATACTCATGAACCATGATATAGATACTCACACATCACAACTCGAATACTCACGTATCAATAAGAGTTATTACTTACTTTTATGAATATGTGTATCCATCTTTGCATCCATTAGAATAATATACTTGAACAATGTCTACTAATCTTTTTCTAAGTATATAGAAATGGATCTAAATTACTACATGCGTCATCGTTCGTGGATATACAACCGTCATCCTGATGACATGTGCGGTACGCAGAATAAATTCATACAGGTGGTGGAATAGTTTTTGCAGTTCACCAAGGCGTTCCCTCAGTACATGGACGGTACCAAAATTAAGTGTTTGTGTGTGAGATATCGCAACTTGAAATATCACTCAGAAGTGGATGTGATATATCATTTATACTCGAGGGGTATCATGTCGAATTACTATCAGTGGATCTCATACGGAGAACTTGTATCTTTAGCATCGAAACCAGAGCCTTATGTGGAGCGGTATATGGGTGTCCACAACCACGCGGATTACGACGACGGGTGCGTGAATATGGTTTTCGACATTATCGGACCTAGTTTTGATTCGGACAATCATGATGTAGATGAGGAGGCACCGAATGTCGATGCTACAAAGTATATAGAGTTACTGAAGAATTCAAGAACTCTATTATATCCTGGTTGTGAGGATCATTCACCGTTGGAGGTGGTTACAAGACTGTTGAGCATCAAGTCCAATTTTAATATATCGCAAGAATGCTACAACCGACTGATAGAGTTAATTATAGAGATCTTGTCGGTGGGTGCTAGGTTACCTAAAGACTTCTACCAGTCTAAAAGTATGGTAAGATTGCTCTGGATGGGATACGAAAAAATTAGTGCATGTCACAACGGGTGCATGTTGTACTACAAAGATGACAAGGATGAAGATGTGTACAGATTTTGTGGTATTGATTGCTACAAGGCAACTGGTACATGAAGGTCTGTTGGTGCAAGAAAGCCGACTGATTCGATGTACTGCTTGCCTTTAACGATGCGGTTGTAGAGGTTGTTTACGGTGAAGGAGATTGTGAAAAACTTAAGGTGGCACAAACGAGAACAAATTAAAGGAGTGTTGGATCACCCATCCGATGGAGAAGAATGGAAGCACTTCGATCGAGAGTATCCCAAATTTTTTTTAGATCTGCGTAATTTAAGATTGGGTCTCTCCTTCGACAATTTTACCCATTTGGACTTTCGGGCTCTCAGTATTCGTACTGGCCTGTGATCGTCACCCCGTACAACCTATCGCCTTGGATGTTCATAAAGACTCTGATTATGTTCTTAACTATCATTATTCTGGGTCCGAATAATGCAAAGAGGAACATTGATGTGTACTTGGAACCGTTGATAGATAAGTTGAATCAACTGTGGAAAGTAGGCGCCAACATGTACGATGTTTCAAAAAAGCAGAATTTTCAGATGAGGGCAACACTTATGTGGACCATTAATGACTTTTTGGCTTATGGCATGTTATCAGGATAGAGAACTCATGGTAGTCTCTTATTTCTGTATTGTATGGATCGCACTAAGGCTTTTCGTTCAAAACACGAAGGAAAACTGTGCTTCTTCGATTGTCATCAACAAATTCTACCGTCGGATCATCCATTCTGGAGGAACATGAATGCATTTTATGCCGGCGTTATGAAGAAGGCAAATCCACCTCCAAGGTGGCCCAGAGACATGATATGGAAAGAGGTTAAAGATTTACCAAGTGTTATCGAAGAGCCTACTAAGGGGTACAAGTGCGATGGATTTGGTCACACTTATAACTGGACGAAAATGAGCATATTCTGGGATCTACCATATTAGACCACCAATCTGATGAGACATAACCTTGATGTCATGCATATCGAGAAGAATGTGTTTGACAACATAATTAATACTGTGATAGACGTAAAAAGGAAGACGAAAGACAATCCCATGGCCAGGTTGGACTTGGAAGAAATATGCAGACGTCTTATGTTACATTTGATAGAGGAAGGGAATGGGAATTATAAGAAGCCTAATGCAATTTTCTTACTGGACAAGGAGGATAAAAGGAGACTTTGTAGGTGGATTCATGGGCTAAAATTTCCAGACGGGTACGTATCGAATATGAGAAGATGCGATGACCCGAAGGAGAATAAACTGACGGCTATGAAGAGCCTTGACTATCACGTATTCATGGAGAGGTTAATTCTAATTATATTTTGAGAATTCTTACTGCAGGTAGTTTGGGATCCATTGACTGAGCTTAGCATATTCTTCAGGTATTTTTGTTCTATAAATTTGATCGTCGATCGTCTAGAAAATCAAGAGAAGAATATTGCGATAACACTGTGCAAGATTGAAAGAGTGTTCCCTCCTGGATTCTTTGACTCCATGGAGCATTTGTCAATTCATCTTTCCTACGAGGCACGTATTAGTGGGCCTGTTGATTATTGGTGGATGTACCTGTTTGAGAGTCAACTGAACCACCTAAAGAGAAAGGTGAAAGTGCATGGGTCAAGGGTTCTATTTGTGAAGCCTATGTTCTTGAGGAGATTACAAACTTTTGCTCGATGTATTTCAAGCCGAATGTTTCTACTAATAGAACAAGAGTTCCCAGAAACGACGATGAATATCAGGAATCTAATGATACAATACTGAAAGTATTCAATGCTTTCGGTAAGCCTTCGGGCAAAATGAATAAGAGATATCTGAATAACGATGAGCTAAGGGCTGCTCAGTTGCATATATTACTCAACTGCGATGAAGATAAAGTGGAGAAGCTAGAGGGATAAGTAATTAATACATCAAACGTTTAAGTAATCTTAATGTAATAGTATAAGCTAATATTATTAAACTAATCGTGTGATTTTTTAATTTTTTCAGCATATTTAATGATGAGGCAAGGTCGATGAGACCATACATTATAGATGAAGAAGTAGAACAAGAAATTAGACTTCAATTCCCTTTTTGGTTGAGTGCATATATAAGGATCTTTTTATGTATGCTAATTAACATAAAGTTGAACTTAATATCGTTTTCTTGGTATTTAGGTCGTTCGTCCCCACACAACACTCGAGGATGAGTCTATTAGAACTCTAGCCAAGGGACCAATTTATGTCGTCAAAATCTGGCCAAGCTACTGTGTGAATGGGTTTAGGTTCAAGTCAGCAAAAGCCCCGATAAGAGAAAGCTTCTTGGATCTTGATTCTACAAAAAATAGTTGTTTGTGTATCAGATATTCGAGCAACAAAGATGTCGATCCAGGCAATAATTTCTAAGGCGTCTTACGAAAGATTATGGAGTTGACATATAATTATGGAATAGAGCATGCTAAGATCGGGTTATTCAGGTGTGATTGGTTCAATCCGATCCAAGATCAAGGTTGGAAAATAGACAAGCATGGTCTTGTGGATATAAACTACCGGCGTCGATATCAAGGCTATGAACCATTTGTCCTATCAAGTTAGGCTCAACAGATTTACTTCATAACTTATCCTAAACGGAAAACAACGGGGATGGACTGGTGGGCAATATATAAGACAAAAGCTAAAAATACCTTTGACGTTAACGAAATAGCTTATCAGGAGGATGAGCTACCTATTGTAACAAATATTGTAGATATGGAGTCAACGGAAGTTCCTTATTGTAGCGCCCCGCTCCGCGTAGGCGCTATGTACAAGTAATATCGTCTTGCTTGCTCGAACGGAAGTCTTCTCGGAGAGTTCCCGACCGATTAATCAATGTGAGTGGGCAGAACTATATTCTCTGATTCTTGCACGACTTAATAATGAATCTGAGTTTTTGAATGCTTGATTGCTTATGATGATTGTTTCATAAGAAGAATGATAGAACCAACTTAGCTTGCTTAATAAGAGAATTTATATAGCTTGTCATTGAAATAAATCTGCTTGCTTGCCTAACTAGATAACTGGAAATGCTTGTCTGATATTTGATAGAACCATTGCTATGCAAAGGAGATATGAGAATCATTGAATGCTTAGTCACACGGACACCGCTAGTGAACGAACCCTGCCATGCTAATAAGAAAGAGTAAAAGATTGGTTGTACTTATTCTTGATATCGTATGCTAGACTGGAATACTTGAATGCTTGTCAAGAGATATAATTGCATACTAGATTTATAGAACTATTCTTGCTTGTTACTTGGTTTAAGAGTTAGCTTTCTTGAATATGTTTCATTATTTGGCTTGTGATGAGATAGAACTTGGTGAATGGCATAAACTTGTGCATCTAGACTAATAGTCCACCCTGAGGCTTAAAAACCTTACTTACGGGGGAGGGGGGGTGTGGCTATTAGGCAAGTGTATTGAGAGAGTGAGCTTCGGCTATATGGACTTGATAGATGTGTTTGCTTGCTTGTTTAGGATTATGTGCATTATCTGGTATTGATAGGAGCTTACATTTACGTATTTTGTCAGGACAACTTGTGCACAAGGTCATCTCTCGAGCGTTTCCTGGGGCATTGGGATCGTTCGGCCTAGGAGAGATCTAGATACCCTGAGGCTTAAAAACCTTACTTACGGGGGAGGGGGGTAGACCCATCTATTAGTGAGATTGGCTTGTATGTCCCAACTGCTAATCCCGTTGAGGGGACCATCATATAGTTAGGGTGCATGCTAGGCTAGCCTTCTTACATACCTAACTGTTTGATGCAGGGACGAACAGGAAACTAGAGAACTGTATACATTATGTTATGCAAATTGCTGCAGGGATAGCCGCTCGGCCGTGGGTAAGAAATAAAATAAATTTATGTATAGCATGCTTGTTCATTTAGTCTGCATCGTTGAGTTTCTGATAATGCTTCATGTATTCGCATTGGTTGGACAATGACTATTAGAGCAGAGCTGAACCTCGGTCACAGCAGCTAATAGTATCAGAATATGAGTCATTGGTTAGCTAGATTACCGCTACCGTTCCTGAGCTTCTTGGGGACCGAAATCATATAGATATGCTGCCTTAATCGCTTGAATGAATGATAGTCCACTTGATATGCTTGCTTTGATTTGAGGTGATCAGTTTGCTAGATAAGCTTTGTACCAAAGAGTTAGATTGATTTCATAATACATGTTGCGCACTGCACGATGAGAAGACTCTCCCTCATATGTTGCTTGAATGCTTGAGTATCGAATATGCAAAACTGGTTTCCAACTTGTGTTTTCAAAAGATGTAATCTGACTAGTTCTGAGCTGCATAAAAAGAACTTAGGGAAAACTAGCAAGATCACTAGTAATGCAATATTTTGCCACATAATTACTTAGTGTGGGTTTCAGAGGGTATAGCTTCTGTTCAGTGGTTTATACTCACCAGTACTTATAAAGTGCTGACCCATCAATAATTTGCTTGTTCTCAGGTGCTTGTTCGTCTAAGGAAGCGATAGCCGTGCCTCATCCCAAGGAACCCAAGATCTGGAGTCGATGCCTTGAGCCTTATCGAGTTAAGCTGCTTTTATATAGAGGGACATAATGTATGGAACGATGTCATTATAATCGAGAGAAAGAGTTCTTGAGCGAACTGTAACCTCGGCCATGTGCCACTTGTAACACTTTCGATTTTCAATAAAAGATCCTGTTTTCATATGCCATTGTGTTCTTTACTTTTCTTCAATATATGTGTATCGCTGCTTCAGTATTGAATAGCTTACTTGCCCTTGTATCAAAGCTTTGGCCTCGTGCAAGCGCATCTTAGGCTTGCACGACATCCCGTGTGAGGACGATCGGTTCCGTAGGGACCATAGCGAGGACGAACGGCCCTGCGGGACATACGGAGCTAGAGGGGTTGCATACGGCCATGAGCGACCCACTTGTGAGGATCCATGCGGCACAGGATTTCCTGAGCTGGTCGATAGCGGAAAACACATCTAGGGTGGTATCGACCATGGATTCATATAATGCTGGAATACTAGCATTGGAGCAGATACGTCCTCCTGGTCTGCCGGCATCGACACCGCCTCCATCACTGCCTCCTCCACCGACATCGGTGACGCTTTCACAGGAGTAGTATGTTTTCCTTCTATCCCAGATGTGCGACGGGCTCCTCCTGATCAGTAGTAGTCCTTGTTTGGATATGTTTTAGTGTGTTTGTGTGTATTGGCCCATTCTTGGGTCTTTGATATATTTATTTCATACTTTTTGTTATATTTTGAGATGCATGTGACTCTTATTTTAAATTTATTTATCTACTTCTTGGGATATATTTAGTATAATATAACTTTGTAGATTTCTTTCTATGTGAGTTTAGTTTATTATTCGTATTAACTATACACAAAAAATATATCATTGTTGAGTGTTCCACCGAAGGGGTCGGCCAACCTAGGAAATTCAACTGAGGATTGCTCCGGGTCTATTTATATAAACTGTGATTTTATAACTGCAGGTAGAGTTTGTTGAAAATTTTTTACAAACTGTACCCAAAAATTGGACATTAGCCGTGGGTACGTCCAGCCTACGCCGCAACATCGGCCGCAGAACGTTGTCTACGTCTCAATACTACTAAACATAACTCACAAGATAACCTGTCAATGATCTCAACTCCATAAGGAGGACAATGAATAAATCATTGATCAACAATTCATAATATACTCAATCATAATATCTATAGGAAGTAGATGGCACGATAAGATATAAAAGATAAGGAAGTACCGATATAAGTCAAGCGCAACAACCCAAATACAACAATAATCTAGAGTCTAGCTATCCCAACATAAATAGTCTCAACAATATTATAATCCAAGTCTCAAGTTTAGAATAAATAAATACAGAGATATCTACACCAAGAAGCTGTCTAAACGACTGCGGGTGGTGTCTCCTCTAAGGAGAGTGACTCCTGTAGAATCTCCGGTATGTAGTCTCCCTCTACTCCTGGGCCATAGTGAGTAGGACAAAAATTCTCAAGGTCCTCGAAAAAATATTATCCAGTCAGGATTGGAGCGAAGCATAAGCACTAAACAACAGTTTTAATTATATTGACAAAAACTATAAGACAGTGTAAGGAAATACATAATGAAGAAATACTGGAAAAGTAAGAAATACTGGAGAAACATGTAATCAGCAATATTACTAACTAGCAATGAACATATATATGTGAATGCTAGAAATGAGTGAACTAGAATAAAGAAATAGAAACTCTAGCTAAGTGTTATGAAATATCAGTTTACTATGTGATCGGCTTGGGACTATATTGGCTATGATAAATGTGAGGTCAGGCTAACCATCTGGTTAGCTATGATGCGAGCAATAGTCAGGCTAATCATATATAACAGGCTATGAGGCATGTAAATGGTCAGGCTACACTCTACGTGATATGTGGGGTGAGCTATGATGTATGTAAGTGGGGATTATCAAATAATCTTGCTAATATTTTCTCTTCCCCAGCTTGCACGATGGATTCCAATCACGACTTCTCATGACAGGTATCTATGATACTAGCCCGTGTATCCTAAGTGTCAGAATCAATTATACACTACAACTAGAATCATAGTAATAATCAACATAATAAAAACTGTCAGAGAATATACTCGCCTGTGGTCCTGAGCACGGAATGAGGATCGATGTCCAAGATGGAATAAAAAAGACCTAGATATCAAAATATCAAAGTTAAAAGGTAACCTGAAGTAATAAACAGGTTTAACTAGCTCCATGTTAGACTTATAGGTCCAATCTAGGTCAATACCAGGGTTAATCTAGGCATTACTAGTCATTTCTATATCATGTTAGTCTATACTTAGGCATTATCTAAATAACTAGTCATTATGTAGCTATACTAACTATTTGTACTAAGTATCTATATTACACTAGATTATAACAATATTCTAGAGTCTAGTTGGTTATAATTAACATTATTAGGCACTACCATCATATGTAACAGTATATATATATATATATATATATATATATATATATATATATATATATATATATATATATATATATATATATATATATATATATATATATATATATATATTACTTGCTATCTATACATTCTAACTACTAACTAACTATTAGTAACTAGTATTTTAAACTAACTGTTACTCTTAACTATTCTAACTTAAGCAAATATCCAACTCAATTAATACTCAAATACCCTACCTGAACCGAATCTGAAACCGAACTGATACCTTGTTATTGTGCTGATACCGCACAGTAAGGCTCCTCGAACACACACTCTACCCCATGTCTGGATACTTCAGTACCATTGGCAAACTAATACACCCATTCATCACAGTATCCACAGATACCCAAGATACTCAAACATATCCACCAAAAACTGAACCTAACAAGGATATCCAGGAACTCTACAAATCATAGCAGCAACATGTAGAAACATCAACAGTATACCCTAGTGTCCCGACACCCCTCCTCACTGCACTCCTATACAACCTCACTCGAATTTCTCACACAGTGAAGTCCAAACTTGATTCATCCCCATCTACACTTACACACTAAACTAACTAACACTAGTTCACATTTAAACTTAGGAAGCAACATAAAAAATATTTGATACCCATATAAAGAAATCTGTAAATAGATGCAAATTTGCTACTGATACCCACATATACCAAGGGCCTGTTTGGCTCATTGAAAGTGAGGTGTAATTCCCAACAAAATTGGAAAGTCTACTGAACTTGGCCCAGTAAATACCAAAATATATGATTTACTTAAAAGTATGGGCAGTAGTATGGAAGCAGAGAATGAGCTGCAAACCAGTATGGCAATCGTTGGTTCCTTCAGTGATACTGCTACTGTAGAGTTTCCCCTTGCTCCGATACTACTCAATGCACACCATGATGCTAAATTGCAGTGATCATCACCACACCTCCCTCGGGCTGCTTTGATGACCCATGTACCGATGTACTGCTCGAGCTCCCTGAAGCCACTGTCAACCCTCTTACTCAAACAACCACACACATACCTCATAACACAGACACATACATAACATACCTACACATATACATCTAACACACTCACTCACTGATACACTAAACTAAACTCACTAATACACTAAACTAAACTCACTGATACACTACTGAACTGATACCTCACTCGAGTGATACCTCACTCGAGTGATACACTGATACACACAGGGGAACCAAATACCCTAACTTCTTACACATTGACACATAGCATCTCAGGAACCCGATCCTCACACACAGACACACAGTATAAGTGCATAAATAGATCACATATCATTGTAGCACAACATAAATCACCCACAACTCCTCACATCACGATCCCCCTCGAACACTGGTATACTGATGCACAGTATACACTGGACTGAGGAACCCGATTCCCATGTAACAACCCACATCAATACATATACATTAATACGTTTATTTACATATATATACTCATTTATATATATATATATATATATATATATATATATATATATATATATATATATACCCAAAACATATAAATTAGAGCATATAAATAGGAATACTTCCTATTAAACATTTTATCAAACACCTAGTGTGCATACATCTAGGATACTCTTGAGACACCATAAACCTTCATGTATAAACCCCAAATATACTACTAACATCTATATATACCATATAAATATAAATATGTATATGATTAGGGTTATAAAAACTAGGGAAAATGCATCATAAAAACCAGAACTCCCAAATTTATATGACACCATGAAGGAATCATCAAGTAGACCAATAGAGACTCATGCTCTCCCTTAATAGCTTTTCCTACATCAATGGGTGGGCTCCTAATGGCCAAACAAAAGATTAAAATAGAATATAAAAGAGGGTTTCCAGATTTTAACCTATTGGGAGATAAATTTCCAATGTAGCTTCTTCTTCTCCAAGACTCCATGTGCTCAAGATTCTAGGTATCTTTTAATGAGGAAAGAAAGAAGGATTTGAGGTTCAAAAATCTGAAATTTGTTTGAGGGAAAAAAGGGTTTTCTTGGGGTCTATTTCTAGGGTTTCTTCATGAGTCATAAGTGGCTTTGAGGGAGGCTCTCTCTAGATTTATAGGGCCGGCCACAATATAGGGTTAGGGTTTGGGTAATGCATAATGTCTCTTTTGCCCTCAATGGCTTATCATGAAGAACTATTTAATAAGGGGTTTATTCTCAAGTGTTCACTAGATGCTAATTAATAGCATAAGCAATAGTCTAGTTAGGTTAAATGTTAAATCTAAGAAAGGTCCATGGTTACAACAAGTCTAGTTTATTAATCCATGTTATTTATGAATATAATATAATATGTATATTACCTATCATGAAATTATCAACACAATAATATTAATATGGTCAATGATAATAAAGCCCCTACTACAGAAATGAGGTAGTGACAAGTCTACCCTTCTAAAATTTTTTTTTATCCTCGAAATAAAACTAAACTAGCACAAGAATACAATTAGACAATAAGAACTATACCTCAAGTCTCGAAGAGATACGGGTACTGCTCGCGCATTTTATTCTTCCTCTCCCAGGTTGTCTCACCTGGAGAGTGATGTATTCATGCAACACCAACCAAGAGAATAGTCTGGTTCCGCAATACCTTCTCCCTACGATCCAAAATCTTTATGGGCTGCTCAGGATAGCTGAGAGTCGGACCAACCTCGATCTCCGAGTGATCTAGTACGTGACTAGGATCTACCACGTACCGTCTCAGCAGTGACACGTGGAACACATCATGTACTCCCTCTAGTGCAGGCGGCAAGTCTAGTCTATAAGCCACTTCACTGATCCTCGCAAGAATATCGAAAGGTCCGATGTACCATGGACTAAGCTTCCCGCCTCCACTGAAGCGAATCGTGCCCCGTGTCGAAGAAATTCGTAAGAAGAAAAGATCGCTAACCTAGAACAAAAATAGCCTGAACATGCAATCTAAAATAAAATAATCACAAGCAAAAAAAATAACTAAACCTATACCTCAAACTCCAAGGGTCTACGGTGGCTGTCGGCCCAATGTCGCTGTCTGTCCTGCGCCACTCGAAGTCCGCCTCTGATGAGTTTCACCTTTTTCACTGCATCCATGACCATCTTTGGTCCTAACAAGGCTCTCTCTCTGACATCATTCCAAGATAACAGTGTACGACACCTCCGTCCATATAGATCCTCGAATGGTGATACCTCACTACTGGCCTGGTAGCTGTTGTTGTAAGCAAACCCTACCAGGTGTAGATGATCCTATCAAGAACCTTCGAGATCTAGAACACAAGTGCATAGCATATTCTCGAGAGTCTGAATAGTCCTTTCAGACTGTCTGTCTGTCTGGGGGTGATATGCGGTACTGAACTTGAGCTGAGTGCCCAAGCTAGCCTGCAAACTCCTACAGAAGTGGGAAGTAAAACGACTATCTCGATCCGAGAAAATGCTCACAGTAACCCCATATAATCTGACAATTTGCCACATGTACATCTCTGCTAGCTTCTCCGTCGATGTACCCACTTTGAATGGTAAGAAGTTGGCTAATTTGGTCAACCGATCCACGATGACCCAAATTGCGTCATTCCTCCTGGAAAACGTGGAAGCCATAAAACAAAATCCATGGTCACGTGCTCCCACTTCCACTCTGGGATGGGTAAAGGCTGAAGTAACCAACCTGGCCTCTATCGATCCGCCCTAACCTGCTTGCACACTAAACACCGGGGATACAGAGCGTGCTACCTTGCCTTTCAAGCCAAACCACCATGCATGCTCCCTCAGGTCTCGATACATCTTATTGGCACCTGGATGCATCGAGTACAGAGAGTGATGCGCCTCCTACAAGACCTCCTTGTGCAGCTTCCCGCTCGGCACACATATCCTAGTAATGTGCCGTAAAGATCCATCATCAACAATAGTGAAGTCTTCTGATAATCCTGTCCGAACCTGTGCCCTAATACTCCTCAGAGCCTCATCATCATACTGCATAGCTCTGATTCTGTCTATCACCTCAAACTGTATCGGTAATCCCCATAACTGAAACTCGATACCAGAAACTAGCACCTCAATTCCCAAGCTCTCAAGATCAGCCAATAAGTGTCTATCTGATATCAAGTACATAATCATCAGATACCTGCACAAGGCATCGGCGACTACGTTGGTCTTTCCTGGGTGGTACTATAATAAAATATTAAAGTCTTTCATCAACTCCAACTACCTCCTCTGCCTCATGTTCATCTCTTTCTGTGTAAATACTTACTTCAAGCTCTTGTTGTTTGTGAAGATCTCTACACGCTCTCTGTATAATTAATATTTCCACAGCTTTATAGCAAAGATAACCGGCTGCCAACTCCAAATCGTAGGTGGGATAGTTCTTTTCATGAGGGCATAATTGTCTGGAAGCATAGGCAATTACCTTCCTGTGCTGCTGAAGAACGCAACCCAAACCCTTCCCTAAAGCATCACTCTAGATAATGAATCCACTTGTCCCTGATGGCAACGTCAATACTGTGTAGAAGCATAAAAAATACTCCGGATGACTATACGCGACATATTGGTGCAGAGCAGCGTAAGCAGAGGCCTTCAGAGCCATCAAGCGTGCAACAGAGCCCTTTCCGCTAAAAATACAGCATGAAATATGAAATCTCAAAGGACCATCCACGTAAGGCAGAAAGTCCAAGCCGCTTCAGCGTAAACAGGGTGCGCCATCGCCTCCAGGGCATAAAACTCATCCTTTTTCAGACGCAGCATTGAGGTGTACAAGAGACGCTTCGTATTCTTTGAAGTGAACCTGTCAGACCCTACAATAAAGATCCTGCAATGAACCTGACGTCTGGACTTCTGACAAAGGGATACGACTCGACTACCCAGACGACGGCTATAATGATGGCACAGCACTGCGACCCAGGCTGTCAAATACCGCCATCCCCTTTGCGTAAACTGCTTTTACAAGCATGAAGGGATACGCTGCCTTATTTTACACAGGCAGACACGAGCTGTTTACGTTCTGCAGTAGACAAACTGCCTGCCACATTAAAAGCTGCACTCTGTACGGGGTCGAGGCACGTCTCTACGTCTAATGCACAGAGCGGTGACAGTTTCTCCAGGCACGTCTCTGCGACTGATGCGCAGAAGGGGTTGCAGACCTTCAAAGACACGCCTCCACATTTAATGCACAGGATGGTGGCAAATCTCGGCATTTAATGCAAGAGATTTGATTACATCTTCAAAAGCCGTAATTCCGGCTAAGACGTCCCCATCAGCACTCTAGCACGATACGCAGCGGCTTCTACGCCCATCCAGCTCCTACGCCTACTCGGTCTCTATGACCACTCGGCTTCTACGCCTACTCGGCTTCTACGCCTGCTCGGCTTCAACGCCCATTCGGCTTCTACGCCTGCTCGGCCTCTTTGACCACTCGGCTTCTACGCCTGTTCGGCCTCTATGACTACTCGGCTTCTACGCCTATTCGGCTTCTACGCCTGCTCGGCCTCTATGACCACTCGGCTTCTACGCCTATTCGGCTTCTATGCCTATTCGGCTTCTATGCCGGTTTGATAACTATTTGGCTTCTATGCCATAGTGACAGACATTTGGCTTCTATGCCAACCTCTTCTACATAATGGATACCTACCTACGTGGCTTCTACGCCGTGATCTTCGTAGCGATTATACTCGTTTTGTCCCTTAGTTGGACCCGCATCACACGCTCATTCAAAGGATCATCTATACGCAGGCATTGGTTACTTTAACCGTTGTATAAAAGGGTGCTGTACTTTCCACTCCTCGGTTTCTACACCGACAGAGTGGTCACTGTCACTAAAACTCTATAAATAGAGACCTCTATCAATGAGGAAAAAGGTCAAAAAATTGGTCAAGAAACCAATATCAGATCCAGGGTCGAAAGATAGGAAGGTCATAAAATTGGTCAAGAAACCAATAGCAGATCCTAGGTCGAACGTCAAAGAAAGATCGAACCAGAGGTCAAGAGAGAGAGAGTAAGAGAGAAGAATTCAGAGCTCAGGCAGAGAGTAGGGATCGACGACTTTGGCATCGTGCATCCACCCTCTTTTGCAACCTTCGAAGCTGCTTCTTGTCTTCTACGACACTTCTTTAACATCGTGTGGTCCAAGGGCTAAAGTGATCGACTGCAGATCAGACACCTATAGCAATATTTACCCAGATTAAATAAATTGTACTCCCATATCCTCGTATAGTATCAAACTGTACAAGTTTGTTTGTAAAGCAAAGAAGGCGGGTTTCGTATAAACCCCATCCTGAATACATTTTTCATTCTTTCGTTTAATACCACAAATAAGATAGCGACTCTGCTGGGGACATCTTTCTCTTCTGATGAGGAAGCAATTGCTCATCATGATACGGTATCTATTGGAACCGTGAAGAAGACACTGGTCGTCCAATTCGACTAGTCTGCCTACGAAGAAATACTTCGAACCAGGGGTAGCTCTCACCCTCTCTCCGTACAAGACAACAGGAAGCTGCGCAAGGTCTGGATGCCCAAGACATCCTCTACCATTCCTGTGGACTCTCCGATCTCTCCGACCTCTCCGACCAATAAGGTTGTAGCATTGCTCCCTCTGTGCCCTGCACATAAAATTCAGTCTTCCGCTACGCACGGTACAGACGAAACTTCGGGCAAAGCCTCAGCGCTAACCCAGAAGTATACACTGCGCTCTACGCGTAGGAACCAGTCTCCCGCTACGCGCGGTACAGACGAAACTTCGGACAAAGCCTCAGCGCTAACCCAGAAGTATCCACTACGCTATACGCGTAGAAACCAGTCTCCCGCTACGCGCGGTACAGACCAAACTTCTGATGATGTCTCAGCGCCAAATCGGAAGTACAAATCACTCTCCATGCGCAAGACAACATCTGACCTCTACGGGGAACCAGATGAGCGCTGTAATTTCCGCAAGGGGAAGCAAGCGACAGAGTACTCAACTTCTCGGTCGGTACGCCAACCAAGAAGCAATCTGCCTATCCTCTGGATTATGCGGGAAGCCGACGGCCGACTGAGGACCTCTTCAGCTTTACGCCAGTCTGAGAAAATCTCCAAATTACGCCAGGCGAAGTCCCACGACGTAAAGCACGCTCAGGTTCCGGGAAGGCACCCTCCCCAAGGATTATCCGCCACCCAGATGGCCAACCTATTATACACAGGTGGCATAGGGAAAACCATGGTGCCCAATCTCCGCATGCCCACTGATGGGAACAGAAGGAACAAGCCGTCGTCTTCTTCCTCTACTCCTCCTGACTTGCGCGAATATCTAATCCAGAAGCGTAAGGAGAGGGGACCTTCCAACATGTCTATTACGCCCCCTAGCGAGCGATGTTGTAATAGTCATAAAATTGTGATTGACTGCTGCTGTTTTAAAGTAAAACGGTCGGTTTTTGACCGATTGAGCTACTCTCAGTCTTTCCAGGAAGAAGAGCCCGCGCATGCATCCGTGAACATGGCTTCACACATACCTAGAGTAGGGTCGAGCTCAAGACGTCATCCCTCTAGGCCTCCGAGCCGAAGGAGATTCGAAGACCTCCTCAGGAACACTGAAGCTGGGGTATTCCAAAACACCCGTGCAAGGTCACAGCAACCAGCTTCGTACTCGTCTGATTCCGACGCTGGGGGTCGCCAATCTCCCAGATCAGACGCTGAGAGTATAGAGTCGACTTCTGCAGCGACCTATACTAATCCTTCGATGACGCCCAGGGAAATGGAAGTTTACGCCGTTGAAGATGAACGCGAGGAAGCTTCGCCGTCAGGAAATGCGGAACAACGCATCACTGTGCTGGAGATATCTCTGAAACAAATGCAATCCATGATGGAGAACATGAACCAAATGATGCTAACTCAGCACGCAGCTGCCATGGCTCAAGCGTCGGTCCCGCCAACTCAGATACGTGTGGGGGTGGACTTACCACCATCCAACCCGAGCCAAGAGCCTGCTCTAGATCAAGAGTCAGCAGTTCCTCCGCTTCCTCACTCGGACAATATATTACCTCCCGTTGGAGTCACGATGCAACCAACTTCGTGCTACACCGTAGTCCCGCTTCCAACTGAAATCCGATGTAGGCAGTACGGGAGTTGAAAGCTCAGTTCGACGCCTTGAAGCACAAAGATTAGCTCAAGAACCTGGGAATTAACCAGCCTTACCCAGCTATCTGGGAAGAAGTCCCTTTTCCTCCGAGGTACAAACCTCAGACTATGGCTCTGTTCAAGGGAAAAACATCACCAAGTCAGTACATGAACTATTTCAGTATGATGACGGTGTTGCTACAAGGGAACGACGCCCTCCTCACTCAGGTGTTCAAAGGCTGCCTCTCAGGAGTAGCCTATCAGTGGTATCGTAGCTTGGCGGACAACTGCATTACTTCCTTCGAGGACTTTAAAGGGAAAAGAAGCTCTAGCAGTCAATACGTCTAGACAAAAGACTACGACGACCATGTAGACGAGACCCGGGACTTCCAGGCCCGTCGAAGTCTACTCTTTTGACGACGATAATATCCCAAGTATATTCGAGTGTCTCGTCAAGAGTGGCAAGATCACCCTTCCGGAGCTAAGGTGGCCCCAAGAAGTCGGCAGTACTGACGACCCCAAATACTGTATCTTCCACAGATACGTACACCACCCAACGAAGGCGTGTTACATACTGAAAAGGAAGATCCAGCGGTTAATCGATGCTAAGGCCATCACTCTGCACAACACCGAGAAGACGGTCACGGCCAACATAATCTCTCTGCGGTTTGGCGATCTGCCTTCCCAAAAGGTCTCGGACGGCGTCACACCCATTTCCCGGACCACGATGAACATCATCAATCTCCCTCCAGCTAGGGGTCAAAATCATGACCTGGTACCCCTAACCACCCGGTAGGGTGAGATTATGTGGGCTCACCCGGATTTGGTGTCAGAGCTCGAGGAGGAGACTAAAGCTACCAAGGCTATATATAGAAAGAGCTCCAAATGCAAACCATGCCATATGGTCGCAACTTCTTCGCCATCGGACGAAGACGAGGTATTTGTTGCAATCCGTTCAGGGAAAGCCCACCTTAACGACTACGGAGCAAGTCAGGAAGATGCACCGGCGGACGCCTCAGCTGCCAAACCTTCAGGACCAGGCCCCGTCGTACCAGATGCCAGCCCTTCAAAACTGACTCCGGCGGACAAAGGAAAGCAAAAAGAAGTGCGCTTTGATAAACCTGTGAAAAATATTCCAAACAAAAGTTTTGAGAAGCCCTACAACTTCGATATCCTGGCCCAACTGGCTAATACACCAGCCAGGATCTCCATCTTTGAGCTACTCAGGCTCTCCCAAGACACTCGTCTAGCCCTGAGTGAAGCGCTGATGCAGGCGGAGGCATGCTTGACCCAGCTCAAGTCCCCCGGCGAAGAACCAGTGGCGTGTCCTCAATGCCACAGTGTGATGGAGGTGGTCCCAAATATCACTTTCACCCAAGACGACATGCTGTTAAAGCATAACAAGCATGACATGCCCCTCTATTACACCGGGTACGTCGGTTCCATGGAGGTTGATCGGATTCACATAGATCCGAGATCGTCGATCAGCATCATCCCTCACAGTCTGCTCAGACCATTGAGGATTCCTACCAACGAATTGGCTTACACCTCCACTACAATCGTGGGTTTCAACGCCGGAAGAAGTAAGCCGTTGGGGAAAATTTGCCTGAGGATCCAGATTGGCAACCTCAGATCAGTGGCCACGTGTTACGTCATCGATTCAGAGGTGTCCTACAACATTTTGCTGGAAAGACCATGGATCCACGACCACAATATCATTCCTTCAACTCTACATCAATGTCTTAAATATGTAGACCCCCAAGGAACGGTACAAACGGAGGTTGCCGACCTAAACCCGTTTAAAGGAGTAGAATCCTACTATTCCGATGTCGTGTTGTACTCTCAAGACCACACGGAAGAAGTGTCGGGCGAGACAGAGAAGGAATCCCACCGGGAGCCAGGAGAACCCTCTGTCGCATTACCGCTGTCAATCAGAGTGAAAGGGCGAACCACTCGTCCAGAAGCCATGGAACCTATGGCTATTCACCTGAACAAATCCAGGTCAAGAAAAGGGAGTGATCCTCTAGTGGTCACTCCAAACCAGAAGCCTCCACCTTTGGTCATCAACCTTTGGCGCAACGGGCAGCCGACCGATGTAAATGCGACCAGGAACGGAGTTCCAGATGATAATAAATATCCTCTTTTCCAGTACGTTAACGCTCAAATTCCAAATCAGGAATCCACTCCCCGTGACGAGGTTGAACCCATAGCACAAAAATTCTTGGAAGTTATGAACTCCTACCGTCCTTATGTCTGGGAAGTAGCGTCATCATCCAACGTCGTCACGACATATGGACCACAGGAGGATTCTATCTTCATTGTCCCGCCTACCTGCAGCAGCCAACGTTCAATAGTCTTCGACCGCATGCGCAATCAACCGGCAATCCAGGAAGATCCTTTCGATGACGATACTGGAAAAATGCAGGTTCACCGATACAGCCCGCAAGTGTTGAGGATCATGCAAAACATGGGCTATGACTTGAAGCGGAAGCCAGTCCTCAACTACGGAAGAGGCAGACGAACGCCGCTGCGCGGCGACCCCCGCTATCAGCAAACCCGTTTCGGGTTAGGGTATGCCACTTCCCTTACGATTTCTAAGTCAGACGAGGATATCTTTTCCTCCTCCCAGAACGGCTCGTCGCCCTCTGACTCACCTGATGCTCTCGAAGAAACACTATCAGTGAATATGGTAGTGGCAGATCCCTTTGAAGCAGATGAACAGGATCTTGAGCCGTTTGAGAATGACTCTTGGGCCCAATAAATGGATACACAGTAGGAATTCTGCTTCGAGCAAAGAGAACCTCCCACCAAAGATGAAGTTATCCAGGTTGATGTTGGGGGTGAACTTCCGCCAAAACCGATATTCATCAGTAACAATCTTTCCCCAGCTGAACGGGAAGAAGTTATCCAGCTGATAAAAGAATATATCGACGTCTTTACATGGAATTATGAGGACATGCCGGGCCTTGACCCGAAGGTAGCTACTCATAAACTCAATATATTGACCGACTCGAAGCCTATGAAGCAGCACCAACGCCGGTTCCGCCCGGACATGATGGACGCCATCGAAGCTGAAGTCAAGAAATTGATAACCTTCGGTTTCATCCGGGAAGAACAACATCCCGACTGGGTCGCCAACGTTGTCCCAGTCATGAAGAAAATGGGAAAATACGTATCTGCATCGATTACCGAGATCTGAATGCAGCCTGCCCCAAGGATGAGTTCCCTCTTCCCATCATGGACATCATGATCGATAACACCTGCGATTTTGAACGCATGTCTTTCATGGACGGATTCTCAGGATACAATCAGACCAAGATGCATCCTGAAGACGAGAAGCACACTGCCTTCCGGACCCTGTTGGGAGTATATTTCTATACGGTCAAGCCCTTCGGATTGAAGAACGCCGGGGCTACATACCAACGGGCTATGTGTAGCATATTCCATGAACATCTATGCAAAATAGTAGAATGTTACGTGGACGACATAGCCGTCAAGAGCCGCCTCAAAAATGATCACATTCAAGACTTGAAGACGGTATTCGAGTTAATGCGCCAACATCAACTCAAGATGAACCCTACGAAGTCCTTCCTAGGTGTATCTAGTGGCAAGTTCCTGGGATTTGTCATTACCGCCAAAGGCATCCAAGTGGACCCTGACAAAGTCCAGGCCATCGTAGAAATGCGACCGCCCCACAATTTGATGGAACTACGGGGATTTCAAGGTCGTCTGGCTTATATCCGGAGGTTCATATCCAACCTCTCGGGAAGATGTCAGCCCTTTTCGTATCTCATGAAGAAAGGTGTATACTTCGTTTGGGACAAAACCTATCAGCAAGCATTCGGGGATATCAAACGCTACCTCACCAGTCCGCCGGTTCTGGTGCCTCCCATCATGGGAAGACCATTCTTGCTGTACGTTCGAGCGATGGATCATTCGCTAGGAGCTCTTCTCGCGTAGAAGAACGATGTGGGGCATGAACAGGCTATCTACTACCTCAACAGGATGATGGTCGGAGCCGAAAACTGGTACAACTCAGTGGAGAAAGAATGCATGGCTCTGATGTTCGCTATCCAGAAGACGCGGCACTATGTCACCGGCCAGACTATCCATATCATCTCCAGGATCAACCCTCTTCGAGTACTGATGAGCAAGCCAAATGTTCTTAATTCCCGGCTCATAACTTGGGCGATGCTGTTAACATCATATGACATGGTATACGTCCCGCAGAAGTCCATCAAAGGCCAAGCGCTGGCCGACTTCCTAGCTGCTCATCCGATCCCGGAGGCCTCCAAATTATACGAAGACATTCCCGACGAAGTTGCAGAATGTAATTCCGCAATGGAAAGTGACGTATGGCAACTGTTCTTCGACGGCGCCACCAGGACTGGTCCCCGAGGAAACGTGGTTTCAGGGGTAGGAATCGTCCTGGTCACTCCTGATAAACTCGTCATCTACCGAGCATATTCTTTTAACGAACCATGTTCCAACAATGTGGCAGAATACAACGCTCTGTTAATCGGGCTCCAAGTCGCTAAAGAGCTGGGGGTCGAGTCCATGGAAGCTTTCGGTGATTCTCTGCTTATCGTCAATCAAGTCAGGAGAATATATGAAGTCCGAAATCCAGACCTCATCCCCTATCACCAAGCAACGGTCGAGATAGCCATGACATTCAAAGGGTTCTTCCTAGAGCATGTACCTCGATCTCAAAATCTGGAAGCTGATGCCCTAGCCAGTCTAGCTGCAGATTTAGCCACTCCTATAAAAAGGCAGGATTCGATAATTCTTCTTAACAGAGATTTATTCTGCGTGAAGAACAACTTTCACATAGAACGCAGCTACGCTGTGAACACGGATCCCACAAGAAGAGACTGGAGAAGTCCCTTTATAGATTTTGTCGCATACGGAATCTTGACGGAGGACACCAAAGAAGCAGTATCCGTCAAAAGATGATCATTATACTTCTACTTCGACGCATCTTCACAATGCCTATATCGCCGGACCTACGACAGACTGCTATTAAGATGTCTCTCTGACGACGAAGAACAGCAGATTATCCGGGAAGCTCACGACGGCGTATGCGGAGCGCATCAGCCCGGTCCTAAGCTACAGGATCGTATCAGGAGAATGGGATATTACTGGCCCACTATGATCACAGACGCGATCAACTATGCAAGACAATGCAGAGCCTGTCAGGTTCATGTAGACTTCATACATCAACCGTCTGAATATTTACATCCTACGGTTGCATCCTGGCCTTTCGAAGCATGGGGTATGGATATCATTGGTCCTATTCACCCGTCTTCTTCTAGAGGTCACCGGTTCATACTGGCCATTACAGATTACTTCTCCAAATGGGCAGAGGCGATCCCTCTTGCTGAGGTAAAGGCGTCTGACGTAATCAACTTCATAAAGCATCACGTCATTTATCGCTTTAGGATTCCCCGAAGGATAATCTATGACAATGGGCCTCAGTTCATCAGCCAAGCGTTTCATCGATTTTACGATAAAAATCGAATACATAATATTGCCTCTACGGTATATTATCCAGCTGCTAATGGTTTGGCGGAAGCTTTCAACAAAACCATTATTAAACTCTTGAAGAAGTTCATCTCTTCAAACAAAAGAGACTGGAATGAGAAGCTGGGCGAATGTCTCTGGGCATACCGCACAACGGTACGGACACCGACAGGTTGTACCCCATTTTCACTGGTCTACGAGAGCGAAGCAGTTCTTCACATTGAAATCCAGATCCCGTCGCTCAGGATAGCCGTGACTAATGAGCTGACCCAAGAAAAGAATGACCTGTTAAGGCTTCAAGAGCTAGAAGGATTAGACGAGAAACACCTCCAAGCTCAACAGCGCATCGCGCTCTACCAAGCACGTATTTCCAGAGCTTTCAATCATAAAGTAAAGGAAAGAGTGTTCAAAGTCGACGAGCTAGTTTTAGCTGTAAGAAGGCCGATGATTCTTACTCACAGGAGTAAAGGCAAATTCTAGCCCAAGTGGGAAGGCCCTTATGTGATCGAGACAACGTTCTCGAACGACGCTTACAGGTTAGCCCAGCCTAATAGAGACCTGTTAATGGCTCCTATCAACGGTAAATTTCTGAAGAGGTACTATGCTTAACCTCCTCTGCTCAAGAGGAATATAGCGAGAATCTTAAAGTCTGACCAAACTACTTCCAGAACGAAACTAGTTGGGTCATATTCTATCATGTCCGTATGACCTCTGAATAGATATGTCCTGCTAAAAGTTTATCGAGAGTCTATCACGTCCATACTACCTCTGATATCACTCTCGTCCAAACCTGTCATTTACATTCCGAAATGATGGGTCCACAAAGTCAGAAAAGATTCGCTTTACTTGTTCCCGAAAAGAGCAGAATTATATTGGGAAAGCAAAAAGAAGAAAAGGGACATCATTATGGGGGAGCGGTCAGATCGCGAATAAGCTTCGCCAGTGAAGCCACCCTCTCGTCCCTGGAAACCAAGGCATCAGCGCGGACCTGTTTCAGCCGTGCCTCGGGATTGTTCGTAAAGGACAGTTCGGCCCTTGCCCGAAGAGAGCCAGCTCGGGCAGCTTCTGCACGCTCCAGGTCCCGTTGCGCTGTGCTTAGTCGACTAGTCGCTACGTCTAGACCTGCCAACAACTGAGAAGCCCACTCCTCTGCCAGAGTGAGTTTCTCCTTCAACTTGCGAACCCTCGCTACATTCCCTTCATGCTCGGATTGGCACTTCGTCTGAAGAGCAAGAGCCTCCTCCACGACAGCTTTTCTTTTATCTATCTCCAGCTTATGTGCTTTGATGGAGTTATCTAGGCTCTCCAGCTGTTTGGTAAGCCGCGTAGTCATGAAGTCGTATCTGGCCTGGACCTCAGCTTCAAAACTGCCCCGAGTCAGCTGTAAGTATTCGTTAATAGGTTGCTCCAACACATTAACCATCGCTTCTAGGGCGTCAGCTACCCCAGAATCGCCAAACTCCCTGACCACCCCAATTGAAAACTGGGAAGCCTTCTTCAGATGCTCAAAATCCAGATTCTTCGCCAACACCATGGATATCAGCATTTTCAAGCTGGTGTAAAAGAGGCTGGTATACAGCTCGGTCAGCGCAACCAGATCTGGTTGAACGCCAGAAGTGGCCACGATATTGGCGAGTTCTCCTCCAGGAATGATTGTAGACGAGGTGACCACAGCCGTCGCCTCGACGGGTGGTGCGACCGAAGAAGGTGCGACAACGACGGTCGAAGTCATCGGCATACTCGCAAGAGGCGAGGTCACGATAACGGGTTCGTCCTCCTCTGGAGGTGACGAAACTACTCCGAGCGAGCTGGCCCCCGAAGGTATTTCTTCCTCGAAGTCGAACGCCTCCGTATCATCGTCAAGAGCCCGAGCAGAGCCAGAAGGCGCTTAAGCGCTATACTTCCCGTGGACGACATCCCCTGAGAATAGGACAAGAAAGTTGATATCAATATGATAGTAATCTTTCTAAGAGGAGACATAAAGATGACCTTTACCCGTAGCCAACGGCATATATGCCGCGTCTGCAGCCGATGTAGCTATATCGCGCCTTAATGACGCAATACGAACTGTCATACCTGGAGAAGGAGGTGGACCAACCGACATTGTCAGGAGCTCTACCAAGCCTTCACCAAGACGCAGTCGAGGTTCGTCAGCTGGAACCTTGCTGGTCATGCTCACGGACGCGGCAGGAGTTTCATCCGTTGCCGGTCTAGGGAAAGATTCTCCCATTTGCCTCGGCCACGCAGGCAATTTCATTCCACTACCGGAGGCAGTGGCAACAATGGCAGCCTCAAGCAGGAGTTCTCCGGCACCGCCAGCCGAAATTGAGGGTCCCTCTCCGAGAGGCGGGGAACCTCCAATCAAAGAGACATCCCTAATAGGAGAGACAGCAGGTTCCTCTCTAGGAGCCTCAATGCCAGGAATCCGGAGAGGGCGATTAACCGTCTTCTTCTTCCTTTTGCGAGGGGAATTATGCTTCGAAGCAGGAGCCCTTCGCTTCCTAGAGATCGCCAAATCCCCCGCAGGCGGAGGTACTTCATACCTCGGCACCGACACCAGAGGCTCATCCGGAGTGACGGACTCCTCACCCTCGTCAGATGAAACCGAGGGGACTTCGATTCTTCCCCCATGCTTGGGAGAAGGCACCCTAAAGCTTCCACGTATGTCAAAATCGCAATGGAAGGTGTTGATCGCCACATAAAACTGAGCGTATGAATGGAGGATCCGCAGCTCCATGGAGAGGGTGACGACCGGCACGGTAAAGATTGCTCCCATGCAACCCATGATAAAATACCGCCATCCTCTGGCTCCATCAATGAGTCCGCCCCTGGACCTGAAGCTGGTGACGGCATTGCCCACATGTAGCTGATCGTACCCAAACTGCCTGGCGAACCGACTGGACAGGTAAGGCTCGAAGAAGCAATGATCTTCACTTCTGTACAGCAAATGGGAGGGTCTGATGCAGACCAACCAATTAAAAGCTTCCGGAGAAAGATTGGTCTTCTTTCCACCTAAATCCTCAAGCCTAATCCCCGACTGATTGCGATGCACAGAGGGGACAGTGCAGAGGAGCTTCCAGCAATGACCGAGGCTCAGCACCCGCCGGCAGTCTAAGACTGTGTTCACGTTCGAGACGGAGTCCTTGTAGTTCAGCAAGAAACTACCCCCCGCGCTACTACCAGGGCCGGGAGACATCACCCGGGGGTTGTGGAGAATTAACTATCCCATCAAGTACAGGTATGGTAACTCTACCCGGGGAAAGCTATCACATCGAGCTTCATCGTTGAGCAGCCCGTCAGTCATGGCTCTCAGGCCAGCCTGTATACGGCACCCCATGGCAGGGAGCAAGCCCAGTCTTGCCCCGAACACCAGACGCACGGCAGGCCACAGGATGTTCCGGTAGATGCGGTCCGCGGACGCGATGCCGGGCACCACTACTCGACGCAGCCATAGGGAGAGAAAGCCAGCCAGCCTGGTTTCCTCAGACAAAGGCCTGCGGCAGCGCCTCAAGTAACTATAGGCCTTAGTGCCTTCAGGGTACTTTCCTACCCCGTCATTGAGAAACTGATCTGGAGCTTTAGCCTCCTCCATAAGATCCTCGACGACCTAGGCACTGAGCACGCCCAAACAGTTCACGGGCTCATTCTTGTCCCCTGAAACTTTCTCCGACTTGACGGCCCTGGCCCGGAGGAAGAAGAGGTAGGACATCCACTTAGTGGTGTGAGCCAAATCAGAAGGCTCATTATAAAAAGCAGTGCACGCAAAATAGTGGCACATCAGCTCCTGATACACCTCCACAACCCGAGGGTCCGAGTCCTCCAACTCCCAGTTGGTGGGAATATACTCTTCATACGGGGTATCCCCCATCGGCAGTCTCGAGATCACTGCCATTTCGTGGAGGGCCAACCCCAACTCCCCTAGTGGGGTGGCGAAAGTCCCGGTGAGCGAAATGTAGCGCTCCATCAGTGCCAGAAATAGGTTAGGGTTGGGAGGCAACCCAACACTCATCGCGCTCACGGCAGCATACAGTCCTATGACCTCCAGCTCTCTCCGAAAATGCTTCAAAGCCCAGTCAACTAGGCAAGTCCATCGGAGGTTTGCTGGGGTGATCCACCCATTGCACCGAGGATTCTCCTTGGGGTATACCCCCCCTCGCACCATGAAGTCGTTGCAGAAAGTCGGTAGCTGACCGGCTGGATCACTGAACTGTTTTCACTCGGGACGCTGCCCAGGCACAGTCCCCCGAATAACGTCACGACACCAGAAGGACGGCTGACAAACGACCCCTGGTCAGCTCCTTTCAGATGAAAGATCTTCCCCGACTTGCCGTGAAGATCGGGAGTCAGCGTCCACGACATCCTCCTGGAATGTGTGGCATGGAAGAAAGCCGAGATGGGATAATCTCTCGGCATCGTCGGCAGATACAAGACCACACTCTCGGCGGGGAAAACCCAGGGTTCTCTCTTGGGCTTCGTCTGGGACTGTTTGTCTATCATGTCCCCAAAAAGAAAGGCCGGCTTGATGTACTGGTCCCAGTCTATGTACGTTAAGGGCTCTCCGTTAATCATGTTCAATAATGTCCGCTCGCCCTGAGCCGATATCAAGATCCCCCTTCCTTCAGGATACTGGGGTCCGGAGATAGGAAATGTCACATGCGACAGATCCTCCAAATAGTTCGAGTGCAGCATCCCGGCAGCGGAATCCATCACCTCGGCCAGGGGAGACTCATGCAAGTTAACTGCGAAAGTGCAAGGAAAATACGTCATTACAAATCTTGCAACATAAAGACCAAGAAATGACAGTCTGTGCTTTAAGCCAAGACTGTACAAAATTTGGTCATTTTACGCCGAAAGTCACATCCTGAAGCGTAATTGACGGTATACAGTCCATGCTTTACGCCAGACTGGCAAAATTCTAGTTATTATGCCGGAGGTCCCATCCAAAGCCTAAAACTAAAATTTTATAGTATACACCAAGTTTTCGGCAGTCAGAGCTTTTACGCTCAAAACTGCGAAAACATGGAGTTTTTACGCTGACATATTAGAAATATGGGCGTAAAAGATGAAAATATCTCCGTGCGTCATCTTCCTCAAAGAGGCTATCAGCACAGGAGACGACCTAGCGCGGTCACGTTCAACGTGCGCGAAGGATTTTTCGTCGTTCTTTATCATCCCAAAGGCTATACCTTTAAGGCCGGGTGCGGTACTCGTCGGCAGGATGCTTCGCTCAGAAGGAAGTTCACCTTGCCCGACCGAAGACTCTCTCGCTGGGGCAGAAGAACGAGAAGAAGAGCCTATACTCTTTTCCTTGGTGGAGGGGGTTTGTTTCGGCGCCATTTCTGAAAACTGGGAGTGCTCGGAGAAAGAACGAGGGGAAAAACTCAAACAATCGAAGGCTCTCTTTCGTAGAAGACGGATAAAAAGTTTTTCTCTCAAAAGCTTGGGATATATATAGAGTTCGGGTCGACTCCTCGAATCCTCAGACGGGCTCCTCGAAACCCCAATAAAATCTCACAAATTAAATATTTGGTTATGATTGGGTACTACGTCAGCCCACTACTCTCGAAAGACTGACAGTCAGCAAATTCGAAGAGTTTTTCGTGCAAAAGCAGGTCAGCGGTTCCTATGCTAAAGAGCTTTCTACGCTCGACAGCAACAGATCTACGGTTTTACGCTCGTAAGCTACAAGTCTATGGTTTTATGCCCGGATGCCTTTGTGCGCGGTAGCTTTTATGCTCGAGAGGCTACAAACCTACGACTTTACGCTCAGCAGATACCAAATCGATGATCTCACGCTCGATAGCGTTTAGTTTATGCTCGGAGGCAACAGATCCGCAACCTTACGCTCGGAAGATTTCTTTTTCACAGGCTACAAATCTACAGTTCTACGCTAAGGAGCTTTCTACGCTCGACAGCAACAGATCTACGATTTTACGCTCGTAAGCTATCAGTCTATGGTTTTATGCTCGGATGCCTTTGTGCTCGGTAGCTTTTACGCTCGAGAGGCTACAAACCTACGACTTCACGCTCACAAGCTCCGAATCTATGATCTCACGCTCGGTGGCTTTCTACGCTCAATAGACTACGAACTCAGAATTCTCAGCTCATCTACACTACGGATCTCTGACTTTCCGCATATCCGAACAGCAAGGCGGTCGATTACAAGATTTTACACAGAAGATACTCCTTCTTGACCTCAACATATCCCGAGTACCCGAAGCATACAGAGTTCAAGCATTAAGAAATAACTCTTCTCGGGTCAAATTGGAGGATCATCCAGACTCCAGTCTGAATATCTCGTCTATCAAGATGGTAACTCAGTTTGACAGCCATTTCTCGACCCTGTTCCAGGAGATTTTTGAGAAATCATTCTTGAAGACGAAGTCTGAACAAAAATTATGTTCATCAGAAGTAAAAACAACAGTTCAGAGCTCTACGCGGTTTCTCAGTCCTAGCAACAGGACAGTTCTGAATGTTCAAAATGCTCAACAGCGTTCTATGGACTATTCACTATGCGCAAAAGGACAAGCCCTAGCACTCTTTCTATACAGAGTCGGCGTAAAGAATCAGACGTGTCGAAGCTACACATATTCAGACTTCACAGCAACGTATGACAAAACGATTATATGCACGGAAACAAGACGATTTTATTAAAGAGTAAAGTCATGATTACATATGAGGGAAATCCAATCTACAAGGGTTTTTCTTCATTTTCATGATTACAACTGAGGGAAACTCCGTCGACAGGAGGGCTTCCTCATCATCGTCTGAAGATCGCACCAAGAAGCTGTTTTGACAGGTTCTCGCGTTGGTGATGGTCTTCCTCTTCTTCGAAGAAGATGATCAGTGGCAGGAGGATACAAAACTGGGCATATGACCCATCCTCCAACAGAAGGAAAGTAGGGTAATTCTGCTTTCCTACAGACATCCGCCACTCTGGCCGGTCTGTCTGCCTCTCGTCACCAGAGGTAACTGGAGAATGCGCCACTTGCAAGCAGCGTGGTGAAATACGATTCTTTGTCTCTCCCGAAGAACCACCATACAAAGTTGCTGATTATCCCGAGCAAGGAAGGCTAAGATATCCTTCCATGATCCATCATTACAGTGGACACTTGCTCGAAGATGCCATCTTTTTTGGCTCCTTACACGCTGGAAGAACATGACTCCTTCTTCCTCAGATCGACCCGACGAACTCCGGCGATCATCTATGCGTGGTGATGGAAATGTGGGGAGAACAGGTTAACTCCCCCAGACTTCTTATAGGCGAAAGAGGTCACACCGGTCCCCAATAAATCCGCCATAAAGTCAGCATCGACCGTTTCAACGCTCCAATCAGAAACGTTTCAAGTCACGAGGAGCGGTTCATGCTTTATTCAAAGTGTTCCAAATTCCGAGGAATTTGAAAGCTTTGAAGGGGGTCTTGTAGAAGCATAAAAAATACACCGGATGACTATACGCGGCATATTGGTGCAGAGCAGCGTAAGCAGAGGCCTTCAGAGCCATCAAGCGTGCAACAGAGCTCTTTCCGCTAAAAACGTAGCATGAAATACGAAAGCTCAAAGGACCATCCGCGTAAGGCAGAAAGTCCAAGCCGCTTCAGCGTAAACAGGGTGCGCCATCGCCTCCAGGGCGTAAAACTCATCCTCTTTCAGACGCAGCATTGAGGTGTACAAGAGACACTTCGTATTCTCCGAAGTGAACCTGTCAGACCCTGCAATAAAGATCCTGCAATGAACCTGACGTCTGGACTTCTGACAAAGGGATACGGTTCGACTACCCAGACGACGGCTATAATGATGGCACAACACTGTGACCCAGGCTGTCAAATACCGCCATCCTCTTTGCGTAAACTGCTTTTACAAGCACGAAGGGATACGCTGCCTTGTTTTACACAGGCAGACACGAGCTGTTTACGTTCTGCAGTAGACAAACTGCCTGCCACATCAAAAGCTATACTCCGTATGGGGTCGAGGCACGTCTCTACGTCTAATGCACAGAGCGATGACAGTTTCTCAAGGCACGTCTCTGCGATTGATGCGCAGAAGGGGTTGCAGACCTTCAAAGACACACCTCCACATTTAATGCACAGGATGGTGGCAAATCTCGGCATTTAATGCAAGAGATTTGTTATATCTTCAAAAGCCATAATTCCGGCTAAGACGTCCCCATTAGCACTCTGGCACGGTACGCAGCGGCTTCTACGCCCATCCAGCTCCTATACCTACTCGGTCTCTATGACCACTCGGCTTTTACGCCTACTCGGCTTCTACGCCTGCTCGGCTTCAACGCCCATTCGGCTTCTACGCCTGCTCGGCCTCTATGACCACTCGGCTTCTACGCCTGCTCGGCCTCTATGACCACTCGACTTCTACACCTATTCGGCTTCTACGCCTGCTCGGCCTCTATGACCACTCGGCTTCTACGCCTATTCGGCTTCTACGCCTATTCGGCTTCTATGCCGGTTTGATAACTATTTGGCTTCTATGCCATGGTGACAGACATTTGGCTTCTATGCCAATCTCTTCTACACAATGGATACCTACCTACGTGGCTTCTACGCCGTGATCTTCGTAGCGATTATACACATTTTGTCCCTTAGTTGGACCCGCGTCACACGCTCATTCAAAGGATCATCTATACGCAGGCATTGGTTACTTTAACCGTTGTGTAAAAGGATATTGTACTTTCCACTCCTTGGTTTCTACACCGACGGAGTGGTCACTATCACTAAAACTCTATAAATAGAGACCTCTATCAATGAGAAAAAAGGTCAAAAAATTGGTCAAGAAACCAATATCAGATCCAGGGTCGAAAGATTGGAAGGTCAGAAAATTGGTCAAGAAACCAATAGCAGATCCAAGGTCGAACTTCCAAGAAAGATCGAACCAGAGTTTAAGAGAGAGAGAGTGAGAGAGAGAAGAATCCGAAGCTCAGGCAGAGAGTAGGGATCGACGACTTTGGCATCGTGCATCTACCCTCTTTTGCAACCTTCGAAGCTGCTTCCTGTCTTCTACGGTACTTCTTCAACATCGTGTGGTCCAAGGGCTAAAGTGATCGACTGCAGATCAGACACCTATAGTAATATTTACCCAGATTAAATAAATTGTACTCCCATATCCTCGTATAGGATCAAACTGTACAAGTTTGTTTGTAAACCAAAGAAGGCGGGTTTCGTATAAACCCCATCCTGAATACATTTTTCATTCTTTCGTTTAATACCACAAACATACTGGAGCTGTCGTCAATATCTTCTTTAGCTTATCAAATACGGCCTTACAATCCTTCGTCCAGACAAATCTATATCCTTCCTAGTTAGCCTAGTCATTGGCTCTGCAATTATGGAGAAGTCTTGTACAAACCTTTATAGTAACCTGCTAGCCTGAGGAAACTCATTATCTCAGCTACTGAACTGGGAGTAGCCCATGACTCCACTGCCTTAATCTTCTTTGGGTTAATTGAGATTCTGTCACCCGTCACCACATGTCCAAAGAATTCAACCTTGTCAAGGAAGAACTCGCGCTTTGAAAGCTTTCCGTAAAGCTCCTCCTTCCTGAGAGTCTCCAAGACCATCCTCAGGTGCTCTTTATGCTTCTCTGGGGTCTTAGAATACACAAAAATTTCATCGATGAACACCACCATGAACTTGTCAAGGTACTGGTGGAACACCTTGTTCATCAAGTTCATAAATACTTTTGGTGCATTAGTTAATCCAAACGGTATTACCATGAACTCAAACTGGCCATACCGGGTCCAAAAAGCTATTTTCGGAATGTCTTCTCTCTTCACCTTCACCTAGTGGTAGCCTAACCGTAAGTCTATCTTTGAAAACACCTTCGCTCAGCTCAAATGATCGAAGAGATCATCTATCCTCGGCAGCAGGTATTTGTTCTTGATAGTGAGGTTGTTCAGAGCTCTATAGTCGATACACATGCGTGCCGACCCATCCTTCTTCGATACGAACAATATCGGAGCTCCCCATGGTGATGAACTAGATTTGATGAAGCCTTTGTCCTGCAACTCCTCAACTTGCTTTTTATGGGCTCCGCTCCGGGCACCAAGCCTATAGAGAACTCGAAATCTCTGTCTGGTGCCAAGCCTGACAACTCCTCCGGAAAGACATCCAGGAACTCTGCTATCAAAGTATGTGGCAACTCCTCTTCCTCCATCATGGCTCTATAAAAAGTGCCTCTGCTCTGCTCCGCTGCTCATTTGGCAACCTAGAACTCTAGCTCTCCTGGTGGTCAAAATATCACTCTGCCTCCACGATAATCTATAGTAGCATGGTTCCTACTCAACCAATCCATTCCGAGTACAATATCGCATCCATGAAGTGGCATTAAGAGTAAGCACATGCTTAACTCTCGGCCTCCCAATGATAGTCTCTGGTCCTTGCAAAAGTCACTAACTAGAATAATGCCTCCGTCAGTCTTGATCTTGCAAGTCCTATCTAATGATTCCACCTCTAAACGATAATTAAGAGCATATGATATAGACACGAAACTATTGGAAGTGCCAGAATCGAATAATGCAAGTGATGGAAAAGAATCGAGAAGAACTGAACCTGAAATTGCGTCCCCTGCTGGCTCAGCCTCCTCGATCGTCATGGCATATACTCGTCCCTGGGATGCACCTCTCTACTGGTGCTGAGCAAACCTCTGTTGCTGTGGAGGAAGTGGAGGTTCCCTCTGCTGGCCTCCTGGTATAGTTGGTTCTCTGGCAGGTCCCCTCTGAGCGGCTGCTCCTCCCTGACCTGGACGAGTCTGAATAAATGGACAGTTTCTCAGTTGGTGTGCTAACAATCCACAAGACAAACATGTATCCAGCCTCTTCCTGCAGATGTCCTTTGTGTGTCCTTCCTTCCCATAATACGTACACTGGACAGCGGGCTAAGTCTGCCTCTGAGGCTGCTGCTGTTGGGTGTGTCCTCGAGCTGGTGCCTGGTGCTGCTGATGCTGATGTTGATGCTGATACGGCCTCTGTTGCTGCTGAAAGTGGGGACGCTTGGCCAGTCTCTTGGTACCACTTGCTCCTCCAGAAGTGTCGTGTCCTCTCTTGGGCCTGAGGTCCAAATCATCCTCAGCAATCTGGGCATCCATCAGAATGCCCTCGAAGGTAGCAGTGCGACGTCCAGAAGTGCGAGACTTGATCTCTCTCATCAGCCCCTTCCTGAACTTTCGTGCTCGGTCTCCTGGGTCCCGAATCATCGATGGTGCAAAATAACTCAAAGGACAAAACTCTGCGGCGTACTTATTGATCGACATGTTCCCTTGGACCAAGTCATGAAATTGACTCTCCAAGGCTCCCTGTGTAATACCCCGTTCCGTTCCAGCGGACTGCCATTTTAAACGGCAAAAGTGCATATCCCGACCCGCTTTGCTCAGGTGAGAATACTCGTTTGAGGTAAAGTATATCCAGACTTGTCCCTACAGGAATCCGACTTAGGCTTTCAGAGGCTCGCTTGACGTATCGCTCTACCGAGGCGAATCATCGCTAAGGTGGGTGGCTATGGTGAACTTGTCTTTGCTTAGCCAGCACACATAAAATCTGGAATGATATATGCTAGTCGCTAGGTGAATCACCCCCTGCATGCTAATAAGAATACAACGCACCTAGCTAAGGGAATAATCCCAACTTTTATTGCTTATGCTAGAACATGGAAATGAAATATTGCTTATATATATGTTCAGACCCTCGTATGCTACCCTAGAATGTATTGCTCGGGAAGTCCCTACGATCTCGCTCCTTGGCTTACCTTCGGGCCTAAGCTAAGATGAATGTTTGTGTTTATACAATTGCATGCTTATCTGCTTGTATGTTGCCTTGTTTTCATCCAAACCCCGGAAGAATACTAAGTAGTCGTTCCGTGCATGATTGAACCTGTAAGTATCCGGGACCTTTAGGTCACCAGGCAGCCCCGAGCCAGGGGAATGCATCAAGGCAAGTTATTAACTATACAGAATCAAGATTCAAGTATCTCGTGTACTCGTGTTCCAGTGCACTCGTGTTCTCGTGTTCTAGTGCACTCGTGTTCCCGTGTATCTCGTGATAATTGGAAGACCAATAATTGCATGTCGCGGACAACTCGAAAATGAGGTATGGTTCCACGGACGGTCTCCGGGGCACTAGGTGTCACGACCCGTACCCGATGTAAGGATACTAGTCGGAAACAACGCCCAGCCTACGCCGCAGAATCGGCGGTAGAACGCTGTCTAGATAGTCTATCTAAAGTAATGAACCACCAATAATGATAGAATACTCAATCACAGAACTAAGATAGAATGAGCACGAAATCAGATAAGAATAGAATAGTCATCATACAACTCATGAGTTTAAAATAATACATCAATGAGTCTGAAGAGTAACAAAATAAGCTGGAGACAAATCTAGTACAAAAGAATACTATCATACTACAAAGCTACACTCCAGGGTCAACTGTCTCAGTTGGGATAAGTCCCTCTTGAGCCAGGGTCTCCGAATCTAAACCCACAACATCCTGGGGTCCATAATAGGTAGGGTACTCCTCAGTGTCATCTGGAAAAATATATCCAGTCAGGAAAGGAGCAGAGTACATCTCTAATAGCAGTTCTAATCCATGATAAAAACTATGTAACAGTAAATAGCTGTGGATAAACAAGATGCACAAAATAGATACAAGAGATATATAGACAATAAGGAAATACTGGAAAGAAATACAATAATGAACAATATGCCAATGAAACAATAATACTAATGACTAAGTGTGTGAGTACTAGCTTAACATGTGATCGGCTTGGGCAAGATACAATGCGGCCTGGCTAATCATACGTGCGGTGCATGATCAACACTATTCGCTTACCAATACTTTATTCAATAGGAATTTGATCACATATCTATACTAATACTCCCCACCCCCAACTGGTATAATAGATCCAACCACGGTATGCTATGGCACTAGATTTCCCAAGAAGAGAGCGACTCCTCCCGAAAATCGGTGTCTGTACATGTACAAGATAACCAATGAAACAATACTTGCACCATATACACCATATACCAAGGAATAACATCTCATGACGAGATCCGGATATACCAATCCGTGTAACCATAGTGTCAAGAGAAACATGTATATCTACACTAGATACAACGAACATAGAGGATATCATAAATGAGAAACTATCAAAGAATGTAATCGCCTGAAGTCCAAAGAACTGTCTCACAGATGTCTGACTCGGTACCTCGAAGACCTAGATATAGAATACCACATTAATACAAGGTCCCGAAAAGAGAACAAGTCAAACCAGTCAACTTCTAGGTCAATAAATTAATTCTAAGTCAAAAGTCAACTATGGTCAACTCTAAAGTCAACTAAAGTCAAACATGGTCAAACCAAGGTCAACCTCACAAGAAATCTATATAAATAATATAGAAAATAAAATACAACAATTTAGGAATCAAAATTAGATCCTAATTGATACCCACACAAAGTATACTAATAATACAATATTATACACACTCTAAATAATGTATATACAAACCAATATTTATACAAATAAAATAATATATTATTATTAATATTATACCTCACAAAAATACCTATATATATACATATATATATATATATACAAATATAATATATAATATATAAATTAAATCTGCCAATTTATCACTGAAACAGTGAACTGAAAATATAATTTAAATAAAACAGCTTATAGTGACAGTCTCAACTGTCACAGAAAATCTGTCGCAGAAACTCTATAATATAAACCACTGCTGCCTCGGGTTTGCTGACAGTTAAACTGTCGCAAAAAACTGTCACGAAAAATCGCTGCATTTTCCCGCCGCTGCATTTAATGACAGAACTGTCATCAAATGCCCAAAAGCTACAGCGGCTGCTGTATCCGACCGAATAATGACAGTTTTCAACTGTCATTAAACCCACTGTTACCAAAAGTAAACTATATATATATATATATAAATATATATATATAAAAACCTAAATATATAAAACAATATCTATATATATAAAACAATTAATATAAATATATACACTTATATTTATATACACATAAACTTACACATAAATATATTTTACAAAACCTTTATGTATAATTTATTTTATTAACATAAGTACATATATAATTGCATGCAAGAAGCTACATATATATATATACATCACATTAAAACACATAAAAATATATATAGATCTATGCTACAATAAATACAATAATAAATACACTAAAATAATATACAATATCTATATATATTTACTAATTATAAATGAAGAATTTAAAGCATAAATAATTAGATCTACACAAAAACACACCAAATTGGAGAGTATCACACCGTATCCCACTAGATCTAGGATACGCATGTGACACGAGTCCAACACACAACCAATTGCACCCCGAAGGACACAAACAAGTCACAAATAATATTTATGAACAAATCAAAGTGTCAAAAGTAGATCTATGTGTCCGTGTCAAAATACGACATGTTCAAAGCCCCGTGTCGGAGGGAAACCCCCAAAATGACACGTATCACCAAATAGTTGGGATACGAACCACATGTACCCAAATATGGACACGACACAAGCCCCAAACACATAAGCACATGTCCAATTGATCTATAGGATCAATTGACACACACAACAAAATGTAAATTTGGAATTCCAACAAAATTGACACAAAAAGCACCATAACTTTCTACATGGGTCTCCTATGAACATAAAACAAAGTCCTATGGGTAGTACATACATATAGGTTGATTTTATATGATTAAATCTCAGATTTAGAAGCTATTTTAATGGGAAAAACTGAATTATACCTATTGGGAGATGGATTCCCAATGAAACCTCCAATTGAGATGAACTTGCTTTCAAATTGTAGATCCTTGCTCCTCTTTGTAGATCCTTGCTTCCTCCTTCTAGATCCTTGCTTCTCAACTTTCTAATGGTGAATTGGGAAAAAATTGGGATGAATTTGGTGGGGAATTGGAATGGGAATGGAGGGAATTTGGGAGTAGAAAATTCTAGATCTAAATTGGAAATGAGAATGAGAGGAGAGAGAAATTCCCCCCTCCTAATATAGGCCGGCTATGCCCCCTTCTCCAAGCAATTGTAAAATATCCAATGTACCCCTTGGGGCCTCTCATGAAGAAATAATTAAGGAAGGAAGCTTCTAGTCTAATCACTTAATTAATTTAATCCATCTCCTTAATTATGGGCTTTCTAAATGGGCCAAGTCTAACTATTTAATTCATGTTAGTCCATGGGTCCAAACTACACTAGTTGGGTCTACTAAAATAAGTCCAAAATAATTAAATAACATCCAACAATAAATAAATAATACAACAAAAATTATTTACCATGCACAATATTTATTTAAATAGGAAATTACTAAAATACCCTTTTTCCTAAAATGTGGTAGTGACACTAGGGCCGATCCTATCCGGATGGAACCTTGCGGGTGGTCCATCGTGTGCGGGCGAGTGGTTTGTAGCGCCTCTTGTACTTATGTTGCATTCCACTTGGCCTGGGACCACCTTATGTGCAAATCCATCGTATATGGGTGAGATGGTTCATAGCACATCGTGTACTCTCGTTGCGTTCCATTCTCGTCTGGGATTAGTCCATTACGGCCATGCCAGCGACTCATGTTCATATAGATAAGTCATCCTCCCTTAGCGGCAATCCGCGTGCGAGTCATTACATTGCATCAAAGTACAACTGAACACCTGAACGATCATGATATAACGACTCTCGTGTTGCATATGTTATTTCCCCTGAATGTTTATACTTGCCCGTGCTTGAAATAATAATGTTTGCCTTGGACAGGGAAGGAAAAATAGTAAGTTGGTAAGTCTCACAGTGTTTCCTCTCATGTCGCGCGGCGTACTGCCACACGGATTAGGCTATTCAATGTTTGCATAAAACTGATCCTAAGGCAACTAGAAAGGCAACTTAATAGTTGGTGCACGAAACTTATATTACGTGTTTGGATTTGTCGAGAAGGCGAGTAGCTTTCCCACCAGTGCATTCAATGTACTAATAATCTACCAGTTTGTATGCAGGGTGCGGGAGAACCTCGTTCGGTGCGGATGCCTCCTTCAAGCGTGATTAGGTACGGAGATCACTCTAAAGTAGCGCTGCGTCCGAAACTGAAGCACATATACAAGACATAATATTGTGAACATCGCCGGATCATCGTCTGTACAATCATTCCAAAATTGTAGCCACTTGGCACGCTTTTACTGTTTCAAAGAGAGAGGCTTGAGCGACTTGTAATCTCGGCTATACGCCGCCTGTAACACTTGGTTATATCAATAAAGAGTTGCTTTACTTTAATTTGTGTTATTCAATGCTTCCGCTATATTGTCGACTCAGAGAACTTGTTACCAAATCGCTATGCGTTTATAACTCCGCTGCACTCGGACAATCTGTGCGACTCTGTGGCTTAGAACTCTTACCGTCAGCCAATGAACCATGGCCTTGCACGGGTGTGGCTCACGCTCGTGCGGCATCACGCCCGGATGGGTCAAAGCGATCGTTCTGCGGGAGCGCTGGCACGGTGATTCTCGCCTAGCGGGAACGGCCGATTTGCCTGCAGGAGATCGGGGCATGACATAATATACCTGGCTTCTACGCCTTTGGACTTTAAATTCGATTATCTCAATTTTGAAAGCTCGTTCGTGGGTTATGTGTAGCTCTCTCTCAATGCCTCGATGGGATGTTCCAATAATAAGTCTAAATACTTTCAAAATGCATTTTGAATGATATGATTGCTTGTATGATATTGTGCTGCGAGTGGCCTTTGTGCCAACATGTGCGAACCCTTGAGATTATCGTAGTAGCTTGTCCGATTTCACTATCTCTAAGTTTGGTTGAATGTATATGTTTGAGGGACGCCTTGAACTTGTGCACAATCCAAGACTTAAGAAAATGTGAAACTTGAGTGCTAAGACTTCGCTATCGCTATGTCGGTTGACGTGTTTACGCTAGAAGTGCACTTTGAATGTGCGCACGATCCAGACTAAGCGATATGCTGATCTCGAACGCTTGTGCAAGTGAATATCCAATTAAACAAGTACAACGACTTGTATAGGTTTGCCTCAGCCTTGTATCGTTAAATCAAAATTGATTGAAACGTGCTGCTTGTCCTTAGTAAGTCTCGAGGATGAGACTTTTTTTTAGTTGGGTAGGATGTAACACCCCGTTCCGTTCCAGCGGACTACCGTTTCAAACGGCAAAAGTGCATGTCCCGACCCACTTTGCTAAGGCAAGAATACTCGTTTGAGGCAAAGTATATCCAGACTTGTCCCTACAGGAATCCAGCTTAGCCTTTCAAAGGCTCGCTTGACGTATCGCTCTACCGAGGCGAATCATCGCTAAAGTGGGTGGCTACGGTGAACTTGTCTTTGCTTAGCCAGCACACATAAAATCTGGAATGATACGTGCTAGTCGCTAGGTGAACCACCCCCTGCATGCTAATAAGAATACAACGCACCTAGCTAAGAAAATAATCCCAACTTGTATAGCTTATGCTAGAACATGGAAATGAAACATTGCTTATATATATGTTCAGACCCTCGCATGCTACCTTAGAACGTGTTGCTCGAGAAGTCCCTTATGATCTCGCTCCTCAGCTTACCTTCGGGCCCGAGCTAACATGAATGTTTATGTTTATACAATTGCATGCTTGTCTCCTTGTATGTGTAAACCCCCTGAATTTTCAAATTATTAAATCTTGGATTTTTCCCAATTTTCTGGAATTTTTTGGGAATTTTTTGTAATTAAAATCGAGGTTTTAATTAATAAATGATTTTTTAATTGGCAATAAATAATATTAAAATATCATGAAAATAATATTTCGGGTGTAAAATGAAAAATTGGACTTAGGGTAATTTTTCTGAATTTTTCTGGGCCTCAGACCTATTTTTAAATACCTCAAAACTATTTTTTATTAATTAATTAATTTATTAAACTATTTATATTTTTTATTTTTATTTTTATTTTTATTTTTTATTTTTTTCTCTTGGGCCGGCCGGCCCAGTGGACCGGCCCAGCAGCCAGCCCCCAGCCCATTCCCTGCGGGTCGGGCGGGTCTGCCCAGACCCGTTAGCCCCCGACCCGACCCGCACGACCCCAGTCCCCTCTCCGCCCGCGTCCAGCGCCGGCCTCCGCGCGCAGCGCCGCGCGCCCCACGCCTCGCTCCCCGCTCCTCGTGCCACGTCCTCCTCTTCCCCGCCGTGCTCGGCCTCCCCCTAACCGCCTCCTCCTCCTACTTAAACCCCCCTCTCCTCCTTCCGCCTCCCTCACTTCCACCCTAACTCCGGCCGCCGTCTCCCTGAACCCTAGCGCCGCCCTCCTCCAGCGCCTCTGCCTCGCCGATCGCCTCGCCTAGCTCCGCCAGCACCTCCTCCGCTCTCCTCCGCTCCTCCTCCGGCGCCACCCGCCCGACTCCAGCAGCAGCGAAGACAGCAGCCGCAGTAGCCGCCCCCGCCGCCTCCGGCACCGCTGCCGTCCCGTCCCCGCATGCCCCTCTCCCCGGCGAGCCGCCCTCGGCCTTCCCGCCGCCGTGCCGACCACCGGAGCCACCGCAGCGTCCCCAAAACCCTAACCCTAGCTTTCCTTCGTGTCGTGTCGGACACGACACGGACACGGCATTTTCTGGATTTTCAGAGCAGGTTCAGGTACTCGTATCTTGCACCCTGTATCTCCGTTTTTAATTCTGTAAATTTCTACGCGAAGCCTGTATGACCCTCTCGGTGTCCGGACAAACGGTTCGGGGCATCGCGTCCTGTGGTGATCGCACACCGCGATCCAAAAACAGGAAAACCAGACCATGTTTCACCCCGGAACTGAGTGCGCCCCGCCAAATGGGACGACTTGGTCGCGTGCGGTCTTCACAGATACGTACGCATCGTCGATACGGACGTGTGAGTTTTCGTGGAAGCTGATTCGGGTGTGCGTGCACACCGAAATCAACGCGTATCCGCGGACATCGCCCCGTATCCGCCTTTTCGGTAATTTACCCTAACTTCGTGCACACACGTCGGATCGAGACGAAACTTGCACCATCGGACTCGTAGCGATACGCTGGTCCTGTGGGTAAAGTTTGGTTCGATTCTGAGAACGTTGACGAAATCGCGTGTCGTGGGCCCCACAGGCCCCGCTCGACGGGCGATTTTGTGGTCGGCTCATCAGAATCCAAATCTGGAAGTTCCGTTGGGTTCGTATCAGCGTTCCTGACCTGTTGACACTAAGTTTGGTGAATTTGGAGACCTTTGACCCGGACACGTTTTTCGGTGCAAAGCGGGCCCACCGGCGGACCCCGTTTTGACCCGAAACTGCCGTTTTTGCCCTTGTCTCCAAATTGGACCCAAGGATAGGCATTTTTAGCTATTTGACATCTTCTGAGCATGATGGTATTGTCTATTTCAGCTTTTTGGACTCATCTCTGGACTTTTTCCCCAAGAACTAAATTAATCAGATCCAAACAACAGGCAAGTACCTGCACTTCAAGTTAATCTTTATATATTATGATAATTAATTTCCCTACCTTACATGTACCCTTGATGATTACACCTAGTGTTAGAAATGCTGGATTTCATGTCTTGAATATTGGAAGTTCCTGTCTTGTTTTTCATGTCGGGTGGGAGAATACCTAGAAGGCATGTAGTTGTTGGAGAATACCCTTCCCCTTGTCATGTTTAATAGCTGTTGGTACACGACTGTACCTCAGCCGGATCTCGATTTCCCCTGTTTAATAGCCGTTCATGACGGCCGGATTAGCCTTATAAACCCCTACATGCCAACTATGTATTCTAAAACAAACACAAGTCCACACATATAATTTCTGTTCATGTTATATTTCTTGCTGGCTATTGTAGTTTCATTTCCTGTTTCATTTAGTTCTGTTTCTCATATTCCTGTTTACAGTTTAACTCTGAGATAATAATGTTCTGTTATGCTGTTTCTCAACATGATATCAAATATTTAATTGTCAGAAAATATTTAGTTTAATCTTGTTGTGCACTGTGTACTTTGCTCCTTTCCTGACTGGATCTGTTGATTTAGGCGATGATGAGGATCTTGCCCCTACTTATTATGGTCCCTATGAGGGGACTGATGATACCTATGAGGAGCCAGAACCCACCCAGGAGACCCCTGCTGCTGAGTAGCTAGTAGTAGCTATCTTTCATTTATATTCTTATCTTATTTATCGGGTTTGTCCCCGATTTCAATATTGAATTCCTGTACTAAAACATTTGAATCTGCTGTCACATTTATTTTCAGTTGAAATATTAAGTTTCATTCTCATTATTATCTTGCCTATGTTTTTTGTGAATGAGCTAGTTAGCAAATAATGGATTGACCTAGACAGCGTACTACCACCGACTCTGCGGCGTAGGCTGGACGTACCCACGCACTCGTGCCCGAATTTCCGGGTGCGGGTCATGACACGTTTTAATGGTGGCCCATGCAGGTCCTATCCTAAAATAGGGTAATACCCTAGGGCAGGGTATGGAATAAAATTGAGGATTCTAGGAAAAGCTCATTCACAGTATAGCGTCCTTATTTCAATTCTTGATATCTTTGCTGCTCAATTTTTCCTATCGCCTTTGATTTCCAAGTATTCTATTCTGATCTTCCTATCCCTTAATCTTTCAGAATGGTCCAGACCAGGAACACATTAGGAGGCACATCAGAACCAGCTGAGCAGAATGTGCCCGAGACTCTTGTACTCCCGCCGCCTCCATCTGTTCCGGCAGTTACCCTAGATGGGGCACAGCTGCTAGGAGTGTTCCAGGGATTGGTGGAATCCCAGAAAGAACAGACTGCACTTCTGCGGACCAGCCTCTCAGAAGCTCTTAAGTCCCAGGAGTCGCCACTCAAGAGGCCAGGGAGTGCTAAAGACTTCAAGAATCTAAGACCCCTGGAATTTTACGGAACTGAGGGCATTCTCTATGCCGATGAGTGGATAGAGAATGTCGAGAGACTCCTGAAGACTGCCCGGGTCCCTGATGACCTCAAAGTGGAGTCCGCAAGCCTGCAACTGTTCGACATTGCTCGAACCTGGTTCAGAGATGAACCCCAACTATCTGCTCCCGACATCACCTGGGAAGACTTCAAGAGGCTATTCAAGGAGAAATTCTACCCCGAAGTGGCTCGGGAAGCTCTCGAAAGCCAATTCGAGAGACTGGAACAAGGTAACCTGTCTGTTGATGAATATACTGCTGAATTTAGCAGGTTAAGCCACTTTGCGGAGTACATGGTTCGTACCCCGGAGGACAGAGCCCGTAGATTCAAGAAGGGGCTGTCTCCGGATATTCGCCTTGCTGTCACCACCAGCCGAGCTCGTACCTATGAAGAAATCCTGAGCGTGGCACAAGGCGTAGAGAGAGATATGGGGCATAAACTGAAGCGAGAAAGAGATACCGGAAATGCTGGACCCAATAAACGCCCTTTTCAACAACAATAGCAACAACAGCAGAGGGCCCCGCAACAAACTCAGCGTCCTCTCCCTCGAGCTCCAGCACCCCAACCCCAGGCTCAGGGACAGAACCAACAAGCTGCTGCTTGTAACTTTTGCCAAAAACCAGGTCATACTTGGCAAGTCTGCAGGAAGAGGCTAGGTGCCTGCCTCTACTGCGGCTCAGCAGCGCATCAAATGAGGGACTGTCCAGCTGCTCAAGGACGCACCGCTGCACCAAAAACTCCAGCCCAGGCCAGGGCCCCAGCAGTACAACAGAGGGGACCCCCACTTCCAACACAACAACAACGCTTTGCTCAGCACCAGCAGCAACAGAGGGGTACACCACAGCAAGGCCGTGCTTATGCAATGACTCTGGAAGAAGCTGAGGCCACAGCAGACGTGATCACAGGTTCTGTGCTTATAAATTCAATACCAGCTATTACTTTATTTGACTCTGGAGCTTCACATTCATTCATGTCAGTAGCTTTCCTTATGAAGCATAGCTTAATCACTAAACCCCTTAGGAATTGTTATAAGATCATTACCGGTGGAGGAATCATCCCGGTTAGTGATGCCTGTAACAATTGTCCTATTACATTATGTGGAAGAGAACTGTATGCTAGACTACTTGTAATGCCAGTGCCCAGTTTTGACATTATACTGGGTATGGATTGGTTAAGTCAACATCATGCCGCAATAGACTGCCACAGAGGTAGTGTAATCTTCAGGCCACCTGACAAGCCAGAATTTGAATTTGCTAGAGGTTCTAGAGAAATGGGTAATAACAAAATTTATGGAGCCCTAATAACAGAAGAAGTGCCACTACCTATCATCTCTGAATACCTTGATGTCTTCCCTGAGGATCTTCCAGGCTTACCCCCAGACCGAGAAGTTGAATTCTCTATTGACCTAGTGCCAGGAGCAGCACCAGTATCTCAAAATCCCTACAGAATTAACAAGAAGGAGATAGTAGAACTAAATGAGCAAATCAAAGAACTAGAAGACAAATGCTTCATTAGGTCTAGTGTCTCACCCTGGGGAGCTCCAGTATTATTTGTGCCCAAGAAGGACGGAACATTCCGAATGTGTATTGACTATAGGGCCTTGAATGCCTTGACAATTAAGAATAAGTATCCCCTGCCCAGGATAGATGACTTATTTGATCAGTTGAGTGGAGCTCGGGTCTTTTCCAAGATTGATTTAAGGTCTGGTTACCACCAAGTAAGGGTGAGAAAGGAAGACATCCCTAAAACTGCTTTCAATACCCGGAACGGACACTACGAATTCTTAGTAATGCCGTTCGGGTTGACGAATGCTCCAGCAGTTTTTATTAACCTAATGAACAGAGTTTTCCAGCCATATCTAGACAAATTTGTAGTGGTCTTCATTGATGATATTTTGATCTACTCCAAGACCCCCGAAGAACATGAAGAACATTTGGGGTTAGCATTGGAGACTTTGAGGAAGAAAAAACTTTATAAAAAATTATCTAAATGTGCTTTCTTCCTAGACAAAGTAGAATTCTTGGGACATGTTGTGACTGGAGATGGAATAGCAGTAGATCCTAAGAAGATAGCTGCAGTAGAATCCTGGCCCACTCCAGACTCTGTAGCTGAGATTAGAAGTTTCCTGGGACTAGCTGGCTACTATCGGAAGTTTGTGAAGGACTTTGCTAGAATTGCGGAGCCCATGACAAAATTAACAAGAAAGGATGAAAAGTTCACCTGGACTGATGAATGTCAGCGTGCTTTTGAGGAATTGAAGAAAAGACTGACTTCTGCCCCTATTCTGACCTTACCTTCCGGAACCGGAGGTTTCGCTATTTATAGTGATGCTTCTGGAAAAGGTCTAGGTTGTGTACTGGAGCAGAACAAGAAGGTAATAGCATATGCCTCTAGACAGCTTCGACCACATGAAAAGAATTATCCAACTCATGATTTAGAATTGGCAGCTGTCATTTTTGCTCTTAAACTATGGAAGCATTATCTTTATGGAGAAAGGGTAGAAATATTTATGGACCATAAAAGTCTAAAATATATCTTCACTCAGAAAGAGCTAAACATGAGGCAAAGAAGGTGGCTGGAACTAATGAAAGACTTTGATATCACTCTTCAATATCACCCTGGGAAGGCAAATGTAGTTGCTGATGCTCTAAGCAGGTATCCTATGGCGATGTACTTGACTATGGACAGACACCTGCTGGAGGACTTGGAAAGTTTAGGTATTGAAGTAATTATCCCAGAAAAATAAGGCCAAATGATGAACTTGCAGATTCAGTCTACTTTAATGGACAAGATCAAGGAGACTCAGTTTCAGGCGAAGGCCTGCGAAGCCTTCGAGGTCAAGTGCAAGCTGGACTAGTAGAAGAATTCAGAATTCATGAAGATGGATCACTGAGGCATGGCGATAGATTATGTGTACCTCAAGGAGACATAAGAGAAGAAATCATGCAAGAGGCGCACAGATCGCAATACTCTCTACATCCAGGAGCCAACAAAATGTACAAGGACCTGAGAACGCATGTTTGGTGGCATGGCATGAAAAGAGAAGTAGCCAGGTTCGTATCTCGTTGTTTAGTGTGCCAGCAAGTCAAGGCAGAAAGACAGACCTGGAGGATTGCTTCAACCCCTACCCATTCCGGAGTGGAAGTGGGAACATATCACAATGGATTTTGTTTCCGGACTTCCAAGGACACCTAGTGGAAAGGATGCAATCTGGGTGATAGTAGATAGACTGACCAAGTCTGCACATTTTCTACCTTTCAAAGTGGGGCTATCTACAGAGAAGCTGGCAGATTTATATATCAGACATATTGTTAGGCTGCATGGAGTTCCAGTAAGTATTGTCTCCGACCGAGATTCAAGGTTCACCTCTCACTTCTGGAAGAGCTTACAAGCCAGCTTGGGGACGCAACTCAAATTCAGCACAGCTTATCATCCCCAAACCGACGGACAATCGGAACGTACAATCCAGACACTTGAAGATATGCTCCGTACATGTGTTCTGGATTTTGGAGGATCCTGGGAAGACTATCTACATCTTGTGGAGTTCTCTTATAATAACAGTTACCAAGCAAGTATTGAGATGACTCCATTTGAAGCTCTGTATGGTCGAAGATGTCGTACCCCGCTGTCATGGGACGATGTTGGAGAAAGAGCCCTGCTGGGACCAGAGATGGTGATCGATTCAGCTGAGAAGGTAAAGCAAATAAGGGACAGACTTCGAGTGGCTCAAGACAGGCAACGACATTGGGCAAATAGCCACCGAAGGCCCTTGGAATTTGAGGTTGGAGAGCTGGTATTCTTAAAGATTTCCCCGACACGTGGCACCATTAGGTTCGGAAGGAGTGGAAAACTCAGCCCAAGATTTATTGGACCTTTTGGCATTCAGGAGAAAATCAGAGAAGTGGCATACCGATTGGCATTGCCACCCTCTCTGGATGGAGTACATAACGTCTTCCACGTGTCGCAGCTGAGGAAATACGTGTCGGACCCCAGCCACATTTTGGATCACTCAGAGCTCGAAGTAGGCCCAAGTCTGACTTACCAAGAGCAACCCGTGGAGATACTGGATCGCTCGAAGAAAGTCCTACGGAATCATGTTATCTCCCTGGTTCGCGTAGCTTGGAAGCACAATTCCCCCGGCGAATCCACCTGGGAGCGAGAAGACGAGATTAGAGAGCGATACCCCTATCTTTTTGAACCCTGAGGTATATTTTATTTCTCGGCCTTTCTTTTCGTGCCTTGTTATTCTTAAATTTCGAGGACGAAATTTTTGTATGTTGGGTAGGTTGTAAACCCCCTGAATTTTCAAATTATTAAATCTTGGATTTTTTCCAATTTTCTGGACTTTTCTGGGAATTTTCTGTAATTAAAATCGAGGTTTTAATTAATAAATGATTTTTTAATTGGCAATAAATAATATTAAAATATCATGAAAATAATATTTCTAGGTGTAAAATGAAAAATTGGACTTAGGGTAATTTTTCTGGATTTTTCTGGGCCTCAGACCTATTTTTAAATACCTAAAAACTATTTTTTATTAATTAATTAATTAATTAAACTATTTATATTTATTATTATTATTTTTATTTTATTTTTATTTTTTTTTCTCTTGGGCCGGCCGGCCCAGTGGACCGGCCCAGCAGCCAGCCCCTAGCCCATTCCCTGCGGGTCGGGCGGGTCTGCCCAGACCCGTTAGCCCCCGACCCGACCCGCACGACCCCAGTCCCCTCTCCGCCCGCGTCCAGCGCCGGCCTCCGCGCGCAGCGCCGCATGCCCCGCGCCCCGCTCCCCGCGCCACGTCCTCCTCTTCCCCGCCGTGCTCGGCCTCCCCCTAACCGCCTCCTCCTCCTACTTAAACCCCCCTCTCCTCCTTCCGCCTCCCTCACTTCCACCCTAACTCCGGCCGCCGTCTCCCTGAACCCTAGCGCCGCCCTCCTCCAGCGCTTCGGCCTCGCCGACCGCCTCGCCTAGCTCCGCCAGCACCTCCTCCCCTCTCCTCCGCTCCTCCTCCGGCGCCACCCGCCCGACTCCAGCAGCAGCGGAGACAGCAGCCGCAGTAGCCGCCCCCGCCGCCTCCGGCACCGCTGCCGTCCCGTCCCCGCACGCCCCTCTCCCCGGCGAGCCGCCCTCGGCCTTCCCGCCGCCGTGCCGACCACCGGAGCCACCGCAGCGTCCCCAAAACCCTAACCCTAGCTTTCCTTCGTGTCGTGTCGGACACGACACGGACACGGCATTTTTTGGATTTTCAGAGCAGGTTCAGGTACTCGTATCTTGCACCCTGTATCTCCATTTTCAATTCTGTAAATTTCTACGCGAAGCCTGTATGACCCTCTCGGTGACCGGACAAACGGTTCGGGGCATCGCGTCCTGTGGTGATCGCACACCGCGATCCAAAAACAGGAAAACCAGACCCTGTTTCACCCCGGAACTGAGTGCGCCCCGCCAAACGGGACGACTTGGTCGCGTGCGGTCTTCACAGATACGTACGCATCGTCGATACGGACGTGTGAGTTTTCGTGGAAGCTGATTCGGGTGTGCGTGCACACCGGAATCAACGCGTATCCGCGGACATCGCCCCGTATCCGCCTTTTCGGCAATTCACCCTAACTTCGTGCACACACGTCGGATTGAGACGAAACTTGCGCCATCGGACTCGTAGCGATACGCTGGTCCTGTGGGTAAAGTTTGGTTCGATTCTGAGAACGTTGACGAAATCGCGTGTCATGGGCCCCACAGGCCCCGCTCGACGGGCGATTTTGTGGTCGGCTCATCGGAACCGAAATCTGGAAGTTCCGTTGGGTTCGTATCAGCGTTCCTGACCTGTTGACACTAAGTTTGGTGAATTTGGAGACCTTTGACCCGGACACATTTTTTGGTGCAAAGCGGGCCCACCGGCGGACCCCGTTTTGATCCAAAACTGCCGTTTTTGCCCTTGTCTCCAAATTGGACCCAAGGACAGACGTTTTTAGCTATTTGACATCTTCTGAGCATGATGGTAATGTCTATTTTAGCTTTTTGGACTCATCTCTGGACTTTTTCCCCAAGAACTAAATTAATCAGATCCAAACAACAGGCAAGTACCTGCACTTCAAGTTAATCTTTATATATTGTGATAATTAATTTCCCTGCCTTACATGTACCCTTGATGATTACACCTAGTGTTAGAAATGCTGGATTTCATGTCTTGAATATTGGAAGTTCCTGTCTTGTTTTTCATGTCGGGTGGGAGAATACCTAGAAGGCATGTAGTTTACCCTTCCCCTTGTCATGTTTAATAGCTGTTGGTACACGACTGTACCTCAGCCGGATCTCGATTTCCCCTGTTTAATAGCCGTTCATGACGGCCGGATTAGCCTTATAAACCCCTACATGCCAACTATGTATTCTAAAACAAACACAAGTCCACACATATAGTTTCTGTTCATGTTATATTTCTTGCTGGCTATTATAGTTTCATTTCCTGTTTCATTTAGTTCTGTTTCTCATATTCCTGTTTACAGTTTAACTCTGAGATAATAATGTTCTGTTATGCTGTTTCTCAACATGATATCAAATATTTAATTATCATAAAATATTTAGTTTAATCTTGTTGTGCACTGTGTACTTTGCTCCTTTCCTGACTGGATCTGTTGATTTAGGCGATGATGAGGATCTTGCCCCTACTTATTATGGTCCCTATGAGGGGACTGATGATACCTATGAGGAGCCAGAACCCACCCAGGAGACCCCTGCTGCTGAGTAGCTAGTAGTAGCTATCTTTCATTTATATTCTTATCTTATTTATCGGGTTTGTCCCCGATTTTAATATTGAATTCCTGTACTAAAACATTTGAATCTGCTGTCACATTTATTTTCAGTTGAAATCTTAAGTTTCATTCTCATTATTATCTTGCCTATGTTTTTTGTGAATGAGCTAGTTAGCAAATAATGGATTGACCTAGACAGCGTACTACCGCCGACTCTGCGGCGTAGGCTGGACGTACCCACGCACTCGTGTCCGAATTTCCTGGTGCGGGTCGTGACAGTATGTTGCCTTATTTTTATCCAAACCACGGAAGACTACTAAGTAGTCGTTCCGTGCATGATTGAACCTGCAAGTATTCGGGACCGTTAGGTCACCAGGCAGCCCCGAGCTAGGGGAATGCATCAAGGCAAGTTATTCGCTTTACATAATCAAGATTCAAGTATCTCGTGTACTCGTGTTCCAGTGCACTCGTGTTCTCGTGTTCTAGTGCAATCGTGTTCTCGTGTATCTCGTGATAATTGGAAGACCAATAATTACATATTGCGGACAACTCGGAAATGAGGTATGGTTCTACGGACGGTCTCCGGGGCACTGCGGTCGATCCGATACGGATGGAACCTTGCGAATGGTCCATCGTGTGTGATCGAGTGGTTTGTAGTGCCTCTTGTACTTACGTTGCATTCCACTTGGTCTGGGACCACCTCATGTGCAAATCCATCGTATACGGGCGAGATGGTTCATAACGCATTGTGTACTCTCGTTGTGTTCCATTCTCGTCTGGAATTAGTCCATTATGGCCATGCCAGCGACTCATGTTCATATAGATAAGTCATCCTCGCTTAGCGGCAATCCGCGTGTGAGTCATTGCATCGCATCAAAGTACAACTGAACACCTGAACAATCATGTATAATGACTCTCGTGTTGCATATGCTATTGCCCCTGAATGTTTATACTTGTCCGTGCTTGAATTAACAATGTTTGCCTTGGACAGGGAAGAACAAATGGTAAGTTGGTAAGTCTCACCGTGTTTTCTCTCATGTCGCACGACGCACTGCCACACGGATTAGGCTATTCAATGTTTGCATAAAACTGATCCTAAGGCAACTAGAAAGACAACTTAATAGTTGGTGCACGGAACTTATATTACGTGTTTGGATAAGTCGAGCGGGCGAGTAGCTTCTCCACCAGTGCATTCAATGTACTGATAATCCACCAGTTTGTATGCAGGGTGCGGGAGAACCTCGTTCGGTGCGAATACCTCCTTCGTAAACGCTTAGGCGTGGAGATCACTCTGAAGCAGCGCTACATCTGGAACTGAAGCACATATATCAGACATAATATTGTGAACATCGCCTGATCATCGCTTGTACAATCATTCCAAAATTGTAGCCACTTGGCACGCTATTACTGTTTCAGAGAGAGAGGCTTGAGCGACTTATAATCTCGGCTATACGCCGCCTGTAACACTTGGTTATATCAATAAAGAGTTGCTTTACTTCAACTTGTGTTATTCAATGCTTCCGCTATATTGTCAGAGAACTTGTTACCAAATCGCTATGCGTTTATGACTCCGCTGCACTCGGACAATCTGTGCGACTCTGTGGCTTAGAACTCTTACCGCCAGCCAATGAACCACATCCTTGCACGGGCGTGGCTCACGCTCGTGCAGCATCACGCCCGGATGGGTCAAAGCGATCGTTCTGCGGGAGCGCTGGCACGGTGATTCTCGCTTAGCGGGAACGGCCGATTTGCCTTCGGGAGATCGCGGCGTGATACCCAGGGCTACATCGGGGAAGAACTTCTCCTTGAAAATCTTATTGAAAGCCTCCCAAGTAAGTCCTCCAACAGTAAATCTCGGCTCTGTACGATACCATGTCAGCACGATATCGAAGATCTGACTTCCGACGGCCTCGATTTGTGGGCTCTCCGAAATCTGCGTCAAGCACAACTTTCCCTCTATATCCTCCAGCAAGTCGTCAGCGTAGAGTATCCCATCGATGCCCTTAAACTCCCGAGGCATCATCATCTTGAAGTCCACTATAGTACCTGGCCTCTGGTGTTGCTGGTCAGGGTGCTGCTGCTGCTGTGCGAATCTCTCCATATCCTGGAGAGCCACCTAATGAGCATTCTCCATGCTCTCTCTCATCAGCTCCATCTGTGCTTCGTGCGCCTCTGCCTGCACCCTCTGAGCCTCAGCTCGAACTTGCTGAGCCTCTGCCGATGTCCTCTGGGCATCTACCATGCCCTGGATCAGCGCGAATATCTGTGCCCCGTCAACAGGCACACCTCCGGGAAACGGAGTCGATGGTGGAGGAAGGTGCTCCGTAACAGCCGGGGCAACCCTCTGGACAGGTGGGGGAGGAGCACCCCCCAAAACTGCATATACTCCCACATGAACATGAGAGGTAGGAGGAACTCCAGCTGTTTGTCCGTCTGGTCGAGATGTGGCAGACCACTCTGAAGCTGTGGGTCCCAACCTCAATGACCTAGTCTTCAGTGGTATCCTGAAGACAGACCAAAAAGAATCAATTAAGGCAACAAATATAATATCATCAAGGAAGGACAGTAAAATTTAAAGGAAATAATTATTCCGATTAGCAATATAAAATTTTGAAATTTCTTAGTTGTGATTGTGCAAACTCTCATCCTAAATGCTATTTTCTAAAGCAGGCTAGTAGCAATACTTTAAGTGAGCATTACTACGACATTACTCTAATTGTGAATCTAGACCTACATGGGCCACCACTCAAACGTGTCACGACCCGCACCCGGAATTTAGGCATGAGCCGTGGGTATGTCCAGCCGACGCCAAAGCATCGGCGGTAGAACGCTGTCTAGGTCTCAATACTACTAAACATAGCTCACAAGATAACCTGTCAATGATCTCAACTCCATAAGAAGGACAATGAATAAAGCATTGATCAACAATTCATAATGTACTCAATCACAAAATCTATAGGAAGTAGATGGCACGATAAGATATAAAAGATAAGAAAGTACCGACATAAGTCAAGCGCAACAACCTAAATACAACAATAATCTAGAGTCTAGCTATCCCAACATAAATAGTCTCAACAATTTTATAATTCAAGTCTCAATTTTAGAACAAATAAATACAGAGATATCTAGACCAAGAAGCTGTCTAAACGACAGCGGGTGGTATCTCCTCTAAGGAGAGTGACTCCTCTAGAATCTCCGGTATGTAGTCTTCCTTTACTCCTAGGCCGTAGAGAGTAGGACATAAATCCTCAAGGTCCTCTGAAAAATGTTATCCAGTCAGGATTGGAGCGAAGCACAAGCACTAAACAGCAGTTTTAATTATATTGACATAAACTATAATACAGCATAAGCAAATACATGATGAAGAAATACTGGAAAAGTAAGGAATACTAGAGGAACATGTAATCATCATTAGTACTAACTAGCAATAAATAAATATATGTGAATGCTAGAAATGAGTGAACTGGAATAAAAAAATATAAACTCTAGCTAAGTGTTGTGAAATATCAGTTTACTATGTGATCGGCTTGGGACTAGATTAGGTTTGATATATATGATTGGCTATGATACATTTGAGGTCAGGCTAACCATCTGGTTAGCTATAATGCGAGCAATAGTCAGGCTAATCATATATAACAGGCAATGAGGCATGTAAATGGTCAGACTACACCCTATGTGATATGTGGGGTGAGCTATGATGCATGTAAAGTGTGGTATGAACACATAATCTTGCTAATATTTCCCCGTCCCCAGCTAGCACGATAGATTCCAATCATAACTTCTCATGACAGATATCTTTGATACTAGCCCGTGTATCCATAGTATTAGAATCAAATATACACTACAACTAATATTATAGTAATAATCAACATAATAAAAATTGTTAGAGAATGTACTCGCCTGTGGTCCTGAGCAAGGAATGAGGATCAATGTTCAAGATGGAATCACAAAGACCTAGATATCAAAATATCAAAGTTAAAAGGTGACCTGAAGTAATAAACACGTTTAACTAGCTCCATGTTAGACTTATAGGTCCAATCTAGGTCAATACCATGGTTAATCTAGGCTTTACTAGTCATTTCTATATCATGTTAGTCTATACTTAGGCATTATCTAAATAACTAGTCATTACGTGGCTATATTAACTATTTGTACTAATTATCTATATTACACTAGATTATAACTACATACTAGAGTCTAGTTAGTTATAATTAACTTTATTAGCCACTACCATCATATGTAACAGTATATATATATATATCACTAGCTATCTATACATTCTAACTACTAACTATTAGTAACTAGTATTTTAAACTAACTGTTACTCTTAACTATTCTAACTAAACCAAATACCCAACATAATTAATACTCAAATACCCTACCTGAATTGAATCTAAAACCGAACTGATACCTTGATACTGTGCTGATACCGAATAGTGAGGCTCCTTGAACACACACTCTACCACAAGTTTGGACACTCCAGTACCATTGGCAAACTAATACACCCATTCATCACAGTATCCACTAATACCCAGGATACTAAAACATATCCACCAAAAACTTAACTTAGCAAGGATATCCAGGAACTCTATAAATCATAGCAGCAACATGTAGAAACATCAACAGTATACCCTAGTGTCCCGACACCCCTCCTCACTGCACTCCTATACCACCTCACTCGAATTTCTCACACAGTGAAGTCCAAACTTGATTCATCCCCATCTATACTTATACACTAAACTAACTAACACTAGTACACATATAAACTTAGGAAGCAACATAAAGAAATATTTGATACCCATATAAAGAAATATGTAAATAGATGCAAATTTGCTACTGATACACACATATACCAAGGGCCTGTTTGGCTCATTGAAAGTAAGGTATAATTCCCATCAAAATTGGAAAGTCTACTGAACTTGGCCCAGCAAATACCAAAATATATGATTTACTTAAAATTATGGGAAGTAGTGTGGCAGCAGAGAATAAGCTGCAAACTAGTGTGGCTATCATTGGTTCCTTCAGTGATACTGCTACTGCAGAGTTTCCCCTTGTTCCGAATCTGCTCAATGCACATCTTGCTGCTAAACTGCAGTGATCATCACTACACCTCCCTCGAGCTGCTTTGATGCCCCGTGCACTAATGCACTGCCCGAGCTCCCTGAAGCCACTGCCAACCCTCTCACTCAAACAACTACACACATACCTCAAAATGCAGACACATATATAACATACCTACACATATGCATCTTACACACTCACCCACTGATACACTAAACTAAACTCACCGATACACTGAACTAAACTCACTGACACACTATTGAACTGATACCTCACTCGAGTGATACCTCACTCGAGTGATACACTGATACACACCGGGGAACCAAATACCCTAACTCCTCATATACTGACACACAGCATCTCAGGAACCCGATCCTCACACACTGACACACAATGTCAGTGTACACATAGATCACATATCATTGTAGAACAACATAAATGACCCATAACTCCTCAAATCCCGATTCCCTTCGACCATTGGTACATTGATTCACAGTATGCTATGGACTAAGGAACCGGACTCCCATGTAACAACCCATATTAATACATATACATTAATAGCCAATGATTATACTACTAGCCGATAGTTTCTTAATAACATATTTAATTGATATTTCCCCCGCCCCGACTGATATGATGGATCGAATCATGACACGTCACTCGCCAATGTATCCAATGTTTAATCTACAATATTCAATGTTATCCAATACCAACAAGGATAGTATCCGATACCATCTCCATAATTAAGGTAACATCCCATGACTAACGATCCAATAACAATACCAATCCGTGTACCATCGTGTCAAGAATCATAAGTAACATTTTTAAATACTTGAATTATAGTGGTAATCAAATAATAAAAACTATCAGAGAATGTACTCGCCTGTGGTTCAGAGCAAATGATAAAAATGATGTCCGAACTGGTGTCACAGACCTATATATGAAATATTGCATTAATACAAGTTTTTGGGAAGAGAAATAAATTAAACTAGTCAACTTTTTAGGTCATAAAGTTATTTCTAAGTCAAAAGTCAAACTAGGTCAACTGTAAGTCAACTATGGTCAACTATAGTCAAATTATGGTCAACTACCTATTTCTATGTTGCATGAGTCTAACTCAAAGATATTGGGCTCACACACTATGAATCTAGGCCATACAAACTAAATCTTAGGATACTAAGATACCGTATCTCAGGATACGCAAATAAGGAATAAATATAACACATATGTACATATCAAACAATATTATATATATAAAATCCTAATTACAGATGCTAAATGGATACCTTGGTTTCGAACCAACTTGGTATCGCAATACTAAACCTCTATCTTGATATCCAAACCCAATACCTTGATTATCCTCCAATACCTTGATACTTACCTTGGCATCTCAAGGTAAATTCAAAACCTTATTTATACTAACTATCCAACAATATTTATAAACTACTATGCATTTAATATTTATATATTTCTATATACCTTATTTTAGTCACCTTAATACCAACCCATAATTAGTTTACAACTATCCTATTACTTATGTCAATACCTACTACTCATACCTTGGTATATCTTGATACTTACCTTGATATCTCAAGGTAATTGCCAAAATCTCATATATATACTAACTACCTATCAATAATTACATATATCAATCCAATATAACCCTAGTATGTACTAATAGAATAATACTAACTACCAACTACACACTAACTATTAATACATATATACGTACATACATACCTACAAATATATAATATATAAAAGATACTCATAACAATTGATAACTAAAATATACTAACTATTTTAATAAATTTATATGCTACAACTAAATATATACATATATAGTATACTATAATACAAATAGCAATTATGAACATATTTATATATATATTAATTACCATATATATATAAATATATATCTATATATATATTAATATCTAATATATTAAAAACTGCCAAACTGTCGCTAAATACCCTGTCCACTGTCACAGAAAGCTACTGTGTATATAGATATACTGAAGTTTTTGTGACAGTTTTCTGCACTGTCACTAAAAACTGTCGCTGAAGCTTCTGATACTCTGCTGATACACTGTTGTTTCAGCGACAGTTTTCTGCAACTGTCGCTGACTGCTGTCGCTGAAAAGCTGCTATTATTTGCATTTGTTGCTGTTGTTGCGACACTTCTGGCTCGCTGCTGTCGCTGAAAATATATGTATATATATACAATATATATATATATATATATATATATATATATATATATATATATATATATATATATATATATATAACCCCCCATATATATTTATATAATATATATTTAAATACATATATATAACCCACAATATATATTTATACAATATATATATAAAACTATATATAACTAGACATACACTTATACACAGTAAATTGTATAAAATACCACATAGTAACATACATACACACACATAGTAATATGTATATATAACTATACATATATGTATACATATATATAATCATACAATAATATAAATACATAACAATATATAATATAACTATATATATAACCACATATAAATATATCTACTATATTATATATACATATGCTACCACTTATAAATATATATCTACATACATATATATATAAATAATCATATATAAATAATCTAATTACTTAATTAAACATACACATATATTATATAAAATATATACATATATTTACATCCCTAACATATATTATAACATATATATTAATACATGTAGAAGAAAGCTACATAATATATATTCTATTAATACATATATAATACATAGATCTATGATACAATAAATACTATAATAAATATACATAATACATATATAATATATATAGATACATACACAATTATAATTCAATAATTAAAGCACAATTAATTAGATCTACACATAAACACATAATAATTGGAGCGTATCACACCGTATCCCACTAGATCTAGGATACGCATGCGACACGAGTCCACCACACATCCAATTTCACTCCGAAGGACACAAACAAATCACATATAATATTTATGAATAAAACAAAGTGTCAAAGGTAGATCTATGTGTCCGTGTCAAAATACGACATGTACAAAGTCCCGTGTCGGAGGAAAAACCCCCAAAACAATACGTATCACCAAATTATTTGGATACGACCTACATGTACCCAATTATGGACACGACACTAATCCCAAACACATAAACATATGCCAAATTGATCTATAGGATCAATTGACATGCACAACAAAAGTCATTTTCGGAATTCTCCCAAAATTGACACAAAAAGCACCATAACTTTCTCCATAGGTCTCCTATGAACACAAAACCAAATCCTATGGGTAGTACATACATATGGGTTGATTATTCATGATTAAATCTCAGATTTAGAAGCTATTTTAAAGGCAAAAACTGAATTATACCTATTGGGAGATAGATTCCCAATGAAACCTCCAAAATTGGTGAAAATGGCCTCCAACTTGTAGATCCTTGCTCCTCTTTGTAGATCCTTGCTTCCTCCTTCTAGATCCTTGCTCTTCTAGTCTCCAATGGTGATTTGAGAAGTAATTGAGTAGAAATTTGGTAGGGATTTGATGAAATTTGGTTGAGGGAAATTCTAGATCTAGATTTGGAATGAAAAATAAAGAGAGAGAAAGTTTTTATCCCCTTTATATAGGCCTCACTTGTCCCCTCCCTCAAGCTACTATGTAAAGTCTAAAATACCCCTTAGGGCCTCTCATGAAGAAATTAATTAAGGAGGGAAGCTTCTAGTCTAATGGTTTAATTAATTTAATCACCCTCCTAATTAATGGGCTTTCTAGTTGGGCTCAATTCTAACAATTAATACATGTTGGTCCATGAGTCTAAGCTAAACTAGTTAGGTCCACTAACACAAGTCCAAAAAAAATAAATCTAACATTCTAATAATAAATAAATAATACAATAAATAAATATTTAACATGCACAATATTTAATTAATTATAAAATGACCAGAATACCCTTTTCTAGAAAATACGGTAGTGACAAGTCTATCCCCCTTAAAATAATTTCGTCCTCGAAATTTAAAGGTGATCGTACTCCTTCTAGGTCAAACCCCCAGCAATCATAGTCTAATAAGGTCTTATCTCACTAAGAACAGTCCTATGCAAAGAATAACATGCATGGTCATGGTCCTCACCTGTCTTCTGTCTTATTACTGTTGTCTCTGTCAGGGTATTCTATAGCTACACTAACTATATAACACAAGCATCCAAAAGGTACTAAAGAATCAATCAATCAAAATAGATGAAAGGAACAGAAAGAAAGAACAGACTCTCTAACCCATCACCTGTAGTATTGGTCTCCTCGACCGTCATCGCAAATACTCTGCCCTGCCGAGGTAGCTCCCTTTGCGGGTGATGGGCAATCTGTGGTGCTACAGGTGGCCTAACTCCACCTCTTTGGCCTCGATCTGTATCCTGGCCTGGACGTTGAAGTGTCCAGAGACAATCCTTTACCATATGCTCCGTTGATCCACAATGTAAGCATGCTCCAAGTCTCTTCCGACACATCTCTCAAGTATGCCCAGTCTTCTTGCAATAGGTGCATTGAGGAGCTTGTTGCACCTGTCTCTGAGGCTGCTGTTGTATCTGTTGTACTAGAGCTTATACTGGAGCAACAATAGGTTCTGGCATCTGATATTGTTGCTGATAGGCTCCGAATTGTACTGGAAACTGCTGTTGCTGGAACCGCGGCCTCTTTGTCGGTCCCGCACTGCTACTGTCACCCCCAAACATATCACGGTCCCTCTTCGGCTTTAAGTTCCACTCCTGCTCGACCTTGCGTGCCTCCTAAAGTATCTCAGCATACGTCTCGTAGAAAGACGGAATGAGAATCTTCACTTCCCAATTCAGACGCTCGCGAAAATGGATAGCCCGAACTTTTGGCTCTCTCACCAAGTACTCCGCAAATCGGCTCAGCCTCCCGAACTCTGCGGCATACTACTCTAAGGACATGCTTCCTTGTGTAAGGCTCTCAAATTGCCTTCCTAATTCCAATCTTTCCATCCGAGCAAAGAACTTCTTCTTAAAGAGATCCTTGAATATCTCCCAAGATTGCCCCACATCAGTAAGAATTGGCTCATTCCTGAACCAAGTGCGGGCAACGTCGAATAGTTGAAGTCTTAGCACCTCAACCTTCAGATCCTCCGCAAGACGGGATACCTTCTTGAGTCGCTCGATATCTTTAAGCCAATCGTCAGCATAGACTATACCTTCTGTACCCTTGAAAACTCGAGGCTCAAGCTTCTTGAAATTTTGAATGCTGCCTGGCTTGATCTAAGTATCCTGTGGCTGTGGAGGAGCCTCTTTCTGAACTGTTGTTATAGCTATCTGATGGGCGTTTTTCATACTCTGCCGCATCATATCTGACTTCCTGTGCTGGGCTTCTATCTGTGCCCTTTGTAATTCTATCATCTCTCTAAACAGTGCAACCATCGGCGCGGTATCTCCTAAAAATGGAGGTGGTGAAAGTCCCTCCGAAGCAACTGGAGTAGTCCTCGGAACAGGTGGAGGAGAACCCCCGAAGGAAGCCGAGACTCCTACATGAACTGATGTCGTAGGAGGTACAAACCCTACTGCTTGAGTGGAAGATTGAGAGGTGGCAGACCTCGCAGAAACTGCTCCCGATCGATGGGATCTAGTCTTCGACGGCATCCTGAAGACAGATCGAAACAAAGAAGATCAATTCGACACAAGATAAGATATCATCAAGGAAGGACAAAAGTATTCAGAAGGAATCAAAATTAGCGATTCAATTCAGATTGGAATTCCTAGTTGTGATTGAGTATCCCTCTCTCTTCCTAGTATCCTATATCCTATATCCTATCGCAGGCTCGCAGTAGTACAACTAAGTCATCGCACTACCACGAAATCGCAATATTGCGAAGCCTGACCTGCATGGGCCACCACTAAAAACGTGTCACGACCCGCACCTGGTGTAGGGATGCAAGTCGGAAACAACGCCCAGCCTACGCTGCAGCATCGGCGGTAGAACGCTGTCTTTGTCAACTATACTATCTAATTATCTCATAAAATGCATAATCCTCCAATAATATCTCAACTCCAAGAAGAGAGTAATCAACTTAATTCAACACAATACTCAATCACATTTCTATGGCACGAGAAGATATCACAGAAGTCTAACATAACTAAGCAGTTAAAAATATAAAAACATCAAATAGAAATAATATCCAAACACAAATATATGCCGGAAACAAATCCGGTACCAAAATGCTAAAGAGAACTAACTATGCTAACTAGTGAATCCGGCTAAATCTCTCAACACTCACTCCAGAACTAGTGGGTCCAAGTCTGCACCATCAATAGGCTGAGGTCTGTAGTATGTCGGACACCAATCTCCCGGATCCTCTGAAAAATATTTTTCAGTCAGGAATGGAGCGAAGTACAACCCAATAGCAGTTTTAATTAATTGACAAAAACTATAAAGCAGTAGAATAGAAGATGCCATCTACGATGAGGATATAACTGATAATCAAGAACAATGAGAGAATAGGCAATACTAACAACAGAATATAATTAATGCGTACAAGAATAAAGGAATGAACTATAATGTCAGAATAGAACAAGGTAATCAATGAACTGAATAATGGAATCTACAATAACTATGTGATTTGAGATACTAACTAAATATGTGATCGGCCTGGGAGATTCAATGATTACACTAAGGAGCTAACTCAACCATACGTGAATTGCATGGTTAGTTAGTAGCCAATGATTATACTACTAGCCGATAGTTTCTTGATAACATATTTAATTGATATTTCCCCCGCCCCGACTGATATGATGGATCGAATCATGATACGTCACTAGCCAATGTATCCAATGTTTAATCTATAATATTCAATGTTATCCAATACCAACAAGGACAGTATCCGATACCATCTCCATAATTAAGGTAATATCACATGACTAATGATCCAATAATAATACCAATCCGTGTACCATCGTGTCAAGAATCATAAGTAACATTTCTAAATACTTGAATTATAGTGGTAATCAAATAATGAAAACTATCAGAGAATGTACTCGCCTGTGGTCCAGAGCAAATGATAAAAATAATGTCCGAACTGGTGTCACAGACCTATATATGAAATATTGCATTAATACAAGTTTTTGGGAAGAGAAATAAATTAATCTAGTCAACTTTTTAGGTCATAAAGTCATTTCTAAGTCAAAAGTCAAACTAGGTCAACTGTAAGTCAACTATGGTCAACTATAGTCAAATTATGGTCGACCACCTATTTCTATGTTGCATGAGTCTAACTCAAAGATATTGGTCTCACACACTATGAATCTAGGCCATACAAACTAAATCTTAGGATACTAAGATACCGTATCTCAGGATACGCAAATAAGGGATAAATATAACACATATGTACATATCAAACAATATTATATATATAAAATCCTAATTACAAATGCTAAATGGATACCTTGGTTTCGAACAAAATTTGGTATCACAATACTAAACCTCTATCTTGATATCCAAACCCAATACCTTGATTATCCTCCAATACCTTGATACTTACCTTGGCATCTCAAGGTAAATTCAAAACCTTATTTATACTAACTACCCAACAATAATTTAAACTACTATGCATTTAATATTTATATATTTCTATATACCTTATTTTAGTCACCTTAATACCAACCCATAATTAGTTTACAACTATCCTATTACTTATGCCAATACCTACTACTCATACCTTGGTATATCTTGATACTTACCTTGATATCTCAAGGTAATTGCCAAAATCTCATATATATACTAACTACCTATCAATAATTACATATATCAATCCAATATAACTCTAGTATGTACTAATAGAATAATACTAACTACCAACTACACACTAACTATTAATACATATATACGTACATATATACCTACAAATATATAATATATAAAAGATACTCATAACAATTGATAACTAAAATATACTAACTATTTTAATAAATTTATATGCTACAACTAAATATATACATATATAGTATACTATAATACAAATAGCAATTATGAACATATTTATATATATATTAATTACCATATATATATACATATATATCTATATATATATTAATATCTAATATATTAAAAACTGCCAAACTATCGCTAAATACCCTGTCCACTGTCACAGAAAGCTGCTGTGTATATAGATATACTGAAGTTTTTGTGACAGTTTCCTGCACTGTCACTAAAAACTGTCGCTGAAGCTTCTGATACTCTGCTGATACACTGTTGTTTCAGCGACAGTTTTCTGCAACTGTCGCTGACTGCTGTCGCTGAAAAGCTGCTATTATTTGCATTTGTTGCTGTTGTTGCGACACTTCTGGCTCGTTGCTGTCGCTGAAAATATATGTATATATATATATATATATAAATACATATATATATAACCCACCATATATATTTATATAATATATTTAAATACATATATATAACCCACAATATATATTTATATAATATATATATATATAACTATATATAACTAGACATACACTTATACACAGTAAATTGTATAAAATACCACATAGTAACATACATACACACACATAGTAATATGTATATATAACTATACATATATGTATACATATATATAATCATACAATAATATAAATACATAACAATATATAATATAACTATATATATAACCACATATAAATATATCTACTATATTATATATACATATGCTACCACTTATAAATATATATCTACATACATATATATATAAATAATCATATATAAATAATCTAATTACTTAATTAAACATACACATATATTATATAAAATATATACATATATTTACTTCCCTAACATATATTATAACATATATATTAATGCATGTAGAAGAAAGCTACATAATATATATTCTATTAATACATATATAATACATAGATCTATGATACAATAAACACTATAATAAATATACATAATACATATATAATATATATAGATACATACACAATTATAATTCAAGAATTAAAGCACAATTAATTAGATCTACACATAAACACATAATAATTGGAGCGTATCACACCGTATCCCACTAAATCTAGGATACGCATGCGACACAAGTCCACCACACATCCAATTTTACCCCGAAGGACACAAACAAATCACATATAATATTTATGAACAAAACAAAGTGTCAAAGGTAGATCTATGTGTCCGTGTCAAAATACGACATGTACAAAGTCCCGTGTCGGAGGAAAAACCCCCAAAATAACACGTATCACCAAATTATTTGGATACGACCTACATGTACCCAATTATGGATACGACACTAGCCCCAAACACATAAACATATGCCAAATTGATCTATAGGATCAATTGACATGCACAATAAAAGTTATTTTCGGAATTCTCCCAAAATTGACACAAAAAGCACCATAACTTTTTCCATAGGTCTCCTATGAACACAAAACCAAATCCTATGGGTAGTACATACATATAGGTTGATTATTCATGATTAAATCTCAGATTTAGAAGCTATTTTAAGGGCAAAAACTGAATTGTACCTATTGGGAGATGGATTCCCAATGAAACCTCCAAAATTGGTGAAATTGGCCTCCAACTTGTAGATCCTTGCTGCTCTTTGTAGATCCTTGCTTCCTCCTTCTAGATCCTTGCTCTTTTAGTCTCCAATGGTGATTTGAGAAGTAATTGGGTGGAAATTTGGTAGGGATTTGATAAAATTTGGTTGAGGGAAATTCTAGATCTAGATTTGGAATAAAAAATGAAGAGAGAGAAAGTTTTTATCCCCTTTATATAGGCCTCACTTGCCCCCTCCCTCAAGCTACTATGTAAAGTATAAAATACTCTTTAGGGCCTCTCATGAAGAAATTAATTAAGGAGGGAAGCTTCTAGTCTAATGGTTTAATTAATTTAATCACCCTCCTAATTAATGGGCTTTCTAGTTGGGCTCAATTCTAACAATTAATACATGTTGGTCCATGAGTCTAAACTAAACTAGTTAGGTCCACTAACACAAGTCCAAAAAAAATAAATCTAACATGCTAATAATAAATAAATAATACAATAAATTAATATTTAATATGCACAATATTTAATTAATTATAAAATGACCAGAATACCCTTTTCTAGAAAATACGGTAGTGACAATGATCATAACAAGTCTAGTTTATTAACCAATATCATTTATGAATATAATATAATATGTATATTACCTATCATGCAATTATTAACACAATAATATAAATATGGTAAATGAGAATAAAGCCCCTACTCTAGAAATGTGGTAATGACATGTGCCATCATCGCAACATAATTGTATGTTTATATACTAGTACTTAAATTGTGCATACATATATATATACATACTTGTTTCTATCAGAACACACAGTCTTATGCCTATTTTTGCTTTATCTTTTACTTGGATATTGGTAGCTTGGTTATAGATACTCTAGGTACAAGGAGAACTAGTATAGGTACTGATATAGTGAATGTTTATGAGGCCATATTGTTAATCTAATAGGATAACACTCAGACAGTTAAGTGTTTATTGCTCAAAGCTTATGAGATCAAGAATATGCTGGCATATAATCATTAATTTTCTCGCCAAAATTTTTTGGTAATATTTTTTGATAAAAAATTAATATTAGCATTGTTCATTCACTCCCTTTATATATTACATTCATGGCGATTCCAGCTACATATATTAGTCTGGATTGTTATAGGTTCACCTTAGAATAATTATTGACTTCTTGAACCTCTCATTTATGTTTCATGCTTTATTGAGTATCTTCCATTCAAAAGAAGTTATAATAAAGGAAGAGTAAAGCTGGCTAGTTTTACTATATTTTAAATGTATGGCTTGGGTAAGTGTAATTTTGAAAAAAATGTTGGCATTTAAAAGTTCAAGGAAGAAAATATAGTATTTTTTTTCAATTTTCCCAAATATATTTCATCAAAGAGTAACGTGATAATTTTATCTATATTTGGTTTTCCTTCTTTGTAGAATAGAAAAATAATATTATTACATCACAGGGAGAGAATTATTTCTTCAAGAGAAGAGAGAATTATTTTAATTTATGCTTTATCTATATTCCTCCACGAACACAAAAAATAAAAAATGGCCATGGTCCCTTAACGAGAAGACTATATCTCCACAACAGAAAAGAATGTACGAATGTTGTGTTGCAAATTCAGAAGGCATTGGTTCTTTTGATCTATGCCAAATCAAAAAGTAATCAGAGTGTGATTTAATTGCCACGAGTTCCGACTCATATTCTAATCAATTTTGAAATATATATATATATATATATATATATATATATATATAATCATTATTATATTATAGTTAGCCCTGATGCGTACCACTTACTAGAATGAAATGGTGAAACTTGAAACATTATAATCATGATAAAATATATATATATATATATATATATATATATTTCAAACAGATAAAAGAAAGTATAATTTTGTTCAAAGGAACTTTTCTAAAGCTTACAAACAACTCAAAATTTGATTACAAAGAATGTAAACTTGAATTTCAAGTACACGCTTTGAGATTCTCGACAGTGTAGCAGTGGAGATCGAATAGTCACTTGATTTATTTACTCTATTAACGATCCAACTTCACTACAAGGATGCTACGCAACTTTCTCCTTTATAGTTATGGACTATAGGAAATTTACTTGGAAGCAAATTTTGTGTTCTTCAATGGAACATATACTATAGGTAAGGAGGACATAGTAGACCCAAAAAAAACACCTTATAATTCTTGTGGAGAAGGCCAAGTATGCAAAGCGATAGACACCAAGTGTTAAAGAATTTGTTGGGAAGAGTATAGGCATATACAGGTTCTGGTTCTACCCACCCTGAGTATACGAAGACCGAGGGTATTTATAGCCAAAATTTAAAAAATGATTACTGATGAGTTCGAATTGGTCGTGTGTGCGCGACGAATTTGACTTGTATCCTTCAAAAATTACCATATTGACAATTTATTAAATTTTCCAGTTAGTTTGTGCATGCTCATCATGTCCTGAATAGATTTACATCATTGGACTTGCAGCGTTTGACTTGTCCTGTGACCCAACTTTCGTCCGATTCTGAGAAAGTCGACCGGATCGTTATATCGCCGGCCCCAAGATCTGATTTAACGAGCATTTTTTGTGATCGGCACATCGAAATCCAAGTCTAGGTGTACCATTGAGTTTGTATCATCATTTAGGCTTAGTTTAATCTATAATTTCCTGAATTTAGAGATCTCTAGTCTAGACACATTTTTTTGAGCACAACGGACCCACTAACGGATATTGTTTTGACTCAAAACTATTATTTTTTTCCGGTGTCTAAATTGGACTTATGGATAAGCTATCCTTAGTATCTTGATCCTTCCAGACTCATTGGTGATATATATTTCATTATCCCGTCATGTCTGTTTAGATCCCTCATTTTGTTTCAATATTGTTTGTAATTAATTTGTATCATGTTTGTATTTTAAAATTTATGCAACGAAACTAAGATGAGTCAATTCCAGTGATCTTGTATCACTAAAATTGACAAAGTAATCATACAGATCACCAAGATAAGATTGTTAACCGTATAGTTAATTATCTTATCTTGATTAGCATGTTATATGCTTCATTGCACGAATTATCAGATACAAACTTGGTATATTAAACAAAAACTTACAAAAAATATATTAATAAATAAATAAATAATAATTATAAGATATTAGTCTGAATTAGTTCTAGATAGTATGACTAACAAAACAACTTAGGGGACATAGAAATAGGCGACTTTGACACATCTAACTTTCCTGGTTAAGGAAGTTATTATTATTATTATTTTTATTATTATTATTATTATTATTATTAATGTGTACGTATATTATTTATGACTTGGGTTGCTAGATATATACATGGAGTTTGGTTCATTGGTTCATGGATAGATCTGGTTTAACTTTGGTCTCATAAATCAACATGCTTGGATATACTCAAAGCAAGTATATCTTGCCTATTTCGTACTCAGTATTTATTATTTTTCATATACCATTAGTCGTTCTTTATATTTATTCTATTATTGTTGTTTCCTTGACATGTTACATGATTATTTCTGTTGACATATGTTAAACGAGATACACGGATTTCTGTTGCATTGCATGCTGTATAACTTAAACAAATATTGTGTATATGATAGCCTGGACCCTTTACTAATAGGAGATGGACTAGACCCGTCCTAGATTTGAATCGACAGTATCATTGGGTAGGGAGGAAAGTTACTAGGCAATGGGGTTATTATTTATTTACTTTTCTTTATTTGCCCACTAGTGACTCGTATGAGTGCTACATGTGTCGTGTATTATTATTTCTTCGAAGAGTCCCATACAAAAGAACGCTATCCACAAGTTTATGTTACACATACATTAGTTAGGTGAAGTAATTATTGAGTTACTTTATTGTTCCCTTATTAGTATTTATTGTTTGTCATTTCACCATGTATATTATCTATCTTGCTACGTCTCTCTAAAGACCTTGTTTTCTTCCAGGTTATTTGATGAGATACTTTTATAGGATTGTTGGGGCCTAGTTCTTCAAGTTTTAGGTATACTTAGATGTTACCTTCTTCATTGTTCTTCCAGAATTTATTTCTTATTTTAGTTTGTTCATAGTTAGTATGGTGGATATATATATATATATATATATATATATATATATATATATATATATATATATATATATATATATAGTTGTTATGACTTGAAAAACGTATACGTACTTAAGCTGGACTAATGTCCGCTTGGTGCGTAGTTGGCCATTGCCATATGTCTTGGTCTCGTGTATTTTGTGTAATTTAGGACTGGAGCATGACACATACGTTCATGTTCATGCAAGTATTAAGGATATATATATATATATATATATATATATATATATATATATATATATATATATAGTATTTATGACCTGAAAAATGTATACGTGCTTAAGCTGGACTAATATTCGCTTAGTACGTAGCTGGCCATTGCCACGTGTCTTGGACTCATGTATTTTGTGTATTTTTGGACTGGAGCATAACACATATGTTCATGCAAGGATTTAGGAGATCTAACCACATGGCTGATGCATGATGGTGATAGATGCCTTAAAATTTTCTATTACTCCATATTTACTGTAATACCTCCTCATATTCGAAAACTGAAGCGTTGATTGACGTACATATGGTGTATTAAGTAGAACTGGATGAATCCCGCAGGAACGCAACTCCCGTGGGGAAGTCTTTTATATTGGAAGGAAGCTCTCGCGAGGAAGTCTTTCATGATAGAAGGCTGCTCTCGTGGAGAAATCATTTATGCTAGAAGGCAGATACTGTAGGGAAGTCCTTTATCCTATATGACAGCTCTTGCGAGGAAGTCTTCATGCTGGAAGGCAGCTCCTGCGAGGAAGCCCTTAATGTTGGATTGCAGCTCCCACGGGGAAGTCCTTCAGGATGTAAGGTTGCTCTTGAAGGCAACCCCATAGGGACGACTACTTCGTATAATCCTTTTGGCACTTCGTACCACCTTTCGGACGATATCTCATTAGGGGGTTGAAGATTTTATACATTTTTTAGTACGGACTATATATGACCTCTTTTATACTTTATTTAACCGTGATGCATACTACTTACTGGATTGAAATGGTGAAACTTGATGTATTGTAATCATGATTTTATTTAGACTTGGGATAACTAATGAAAGGGACACTCTATTATATAAAAATGGGCAAATAAATTGTTATTGTAAAAGATAATATACTATATCTATCATAAAAAAATGAGAAGTAAGTGCTAATTAGCTCTTACAAATCGACATAACTTACCAAATTTTTAGATCCACAACCAGATTCGAAGTACTAATCAGTTTAAATACTTTCTGAAATAATATAATTTACAACCAGTAGGAGAGGGTCCAAATGTTTTACCAAATCAAAACATCCATCCAGCTTTCTCTCCTATTTTTTTTAAACTATATTCTCTCTTACTTAATGAATACAAATATGGATTTGGGATTCAATAATTGACTACTATAAACTATAGAGCCAAATCAATCTTTTTTTTATATCTAGTAGTAAAGGTAGAAAACTACAAAACCAAATAAATCCTTTAGAGCTCAATTAGGGCTTTAAAATAATTTAGACCAGAACTAAACAATCCCGACAGAGTCATCTAGAAGTTCCCTTTATCCTTTACTAAAATACTATTTGTATTAGACATATAGTGATACAATGATATAGGAGAAATGTTATCTAACAAATGACACACGACTTAGTTGAATGCCTAAGGGGGCATGTAGATGTCGGACGATTGAGCTAGATGCCAGAAGGAGGCATATAAAATAGTGGTAGATGAAGGGAGGTATTGATGCATTAGGTGGAGGATGGGGCGATTAAAGCAGTAGTGGTTATGGCCTCGGTAAAAGAAGGATTTGAGGGAAATCAGGGGAAGGGATTTGGGAAGGGTTTTTAAATGAGAGAGATAGAGAGAGAGAGAGAGAGAGAGAGAGAGAGAGAGAGAGAGAGAGAATTCATCCACATGGGGAGAGTTTTAAGTTTTCCAAATTCTACACAACTATGTTTAGCGATGCCCGTTAGTGATGTATAGCGACGAAGTTTGTTAATCTCCAGTGATGCATTGTTAAATTATAGTACTGAAATGGCAAGTTAGTTATGAGTAACGTATATTACGATGTCATCGTACGTCGTTAAAATAACAAGGACTCTAGAGATATATTATTTAAGCAACTAAGTAAACAACAATGCATATTGCGATATTATTGTACGTCACTAAACAAGCGATGAACTAAGCGACATCCTTTTTGTTACTTATGCGTTGTAGTATCCAATTATTATGCTTATTATAGAAGCATGGAAAAACTCAAGTCCATATGTCACGCCCTAGATCCAAAATACTGGAGAGCGGGGGAACGACTCAGCGAACCGAACCTTACGAAATACCGAATTAACCTGCAATGTGTTAAGGTTATCTAGAGACAAGGGGTGCATACTATAATCAAGCCTCCTAGTCTCAAGAACTTCTATATATTAATTATTCAATAAAGTAGCAATAACATAGAATATTTTAGAATAAGTTATAAGGCATCCCAAACGCCGCATCAGAATATTCTTGAGATCTAGTAATACAAAAGTATTTGTCAGATACACAATCAATAATATACATGACAATAAGTCAGCTATAGTTTGAGTATAAATACAGTCATATAGGGAACTAGTGTCCAGATTTGCCAGCTAACAGGTACTAGTTAGCTAAACGCCCAAAAGAATATAGTTTACAAAAGACGAGAAGTGAAACAAGAAACCCACTTATGAACCTCAACAACCATCCTTCTGGTTCGTGCCATCAGTGAGGGAGAAGTAAGCTTGATCCTCCGGTGTTGGTTCTAAACCTGGTCATGCACAACCAGTAGGGTCAGACCCAAAATAACAACTACCATAAAGAAAGCACGAAATAAAGAAACAAAACCAGATCTATAGCATGAGATGCATGAGCCAATAATCAATGGCATATATTCCATCCATGACATGATACGACACCCCTTCAACAAACAAGGACAGGAACTGCCCTATCATATCAAGATATAATACGCACTACAAAAATACAGAGTTTTAGCGACAAATAATTTCGTCGCTAAAATGCCTATTTCCGTCATTATTTTAATATAGAGACGGATTAGCGACAAAAATCTGGCGTTACTAATTTAAGTGTCGCTTCCAGATTTCTGTCATTAATCTATCGACATGCCGATGAATTTGCGATGAACTTAGCGACAAAATTACAACGACGGATTAGTGAAAGAATATATACGTCGCTTTATTTGGTAATGGATTAGCACCGGATTGGTGACAAAAAGTGTGAGACCATTTTTACCAAAATTTCTAGAAGCTCACCGATGGAATTTTTGTCGCTAATCCGTCGCTAAAAATAACGGACATAGCGATGGATATAGTGACTATGTCTGATACCAAAAATTCTATATTTTTTGGTACCAGACATATTTAGCGACGGATTTTGCGTCGCTAATCCGTCGCTAAAGTGTCGCAGATCCATCACTGACCTAGAATTTTCCAGTTTTTCGTCGCTAATCTATCGCTATTCTGTCGCTAAACATAAATATTTCTTTTACATAATAGAATCACTTACTTTCTGCTCCTGTAACATTACACAAAATTAAATCACTTATACACAAATACATCAAAATACATCAAATACAATAGAAAAGAAATATAAGTGCATAGCCATAAGTTATCATACTACCATAATCCAAAAATATATAGTTATACACAAACGCATCCAACAAATTATCAAATTATCAAGAAAAAAAAACACATCAAGTCGACGGTGGAGACGGAGGCGGCGACGGCTGTCGAGTAGCCATGTATTATGCCATAACCGCAGCGATGATCTGTTATAGATCTTCAGGAACAATAGACATAGCAGCAGGAGGAGCTAGAGTAGCTGGAGGAGCAGGAGCTGCAGGAGGAGTAGGAGCTGCAGGATTACTAGAATCTGTCAATTGTCTGACCTGCCTCTGTACCTCTAACAGAGTCATCATGATCTGCTCCAAACTCAAAGCACCAGGATGAACAGGCTCTGATGTTGCTAGAGAAGCCGTCGGAGGAGCTCTGTAAAGAACCAACGACTGGGATGCCAATAATCCAGTCCCGTACACATTACCGCCTTTCCCTCTCCAGACAGCTTGTACCCACCGATCGTTTTTCTCAGTCGACGTACTGCTTTCAGTCGCACCCTCCAATGTCTCATGCGTATTCTATATTTATTTATATAAATAGGTTTAGATATCGTATGTTAGGATTAATCTTTTTATTGACTACAACTAAGATTAGGTTTAGAGTTATGTTTAGATATTGTAAGTTAGGTTTAGAGTTAAGGTTTTTGGATATCATAGGTAACAATATTAAAGTTAATGTTAGATTTTTAGGATAAACAAATATAGTTAAATTATAAAAAGATGTAATTAAATTTTGTTGACAAAATTTTATAAACACAACTTACATATGCTTTTGTTGCACGCTCATCTATGAGCTTCCCATCCTTCTTCCTTTTGTTTGTCCGCTGGAAGATTACGGTAAAGTCGACGATCTTTGGGTCTCCTACAGCTCTGATGGCCTTATCGCACTATAAAAATTAAGTAATTAATTAATAAGAAAAAATAAGATACCAAAATTCGATCTAGCAAAAAATTATAATACTGACCATCAGTCGAAAATGCTCGACGGTCGGAATGGATCCACCCGTGTGGAGACCACCCTTAGCACGGGACACTCTTGCCTTTTCGTACATGGCCTTATAGGCTGGGACCTCCATCTTCTCCTTTATTTTTTCCCAGAACTCCTCCTTAAGCCACTCCTTGCGAAGATCCCCTGAATATGACGCAAGTGCCTTCTGATCATTGATCATATCCCTGAGCCTTTTGCTAGCGACAGTCTTTTATCACTTTCAGATCGTAGACTCTCTATGATCCAGCCACCAGTACTTCTTCTGCAAATTCAAAAATATTTTTAGCATTTTAATCATAAAATTATATATTATTCTAAACAAAAGTCTTATACATACGCGCAACATATCCAGCCAAATAAAGCGTCAATCCAGCGGGATATCACTAAAGTTGATATAAGGGCCATGGATGTTCTTCCGCATGACGTCCCCCAGATTATTGCCTGCCTTGGTCGAAAAGAACCTGAAATTAGTAAACAATATACAATTAGAATAAAAAGAAATAAATAAATGAATATGTGAATTGACAATATTGGATCTTCCATCACAGTCAGAAATCCATCTAATTCTTTCCAAACTTGGCCTCATGTCTGTCTCAATGGGGGTGAAGATAGTTTATGTTTACCTACTCTAAAGCAATCTATGTTCCTTCTCCATGGATGAGACACAGGAATGAACTGACGGTGACAGTAAAAAATATGTTTTTTTGCCATTCTAGAGACGAAATGCCTTACTCTTTCCCTTACAAATCAGACAAGATAAAGTACCATGAGTACTCCACCCCGATAATATCCCATATGCTGGAAAATCATTGATGGTTCACATGAGTGATGCTCTCATCTGAAAGTTCTGCTCCTTCGATATATCATATGTCTGAACATTGAACTGCCAAAATTGTTTTAACTCATCCACCAAAGGCTGGAAGTAGATATCGATATTCTTTTTTGGATTTTTTGGACCGGGTATGATAAGTGTCAAGAATATTTAAGGAGTCCTCATACACATCAACGGTGGTAGATTGTAAGGAGTCAAAATCAACAGCCAACAAGAGTACTGAGATCCCGACCGTCCGAAAGAAGTGAATCCATCAGAACATAAGCCCAACCCCACATTCCTGGGCTTCACAAAAAATTTAGGATGATACCGATAAAAATCCTTCTATGCCTCTCCATTGGAAGGATGAGATAATTATCCATCATCCATCTTTCGTTCCTTGTTATGTCATGACATGTGTTCTGCTGTATTTGCTGACATATACATCTTCTACATCCTCTTCGTAATCGAAGAAAACTGTATGTACTTGTAGGGACATAACCTTGCTCGGATAGTTGACTTTCCTTTATTCCGAATTGGTTTGTACCAGTCTGCGTGACAGAAAATGCATCTATCTTTATCATTATTCTCCTTGTAGTATAATATGCAACTATTTCGATAATAATCTATCTTTTTGTAGCCTAATCCGAGTTTTTGTATCATCATCTTTGACTTGTACAAGTTTTCAGGCAACTCCTTTGATCCTTTTGGCAACAACTCTCTAACAAAACTGAATTATCTGATCATTGTATTCTTGCGGCAAGTTAAAATCAGATTTGATGTTCAATATCTATACCACCACCGACATGACCGAATGAGAATCATAATCCAAGTATAACAGAGTATCGACATTCTTGAACATATTATAGAATTCCTTCGAACGACAGAGGCCGCCAAGCAGTATAGGGGTCATCACCGCCCGTATCTCCAGCGGATCTTCTGGGTTACAGAAGAAAAAAGTGCAAAGGAGCCCAAATGCGGTACTTGTTGTTCTCTCTACCCCATGCTCTAAGCATGTCACATCCTTGACATAATTTGGTTCATAGCCTATCTTAGTACCCTAGACCAATCTTGCAACCAAACAAGGACAAGAATTGGACCACCGTACTACAATAGTCTATGTCCATGGACCTCTAATAACTGCTAAGTCTTTTAGCATACAAAGTTTTTATCAACAGTTATCCCTAATGTACGGCCCACACGTACCTATGATCAGTCAATACGTACATCCGTGATCTATATGAGACTCACAACTCGTGTAAAAATGTGTCATAGTCAAATGAACCTAATGATGCTACATGATAATGAGGTAGTCTCATAAACAAGGTCAATGCAAATACAAAAATAAAATATATCGCGACGACACCGTCGCGCACATTTTATATAACAGTTAAAATATATGAACTAAACACAAAAAATAAAGATGCATGCAACATATAAAATATAAATAACAGTACAATGGCAAGGTATACTTGCCTGGCAAGGAAGCTGCAATGTACCAATAACCTGCTCCAGAAGTCGCGCAGAACAAATCCAATATCCTATGTACATATAATATAATACAATAAAATCATTAGTCATTACACTAGTACATACACAACCATATTTACACTAGACTCAGGGGGTCCACTAGGGGTGGCACTAGTCATCTAACACAGTCAATTATGCATTAAATTATGCGGGTGTCACGTCTTCAGGTGTTGTACACAATCAGACAGTCAACTAACAGGTGTCTAAGCCAGTACGTTAATGTACACAAGGCAGTCAACTACATGTTCTTAGGGTCAACATGGTCAAGGTAAATACGGGATAGTCCACAGTGTCCTAGGGTCGTATAATACATACGTATATAGTTACAACTATTATTTAGCATTTAATTACATATACCCATATGATTATATAATAATATAACTAGTAATTTATTTACATAACTATTGGAATACATATATATTAAATATGTACATAAATATATATACCAATTAATAATATGCTAATGATTAACTAAATATACATATACTAAATATATGTATATATACCAGATTGAATAATGTCCGTGTACGCGTACGTGTACGTGCACCAACGCGAGTTGGGTTTACCGACTCAAGGTCTGCTATCCGCTAACTGTGGTACATCAATACTAATGTCCTACTGGCACACACACGAACACACATAAAAGAAGAAGATGGACAGGTTCGTACCTCGGGGTACGTGTACGGGTACGACGGTAAGGTGACGACGATGGTGACGATAATGGTGAGTTGTAGTGATGATGAAGATGATGATGTTAATGGAAGATGGTGATGATGATGACAATGGCCATGGTGGTGATGTTGATGATATAATGGTGGTGACGAGGTGGGTGCTGCTCCGGCCAGGGAAGAGCTCCGGCGATCAGGGGATGAATTCCAGTGTTCAGTCGACTGGGAAGAGGTTCAGGTGAGATGGGTTCAGTGATCATAGGGTGCTGTGCTCAGGCGGAGGACAACATCGAGTTGATCAGAGGTGGGGGTGATAGGTGTAGATGTTGTTGACTCCGGTGGGGATGAAGGGAAGTCAGAGTTGGCCGTGTTGTCGGGGTGAACGGAGAAGGAGGGAGATGAACAGGAGAGTGTGGAGGAGCAGCGGCGGGTTCAGCAGGCTGTGGTGGCTCTGGTCTACGGCAACAGGGAAGGAGGAGGTGGTCGTTCAGTCGGTCCAGGCGGTCGGCTTGAGGGGAGTCGACATCGGTGGAAGACGGGAAGATGAAGTCGGGGCGCTGGAGGCGTGTACAGGGAGAGGAAGATGGTTCAGGCGATGGCTCGTCGTGGAGAGGTCGACGGCCAGTGCTGCGAGGCGAGGGGTGTTCGTCGAGGATGGGAGAGGAAGGAGATGGGAGGAACTCGGAGGTCGAGGGAGGCGAGGCTGGATTGGGGTGACTCGAGATGGTGACATTATTGGCGGTGGTGTTTCTGGTGTTGTGGTCGTGGTGCCGGCGGCGTTCAGGTGAGGGGGAGATGGAGTACAGTCGGATCGGGTGATAAGGAGGACAAGAAGGAGGAAGAGTACTGGAGACGATAAAGAGGGAAGGAGACGCTGCTCTGGTGGGTTGCTCCGGTGGGTTGCTCCGGTGGGTCGAGCTTGGCAGGAAGATGTAGAGGAGGTTATGGAAATGGCAGCGTTCAGTGCTGCTTCGGTCGAGTTGTGGAAGAAGTCGAGGCCGTGGAGGACGACCGGAGTAGAGGAGGAGGAAGGTGAGGAAGGGTTGTGCTCCGGCTTCGAGGTTGGGGTGATCGGTGGTTCAGGGGGTGCTCGGGGATGCAGGAAGGAAGGAGATGACTGGGTTCGCGATCAGCGGGTTCTGCAGCTGAGGGGAAGGTGGCTGCTCGTCGTGAGGGATGGTGGTCGAGTGGGGAGTTCAGGGCAAGGTAGTGATTCTGGCGGAGGCTGGCGGTTCCGGCGAGGGCCATCAGGGAAGAAGGGTGAGGTTGAAGATGAACAGAAAATAGAGGAGGGGTGGTCGGCTGAGGTGTATTTGCATTGGGTTTGGTTTAGGTGAAAAGAATTTAAGGTATATTTATATGTAAAGGAGTGGAATTTTGAGGTTGACCTAGGGTTTGATGTTTGACCTAGGGTTTGGGCTTGGTCAACATTCCTTGGAGTGGGCCTTGGTCTTATATGAGGATGTTGGGGCTATAATTTACATGGTTTAAAATACAAGGATGGGGATTAAATAAGGGGGCGATGCTGTGCGTTTGCACATTCCAAAAATTACAGAAAAATTTGTGTGAAGGGAAAAATAGGTTTCTTCCCATATTGTCCAATGTTGTGGACATCTCAATGCATTTTTGCATAAAAGTGCCAAAAAATTAGAAAATTGCACAAAGATGGAAATTGGGTTCTAAATTAATTAAAATCAATGCGCATGGTATTTTTGAATTAATTAGAAGTACATGGGGATAAAATAAGGTGGGAAACATGGGTTATGGGCGTAGGAGACTCAGAGTAGAATATTATCATGAATTAGGTCGTACGAAATGGTTCAAGATTGTGTCTCCAATTTCGATTGGAACGCACAAGGATACAAAGTTAGAATTTATTTAAAATTAAATATAAACGTCCACGACAAAAATTGTGCGACTAAAATGTAGCACAAGAGATCATAATTATAAGTTACACAAAGGTCAGGATAGAAGACAGGCATGTCTAGGATAAAGATGTGAAATTTGTAGGAAGGCAATGGCAAGTGTAGTGCTCCAATTTTGTTGCAACGGTAAAATGCGTTATGTGACATAAATATTGTATCATTAAATAGAATGTCGTGTCCTGTATCTAATTGGATACAAACTAGTCCTAGTTTCCCTATTTATGCCACGTAGGCCTAATTTTGTGTGAGGGGGTTTACAGTATAATATGCAACTATTTCGACAATAATCTATCTTTTTGTAGCCTAATCCGAGTTTTTGTATCATCACCTTTGAGCTGTACAAGTTTTCAGGCAACTCCTTTGATCCTTTTGGCAACAACTCTCAAACAAACTGAATTATCTGATCGTTGCATTCTTTCGGCAATTCAAAATCAGATTTGATGTTCAACATCTATACCACCACCGACATGACAGAATAAGAATCATAATCCAGGTATAATGGAGTATCGACATTCATGAACATATTATAGAATTCCTTCGAATCAGGATTCAGATCCTCCACCAGCCGTATAAAATACAAACTCAAGGGCCAGGTTTCGCGGTCGATATTCAAAGTTATCTCCGATAGTGGACTCTTCTACCTCCGTATTGAAGGAGGAATGATATTGAGGAGTCAAAAGTTCTCGTTGAGCCGTCCACTCCTTATAGTTCGGTATAAAACTCTTATTGTAGAGATGCTCTCTCACGAGATCCACCTCTTTGAATGGTATATTATGATACTTGACACAAGGGCACTTGATGTGACTCCCATGCATAAAATAAGGTTGACTACTGGCGTATTTGAGAAATTCCTCAGCGCCCACCCTGAAATTATTTGTTAAACCAATCCTACTCTTATGTCGTCGATTGTATATCCACGATCGGTCAACTAAGTATCGACTCATTACTTTCTTATAGAATTGAATGATTATGCACGTACCATGTCATATGAAAAAATATAAAGAACTATGAGTACCTAGTTAGGATGCTTGATAAAAGCAAATACAAGAGAAAAACTTATCTATTGCATATAATAGTTTTTTGTTTCCGATACCAAAAAATCCGATACTCCTGTCCAATACCACCGATATCGCCGATCCCGATACTCATAGTAATTGTCTGATACAAAAAATCTAAGAAACAACACTAGAAATACATAAAATTATGCATAAATTATAAAATATATATATTTTAAAATGTTAATAATTTACTAATAGTTATTTGGTTCCGATAACAAAAAATCTGATACTCTGGTCCAATACCATCGTTAATACCGATATCGCTGATCCCGATACTCATAGTAATGGTCGGATACTGATATCACCGATCCTATATTTTAAATGTTTTTTATTTTAATTTTTTTAAATAAAACACGTAACTAGTATCCATATGACAAATTAGTAGCTTTCTAACATGATCCAAGGCAAACATGTGTTTATACACCTAATATTTATGTGTCTTCTAGCATCTTGTGTCATTTGTCTTCTAACAAAATTTAAATATATTGACAATGTTTATAGTCTTTCCCCAAATAGATATGTGTAGGGTTAGGGTTTACCTTCGGAAGGGAGGAGGGGATCTGACGGAGCGCAGAGGTGGACGCCTGAGGCCGGTGGAGGGCCTGACTCAGTTTCCTGAGGTTGGAGAAGGGGCTCGGGGGATGTCTCTGCCGCTCGAGTCGAGAAGTAGGAGGAGGGCTCGGGAGGATGTCAGGGCTCACCGGGGTCTGTGGAGGGGGAGGAGGACGTCGCCGGATAGGGGGAGGGGGTTGGTGGAGGAGGAAGAGGAGGAGGAGGAGGAGAAGGAGTGGGAGAGTGAGGGAAAGGCGTTGCCGGAGAGGGGTCGGAGGTCGGTGGAGGAGGAGGTCGTCGGAGAGGGGTAGGGGGTTGGGAGAGAGAGAGAGAGAGAGAGAGAGAGAGAGAGAAATAAAATGAGCTCGAAAAACTTATGTTTTCGTAGCGACCGATATTTCTATCGCTATTCTATCGGTAAGATAACAACGATGTATTAGCGACAAAATATTGACAAAATATAATATATTTGGTTTACATAAATAATTTAGTTGTTATTCTGCAGCGACAGATTAGTTTTCGTCGCTGAGATTAGTAGCTATTTAACAGTATTTTTGTAGTGACCCTCTTCAAACACATGGTGGGTGAAACAACATAAGTTTGCCCAATAGAATATGAAATCGTGGTATGAGTGTGACTTTTGTAAAAAAAAAATTGTCAGCTGATCTACTAAAGTCAATAGTGCCTTTCAAAAAATGAAATCTACGTTTGTTAATTAACGGGTTGGCTTATGTGCGGTGGAGGGTGAAGGTAGAAGTTATAGGGCACTGAGGGAGCGTAGGATCCTTCTGCGTGGAATGTAGGATACTATACATACATTGGATGATGGGCCTGCATTGGCAACTGAAAGTCTGCCCTCGAATTTTGTATGGTGTATCCCATGTAGGGGTAAAGATACGCTTGTGGGCCCAACAACAGATGATAAAGTTGTTCCGTACAACTGATTATAGTAATGTGATGTCATTTGAGGAATATAAACGTCTTGTTGGTAGGCATAATCACTTGTGTAGGCCATGTACACAAATACGATAGGATACATGACTAAAGAGGGAGGAGGGGGCATCTGAGCCGACACTTGGCTATATTGTGGGCCCGTTTCTTGTGGTGGTCCCTGTTGAATTCTTCCAAGTTTATTTTGGCCAGTTGAAACATAAAATGCACATGCAGAGAAGCCAACGAAGGCAAGCTGGATGCTGAGTATCTATCGATGTCTGAGTACTATCACCAATATGAGCCTGAGGTACCAGAGAAAGATTCGAGGAGGAACCCTTTGTCTTCATTCGCTCGAGGAATTGGGTTTTTAAGTGTAGGTGAAGTAGAAAACAAACATCTATTGAGTGTCCAGACTTTTGACAGTGAGCACAAATTAGACTAGATCGCTAACGAGCATAGCATGTTGTAGCAGAATGACCAGACTTTTCGCAAGAGGTACATGAAAGACGAAAAGAAGTGGGAGAACTTTTATTGGGACAATAACTCTAAAAAGAAATATTTCGCATTTTTTTACTTCGGAAGTCTTCTTAGAAGTGGTAGAAGGTCGTGGAATAGCAACAAGAACAGACTCATAACCGAAGTTAGTATAGAGATGTCAGTAGAAAGAGAACGCAGACACTACTAGAATAAGCGGGATTAGCGACATTTTTTAGCGACTCCATTTAAAAACGTCGCTAATTTAGCTACTCCATGTAAAAACTTTGCTAGACGTCGCTAATTGGCGACATTTAGCGACGTTTAGCGACTTTTATTTAGTTTTTATAAGATTAGTCACTATAAGTTCAATTTAGGTCGCTAAACATCGCTAATATGTTTTATTTAGCGACGTTTAGCGACGTAAATATTTTGGACATTTAGCGACGTCATTAGCGATGTCTTAAACGTCACTAATTTAGCGACGTCATTATTGGCGTCGCTAAAAACGTCACTAAATTCTAAATTAGCGATGTAAATTAGCGACATCATTATTGGCATCGCTAAATCGTCGCTAAATTATAAATTAGCGACGTCATTATTGGCGTCGCTAAATCGTCGCTAAATTCTAAATTAGCGACGTCATTATTGGCGTCACTAAAACGTCGCTAAATTTTTTACTTAGGGCTGATTCCCCCCATTTCCTTCGATCTCTCTCTCTCCCTCTCCCAAAATTCAAATCTGCTCTCGATCTCTCCCACTCCGGCTCCTCCTTCCTCCCTCCGGTGACGCCCCTCGGCCGCGTCCTCCCCCCTCCTCCTCCTCCTCCTCCTCATCCTTATCCTCCTCCTCTAGGTAAACCCTAACCCTCTCTTTCTCTTTCTCTCTCTCTCTCTCTCTCTCACAGGACACACATGTGACACTGACACAGACATGACACACACACAGACACTGACACAGATACTGATGAGGACCCAAGGTTAGGGTTAGGGTTAGGTTTTTTGACCTGGGGTTAGGGTTAGGGTTTTTGATCAGGATTAAGGCTCCATTCTTCTTTCATGGGTCTGATTTGAGTTTTAGTTCATTTGAGGAGCCAGGTGTCCATTTTGCAGAGCGTGTCTTTTTCATACTATTGTTGTTATTTGTTGCTTATTTTGATAAACAAGCATCATAGCTTTTCACTCAATTGCGTTTGAGAATGCAAGTACAAAGTGTTTAATGAAACTTATTCTTTTAAGCTAATTAAAGACTCAGTAGAAATATTTATTTATCTGTAGTGTTCGTAGTTGTATTATTTCCTAAAAAAAAAAATTGACACATGGTGTCGGTTCATGCGTCAGTTTTTCGATGCGGTTTAAATAGAAGCGTTTAATTTAAATTTGCGCTCTTATCAATTCACTCAAGGAAAAAATAGGAATAGATTTTTTTTATAAAATAGAGGATAATTAGAGCAACTTCAACCCTATTGTCTTATTTTTTACTGTGATTCCTACGTGGCATTAGGCACAAGACCATATCTTTCCTATGTGGCAAAATTATATTTACACAAGACAATGAGATAGAAAAGTGTTCTCTAATGCAAAGGTAATGAGAAGATAATAAAATAAAAAAAATTAACTTTCAAGACTATTTTTTTATTTTTTTGGTGTTAGTGGTTTCTCCCAACTTTACGGAACTTAATCCGTTGTTACTGCTCTCTTTTTTTTTCCTTGAATGCAAGTCTTTAATTTAATGCAGACATTGGTTAATAAGTTGATTATAGAAGCATCATGCTACAACTTATTATATCGAAATAAACATTTTTCCTATTAATTTTGTATTTGTTTTTGCAAAATTTGACAACAAAGTTGACATTGTTTGGTATTCATGGTTGAACTTGGCTTTTGTGAGATGGCTTTCTTAACTGTTTAGGCTCCTCTTTTAATGTTCTCATAACGAAAATCTTAAATATGTGAAATAACTATTTAGACATCAATACTGAAGCCTTTATCTCAAAATTCTTGAGTTCATGGAGATCTGAAAAGTTTATATTCTTACTATCTACCTAAAGAACTAATCATGTTTCTAGGATCGAAACTGAGAGTGAGAATATAAGAGACATTTAGTGCTCAAATAGTTATTGATGTTAATGAAATTAGTCATCCTATATTTTGCCAACCAATTTTTAGAAACAGCATCAGTACCTTTCGTGCAATACATATATAGAACTGATAAGTGAATGAAAATTTTGTGCTTTTACCAGGTTACTTTAGACTGCATTTTGAACTCAGACCCATCTCTCTCTCTCACCCTAGCTTGCATGACACCTATCAGTAATTACAGATATGGACACAACACATGAAGAAAAAAATAGCATGTTATTAAAAAACTATAATTTATGTATCTAATGACCTTCCAAACAATTCTTCAACTACAATTTATGTCTCTTGCTCAACTCGAAATTCAATCTACGTTTGAAAATTCTTGAGCTACAATTTATGTATCTAATAACCTTCCAAACAAGATTAAGTGTGTTTTTAAAGTTTTTAATTGCCGTGCATCTATAAACTAGCTCAGAAGAATGCCTTACTTCAAAACATGCACTGGACAATTGAATGCCCATTATTTTTCTGGAAAGTTGTGTCATTCTTTCCTATTTTTTCTTTGTAAAGCTAAGTTATTGTTGGAACTGGAATGATTTGGTCTCCTGTGGACATACTTGATATCGATGATCAGTCCAGAGATAAGCAGGTTGGGGACTGGGTACTTATGAATTTAGAGTTCAACAACATATTAGGTTGAGGCACCTCCCATCTCGTCCAATCTAACCTTGATTGCAGCAAACAAGAGTCAAATAAGAGCGATAGAAGGGAATCTCTATCATTCAAAAACCATATCTTTGGGGATTGGAAAATTCCTTAGCACCCATAAAAAAGTTAATAAAAAAACCTCAAGAAGATGCCAGGCCTCATGTAGCGCCCCGTTCTCCCGGTGCGGAGAGCGCGGCTAAGAAACACAAGACGGTATCGTTCGATCAGGATAGATTGAATTAATAACTCGTCCTCGTTATGGATTTGTTTCTTCGGAATCGATTCCCATATTCAGTGGACCGTGCCCCAAGGATCGGCTTAGCAGCAAAGTCAGGAGGGACCTCTTCGCTGCTATCTTTTATTGCCTCGGTTTTCGATGTCGCTTGTTGCTTTCGTGATTTGAGTGGGTTTTGGGATTTGCTTGTTTTCCTTGAACGGTTTCGATGGTTTTCATTTTTTTCGTTCATTCACTTACACTTCTATTCTGAGATTGGAAAGAGAGGAAGGAGTATTAATCGAGCTGTTCGTGTGCAGGTGAACGAGCAGTAGGCGGCTTGCGAGCGGAGTCGTGAAGCGCCTCTTTCCTTCTCCTTCCAACTATCTAAGTGAGTGGCTACCAACCCGATTAGCTAGCCCTGCTTCCAAGCTTCACTCCTTTGCCCCGATCAAACGATACCAAGTAATAATAAAAGAAACCAAGATAAAAGAGAATAGACTTGGTTCATTATGCTTGTCAATAACTTTACGAACGGATACTTAATTGCATGCTTGTTCGCTTGGAAAATAATCATAAACTGTTGCTTGTCTTGTGCAAATACATATTTTGTGCTCGTGTTGCCTCGAAGGCATAAACTGATTGTTTAAGTTAACGTATTGTTCGATCATGGACAACTTGTGCACAAGGGTAAGTTCTGCGGACGGTCGCTGGGGCACTGGCACCGTTCCGGTCCGGGCGAAACTCGTGTGTAGTCATCGTGTGCTGGAGGGGATGGCTTGCAATGCATCGTGTGCTTGTCGTGTGCTTGTCGTGTTCTCGTTGCATGCTATTCCTGTCCTTGACTATGTCCGTTATGGCACCACGCCAGTGATCATCGTGTATATTTAAACCTATTGCATACTAACTTGTGTCTTCGTGGCAGGGAAGGCATGGTAAGTATTGTGCAGGTAATTCAGATGGGCAGGTAAAATCTACCGAACGGTGGCACATTCATTTCAGTAAATTCTATATGCTGCTTACTTATAAATGAACTAAGGCAAGATAGAAACCCACAAATATGCATGCTTTATTAAAATAATGTGTTGATTGGTATAGTTCGGCTAGCTCGCCTTCACCAGCATGTTTCGATATGCTGACCCTCATTGAAACAGGTTCTCCGCACTAAGGCGAACCGAGCGAGGAGCCAAAGTCGTCTTCCCGATCCAGTCCAGCTGTTGGCGCATCTTCACCGTGCCCTTGAAGCCTTTTGAAGTCCGAAGCTGCAACTATTTATACACAAATGCAGCTCCGTGGCAAAGCTATCCTCCAGCCTGGAGGTCTTTATCATTTTGAGTTTATAAAAGGATGTAATGTACAGGACTGCTATCTTATTTTGAGACATCTCTTTTGTAAGCTGTTTGGCATATTAGCTGACTCATTCAGGAGTTTGTAATAGATGTTCATTATCAATAAAGAAAACTTTTCTATGTTTCAAATCTGTGTTTCAATTTACCTGCGTACTCTGAATATGTGCTTGCTATGCAAATCATTAAAGCCTTGTGCGGGCGCAACCCCAGGCCCGCACGGCGGTCACGATTCGGGGGATGCCTCAAACGATTCTACGGAATCGGGTCGTGACACCTCATATCAAGTGTACCAAACTATATTTGGCATATTTTTTCAATGTCATATAGAATTTTATGATCAAACTCGGTGTGAATGTCTTATTTGATGGGTGATCTATGAAAGTAAAAGCTCGTCGAGAGTACAGTATAAATATAGTATATAAACTGGTGCCAGCTATTAAAATTATGTAATATTTTAATTCAAATTGCACTCAAAAGTTATAGTAGCAAGGGCATGAAAACTTGTTTATAAACTTTGTTTTGAGATCAATGACATCCCAAAGGCCAGAGTCTCCTATGAACCCCATATCTCTTGTTCCATGGCAAAGAGGCTTTGCACCTAGTGAGTGATAAAAACTGTGATCTCTCCTACTAATTTTTGATCAATATTAGTGTAGTTTATAAACAAGTTTTATACAGATAGTTATAAGAAGCAACTTGTGACTGATAAACCAAATCATATGTATGAGATTTGAGTTTGAATAGTTTTATGATTAGTATCATTATTATACTCTCATGTTTTATGATTTGTATCATTATTATACTACAGCAAACAATTTATAGGCAGGGCTGCTGAGGGTATGTCTTAATTAGTATTCGTTATCAATTATATTCTTTGTGAGTCATCTAATTCTTCCATTTCGCATTATTAAGGGTATGTCTTAAGTAATATCTGTTATCAATTATATTCTTTGTTTTTATCTATCTTACCAAATGGCACCCAAGAGAGAGACACCTCCTACTGTTAAGGAGGAAGTGATGCCTCATACTGTTAAGAAGGAAGAGATACCATCTGCTGTATCTCAGACGGGGAGTTCCAGTCACCCAGCACCTATAGCGACTGTATCTCAGACGGGAAGTTCCAGTCACCCAGCACCCATAACAGAGATTGATCACATAAACGCTGTTTATGCACAGTATCTGAGGGACTGGTATGTGCCCCAGCGTATTGGATATCCTCGAGGTTGATACTGTGATGTTTCATATACTTTTATTGTAGTTATTGTGTGATACAAACAACTTATATATTATGCCCATTGTGTGACTATGATACTTATATATTATGCATTTTGTGTGACTATGATACTTCTATTTTGTGTGTATTGTGTGACTGTGATATTTTATATATTTTTTGTGTTATTTCGTACCCAAAAAATTTAATGGAGGGTTGCTCCAGGTCTATCTATAATATTTTGTGTATTGTATGACTGTGATACTTTTTATTCATATTAAATGATATTAATTTATCGGTGTTGAGTGTTCCACCGAAGGGGTCGGCGAACCCAGAGAATTCAACGGAGGGTTGCTCCGGGTCTATTTTTAATTAAAAATTCATAAATTGCAGGAATAATAGTTTGGAAATAATTTAGTATTTTTTTATTTTTTCTGTAAAATTAGCGACATTTTTAGCGACGTTTAGCGACGTTTGTACACGTCGCTAACTACGTCGATAATTATCGACGTTAATAAACGTCGCTAAATACGTCGCTAAAAATGTCGCTAAAAATGTCGCTGTACGTCATAAATTGCTGACATGGCAGTACTGTCAGGTCATTAAAGACATCGCTGCCACGTCGCTATATAAGTCGCTAATTAGCGATGTTTAGCGACGTTTGTTTACGTCGCTAATTAGTGACGCTGCGTCGCTAAACGTCGCTAATTTAGCGACACATTTAAGTCGCTAAAAAATATCGTTAAAGCGACGTTTAGCGACGTTTTTCCTTTCAGCGACATGCCGATTTCCGACTTCTGTAAAACATCGCTAATTACGTCGATAAACATGATTAGCGACATTTTTTTGTCATTTAGCGACATTTTTTGACGTCGCTAATTTGACTTTTTCTGGTAGTGAGACAAGTCTCCTAAACTGTAAGCTCAGAGATAGCAGCATCCTGAGTGGTATTATTCTGAATGATCCTACTGCTTGCGGACTAAAATTTGGGATGCAGGGCCATGAAAAACTAAAAATTTGTCGACGTTCCCGACAAGTACGTGCGCTTACGAAATTCGGACCAGGATCCTCTAATTTTAGTAGCTCACGCCAGTAACCTCGTATCAGTGTGGCAAACTCTTGAATAGTACGATCCTCCTGTCTTGCGGCAGATCCCTGGGTAATCAACAAATACTCCCGAGCACCACTAGACTAAATAAACTGAGTAGTCAAATAGTCCCATAATAAAGTAGCAGACTGGATATCCTCAAGGTTTAGATGAAATAACCAATCAACAGAAGAGATGATGAAAGAAACGATCCACTTATCTTGGTCGTCCCAAGTATCCTGAGCAACACGAATAATATTTAACATCCCTTGATTAAGGTCAAGCTAAAATATTCTACGACATAGTTTTGGTCTACAGATTATCGTAACACAACAGCGCAACCCAACAACCAAACAAGAACATGAGTTGAACTATCATGCCACAACATCATGTGTCCCTAATTCCACTCAACATAAGGCACAATACACAAGCAAAGATACAACAGGGGAAAATAATATAGCTTCAGTCCAGGGAGTATCGTAATACAACAACGTAACCCAACAACCAAACAAGGACTGGAGTTGAAACATCATGCTACAATAGCCTACTTTCCTGGCTAGATACCTATACAAGAAAAGTAAACTGCCAATAAAGTATTACAGCTTGATATGTGATCTCTGGCTTATCCCAATAATGCAATATATGAGTATCCTCATATTGTGCCATGATCGAGCATTGCTAGCTGAACTAATGATTTACAAGCAAGAATATATGTAAATGATGCACAAGTCCCTCACAAGGGCCCTGAGATAATTAGTAATCAGTAATATTTCTAGGCTTTTTATAGGAAACATACTGACTCGATATTATAATTAAATCATATACTACACTCCTAGTGAGGATGATATATAACATCCGTGGTGGCCAGCCTTTAATCCCAGCTAATTTAGGGTGGTTCGATATGCACGATCTCGAGATATTGTTCCCTCCCAATGCTCTATAATTTAGTGCCTAGCTAACCCTAAGTTAGTTAGAATCTTATGCCGAGGTCTCATGAATATCCCTTCTTTGATGTTGTAGCTTAAGTATGGTTACTCTTGATACGGATCCATATTTTTACTCGAAAGTTAAATATGGATTCACCCAAGCATGATGCACAATTAATACTATCTAGCCACGGCTAAAGTCACTATCCAACTACCAGATCCGTGCATGGAAATAATTAAATATATCACATAGTAGGAGTATATGGCACGACGACTTACTATATATATATATATATATATATATATATATATATATATATATATATATCAAGTAGCACTCTCGGTGTGTATATATATATATATATATATATATATATATATATATCAAGTAGCACTCTCGGTGCGATCAAGTGTATCAGCACAGATATAATAGTCAGGGCAGAAACAAATTCTAGAATCAAGATCATGGATAAGTTATCATATAGCAAGTTATTCAGGATAGTCTATTACTGGTCACAACAATTTTTTACTTTATTATACCGATGAATGAGAATAAGGGTAGTGCGAGAACCCTCAAGATCAGATCCATAATTCTTAATCCAAATAAGGATCGGGGTTGCAGAACGTCACCTGAGTTGAACTATGTTTCTTATTCTATCTAACGTATAATAAGATGATCAAGTATAAGTAATCTCATTAACAAGTAAAATAACAAGTATACACATGGCTACATCTACAAGGCTCAACGTGCGCAGGAAATAATAGTTGCACAAAGTAAGTTGGCGCATAAAACATATATAAGTAAGGTTGGCGCACAAACGACTAAAAGCAAGGTTGGCGTACAAACGACTAAAATCAAGGTTGGCGCACTTTTTCAAGTTGACCAACACAGCGCACTTGAAAAAGTGCATGGGCAGTAATAAAGCTCGATCTCAGGAAAAGTGCACGAGCAAGCTAGCTACAAGACAAAATACTCAATCCGAGGTTAAAGCTCGGCAGTAGAGGAGCACACAAATCAAAAACACAGAAATCGAGAAGCCAAACCTTCGTCCCTAAGTAAACGGAGAGGAAAAAGTGCACAAGCTACCAAACATAAGCAAAGTGCATCAGTTAGAGGAAAAGTAGGCCACATGGTCAACTCGAAAAAAGTATGTAGACTGACTGTGGCAAACTTTTCCTTGGTTTTCAAGGAAGAACTTTGATTTAATACGCACCAAAGTGTGCCAACTGGGTTTCCTTTTAAAAGGGCACCACTGACTCAAGGAGTGTGACCAGTGCACTTTTGCTAGGATACTAAGTGCAATATGATTAGTACGCACGAAGAGTTGGAACAGCATACCAATACGCCCAAATTGGAACATACGTATTTCTACATCAAAGGGGTTTCTCTTACATACTCTTCATAGAGCACTGTTCTTCTTCTCTAGTAAGCCATTTGCTACATGTATCGTATCAAGTTTTAGTACTGAACTTAGATGGACACGAAAACAAGCACGATCAAAAATAAAGTTACATAAGATATGGTGCTATACACTATAAGCTTATTAGTTTTATAAAACATGAAGTTTTCGGAGATCAATCTCCAAAAAAATAAAAGTGAACCCATAGACCCAAACTCTGTTACATGCAATTTTGACCAAGAAAATCAAGAACGACAAGTATTAAAGATGAAGGGGTGTTCGGTCCCAACAACATGATCTAGAAACAAACATGAATTATTAAGAATTAAGAGAATGTATAAATCCATGGTTTTTCTCTTATGCAAGATGTACGTGACTACATAGGGAAAGAAAACCCAAGAGAGAGAAATAGAAAAGAAAATAAAGAGCAGAGAGAGCGAGAAATAAGAATATATAGGTTTAGGTTTGAGATATGGACCGTTGGATAACTGAAACTCATCCAAGCCACACATGCCACCAACCAACCAAACCCTCTCTTCTCCACAACTCACAGGTCTGGTCTAAACAAAGGCCAGACAAGCAACCAACATGCGCCAAAGTGCGCCAAAGACAACATGCACTATAGTGAGCCAGGAAATGGGCTAACATCTCTATCCACCTTAAAAAAAATCGTCTTCAGAATTCAAACTCAAGGAAAGCTAAAGATATCATGACAAGCTACAAAATAATAACAAGCAATCTACACATATAAATAAGCAAGTATAGCAACACATATAATAAAGCGAAGCAGTATCATTTCTCATAAGTGATTGCCGTTTACAGAATGAAAGATGCAAGGCATATGAAGGAAATATACCTTATGAGTCGAATAGGTATGGGTAACGAGATCGAATATCGTCCTCATTCTCCCACGTCGACTCCCCTAATGAGTGGTGGCCCCAAGCAACACGAACAAGGTGGATAGTCCGGTTCTTGAGTACCTTCTCTCTGATCCAAAATAGACATGAGATGTTTCTTATAAGTTAAGTCGGTACCAACAACTAACTTAGTATCACTACCATATTTCTAGATAAGAATATCTTGGTCATTTATTATTTAGTAATTAATATTTATTTATATTCTGCTATATATTTAAATTATGATTGTGCTAATTATTTATAGTTAGTGGGCTAGACTATTATTTAGACTTGTTAGTGGACCCATTAGTTACTTATGACAACACATTGAGCCTAACATGCGACCAAGCCCATTAGATCCTCTTCTTTAATTAAGTAAGGATATTAGTTTAATTTTTATTATTTTAGAGACTTTTCAATATAGCCCTTCCTAATTATTTCTCATAATTAAATAGTAGGGACATGGTAGACATTTTGTTGTGACTTGGAGGGGAAGAAAGGGGGCAGGCCATATGAGGACTCCTCATTTTCTCTCCTCTTTATTAGTTTATTTTATTTATATCCCCAATTATGTTCTTCGCCAAATTGACCTATCCCTCCATAAATTTAATTTAATTCATACCCATTCCCTCTCATATTCATCATCTAATAAGCATTGGAGCTTGGATTGCAAGGAGCAATTGAAGAAAGAGAATTTGGCAAGGAGATCGTGTCATAATTGTGTCCTTTGAGCATTTTATTTGAAATCCATCTCCTAATAAGTAAATTCTGAATCTACCCTTAAATTAGACTTAAATTCATGCAATTAACTATTAGAAATCATCCATTGGCTTAGGACTACCCATAGGTGTAAACACCCTAAAATTTTAGTTTTAAAAAAAATCAATTTTTGGAATTAATATGCAATTTTTCAGAAATTTACATAGGCCCTATAGTGAGTTTGTAATTTTTAATTGCCAATAAATAACATTAAAATAAAATAAAAATATGATTTTATGGTGTAAAATAGAAAACAGGACTTAGGGTAATTTTCTGGGATTTTATTGGGCCTCAGACCTATTTTTAAAAGCCTAAAAACTATTTTTATAATTAATTAATTACTGTTTTATAATTATTTTTATTCTGTTTTTTAGCTTTTGGGCCGGCCCGGCCCAGTGGGCCTAGCCCGTTAAGAACCCAGCCCAGTCCAGCCCAGCCCTCACACCCCTAGCGGGTCGGGCGGGTCCGCCCAGTCCGGATCCGCGCCCGACCCGACCCGCTTCTTCATCCCCTCCCCCCCACGTCGCCTGTGCCCGCGTCCCACGCTCCGCCGCCGAAAAACGCGCCGCCACGACCGCGCCTCCCCTCCGCGAGAGCCCCCACGACCTCCCCCCAGCCCCGCCAAGCCCGGCCACGACCCCCCCGTGGATCCCCTATAAAAACCCTACCCCTCCGGCCTTTCTCCCCCAAACTCCACCCTAACGCCGGAACCCTAGCCGATTGGAAGTTGACTTTTTAAGTGTCGATAGATCTTGACATCTTGATGTGCAGAGAAGATTTTCCTTAATCTCGGATGGACCCTTCACTGCGCACAAGGCTTAAGCTCTGCCCTCCACCTCCCAACCGCCGAGAGCCGGCCATCCCCCTCCAGAACCACCCTCCTGCTCCTCCCCTCTCCAGAAACCCCCTCGGCGCCGCCCTAGTCGTCGACCAACCCCAACGTCTCCCTCTCCAAAGCTCCCCGCCGGCCATCCCGAGCTCCCCGACCCCCTGCCAGCTCTGCCCTAGGCCGGCGCCACCTCGCCGACGGTCGACCAGTCTCCAGCGTGTCCTCCAGCAACAACCAGGCCGGACACAGGCACACCCGGATGCGGACACGCAGTGGACACAGCTCAGACACAGGACTCGGACACGACAGTGTCGTGTCGGACACGAAGTAAACCCTAATTTTCCTACTCTGTTCAGGTACTCCTAATTTCCTCCTCGTAGCTCGAAATTCAATTCTGTAAATTTCTACGCGAAGCCTGTATGACCCTCTCGGTGTCCGGACAAACCGCTCGGGGCATCGCGTCCTGTGGTGATCGCACACCGCGATCCAAAAACAGGAAAAACCCAGACCCTGTTTCACCCCGGAACTGAGTACGCCCCACCAAACGGGATGACTTGGTCGCGTGCGGTCTTCACAGATATGTGCGTCTCGTCGATACGGACGTGTAGTATTTCGCAGAAGCTGATTCGGGTGTGCGTGCACACCGTAATCAACGCGTATCCGCGGACATCGCCCGGTATCCGCCTTTTCTGCATTTCACCCTAATTTCGTGCACACACGTCGGATCGAGACGAAACTTACGCCAACGGACTCATAGCGATACGCTTGTCCTGTGGGTCAAGTTTGATCCGATTCTGAGAACGTTGACGAAATCGCGTGTCGTGGGCCCCACAGGCCCCGCTCGACGGGCGATTTCGTGATCGGCTCATCGAAATTCAAATCTGAAAGTTTCGTTGGGTTCGTATCAGCGTTCCTGACCTGTTGACACTAAGTTTGGTGAATTTGGAGACTGTTGACCCTGACACATTTTTCGGTGCAAAGCGGGCCCACCGGCGGACCCCGTTTTGGGCCAAAATTGCCGTTTTTGCCCTTGTCTCCAAATTGGACCCAAGGACAGGCGTTCCTAGCTGTTTGACACCTTCTGAGCGTGATGGTACTATTTATTTCAGCTTTCGGAGACATCTCTGGAAATTTCCGAAACCAGGACCTAAGTGGAATTCAAACACCAGGCAAGTGCACCTTGCCAAACTTGCAGTCATTATTTTTATATTTTCTGTAAAAATACTCTGCTGGATTTCTTGTGCAAATTCATATAAACTAATTTAAAATTGCTTAACCTAGGGAACGTATGACGTACCTAGTGTCCGATCATAGTCAGGTGTCGACACCGTACGCAGTGTTGGGTTCGTCATTTAGAGATGGATTTACGATCCCCTTACTTTGTACTTGACCTATCAAGTACCCTACAACCCAAGACACTTGACACTATCATGGACAGAATCCTCCTGAGATATTCGTGGTGATTCTGTATAGGATACAGGACTTGATAGAGACATTTATTTATAGACAGTATGACTTGTTGCATTAGTTATAATCCCGCTGACATGGACATGAGACGTTATGGTCATGGCTTGCGTGATTACATTGGGTGGGGAAAGACACACAGGCTACAGGCTGTTCTATATATATATCTACTATTATTGTGAGGTTGTAGACTCTCCAGAAGAGCTAGACCCTTTACGTGTTATTACTGCTACCGGCTCCCCGACACAGAGCTTGTAGCGGTCTCAGCCTGAGTACTAGTGTTGCTCTCATTTGCATATCACATAGATGGTTACTTAGTTTACCCTGCTATTCATTTAATTTAAATTGCACTGCTTTTATTTGGCTTGTTTTATTTTGTGCCTTGCTATGTCCACTGAGGACCTGGAATGGATTATGTCCCCAGGTTTAGCTGAGGAGCAGTATCCCGAGGTATACGGGACCGGAGCTGAAGCTATTGCTGGAGATGAACCGAACACTGAAGACGAGGTGACTGTCACGCCCCATTCCCAAAATACCGAGGGACCGGACGCGTGGCAATGGCCAGCAGCACACACCGATGGACAAACCCAATTTAATGGATCCATCGGGGCATGCTTAAGCTGTAATATAAGAATATGTAGGTTCAATGATACAAGTCACAGTCTAAGCTAATCTCATCCACAACAGATAATCACATATCAAATGCAAGAATAATGCAAATAGGAATAACTAACAAATCTCAATAAAAGTGTCTCGGAGAACAATCCGAGAACAAGTCTGATACATCAATACAATAGACTGGAAATAAAGGAACTGGAAATAGAAATAAATGAGTATCACAAGGCAATACCCAGGAGAAGTCCTCTAGCACAATCCCGTCCTCAGGTGTCGGTACAGCTCCTGTATCAGCTCCTATATCTGCTCCTGCTAATGCTCCTGTACTGTATAACTCTAGGTGGATCTCCTCTGCTAGTCCTGGGGACAAAGTCCGGATCCAGGTCCTCAGGGGACAGCAAGGTACAGAAAATACAAGCCAAAATAAATGCAGTGCAGCAGAGAATGAAATAAATAGGGTAAGCTATAACCATATATGTGGATTGCGAGAGAGAACATCAAAAAGTACTCAGGTTGAAACAACTACAAGCTCTGTGTAGGGGAGCCGGTAGCAGTGATATCATGAGGTGGTCTAGCTCAGCGGGAGACTGAGTAGCCGGCATAATATAGTCAACCTGTAGCCTGCGGGTCTCTCCAGCAATAGATGGAACAATTAGGGAATACTAAAATAACCAGCTAAGTGATATGCAAGATGAGAGCAGCACTAGAACTCAGGCTGAAGCATACTACAGGCTCTGTGTAGGGGAGCCGGTAGCAGCAGTAATAATGAGTAATGGGCCAAGCTCGGGCTTCAGAGTCTTGTGCCTCACGATAATAGGGGTGTATATATATATGATCAGCCTGTAGCCTGTGTGTCTCTCCCCACCCAATGTAATCACACGTCTCATGTCCATGACACGCACAATCATATCTAATACACAAGTCATCTAATGTCTAGGGATATAATATCAATGCCAGGTCCTGTATCCTATACAGAATCACCACAAATATCTCGGGAAGATCCTGTCTCATGAACAGTGTCAAGTGTCCTGGGTCAAGTGTACTTGGTATGACAAGTACGGGAATATAAAGGGTCACGAATGTCCATCTCTAGATGACAATACACAACACCGCGTACGGTGTTGGCACCCGACTGATAATCGGACGCTAAGTACGTCACACGGTCCTAGGTTAAGCATGCACAGCACTATAAAAAAGCAAGAAAAATATGTAACAATACTGCAGAGTTTGGCAAGGTACACTTGCCTGGGGTCCTGGCTCCAACTGTAGCTCTGGTCTCAGTGTGGTCTGCAGGTACTACTCCGGTTGCTGAAATAAACATTACCATTAGATTCAAAAATATCAAATAGCTAGAAACGCCTGTCCTTGAGTCCAAATTGGACACAAGGGCAAAAATGACATTTCTGGGCCAAAGCGGGGTCCACATGTGGGACACTTTGCACCGAAAAGCGTGTCAGGGTCAAAGGTCTCCAAATCGGTTAAACTTAGTGTCAACAGGTCAGGAACGATGATACAAACCCAACGGAACTTCCAGAATTGGATTCCGATGAGCCGGTCACAAAATCGCCCGTCGGGCGGGGCCTGTAGGGCCCACGACACGCGATTTCGTCAACGTTCTTAGAATCGAACCAAACTTGACCCACAGGACCAGCGTATTGCTACGAGTCTGATGGCGCAAGTTTCGTCTCGATCCGACGTGTGTACACAAAGTTACAACGTGTTCCAGAATCGACGGATACGGGGTGGTGTCGGCGGATACGCGTTGATTCCGGTGTGCACGCACATCCGAATCGACTTCTGCAAAATCCCACACGTCCGTATCAACGTCACGCACGATTCGGTAAAGACCGCGTGCGACCAAGTCGTCCCGTTTGGCGGGACGTACCCAGTTCCGGGGTGAATCGGGTCGTCATTTTTCCTGTTTTTGGATCGTGGTGTACGATCACCACAGGACGCGATGCACCGAGCGAGTTGCACGGGCACCGAGGGGGTCATATAGGCTTCGTGATAAAACTGACGGAATAGGAAATCGAGCTACGAGCAAAAAGTTACTGATACCTGAACTGGGCTCCGTAACACTGAGAATTCTGTGTCCGAATCGTGTCCGAGTGTCCAGGCGGTGTCCGTTTCCGCTGCTGAGTCCAGGCTAGGGTTAGGGCTAGGGCTCGGTGCTGCTGTCCGGAGCTCGTCGGAGGGTGGCTTGGCTTGGGGCGGCCGGGGTGGCTGCTCGGGAGGAGGACGGCGCGGCTGGGCGGAGCTGCTGCTGTTGATGGCTGGGAGTCGGCCGGTCGCGGGTGGAGACAGCGCCGGTGCTGCACAGAAGGGGAGGCGGAGCTCTGAAGGAGGCGGGGTCGTCGACCTGGGTGGCGGAGGAAGTAGTCGACGGCTGTCGGTGCACGTGGCGGAGTGGCAAGGGCGTTCGGCTGTCGAGGGACTCGAGGCCCTGCGGGAGGGAACGGTAGGCGGGGTGATGTTGGCGGCTGCGGCGGCTCGCGACGAGGGAGGCGCTTGGGGATGCTGCTGAAGCGGAGGAGGAGGTTAGGGCTCAGGCGTCGGGATAGATCAGGGGAGTCGTCGGTGAGGGCTCGAGCAGAGGGAGACGGCGGTGATGATGGTGGTCGTGCGGCAGGGGGTCGGCTGCTCCGGCGGGGGTAGCCGACGGATAGATTAGGGTTAGGGTTAGGGTTAGGGTTAGGTAATTTGGGGATTTAGGGATTTTTGTGAAATTGGGAAATTGGGAATTTGTTTTCTTCTTTTTTTTTTCTTGTGGAGAACACTAGAAAATAAGTAGGTATTTATACATGCAGAAAATAGAATAGGGTTAGACCTAGGATTCGGGCTGGGTCAACGGGTCAACGCTCCTCGGGCTGGGCTTCGGCTCTCATGGGGATTTCGGGCGTTGGCACGAATTTAAATTCGGTTTAATTCTAAATTGGTTTCTAGGGCTTTAAACGGGTTTTCGGAGTCCAATAAATTCACGAAAAATTACCCTATGTCCGGTTTTCCATTTTACACCATAAAATATTATTTCCATAATATTTTAATATGAATTAACCTAAATTAAAAATCATTAAATGACCAAATACCTAGGGTTTAATTAAGGAAAAATCCAGGAAAATTGGAAAAAATCCAAATCGGAAATTCATGAAAATCAGGGGGCTTACAGTGACTGCCGAGGACTTCTCCTGAGTGCCTGTCCCAGCACTCATTTATTTATTTCATGTTTATATCTTTGTTCCTGGCCTATAGAGCCAGCTTATTCAGACTATAGTCGGATTGTTTCTCCGACTGACTTGCTGTGATGATGTTGCTACTTATTTCCATTTGATTATGCAGTTTATTTCCTTATCTTTATGGATGAGATTAGTGTGGCTTGTTGTAGTAGACCCTATTTACAGCTTAAGTATGCCCTGATGGTTCCATTAAATTGGGTTATCCATCAGTGCGTGCTGCTGGCCATTGCCGCGCATCTCCAGTCCCTCGACATTTTGGGACTGGGGAGTGACATGGTTTTTCTGGTGGCCGATGCAGGTCCTGACTAAATTGTTCGGTTTTAACTTAGGGACTGGACAGGCCTGCAATAGGATAGGTTATAGGATCTCATCCATTGATTGAATCGTTTTTGAACTCTATGTCGAATTCAATTTAATTGCTTGAATTGCATCCTGTTTTGATTCCTCTGTGCGTTCTCATTGTTTTCTTTTGGTGCAGAGTTATGGATCCCAGAAGTGGTGACGAGACCCCCTTGGGTACACCGACTGAAGCAGGTTTACCTGCGAAGCTGGAACGACGCCAGATACCAGAGGACAATCCTCTCAGAGCAATCAAACTGGCCAGCCAAGTTCCAGGTTCAGGCGTGATAACATCCCGCCTCCTCCCCAGTTCCCTCCTGCGATGCCTGTCTTTCCCCCAGGACAGGCAATGGACGGCCAGCAAATGTTCCAGATGTTCTACGCAATGATGCAGGCCCAACAGCTGACCCAGCAGGAGGCCCAACGCCGAGAGGCCGAGAACCTAAGGAACAGCCTAGTCACAGCATTGGAATATGCAAATCCATCAAATAGGCGGCCAGCGACGGGATCTATTACAGATTTTCGCCAACTCAAGCCCCGTACCTTCTCGGGCAAGGAAGGACCAACTGAAGTGCATGAATGGCTTACAAACACACAACATCAGTTGGAGGCCATCGAACTACCAAGGGACAAATGGATGACTGCCGTCAGGATGCAACTGACGGACAACGCACATCATTGGTGGTTGTCCGAAGAAAGAAGGCTCGGACATGATCAGGTTACCTGGGAGGAGTTCTCTAGACTCTTCCAGGAAATGTACATCCCTACTGTGGCTCGGTCAGAACTCCGAGACAGATTCAACCGCCTGATCCAGGGCAACATGACGGTGGAGGAATATAACGCCGAATTCATTCGCCTGAGCCGCTTCGCCCCTTCGCTAATTCCTACCGAAGAGGAGAAGGCGGAGAAGTTCTTTGATGGGCTCAGGTTTGAGCTTCAGAAGTTAATCGGATCGGTCGCGCCCACCTCTTACACCGACGTCCTAGCTGCAGCACGTCGGCTGGAGCGCGTTACTAGGAGGGAATCAAGCCTGAAATGTCCCTTCTCCTCAGCACCGTCCAAGTCATCACCAGGGGAATCTGCTAAACGGCCCCAGAAGAGCCCGCCTCCAAGAGCAGCAACTAAGAACTTGCCTACTTGCCATTACTGCAGCAAGGTAGGACATATTGAAAAGGAATATCGACGCAAGCTGGGACTCTGCCTGGTTTGCGGATCTGGACAATACTTCTCAAAGGACTGTTCGGAACGTCGAAAGGGAGTTCCGAATCGACCAGCTCCACCTGCAGCTCTTCCAGCTGGGGAAGCAACTCAGACAGGGCCTGGAGGAGCCAGGCCACCTCTACCACCTCAGGCAGCATTGTTCCAACAAGCTCGTCAGCAAAGGGGTCCCGCTCAGGGACGAGGTCAGGCATATGCACTAGCAGTCACTGAGGAAGCTACTGCAGGCGAAGTGATAGCAGGTACCATATTAGTAGCTTCAATTCCTGCTGTAGCATTATTTAATTCTGGAGCTTCGCATTCATTTATTGCTGCTAGCTTCGTAGCCACCCATAGAATAGCTACCGCACCTCTCTCGAAGATGAAGAGAATTCTAACGGGAGGTGGAATTATCCCGGTTAGTGATACTTGTAGATCATGTTCGGTAGTAGTCTGTGGCCGAGAGATGCGAGCCCAATTCCTGATCTTTTCTATGCCTGATTACGATGTTGTACTTGGTATGGACTGGTTAAGTCAATACCATGCGACACTGGATTGCCGGCTTGGAAAAGTGATATTTAGACCCCCTAGCCTTCCTAAGTTTGAATTTCTACGAGGAGCTGTAGAACAAGGGGTCCAGCCAACTCTTAGGGTATTGACTGTAGAAGAAGATTCAAGTTACCCAAGAGTCATAACGGAATTTGTGGATGTATTTCCCGACGATCTTCCAGGTTTACCACCTAATCGGGAGATAGAATTCATAATAGACCTAACTCCAGGAGCCGAACCTATCACTTCATCGGTATATCGGCTAGCACCTAAGGAGTTAGTGGAGCTAAAAACACAAGTTGACGACCTTCTGGAGAAAGGATTTATCCGGCCCAGTATTTCACCATGGGGAGCACCTATACTTTTTGTACCCAAGAAGGACGGATCAGTACGGCTGTGCATTGATTACAGAGCCCTTAATGCTGTAACTATTAAGAACCGGTATCCATTACCACGCATTGATGATTTGTTTGACCAATTGAGTGGTGCTAAGGTATTCTCAAAGATTGACCTTAGATCCGGTTATCACCAGATTAGGGTGAAGAAGGAAGATATCCCAAAGACGGCCTTCAGAACTAAGTATGGGCATTATGAGTTCCTAGTTATGCCGTTTGGTTTAACCAACGCACCCGCCGTATTTATGAGTTTGATGAACGGGGTCTTCCATCAGTACTTGGATAAGTTCGTGGTGGTATTCATCGATGATATCCTAGTCTACTCCAAGAACCACGAAGAGCACGAGGAACACCTTAGAATTGTGCTAGAAACCTTGAGAAGGGAGAAGCTATATGCCAAACTCAGCAAATGTGAGTTCTGTATGGACAAGGTACCATTCTTAGGGCATATTATCTCGGGTGAAGGACTGTCTGTGGACCCAGAAAAGGTCACTGCCATAGAAACCTGGCCTACCCCTACCTCTGTTGCGGAAGTGAGAAGTTTTCTTGGACTTGCTGGGTATTACCGGCGGTTCGTGGAAAATTTTTCAAGGATCGCAGAGCCGATGACTAAGCTGACACGGAAGGACCAGGAGTTTATATGGACGGAAGAATGCCAGAATGCCTTTGAAGAATTGAAGAGGCGTCTAACAACAGCACTAGTCTTGACTCTTCCCTCAGGGTCAGGAGGTTTTGTTGTATACAGTGATGCGTCCGGTAGTGGACTAGGTTGTGTCTTGATGCAACATGGCAAGGTTATCGCTTATGCATCGAGGCAGCTGAAGGTCCACGAGAAGAACTACCCAACGCATGACCTGGAGCTAGCTGCAGTGATTTTTGCATTAAAGATCTGGAGGCATTATCTGTATGGAGAAAAAGTCGAAATATTCACTGATCATAAGAGCTTGAAGTATGTTTATACACAGAAGGAGCTCAACATGAGGCAACGGCGTTGGCTTGAGTTGATGTTGGACTTTGACATCGATCTGCAGTACCACCCGGGGAAAGCAAATATTGTAGCCGACGCCCTCAGCAGAAAACCCTCGGCTTATTTCTTAACGGAGCAGCCTCAACTATTACAAGACTTGCAAGATCTTCAGATAGAGGTTGTTCTACCTGGACAAAATGGTTTGCTGGCTAACCTCGAAGTGAAGTCATCACTGGTGGAGTGAATCAAGGAAGCTTTACCTAATGATGCCAGATTCCGAAGGCTGAGAGAAAGAACGGAAGCAGGATTACAGACGGGACTTTGCATCCACGAGGACGGAACATTAAGGTGCGGAAATCGTCTATGTGTTCCGAATGGAGAATTAAGGCAGGAGTTGATGACAGAAGCCCATAGCTCCATATACTCGGTTCATCCAGGAGGAACCAAGATGTACCGGGACTTAAGATAATATTACTGGTGGCATGGAATAAAAAGGGAGATTGCCCGCTTTGTGGCAAAATGCTTAGTCTGCCAGCAGGTGAAGGCCGAGCACCAAAGGACTGCAGGTATGTTGCAGCCACTTCCCATCCCTGAATGGAAGTGGGAGCATATTACCATGGACTTCGTCACTGGATTTTCAAGAAGCCCTAGTGGAAAGGATGCAGTATGGGTCATCGTGGATCGGCTCACTAAGTCGGCTCACTTCTTGCCGTTCAGAGTCGGACAATCCACGGAAATACTAGCCGACATGTATATGCGACAGATCGTAAAATTACATGGAGTGCCGGTTAGTATTGTATCAGATCGAGACTCAAGATTTACATCTCACTTCTGGCGAAGCATGCAAGAGAGTCTCGGCACCAGGCTCAAGTTCAGTACTGCCTATCATCCTCAGACAGATGGCCAATCAGAGCGCACAATTCAGATCTTGGAAGACATGCTGCGATCATGTATACTGGACTTCGGAGGATCTTGGGAAGATCACCTGCACTTAGTGGAGTTCTCCTACAACAACAGCTATCAGGCAAGCATTCAGATAGCACCTTTCGAGGCACTGTACGGAAGGAAGTGCAGATCGCCAATATGCTGGAGCGACGTTGGCGAACGTCAAATACTGGGTCCAGAGTTGGTAACAGAGATAGTGGAGAAAGTAAAACAGATTCAGAACCATCTCCGTGCAGCCCAGGATAGACAGAAGCATTGGGCCGATGCACACAGACGACCCCTGGAGTTCAAGGAAGGAGAGCATGTATTTTTGAGGATCTCGCCCACTAGAGGTACTATCAGATTTGGCAGCAGAGGCAAGTTAAGCCCAAGGTACATTGGGCCATTTGATATCTTGGAGCGCATTGGTGAGGTGGCTTACCGTCTTGCATTACCTCCATCCTTAGAGGGAGTGCATGACATATTCCACGTCTCATAACTGAGGAGATATGTGACAGACCCAAGTAATATAGTTGATCATTCTGAGATTTTGGTGGGACCTAGCCTGAGATACGAGGAGCAGCCAGTGGGTATACTCGACACCAGCGAGAAGACACTGCGAGGGCAGACAATCAGGCTGGTTCGAGTAGCTTGGAAACAGCACTCTCCTGGCGAATCCACCTGGGAACGAGAAGATGTTATGCGCCAGCGTTATCCACATTTATTTGCAGAATCAGGTAGAACCTAAGCTTTCTTTAATTCTGTAAATCTTGCCTTTATAGTTTATCCTTCGATTGCGAGGACGCAATCCTCTTAAGGGGGGTAGATTGTAAACACCCTAAAATTTCAGTTTTTAAAAAAATTAATTTTTGGAATTAATATGCAATTTTTCAGGAATTTACATAGGCCCTATAGTGAGTTTGTAATTTTTAATTGCCAAAAAATAACATTAAAATAAAATGAAAATATGATTTTATGGTGTAAAATAGAAAACCGGACTTAGGATAATTTTCTGGGATTTTATTGGGCCTCAGACCTATTTTTAAAAGCCTAAAAACTATTTTTATAATTAATTAATTACTGTTTTATAATTATTTTTATTCTGTTTTTTAGCTTTTGGGCCGGCCCGGCCTAGTGGGCCGAGCCCGTTAAGAACCCAGCCCAGACCAGCCCTCACACCCCTAGCGGGTCGGGCGGGTCCGCCCAGTCCGGATCCGCGCCCGACCCGACCCGCTTCTTCATCCCCTCCCCCCCACGTCGCCTGTGCCCGCGTCCCACGCTCCGCCGCCAGAAAACGCGCCGCCACGACCGTGCCTCCCCTCCGCGAGAGCCCCCACGACCTCCCCCCCCGCCCCGCCTAGCCCGGCCACGACCCCCCCGTGGATCCCCTATAAAAACCCTACCCCTCCGGCCTTTCTCCCCCAAACTCCACCCTAACGCCGGAACCCTAGCCGCTGCCCTCCACCTCCCAACCGCCGAGAGCCGGCCATCCCCCTCCAGAACCACACTCCTGCTCCTTCCCTCTCCAGAAACCCCCTCGGCGCCGCCCTAGTCGTCGACCAACCCCCACGTCTCCCTCTCCAAAGCTCCCCGCCGGCCATCCCGAGCTCCCCGACCCCCTGCCAGCTCTGCCCTAGGCCGGCGCCACCTCGCCGACGGTCGACCAGTCTCCAGCGTGTCCTCCAGCAGCACCCAGGCCGGACACAGGCACACCCGGACGCGGACACGCAGTGGAAACAGCTCAGACACAGGACTCGGACACGAAGTAAACCCTAATTTTCCTACTCTGTTTAGGTACTCCTAATTTCCTCCTCGTAGCTCGAAATTCGATTCTGTAAATTTCTACGCGAAGCCTGTATGACCCTCTCGGTGCCCGAACAAACCGCTCGGGGCATCGCGTCCTGTGGTGATCGCACACCGCGATCCAAAAACAGGAAAAACCCAGACCCTGTTTCACCCCGGAACTGAGTACGCCCCGCCAAACGGGACGACTTGGTCGCGTGCGGTATTCACAGATACGTGCGCCTCATCGATACGGACGTGTAGGATTTCACGGAAGCTGATTCGGGTGTACGTGCACACCGGAATCAACGCGTATCCGCGGACATCGCCCCGTATCCGCCTTTTCTGCATTTCACCCTAATTTCGTGCACACACGTCAAATCGAGACGAAACTTGCGCCACCGGACTCGTAGCGATACGCTGGTCCTATGGGTCAAGTTTGGTCCGATTCTGAGAACGTTGACGAAATCGCGTGTCGTGGGCCCCACAAGCCCCGCTCGACGGATGATTTCGTGATCGGCTCATCGGAATTCAAATCTGAAAGTTCTGTTGGGTTCGTATTAGCGTTCCTGACCTGTTGACACTAAGTTTGGTGAATTTGGAGACCGTTGACCCTGACACGTTTTTCGGTGCAAAGCGGGCCCACCGGCGGACCCCATTTTGGGCCAAAATTGCCGTTTTTGCCCTTATCTCCAAATTGGACCCAAGGACAGGCGTTCCTAGCTGTTTGACACCTTTTGAGCGTGATGGTACTGTTTATTTTAGCTTTTGGAGACATCTCTGGAAATTTCCGAAACCAGGACCTAAGTGGAATTCAAACACCAGGCAAGTGCACCTTGCCAAACTTGCAGTCATTATTTTCATATTTTCTGTAAAAATACTCTGCTGGATTTCTTGTGCAAATTCATATAAACTAATTTAAAACTGCTTAACCTAGGGAACGTATGACGTACCTAGTGTCCGATCATAGTCGGGTGCCGACACCGTACGCGGTGTTGGGTTCGTCATTTAGAGATGGATTTACGATCCCCTTACTTTGTACTTGACCTATCAAGTACCCTACAACCCAGGACACTTGACACTATCATGGATAGAATTCTCCTGAGATATTCGTGGTGATTCTGTATTGGATACAGGACTTGATAGAGACATTTATTTATAGACAGTATGACTTGTTGCATTAGTTATAATCCCGCTGACATGGACATGAGACGTTATGGTCATGGCTTGCGTGATTACATTGGGTGGGAAGAGACACACAGGCTACAGGTTGTTCTATATATATATCTACTATTATTATGAGGTTGTAGACTCTCCAACAGAGCTAGACCCTTTACGTGTTATTACTGCTACCGGCTCCCCGACACAGAGCTTGTAGCGGTCTCAGCCTGAGTACTAGTGTTGCTCTCATTTGCATATCACATAGATGGTTACTTAGTTTACCCTGCTGTTCATTTAATTTAAATTGCACTGCTTTTATTTGGCTTATTTTATTTTTTGCCTTGCTATGTCCACTGAGGACCTGGAATGGATTATGTCCCCAGGTTTAGCTGAGGAGCAGTATCCCGAGGTATACGGGACCGGAGCTGAAGCTATTGCTGCAGCTGAACCGAACACTGAAGACGAGGTGACTGCCGAGGACTTCTCCTGAGTGCCTGTCCCAGCTCTCATTTATTTATTTCATGTTTATATCTTTGTTCCTGGCCTATAGAGCCAGCTTATTCAGACTATAGTCGGATTGTTTCTCCGACTGACTTGCTGTGATGATGTTGCTACTTATTTCCATTTGATTATGCAGTTTATTTCCTTATCTTTATGGATGAGATTAGTGTGGCTTGTTGTAGTAGACCTTATTTACAGCTTAAGTACGCCCTGATGGTTCCATTAAATTGGGTTATCCATCAGTGCGTGCTGCTGGCCATTGCCACGCATCTCCAGTCCCTCGGCATTTTGGGACTGGGGCGTGACAATAGGATCCATAATTATGTCCATATGACTTGTATTATTGAAGTTACATGGTAGTTTGTGTCCAAATAGGGAATTTTTTGAGATTGATATATCAAGTGTCTGTCATAAGACCAATTTGATCTAATTATAATTATATCAGGGTTTTGGGACTTGGTACGTGTCCACAATTGGATACGAGTAGGCCGTATCATGGTAATTTGTGATACGGTGTGATACGAGACTCATTTTGGGGGTAATTTGTATAATTCTCTTCATTTCTTAGTGTAACAAGTTATAATTATTATTATATTGAGTATTTGATATATAGGAATGTGTTTTTGGTGTATTGTGAGTTTTGACTCTCATTTGGATGTGTATCATAGAGTATAATATTTGTGCATGCCAATTATTTGGTTTAATGACTCTTCGTGTGGGTTATCTACACTCATATATATATATATATATATATATATATATATATATATATATATACACTAGTGTATACATTATCTAAGTTTTTGTGCGTGCTTGAGGTATCGGGTAATGGAATGTTAGGTACAGATATGGTGTAGGACTGTTTGTGTAGGTGAATGAGGGGGTTAACTAAGGATACATGCAACAGCAATAATAACAACAAGGTTTGGGGAGGTTTATTTATTTATTAGATATTTGATATAATGGATACAGTGGTGGCAATCTGCCACAACAGTGCAATGAACTGCTGTTAGAACAACAACAGTAGCAGCAGAGCACTTCGGCTATACTGCAAGGGGGGTTGTGAACTGAAGTAGTAGCTGGATCCGTAGACAACAGTCACATCAGTGCAAGTCACTATTGTACCACTTAATAGTAGTAGTTGGATCAAGTTCGAGTAGTCGGGTTTCATAGTTAGTATCAGATGCTTGAATGCATTAAACCTGTGTACTATGAGGCAAAGTACCTACTACTTATATTGGATTGACATAGTTATTGTAGTTACTGTTTTGGTCTTGTTGTTTTTAGAGTGGTGGTGAGCTTGGAGTATCAGAGTACTAACCATAAGTGGTATCAGTGAGAAGAGTTTTACACTGATATGGTAAAAGGATGGGATATCAGTTAGTACATGGGTTAGTATGTGAGCAAGTCTGAGTGTATCCGTGAGTATTAGTTAGTTTGTTATGGTGTGTGGTGTATAGTAAGGAGCAGAGGATCTGAGCAGTAGCTCCATGTTTCACAAATCGCACCCACATGATCGGAGCATGAGTACGTGGGTACGTCCAGCCTACGTCGCAGCATCAGAGGTGGAACGTTGTCTAGGTTATCATATCTTACTATCAATCATAATAATATACTAGTTCTATCATGTACTCAACTACAATAATCTAAAGAAAGAATGAACAAGAAATATAACTCAATTAATCATTTTAAAAGAAAGAAAACTAGATAAGATATGGAAAAGGAATACTAAACTAGGTCTCTACAATGTTACCTCAAGTCCACTTGTGTAAGAGAAGTCATGCCTATAACATCACTCTGAAATTCCAAAATGGAGAGCGCAGCCATCAATGAAAAATATTATCCAATTACGAAACGAGCGAAGTACACCTCTAACAGCAGTTCCAATAAATAATAAAGACTATGTAACATTAAATAAAGAGCATATACCAGATAAATAAACCATGGCAGGAATATACTAAAATAAGAAAATACGGGAAATACATACAAGAGATACTAAAATCATATATAGAATCAAGAAATATATCTAAGTGAGTGAGTACTAGTGACAATATGTGATCGGCTTGGGTACTGCTCAAGAACCACAGGCCTGGTTAATCATACGTACTTTGCGTGAGAAATACTATGCAAAAAAAACAAGAACTGCGGGGTATGATCACATATCTACACTAAATACTCCCTACCCCGACTGGTATAATGGATCCAACAATGGCATACTATGACACATGATTCCACAAGAAGGGCATTAATTTTCTCATGAATCAATGTCCATATACATACAAGAACAATGGGGCTCGCACAAGAAATACGCCAGGAACTACTAGTAATAAGATCTCGTTACGGGGTCCAGGAAATACCAATTCGTGTAACCACGTATCAAGAAAATAAGGATATCTATACTAGATACAAGAATAGAGGGGATATCATAAATGGAAAACTGTCAGAGAATGTACTCGCCTCAGGTCGGGAGCAAATAAAAGTCAAACGCTATCCGCCTCGGTGTCTCAAAGACCTAGATTTTAAATATACATCAACACATGGTTTTGGAATGATAAAGAAGTTAAACTAGTCAAATTCTGGTCTTAAAGTTAAGTCTAAATCAAAATAGTCAACTAGGTCAACTCTAGGTCAATCCTAGTCTAACTAGTCAAACTAGTCATTTCTAGGTTATATTAGCTTATATTTAGGTTATTGATTCCAAACCTTACCTTCTACGATTACTAGTTATATTAAGATACACAATTATTCACACACACACACATACACACACACACACATATACATAACTATCTTAGTCTTATTTAACTTCTAATTCAAACCCTCACCCAAACCCTTTCATCAAGATACAACACACAAATATTGGTAATAGTGTATCCCAACACACATTATTGAACACCCCTCAGATACTTCATATGCACAACAACCATTAGTTACTGAATGAACCTTCTCACAATAATACTAACATTACATAACCAAATTCCCATGTCACATGATCATTGTCCCACACAACAATCATTAAGTGAACACTTAAGATATTCACAACTTATACTAATAAACACTACTAACTACTAACCATTACTAATTTGTATATACCAGCTAAGACCTCAACCAACTAATCACAACAATCCACAAGAACAACAATGCAATTGTTGCTAAATCCTCAAAACCCGACCCCCCCCTTATTCACCTTAAACTGAGCTAACTGCTGATACCAATTAGCTAAGTTGCACAACTGAACACACAAGTCTCTAGACTCCCAACTGCCCAAACCCTTCAATATCTGATACTAAAGTATCAGACTTATAACATTGCTCATCTACAATAGACGTAGCCTCACACAACCTACACTAACACCCCTTGCACTCAAACTCACTCCAAAAGTCCCAAAGTGCACTGAATCTCATGCGTATATCTATCTTCATGTATATTAGCATGTATACATAAATGAATATACCCACCAATACCCCCAACTGATTGCAACTCAGGTACACACAAAATGTGTACTCTCACAACTCAGTACTCAACTGTAAATTGCAGTCCACTTGTCTCACTAATAAGCACAAGTATATCCACACTCTCTCACTTTAGCAATTACCTAACCTGAATACAAAAAAAAAATCTAAAATTTCACTTAAACTCATACACAACACTAACTAATACTCACACACAGATAACTTCACACATTCAACCACCAGGTCACTGCCCAAACACAGTCATCTGTGCACCTTGCACAGTCAGAACATTCCTTAACTGAACTCCTCCTCTGCATACTCACACCTCAACCATCCATTTATATAACCACCTCTATATATTAATACATATATACTCTCATCTATATAAATATATCTATACACCTATATATATACTTAAATAGGCAATTATCCAAACACTTGGTAAACATCAACGAGTGTCGCATAGCATATTCTATGATACACTCATCAATTCACTCACCCTCATGATACAACCCAATACTCTTGAAATACATCTAATATACTATATATATATATATATATATATATATATATATAGTATATTAGAGCTAGAACAATCATGCAATAGAAGGAATTATCATACTAGTCCATTACGAGGAAAATTATAAAATCTATCCCACTGTATCATGACACATCATGATACGCTCTTCCGTTTACAATTGTGGACATGTATCTACTCTCATAACACCACTACAAGTCCAAATAATCCTAATTGACCCAATATCAAATACTTGGTGCACCAATCTCGAATTTTCCCTAAATTGGACACAAAACACATAATAACATTCACAATAGGGGTCCCTAATAGTCAATTTTTTTTTCTATAGGTATTCCTAATACATGGGAGGGTTCCTAATAATTAAACTACAGATTTAGAGTCTAATTAGAATGAAAAAACTGAATTATATCTATTTGGAGATGGATTCCCAATGAAAGTCTACAATGAACACAAAGAATCCTTAACTTGTGCAAACTCCTCCAAATTATAGATCCTTGCCTCTTACTTGATTCTAGAGTCTCCAAAGGTGAAGTAGGGATGAATTAGGAAGAAATTTGGTGTAAGGATGAAGGAATTTAGGGAAGAACAATTCTTGATCTGAATTGGAATGAAATAAGAAGAGGAGAGAGAGTCTCCCCCACTTTATGTGGCTGACCCCTCTTCCTTGAGATTAAAGAAATGTATAATATCCAAAATAGCCCTTGGGGCTTGTCATGAAGAAAAAGATTAAGGAGGAAGGTTCCACTCCTAATGGTTTGACTAATTAAATCACCAACTTAATGAAATGGGCTACGATGTTGGGCTCATGTATAAACTAATAAATTGTTGGTTCAAGAGTAAAGTCTAGTCTAATTAGGTCCACTAACACAAGTCTAAAATATAACATGGTAAGAATATTTTAAATACTAAAATAAATAATATATAACATGTACCATAATTAAATATTTATGAAATACCATTTAATATAATAAAATTTTGAAATGCCAATATTATAATATTACCATTATTAGGAAAAGACAAAAATACCCTTATCCGGAAAAGCGATATTGACAAGTTTGCCCCCCTTAGCAGAATTTTGTCCTCAAAATTAAAACCCTCACATCTCTCTTTTGGGCCAGGCATAACATATTCATGCAAATTCTACTATGGTCCACCCCCAACAATCATAGTCCAAGGCAGTCCTATCTTATAACATCAATCCTACCATTCTACTGAAAGAGCAACCATACCTGGATATAGTCTCTAACTATCAGTCTCTAACCAGGTTTTCACATACCATAGCACAAATCACTAAGGCAACCATAATCCACCAGGTATCACACATATTAACTAGATGAAAAGAAATAGAACCTGCTTACCCAACACCCGCAGCATTGGTCCTTTTGACCCTTATTGTAAAAAGCCCTGCCACGATAGCATGTCTCCCTCTGCTTGGTGCGGTATAATATACTATGCCACTAATGGCCTAGTTCCTCTCACATCAAGCATTCACTAACCATCATCCAGTCAAGATATTTTAGTATCGAGGATTGCCAATTACTGGTAGTATATTATACTTCTATGTCATGGACATACTTAACTTACTGGTACTACTTCCTTTATCTTTTTCAGTTCTTGAAATCACCCAAATTTTATAATTATTCTCTTACAAGGAACACTTGTATATGACCTCAATCATGTGCTCTATTGATACTCCCTTGTCCATCTTGAATATCCTCAATAGGATGCCTACTCATATCTTAATATTGTCTACCCAAAGCACTAACTCTTATATGGCACTTTAGATGACATCCTCGTACCAGGTTACTCTCGTCTCTCCTTTATAATTAATTTACTTGTCACTAAAATGTTTGCCTAAACTTCCATAATACTTGAGATAATGTGGCTCTTGCTATTAGGGTACTCCTCCTATCCTGATACTTGGTGTAAACTCATACTATGACACCTATTAATCACTCTAGGGTTCTCATTTATACATTAGTATAACAATACATACATAATACCTTCTAGCCATTATGATACCATGATATCTCACTGGTATTCTTATACCCCTCGTACTATTCCCTAATACATACGACTTCTCTACTCAAAATTAGCAAGGTACTATACCTACTAAACTTACTTCTATATTGATTGCCTCTCTCCTTTACTGCCTGGATCACTTGTACTCTTAATTCCAAATGCTTTTCTATCCATATTAATTGATACACCAATCAAATATGATCACACAAGATATTTACTGATACTAGCACATCAATCAACTAAACTTTATTGTACTCTGAATACTGGTACTCTCTCTAGGCATTCTAGATACAAAATCACTAGCTCCTAACTATACATATCATCTGTTCTTAATATTTTAAGGGACTAACTTCTTATTACTTACAACAGTTCACCACAACACTACTACCATTCTGGACACTAGCTTCATCAATAGATCACCTCATCATACTCACTAAAAGTCATGATCACATACATCTGATGCACTTAGTTATTTAATTCTATAATACACATATTTTACTTTATTCTTATAGGTAAACTCATGATTCCATATCTCTATTGTTATCTATATATATCTTCTCCCATATCTTCTATACCTGAACCTACGGACTGATACACTAATCAGGATACATTATTACATTTTTTATGACCAACCTTGATACCTCTCGACCCATGACACACTATTAGAATTGTTAATACTCAGACCCCTACTTTTCATACTCATAAAACTCTCACAGTGGTGTTTCACTTCACCATCTTGTATTCACTCATCATCCTTTGGGTATTGTGCACAAAATTCTGAACATTGCACTTCATTCTTCCACCATACCTTGCTCCTTAACACATCAACACCCTAAAAATCAAGTGATATACTCATCACTAGACACATACTGATGCACCCCTATATACCTACATCAATGCTCTACTTCCACATGTAACACAAGTCCTAATACTTAGCATAATACATTCTAATACTGTCACACTCACTTATACTCTTATGGGTACCACTCTACTATGTCACACTCACTACTACCCTTTATGAATATACATTCTTCCACTCTAGCCACACTCAAGTATCAATTACCCAATAGAATATTCTACTTTATTGATTTCCAACATAATTCTGTGATACTTAATTGTTACAAGGGTCACTCAACTATATGAATTTATATCTACCTAGAACATGCATGATGACATTGATACTAACTCCTGGAATCACAACCGATACTCTCTACTCTCCCTTCTACCATTAGTACCAATACTAACTAGACTAACACCTACCATAGAACTATTGCTACAAGGTACTCTACCATGAGTTATCTCTAGACTGATGCCTATAGCTTACATGCCAAACCAAGAACAATACACAGACTCACAAGCTATACTTCAAACAATTAACACTGATACTCAAAGACACAAACCTAGTTGCAAATTACCAACTATTACACTATCCAAGAACCCTCAAGAACAAATAAAATAAAGCTCTATAAGAAACTAAACTAAAGGAACTGAAGGTATCACTATTCCTAAGCTAAAGAACGATGGAACAAAATCCTATAATAACAGAAATGGAAAGATAGAGATGACACATTAAGAACCAGTTTAAGATACAATCTGATAACTATACGCGTCTATCCGAAATCATGATACTCAAAATCCTCACCACGCAAGTAAGCATAACTGCGATAAACAATATAGTCTGTAACCAAGGTATGCACCTCTATAATCACTACTAGAATAAGCGGGATTAGCGACGTTTTTTAGCGACTCCAGGTAAAAACGTCGCTAATTTAGCGACTCCATGTAAAACGTCGGTAGACGTCGCTAATTGGCGACATTTAACGACGTTTAGCGACTTATGTTCAGTTTTTATAAGATTAGTCGCTATAAGTTCAATTTTGGTCGCTAAACGTCGATAATATATCTAAGTTAGCGACGTTTAGCGACGCAAATAGCGACGTTTATATTAGAAATATTTAGCAACGTGTTTAGCGACGACTGTAACGTCGCTATAATTTAATTTAGCGACGTCCTTATTTGACGTCGCTAAACGTCGCTAAAATTTGGTTAATTAGGGCTCGGTTTCGTTTTTCCCCATGTGTTGAAATTTCGAAACGAAACAAAATTTCCTCCGCCCCCCCCCGCTCCGTCGACCGCCTGCTCCGTCGACCTCCCCCGCGGCTACTCCGGCATCCCCCTCCTCTTCCTCGAGCTCTAGGTAAAGCCTAACTCTCTCTCTCTCTCTCTCTCTCTCTCTCTCTCTCTCAGAACACATGTGATACTGACACAGACACGACACACACACACAGATGGTGACACAGACATGACACGACACACACACACACTGACACAGACACTGATAAGGACCTAGGGTTAGGATTAAGTTTTTTGACATGGACACAGACACTAATATCACATGGACACAGACAGACACTAATATCACATGGACACAGACACTAATATCACATGGACACAGACTTGGGGCTCTGGCATGGGGTACTGTAGCAGTGCACCCAAATGGTGCCTGTCAGTTAGGCTTGGGGGCAGTCCCTAGGCAGTGCAGAGGCATGCCTTAGTGCATCTCAGTTTCAGTTTGGTATCAGTCATCAGTACTTATACACTGATACGTATCAGGGACTGTGTGAGGTATCAGTACAGGCAATTGTAGGAGTTGATGCAGGCAAGGTATAAAGTCAAGTGTTAATAGGGTATATATAGATATATAGGTTAGTGATGTTTAGAGATATTAGATAGGAGTGTACTAAGATGGTATCTAGAATAAGCGGGATGGCATGCTCGAGCCTTGTAGTGGGCAGTGAGAAGGAGGTCTGCAACAGTGAGCAGGCAACCGAAGAGGAAAACCATCAGCACTGTGTCATTTTAGCAACCATGTATCAGTAAGTATCAACAAGTCCCACTGTATCAGTATCCGTTTTCAGTTGCATTTAGTGCTATGTATACTAGTTTTAGTTAGCTTAGTGTACAGGTATTGGTTAGTTGGTTTAAGATGGGTTAGCATGAATATTGCTTATTTTAGACTTTGATAAATAAAAGTATGTATTATATCATATATGATTTTTATAGTACGGTTAAGTTATGAAGCTAGGTGATAAACCACTGTATGTAATAATTTATATGATACATACTGTCATTTTTGCAGAAGTATCTAGAAATGGATATGAATTACTATCTGCATCATCGTTCGTGGATGTACAACCGTCATCCTGATGACATGTGCGGTGTGCGGGATGAATTCATTGAGGGTGTACAGCAGTTCCTGCAGTTCGCCAAGGCGTTCCCTCAGTACATGGACGGTACCAAAATTAAGTGTCCGTGTGTGAGATGTCGCAACAGGAAATATCATGCAGAAGTGGAAGTTACGTATCATTTATACTCGAAGGGCTTTACGCCGAATTACTATCAGTGGACCGCGCACGGAGAACTTGTATCTCTAGCATCGGAGTCGGAGCCCTATGTGGAGCCGTATATGGATGTCCAAGACCACGATGCTTACGACGACGGGTTGGTGAACATGGTTTATGATGCGGCGGGGCCTAGTTTCAATCCTGACAATTATGATGCGGCGGGATCGAGTTTCAATCCGGACAATTATGATGCAGCTGAGGAGGCACCGAATGCCGATGCTGCAAAGTTTATGGAGTTGCTTGAGAATGCAAGGACTCCACTATATCCTGGTTGTGAGGATCATTCACCGTTGGAGGTGGTTACAAGATTATTGAGCATCAAGTCCGATTTTAACATGTCGCAAGAATGCTATAATCGACTGCTCGATTTGATTATAGAGATCTTACCCGAGGGTGCAAAGTTGCCTAAAAACTTCTATCGATCTAAGAGGATGGTGAGATCGCTTTGGATGGGATACGAGAAAATCGATGCATGTCGCAACGGGTGCATGTTGTACTACAAAGACGACAAGGATGAAGATGCGTGCAGATTCTGTGGTGCTGATCGCTACAAGGCCACTGTTAGAGGAAAGTCTGTCGGTGCAAGGAAGCCTACCGATTCGATGCACTACTTGCCTTTGACGCCGCGGTTGCAGCGGTTGTTTATGGTTAAGGAGACTGCAGAAAACATGAGTTGGCACAGGCGAAAATAGATCGAAGGAGTATTGGATCATCCATCCGATGGAGAAGCATGGAAGCACTTTGATCGAGAGTATCCACATTTTGCCGAGGAAGCACGTAATGTCAGATTGGGGCTCTGCTCTGACGGTTTTACCCCATTCGGACTTTCGGGCTCCCAGTATTCGTGTTGGCCTGTGATCGTCACTCCGTACAATCTACCTCCTTGGATGTGCATGAAGACTCCATATATGTTCCTAACCGTTATTATCACGGGTCCGAACAATCCGAAGAGGAACATCGATGTGTATTTACAGCCTTTGATAGATGAGTTGAATCAGCTGTGGGAAGTAGGTGCCAACACGTACGATGTTTCTAGGAAGCAGAATTTTCAGATGAGGGCAGCACTTATGTGGACCATCAACGACTTTTCGGCCTATGGAATGTTATCGGGATGGAGCACCCATGGTCGTCTCTCATGTCCGTATTGCATGGACCGTTCTCAGGCTTTCCGTTTGAAACACGGAGGCAAACCGAGCTGGTGGTCTCCAGAGGGGTACGTACTACGGTACGGGCTCCTATGGCGCCCTGGTTGCGACACAGTCATCTAGGGCCTCCCCGACAGCTGTGCATTCCACACACCCCTCGCAGTCGCAGCCCTCGCAGTCGTCGGCCAGAGTCCAGGAGGCCGTTGACCGTCAGATTGCGTCTCTCTGTGACGACTTGCTGCGAAGTATGGAGGACCAGTCCCGGTCCCAGCCGCAGGCGGACGATCCGATGCTCTTCGCACGATTGGATATGCTCGACCGCAGCATGACGGAGCTACGAGAATTGACAAATGATATTAGAGCCTCCAATGATCGCAACATCATGGAGCTGCAGGCGTCACACCTATCGATGGGCGAGAAGCTGACGAGGATGCATGCGTCACAGCTATCGATGGGCGAGAACCTGACGAGGATGCAGGATTCAATGGGTGATAGCAGTACGAGGCTGTTATCTACCCTGGATTCTTACAACCAGCGACTCGCATACTTGGAGCGGGCACGGCCTCCACCGACGTCACTGCCTTCTCCATCGACATCGGTGTCGATTCTACGGGACGAGTATGAGGAGTTGTTATCCTTCAAGCGCGCCGCTGGTCAGCCTCCTGCAGATCCGTAGTAGTATAGTTATTTTTATTATTATTTACGAATTATTGATACTTCAACAATAGACATGATGTATGATGCTTCTTGTGGTCTTTAATTTTTTAGTTAATTTAATTGGATTATATAGTTATCCACATTTAATTGGATTGATACTTCTTGTGGTCTTTAATTTAATTGGATTATATAGTTAACTAGATTGAATCATGTTGGTGTGTATGATGAAGATGATGTAAAACTGCAGGGAATCACCAATGTTTGCTTCTGCACATTTTTTTTTAATTTTTTTTAAAAAATTAGCGACGTTATTAGCGACGTTTAGCGACGTTTAGCGACGTTAATTTACGTCGCTAATTACGTCGCTACTTAGCGACGCTGTAAAACGTCGCTAAGGACGTCGCTAATGACGTCGCTAATTACGTCGCTAAACGTCGCCAATTGCTGACATGGCAGTATAGCCAGGTCATTAAAGACGTCGGTGTAACGTCGCGATAGATGTCGCTAATCAGCGACGTTTAGCGACTTTTCTAAACGTCGCTTTTTAGTGACTTGGCGTCGCAAAACTTCGCTAAATTTAGCGACACATTAAAGTCGCTAAAAAACGTCGGCATAGCGACGTTTAGCGACGTTTTTTGTTTTAGCGACTTGGTATTTTCCGACTGCTTTGAAACGTCGCTAATTACGTCGCTAAACCTAATTAGCGACGTTTTTTGGTTATTTAGCGACGTTTTTAGACGTCGCTAATTTGACTTTTTCTGGTAGTGAATTATGTCGTCTAATATCCTCGCTGTGCCGACTAGTATAGCTGTAAGAAATTCTAAATTTTATGACTAAGATATGTACCTCTGAAGTCAGGTCTCTATGTTTTTGCTATGCCAACTAATATGGCTACAATAAACTCTAGGCTCCAGAACCAAAATAGATGATTTACCTTTCTTACTGTCCTCATCAATATATGTCATCAGAAGATACCATAATTTTGTCCGTAAAATTCATCTCGATATGAAATCAAACTTAACAACGAACACCAAGAATTAAATACAATAACCGATAATCAATAATCAAATTCAATAACAACAAGTGAGAGCGAACGAAAACAAGGAAAAATATTTTAAAGTGGAGTTCAAAATAAGATTCTTAAGGGTCATCCCAGGAATCTCTCAAGAAGTCCTAATTTGTGATTGAGAATCCTTCCATCCTAATATCTTATATCCTATATCCTATCGCGGGCCCATAATAGTACAACTAAGTCGTCGCATTATCATGACATCGCACAATTTGTGAAGCTTGACCTGTATAGGCTACCATAAAAATTTGTTACGACTCGCACCCGCATGACCGGGGCACGATTACGTGGGTACGTCCAGCCTACGTCACAGCATCGGCGATAGAACGCTATCTAGGTTATCATATCCAACTATCAATCATACTAATATGACTAGTTCTATCATGTACTCAATCATAATAATCTAAAGGAAGAATAAATAAGAAAAATAACTCAAATAATCATTCTAAAAGAAAGAAAACTAAACAAGATATGGAAAAGGAGCACTAAACTAGGTCTCTACAATGTCACCTCAAGTCCACTTGTGTAAGAGCAGTCTTGCCTAGAGAATCACTCTGAAATCCCAGAATGAAGAGCACAACCATCACTGAAAAATATTATCCAATCAGGAAAGGAGAGAAGTACACCTCTAACAACAGTTCCAATAAATGATAAAGACTATGTAACAGTAAATAAAGAGTATATACCAGAAGAATAGAGCATGGCAGGAATATACTGAAATAAGAAAATACGGGAAATATATACAAGAGATACGAACATCATATATAGAATCAAAAAATACATCTAAATTAGTGAGTACTAGTGACAACATATAATCGGCTCGGGTACTGCTCAAGAACTACGGGCCTAGTTAATTATACGTTCTATGTATGAGTAACACTTTCCAAGAAAAATAAGAACTGTGGGGTACGATCACATATCAACACTAAATACTCTCCACCCTCGACTGGTACAATGGATCAAACCATGGCATGCTATGACACAGGATTCCACAAGAAGGAAACTAATCTTCTCATGAATTAGTGTCTATACATATACAAGAACAACGGGGCTCGCACAAGAACTATGCCAGAAACTACTAGGAATAAAATCTCATAACGGGATCCAGAAAATACCAATCCGTATAAGAACGTGTCAAGAAATCAAGGATATCTATACTAGATACAAGAAACATAGGGGATATCATAAACGAAAAACTGTTAGAGAATGTACACGTCTCAGGTCCAAAGCAAATGAATTTCAAACGATGTCTGCCTCGGTGTCTCAAAGACCTAGATATGAAATATATATATCAACACATGGTTTTGTAATGATAAATAAGTTAAACTAGTCAAATTATGGTCTTAAAGTCCATTCTAAGACAAAATAGTCAATTAGGTCAACTCTAGGAGGTCAATCTTAGTCAAACTAGTCAAACTAGTCATTTCTAGGTTGCATTAGCTTATACCTAAGTTATTGAGTCCATACCTTACCTTCTAGGCTATACTAGTTATATTAAGATACACAAGTATAAACATTTATATATACTAGCTAACACCAACTCTCATACAATATATAACTAATACATATAATGATACTTAACTAATATATAATACTATGTATCATAATACCTTTCTATAATATATTACCAATACCTCAACTATATATTATACTATCTTAGTATTAATTAACTTCTAATTCAAACCCTCACCCAAACCCTTTCATCAAGACACAATACACAAATATTAATATTAGTGTATCCCAATACACATTATTGAACACCCCTCAGGTACCTTATATGCACATCAACCATCTGTTACTGAATAAACCCCTTCACTAACACTAACACTGCATAACCAAATTCTCATATCACATGATCATTGACCCACACATTAATCATTAACTGAACACTTAAGATATCCATAACTTATACTAATAAACACTACTAACCATTACTAATTTGTATATTCCAGCTAAAACCTTAATCAACTAATCACAATAATCCACAACAACAGCAACACAGTTGCTGCTGAATCCAAAAAACCTGACCCCCCTATTCACTTGATACTGAGCTAATTGCTGATACCAATCATCTAAGTTGCACAATTGAACACACAAGCCTCTAGACTCCCATCTGCAAGAACACTACAACATCTGATACTAAAGTATCAGACTTATAACATTGCTCATCTGCAACAGACGTAACCTCACACAACCTACACTTACACCCCTTGCACTCAAATTCACTCCAAAAGTCCCAAAGTGCACTGAATCTCATATGTATATCTATCTTCATATATATTAGCATGTATACATAACTGTATATACCTACCAATACCCCTAACTGATCGCAACTCAGGTACACACATAATGTGTACTCTCACAACTCAGTACTCAATTGTATATTATAGTCCACTTGTCTCACTAATAAGCACAAGTATATCTACATTCTCTCACTCTAGCAATTACCTAACCTGAATACACAGACAAAATCTAAAATCTCACGTAAACTCACAAACAACACTAACTAATACTCACACACAGATAACTTCACACATTCAGCCACCAGGTCACTGCCCAAACACAGTCATCTGTGCACCTTGCACAGTCCAGAATATTCCTTAACTAAACTCCTCCTCTGCATACTCACACCTCAACCATCCATATATATAACCACCTCTATATAACAATACATAAATACTCTCATCTATATAAATATATCCATACACCTATATATATATATATATATATATATATATATACTTAAATAGGCAATTCTCCAAACACTTGGTGAACATCAATGAGTGTCACATAGCATATTCTATGATACACTCACAAATTCACTCACCCTTTTGATACAATCCAATACACTTGAAATACATCTAATATGTATATAATATAGTACTATTAGAGCTAGAATAATCATTCTAAATGCAATAGAAGGAATTATCATACTAGAATCCATTACAAGAAAAATTACCAAATCTATCCAACCATATCAAGGCACGTCATGATACGCTCTCCCATATCCAATTTTGGACACGTATTTACTTTTATAACACTAATACAAGTCCAAATAACATAATTGATCCAATATCAAATACTTGGTGCACCATTCTCAGATTTCTCCCAAATTGGGCACAAAATATACAATAACATTAATAATAGGAGTCCTAGTAGTCAAATCTTCTTCCTATAGGTAGTCCTAATACATGGGAGGGTTCCTAATAACTAGACTACAGATTTATAGTCTAATTAGAAGAAGAAAAAAATTAAATTGTACCTATTGGGAGATGGATTCCCAATAAAAGTCTCCAATGAACACAAAGAAGCCTCAACTTGTGCAAATTTCTCTAAATTATAGATCCTTGCCTCCTTCTTGCTTCTAGAGTCTCCAATGGTAAAGTAGGGATGAATTAGGAAGAAATTTGATTGGGATTTGGTCTAGGGATGAAGGAATTTTGGGATAGAATAATTCTAGATCTAAATTGGAATGAAATAAGAAGAGGAGATAGAGTCTCCCCCTCTTTATGTGGTCGCCCCCCCCCCCCCTTTTCTTGGGATTTAAGAAATTTATAATGTCCAAAATAGCCCTTGGGGTTTGTCATGAAGAAAATGATTAAGGAGGAAGGTTCTACTCCTAATGGTTTGACTAATTAAATAAATAACTTAATGAAATAGGCTAAGATGTTGGGCTCATGTATAAACTAATAAATTATGGGTTCATAAGTCAAGTCTAGTCTAGTTAGGTCCACTAACACAAGTCTAAAATTTTCACGATCCGCACCCGGTGTAGGGATGCAAGTAGTGAACAACGCCCAACCTACGCCGTAACATCGGTAGTAGAACGTTGTTTCTGTAAACTATCTAACTAGCATATCAAGATATAATAATGCCACCAATAAAATATGAATACTCAATCACAAATCTATAATATATAACAATTACACAAATATGATAAAAGAATAGAAGAGTCACAATACAACTCACAAGACCAAAATAATATCTAATGAGTAAAAGAAATACTAATAACAAAGCTGGAGACAAATCCAGTACAAAAGAACTAACTACTAAGCTACGAGTCCTGGGTCATTTATCTCAGTTGGAATAAAAGAATCCTGAGCTAAGTTCTCTGGCTATAAGCCAACCACATCCTGAGGCCTGTAGTAAGTGGGGTACCACTCCTCAGTGTCATATGAGAAAAATATATCTAGTCAGGAAAGGAACAAAGTACATCTCTAACAGCAGTTCTAATAAATGATATAAACTATGTAACAGTAAATAAAGCGAATATATAAGATGCAATATAAAGGTATAAGAGATATGCAATAAAAGAATAATGGAAATAAATACAAGAATGAGCATCATAGGAATGAATCAAGAAATACTACTACTAAGTGAGTGAGTACCAGCTTTAACATGTGATCGGCTTAGGAACTTACACATCATATATATATATATATATATATATATATATATATATATATATATATATATATATATATATATATATATATATATATAACTTACTAACAACCAATACATATATATATATAACTAACTAGTTTAATAGCATGTATATACATATAACTAACTAGTTATCTATACAACTTACTGACTTGAGCTATAAGTCAAGGCTAACCTCCCCTTCGAGTTTATATCATGAAGTTGCTGCTCTAGCAGCTCTTGCTGTTGCTACTGCAGTTGCTACTGCTCTTGTTGTTGCTGCTGCATCTGCTGCCCTTGCTATTGCTGCTGCAGCTGCTGCCCTTGGTACTGTAGTTGCTGTTGCTCTTGCTCTTGCTGCTGTAGCAGCTGCCCTTGCTATTGCTGTTGTAGTTGCGGGCATTGCTGCTTGCTACCACTGCATTTGCTGATACCAGCAACCCGACCCCCCTCTTCAATATTACTGCTAATGGAACCAAACATCATCTATATGTTGCTGTTGCTGCCTGCTACAACTCCAGGTAACACCCCCCTTACAACAGAGACACTACTACACTAAGTCCCTAACCCGATACCCCTCAAAGAATGACATATAGCAATCATTAACCCCCACATCACATACACTATGATACACAATGCACTTGTAAAATCAGTGCACACCTACACTCCTTCTAGTCCAACACAACACTATCACTCACCTATATACACATACCCTCATATATATATATATATATATATATATATATATATATATATATAAACACCAATGACTATACATATATATATCTATATTTACATATCTATACAACAATATAGATATATATATACATATAAACACAATATCATTATACATATATATACACATAATTATACAATTATAACACTCTAATAGCAATAACCAAGTTATATTAAATTTAAATGCAAGGAAACAAACACGTGGAGTGCATCGCACTCGTATCACACTAGATCTATGATACACTTGATATACGGCTCCACCGCACAATCAATTGTATCCCAACGGACACGAGCAAATCTAAAATAATAATTATGAACAATATGAAGAACTAACTACTCATCTACGTGTCCGTGTCAAAATGTGGCATGCTCAAACCCATGTGTCGATAGAAAAATCCAAATCAACCCGTATCTCCAAAATATCGGGATACGGCCTACACGTATCCAATTATGGACACAACACTAGCCACATACAATCAAACACATATCAATTTGTTCTAATTGACCTATTGACAATACAAGTTGTGTCAATCTTGAAATTCTCCCAAAATTGTCACAAAACACCACATAACTTTCTCCATAGGCCTCCTATGAATCTAATTCCAATTCTTATGGGTAGTCTTAGCATATAGGGCGGTTCCTAATGATTAAAATATAGATTTAGAGTTTAATTACATGAAAGAAATTAAATTGTACCTATTGGGAGATAGATTTAAAAAAAACCTCTAAATTGAGTGAAAATAGCCTCCAACTTGTAGATCCTTGCATCCTTCTAGTAGATCCTTGCTCTAATAGCCTCCAATGATGATTTGGGAAGAAATTAGGAAGAAATTTGGGTATAATTTGATGTAGGAATGAAGAAATTTGGAAGAGAAAATTCTAGATCTAGATTTAAAATAAAAATAAAGAGAAATTTTTCCTCCATTAATATATGACTAACTACTATTCCCCTTACCCAAGCTACTATATAAAGTCTAAAATACCCCTTAGGGCCTCTCATGAAGAAATAATTAAGGAAGGAAGGTTCTAGTCTAATTGGTTTAACTTAATTAATTATCCTCCTAATGAATGGGCTTCTTATTGGGCTCAATTCTAACTAGAATTAAATGTTGGTACATGGACTAGTTAGATCCACTAACTAAGTCCAAAATAATAAACTAACATCTAACAATAAATAAATAAATAATACAATAAATAAATATACAACATGTACAATATTTAATTAATTAAAAAAGATTAAAATACCCTTTCCTAGAAAATATGGTAGTGACAAAAATATAATGTAACATGCTAACAATATTTTAAATACTATAATAAATAATATATAACATGCACCATAACTAAATATTTATGAAATACCATTTAATATAATAAAATTTTAAAATGCCAATATTATAATATTACCAATATTAGGAAAACAAAAAAATACCCCTATCCGAAAAAGTGGTAGTGACACCATATGAAGATCAGGTAGTAGCTACTATGTATTGAATAGGGATGTTGGATGGGAGTGCTCGGTTATTCAGAGAACAACAGCAATAATGCATATTGCTGAATGCAATATGCCATCTTGGCAATAGAATTACGGTAGTGGCAAGTCATCAGTACAAGTGCTTTGTAGTACCAGTAGTTAGATGACAGTTAGTAGTGTATACTTGAGGGTACCAATTGTTAGTAGGTTAGTATATATAAATGTCTGTTAATATCAATCCTAAGTTAGATAGTTATGTCACACCCAGTCCCAAAATATCGAGGGACTAGACACGTGGCAATGGCCAGCAACACACACCGATGGACAAACCCAATTTAATGGATCCAACGGGGCGCACCTAAGCTGTAGTACAACAATAATGGTCTAAATATACTAATATCATCCACAGATATGAATACAACAATATAAGAATCATAAAGGAAGATCAATCTCAATAAAACATAAACTCGAGAAATAACCCGATAATGAGTCTGATACAACTGTCAAGATACAAGAATAAGGATAACAACAACAAAAACTGAGTATGGAAACAGTATATACTCAGAAGATACCCTCAGTGATCACTCGTCTACTGGATCTTGTACTGTTCTTGTGCCTGCTCCTGATAATGCTCCTGCTAATGCTCCTGTACTGTATACCTCTGGGTGGATCTCGTCTGCTAATCCTGGGGACATAATCTGGGTCCAGGTCCTCAGGGGACATAGCAAGGTACAGATAATACAAGCCAAAATAAATACAGTGCAAAAATAAATGAACAATATGGGGTAAACTATATAACCAGCTAAGTGAAATACAATATGAGAGCATCACTAAAACTCAGGCTGAGACCACTACAAGCTCTGTGTCGGTGAGCCAGTAGCAGTGATATCATGTGGTTGTCTAGCTCGGAGAGAGGCTGAGACGCCGGCATAATATAGTCAACCTGTAGCCTGTGTGACTCTCCCCACCCATTGTAATCATACATCTCATGTCCACAAAGACTCATGTCCATGCCACGCAGGATCATATCTAATGCCACCAGTCATGTAATATCTAAGCAAAAAGAATATGTCATGCAACATGTATCCTATATAGAATCACCATGAATATCTCAAGAAGACTCTGTCTCATGAATAGTGTCAAGTGTCCTGGGCTATGATGTACTTGATAAGACAAGTACGAGAATGTATAGGGTCACGATATCCATGTCTAGGTGACGTTACACAACTCCTCGTACGGTGTTGGCACCCGACTATTAATCGGACGCTAAGTAAAGTCACACGGTCCTAGGTCAAGCATGTACAACATATAAATAAGGCAAGAAAATATGTAACAAGAACTGCAAGATTTGGCAAGGTACACTTGCCTGGGGTTTGAATACCAACAGTTGTCCCTTTATCAGTGGATTTTGCAGGTACTCCACCAAAAGCTGAAATAAACATCACCAACAGTCTCAAAAAATATCAAATAGCTTGAAACGCCTGTCCTTGAATCCAATTTGGACACAAGGGCAAAAATGACAGTTTCTGGTCAAAGCGAGGTCCACATTTGGGCCGCTTCGCACCGAAAAATGTGTCAGGGTCAAAGGTCTCCAAATTCGTCAAACTTAGTGTCAACAAGTTCAAAACGATGATACGAACCCAACAAAACTCCCAAAATTGGATTTCGATGAGCCGGTCACAAAATCGCCCGTCAAGTGAAGACGTGGGGCCCACGATACGTAATTTTGTCAACGTTCTCAGAATCGAACCAAACTTGGGTCACAGGACCAGCGTATTGCTACGAATCCGATGGTGCAAGTTTTGTTTCGATCTGACGAGTGTACACAAAGTTACGACGTGTTCCAGAACAGGCAGATACTGGACGATGTCGACGGATACGCGTTTATTCCGGTGTGCACGCACATCCAAATCAACGGCGCACACCTTTTGGTGAAGACCATACACGACCAAGTCGTCTAGTTTGGCGGGGCGTACTCAGTTCCAGGGGAAAATAGGGTATTGATTTTCCTGTTTCTTTATCGCGGTTCGTGATCGTCACAGGACGCGACGCACCGAGCGGGTTGTACGGGCATCGAGAGGATCACACAGTCTACGTGTCACAACTGACGGAATGGAAAACGGAGCAACGAGGAGAGAGAACGGGTTACCTGAACAGGGCTCCGTGAAACGGGGATTTTCGTATCAGTGGGTCGTCTGGACACACCGACACGGGGCTGCGCTGTGTCTGGGTCAGGGTATTTCTGTGTCCGGGTCAGGGATCGATGTCGGACATGGCTACGGTCGGCGGACACGGCGGAGGCGGCCGGGGGCTGTTCGGCGAGGCTCGAGGTGGCTAGGGCAGGGCAGCGGGTGGTGGAGTGGCTCTGGTTCATCGGCAAGGCGGAGGAAGGAGGAGTCGGGGAAGAAGGAAGAAAGAAGAAGGTGGCTCGGGGTGGCTAGGGCTCAGGCGGCCAGGGTCGAGTCAGGGCGGCGAGGGGGCTGGGCAGTAGAGGAAGGAGAAGGGAAGGCGGAGCGGGGCTGAGGGAGAGGCGGTGCTATGCTGGGCTAGGACGGAGGAGATGGAGTCGGGGAAGGGGAAGAGATGGTGGCGAGGTCGTTTTGGTCAGGGCGGAGGATGGTGCGAGTCGGGGACAGGCAGAGGGCGTCTGGAGGAGGAAGACGATGGTGGACGAAAGTCGAGCGGGGTCGATGGAGGAGGAAGATGACGGAGAGGAGAGAGGGCCAGGTGGAGGGCGGCGTGGTAGAGGAGAGAGGGGAAAGGTTCTAGCGGAGCTAGGGTTCAGGCGGCAGATCGCAGGGTTAAATAGGGGCCGGAACAGTGTTTCCGTTCGGATTAGGTTTAGGGTTCAGATTGGGTAACGGGTCCGGTTACGGGTCGGGTTCATTTCGGATCCGACCCAACCCGTTAAGAGTGGGTTTGGTCCGGTTCGGTTTAACAACAGTGTGGGTTGTTTTGGTTTGGTTTATTTAAGAATAAACCGGGTTCAGTCAGGGTTTAATTAGGTTTAAATATACATTAGTTTTTAGGGCTTTAAAAATATTTCCGGAGTCCAATAAATTCACAAAAAATTACTCTTTGTCCAGTTTTCCATTTTACAGCAAAAAATATTATTTTTATAATATTTTAATATTAATTAACAACAATTAAAAATTATTTAATTACAAAATACCTTAGTTTAATTACAGAAAATTTTAAAAAATCCAAATTAAAAATTCCTGAAAAATCGGGGGTTTACAATCTACCCAACTTAAAACAATTTTGTCCTCGAAATTAAACTAGCGTAGGGTCTCTCTATCAAATCTCACTTGATTACAGTCTAAAGAATCCTTTCACGTGAACATTGCGATCTCTACCCAACTTAGAATTTACCCATTTATCATCTAAGGCTATACATCTAAGAAAGCTATGCCCCAAATTATTTAATCATGTTATTGAATCCTCAAAGTTTTTAACACCAACCATATCATCTATGATATGCCCTTAATCATTTATAAAAGATAGTCACCAAACAATGCGATTGGCCTGTGGGGTATATCTAGTACTATCTATATATCAAATTCATAACAAGCAAGATGGTTTGTCTTTCCGAAATAAGGTAAGATGAAGATCAATAATAAAGAGTTCAAGGGAGAGGTAATAGAATAGAAGTATCGAAATTATGGCGTTTAAGGAATTCAAATGGGAATGGGCAAGACAGTTGTGGATTGAAATCATAATTTGGTAATTTCTATTCACATGCTCGCATCGGTACAATTATGTAGCAGATACGATATACTCAGACATATCTAGTGGGCAAGTACATTTGTCTACTAATCACTATATATCTTAATCCACGTAAAGTAGTTATACGAAGGGCGAACCAAGCGCACTATGGTTGATCAGACCGTAGTACACCGATTCTGAAATGTATTAGTGTATGCGTCCACTAATACATATGTCATGAACAAGCTTGATAGAAGACTGAGCTTACAAAACTAGGCTGTAACAGCAGCATAAGTCGAGGTAGTATAAAATATAAGTATGCTAGATTTTGATGAAAGAAATTACAAAATAGTTTAAGTTCACAAACAAAACCAAAAATAAGACTCTACAGTCTCTCTAGTTGTCATATTACTCCTTATCTAAGTCGCTAGTCGACCAAATATAGGAGCATGGACCTATAATTTCTACAGTCTGAATAAACATTATCTTCTTACGCAAGTCTAAAGTTGTGTCATTCTATGATACTTCATCAATGGGTCAATAGGGCTATGTGATACTATATTGTGAGGCATACTACCCAACTTAGAAATAATAATAAACTAGTACTGTGACAGTCTAAAGGGGATCCTACAAATTAATAAGGTTCTAGTAAATAAAGTACAACTCTTATTGGACTAAACGAGGAACGGATCTTAGTACTTATTAGGGTCTCCTATTGTACAATGTAAGTAATGGTCATCTTAAGTCTTAATCATAGTGTTTATAGAACAAGTATCGATAGTAAGAATAGAAGAGTTACTAGCCATTAAGGGAAAAAGGATCTATCTTGTATCGAGGTGGGGGTATAAATTACGCGACTTAAAGCTAAGGGGTAATCATTAGGTCATAATCTACAATAATAACTTAAACAGTCAAGTTCTAATTACCAATAACATAGTAAAAAAATTTAGAGTAACAACCAAAATAAATAATAAGAGGCGCACAGGAATCAAGGCAGGATGCAAGTCAAGAAATTAATTCGAATCCGATATAGATGTCAAGAACGATTCAAGCAAGTGGATGAGATCCAAAAACTTATCCTATTCTTATTGCAGGCTTGCTCGGTCCCTAAGTTAAAACCGAAAAAATTTAGTCGTTGACCTGCATGGGCCACCACAAAAACCATGTCATGCCCCAGTCCTAAAATATCGAGGGACTAGACACGTAGCAATGACCAGCAGCACACACCGATGGACAAACCTAATTTAATGGATCCATTGGGGCGCACTTAAGCTGTAGTACAATAATAATGGTCTAAATATACTAATCTCATCCACATATATGAATACAACAATATCAGAATCATAAAGCAAGATCAATCTCAATAAAACATAAACTCGGGAAATAACCCCGATAATGAGTCTGATACAACTGTCAAGATACAAGAATAAGGATAACAACAGCAAAAACTGAGTATGGAAACAGTATATACGTATATACTCAGAAGATACCCTCAGTGATCACTCGTCTACTGGATCTAGTACTGCTCCTGTGCCTGCTCCTGATAATGCTCCTGCTAATGCTCCTGTACTGTATACCTCTGGGTGGATCTCGTCTGCTAATCCTGGGGACATAATCCGGATCCAGATCGTCAGGGGACATAGCAAGTTACAAACAATACAAGCCAAAATAAATGCAGTGTAGAAATAAATGAACAATATAGGGTAAACTATATAACCAGCTAAGTGAAATACAATATGAGAGTATCACTAAAACTCAGGCTAAACCACTACAAGCTCTGTGTCGGATAGCCGGTAGAAGTGATATCATGTGGTTGTCTAGCTCGGAGAGAGACTGAGACGCCGGCATAATATAGTCAACCTGTAGCCTGTGTGACTCTCCCCACCCAATGTAATCATACATCTCATGTCCACAACGTCTCATGTCAATGCCACGCAGATCATATCTAATGCTACCAGTCATGTAATATCTAAGCAAAAAAAATATGTCATGCAACATGTATCCTATACAGAATCACCATGAATATCTCAGGAAGACTCTATCTCATAAATAGTATCAAGTGTCCTGGGCTATGATGTACTTGATAAGACAAGTACGAGAATGTAAAGGGTCACGATATCCATGTCTAGGTGACGTTACACAACTCCGCGTACGGTGTTGGAACCCTACTATTAATCGGACACTAAGTAAAGTCACACGGTCCTAGGTCAAGCATGTACAACATATAAATAAGGCAAGGAAATATGTAACAAGAACTGCAAGATTTGGCAAGATACACTTGCCTGGGTTTGAATACCAACAGTTATCCCTGTATCAGTGGATTCTGCAGGTACTCCCCCAAAAGCTGAATTAAACATCACCAACAGTCTCAGAAAAAATCAAATAGGTAGAAACGCCTGTCCTTGAGTCCAATTTGGACACAAAGGCAAAAATGACAGTTTCTAGTCAAAGCGGGGTCCACATGTGGGCCGCTTCGCACCGAAAAATGTGTCAGGATCAAATGTCTCCAAATTCGTCAAACTTAGTGTCAACAAGTCCAGAACAATGATACGAACCCAACGGAACGCCCCGAATTGGATTCTGATGAGTCGATCACAAAATCGCCTGTCAAGTGGAGCCGTGGGGCCCATGATACGCAATTTTGTCAATGTTCTCAGAATCGAACCAAACTTGGGTCACAGGACCAGCGTATTGCTATGAATCCGATGGCACAAGTTTTATTTCGATCCGACGTGTGTACACAAAGTTACGACGTATTCCAGAATAGGCGGATACGGGGCGTTGTCGGCGGATACGCGTTGATTCCGGTGTGCACGCACATCCAAATCAACTTTTGCAAAATCCTGCATGTCCGTATCATCGGCGCGCACCTTTTGGTGAAGACCGCGCACGACTAAGTCGTCCCGTTTGGCGGGGCGCACTCAGGACGCGGTTCGCGATCGCCACAGGACGCGACGCACCGAGCGGGTTGTACGGGCATCGAGAGGGTCACACATTCTATTTGTCACAACTGACGGAACGAGAAATGGAGCAACGAGGAGAGAGAACGGGTTACCTTAACAGGGCTCCATGAAACGGGGATTTTTATATCCGTGGGTCGTCTTGACACAATGACACGGGGCTGCGCCGTGTCCGGGTCAGGGAATTTCTGTATCCGGGTCAGGGATCGATGCCGGAGATGGCTGTGATCGGCGGACACGACGGAGGCGACCGGGGGTTGCTCGGCGAGGCTCGAGGTGGCTAGGGCAGGGCAGCGGGTGGTGGAGTGGCTCTGGTTCGTCGGCACGACGAAGGAAGATGGAGTCGGGGAAGGAGGAAGAGGGGAGATGGGGGCTCAGGGTGGCTAGGGCTCAGGCGGCCGGGGTTGAGTCAGGGCGGTGAGGGGGCTGGACAGCGGAGGAAGGAGAAGGGAAGGCGGAGCGGGGCTGAGGGTGAGGCGGTGCTGGGCTGGGCTAGGGTGGAGTAGATGGAGTCGGGGAAGGGGGAAGAGATGGTGGCGAGGTCGTTCTGGTCGGGGCGGAGGACGGTGCGAGTCGGGGACGGGCGGAGGGCGTTTGGAGGAGGAAGACGATGGTGGACGAAAGTCGAGCGGGGTCGATAAAGGAGGAAGATGACAAAGAGGAGAGAGGGCCAGACGGAGGGCGGCGTGGCAGAGGAGAGAGGGAAATGATTCCGGCGGAGCTAGGGTTAAGGCGGCGGATCGTGGGGTTAAATAGGGGCCGGAACAGTGTTTCCGTTCGGATTAGGTTTAGGGTTCAGATTGGGTAACGGGTCCGGGTCCGAGTCGGATTCATTTCGGATCTGACCCGACTCGTTAAGAGTGCGTTTGGTCCGGTTCAGTTTAACAGCGGTTTGGGTCATTTTGGTTTGGTTTATTTAAGAATAAACCGGGTTCAGTCAGGGTTTAATTAGGTTTAAATATACATTAGTTTTAAGGGCTTTAAAAATATTTCCGGAGTCCAATAAATTCACAGAAAATTACCCTATGTCCAGTTTTCTATTTTACACCCAAAAATATTATTTTTATAATATTTTATTATTAATTAAAAATAATTAAAAATTATTTAATTACAAAATACCTTAGTTTTATTTACAGAAAAATCCCAGAAAATTACAGAAATTTGTGAAAAATCCAAATTAAAAATTCGTGAAAATTAGGGGGTTTACAAGTTAGTTATACTAGATAGTGTAAGTATTAGTTAAGTTATTAATTATACATATAGGTACTGACCTAGTATAGCTAATATAAGCTAGTGATAGCTAGTTAGTGATCAATGTGGACCAATTAACTATGTAGGACCTAGTTTAGCTAAAGTGACCTAGAAATGGCCTAATAAATTATATTAGTGTATTTTGTCTCATTTTTTACTTTATTAAACCCTTTGACATGCCATTCATATATAGGTGTGTGTGACACTAGCTCGGATACCGAGGTATATCATTTGCTCAGGACCATATGCGAGTACATTCTCTGATACTTTCATTATTTGATAGTGTCATGTCCTAGTCCCAAAATACGTTCGACTAGGAATGCGTAAGCATGCCAGCCGTATGTATATGGAAACTTCAATGTATAGAAACTATAACACATATATACGCTGTATTATGAATAATAATTCACAACTGGTATATAATTGTCATAAGTCACCGGACATAACTAAATCTCATCCATAAAAATTATAAAGAAATAAATGATCAAATAGGTCAATAATTCATGGATTAACAAAAATGTGCAAAATCTCTATTTGCCTCTGCCATTCTATGGGTCTCTTCCTTTTTGCGTATGGTATCGCCACTTCCTTTGGCAGCGTCTACTAATTCGGAACTTAATTTGAAAGCCATATTTTGACCCAGACATTTTCGAGATGCCCTTAATAACCAACGAATGGCAAGTGCTTTTCCTTGTGTAGATCATATTTTAATAGGAACTTGATGAGTCGATCCGCATATATGGCTTGCTTTTAGTGCTATATCGAGAGTTACTCCATGTATTGATTGACGTAAAATAGAAGTGTGTTATTTTTCTCATAATTATATTCCACCAAAAGTGTTGCTTGATATCTTTGTACATCTTTGTGCCTCCCGGATGAATAGAGTGCTGAGAACTTTGTGCTTCGGTCATTACTTCTTGCCGAAATCCCCGCTTGGTACACATAGTCGGTTCCCAAGCCTTAACGTTCAATCCTCATGAATTGTTAACTCTTTTCGAAGATCGAACTCATATTATGCCCGTAACTTCCGAATCTTCGGGTCCTCTGCTTGAGCTATCTTGATTCTATGCACCAAAGTTGACTGGATTTGTAAGCTAATCATAATTCTTGCATCCTGTAGAAGTACTATCTTAATTCTTATATCTTTTAAGTCTTTTAGAATGTTTTTTTGAATGGTAAACATGAATTCTCCACCTCTTCTACTAAGTGCATCAGCCACTATATTTTTCATGCATAGATGGTATTGAAGTTCCACGTCAGAGTCTTTCAACAACTCTATCCACCTCCTCTGTCTCATGTTTATGTCATTCTATGTGAATACATATTTTAAACTCTAATGATCTATAAAGATCTCCACCCGATCGCCATATAAGTAGTGCCTCCATAGCTTAAGCATAAACACTTCTGCTGCTAACTCCAAATTGTAAGTTGTATAGTTTTTCTCGCGATCTCTGAGCTGCCAAGAAGCATACGTTATCACTCTCCCTTGCTGCATCAAAACACATTCAAGTCCCTTTCCAGATGCATCATAATAAACTGTGAATCCATCGGAGCCTGCTGGGAGAGTAAAGATCGGGGCAGAGATTAACTTCTTTTTCAACTCTTCAAAGGCTATATGGCACTCTACTAACCATACAAATTTAAATTCCTTGCGCATTAATCAAGTCAAAGGTGCCGAGATCTTAGAAAAGTCTAACACAAATCTTCTGTAGTATCATGCCAAGCCCAAGAAACTACGCACCTTCGCCACTGTCTTCGGAACTGTCCAGTTCTCTACTGTATCTACCTTCTTGGGATTAACTAATACTCCTGCTCTAGATATAATGTACCCAAGAAAGGATATATATTCCAGTCAAAACTCATACTTACTAAGCTTCGCATATAACTGTGCTCCTTCAAAGTCTGCAGTACTATCTGGAAATATTCTTCATGCTCCTCCCTATTACGAGAATACACAAGGATGCCATTGATAAATACTACCACAAATTGGTCTAAGCATGTCATACAAATATTATACATCAAATCCATGAATACTGCTGGAGCATTAGTCAGTCTGAATGGCATAACTAAGAATTCGTAATGCACATATCGTAATCTAAATGCTATCTTCGGTATATCTTGCTCCCGAACTCGCACCTGATGATATCCTGATTGCAGATTGGAAAAGACACTTGTCCCTCTTAATTGGTCAAATAAGTCATCAATCCTGAATAATCGATACTTGTTCTTCACTGTCACCGCATTCAATCGCTTGTAATCCATACACAACAATATCGATCCATCCTTCTTCTTTAGCAATATCGCTGGTCCTCTCCATGATGATCCACTGGTCTGAATGATCTTCTTTACCTTCAGTTCTTCCATGTGTCGATATAACTGATCAAGCTCTAATGGTGACATTGGGTATACCTTCTGAGATATTGGTTCTGCTCCTGGCATCAACTCTATACAGAATTCCATTTCTCTAACTGGGGGTAATCTAGGAAGCTCATCGAGAAAAGTCCGTAAATTCTTCAACTATTTTAGGCATCGGGTCCTCTTCCGTTATTATTGTTACAATTCCTTCCTTTTGATGGTCTTCTGCTATTCTGCTAAGAATAAACTCTTCAAGACTAGGGACTCTAAATAACACTCTACCCTCATGATAATCTATCGTCACATAACTGTCTCTCAATCAGTCCATGCCTATGATAACGTCAAAGTTATCCATGCAAGTAATAAACATCTACATACTATAATTGGATATGCTAGGCACACCCTACTAACTCCTATGATCCTATTACCAGTGAGTATATTCAGCCTCTCTAGCAATGCCTCAAACTTCATTCCAATACGTGTCATATATTGTGCTAATATAAATGAGTGCGAAGCTCCATAATCAAATAATACTTTGGTAGGATAGGTTTTAACAGAAATGTTACTTGCCACTACGTTGCCTGACGCCATAGCTTCTTCCAGAGATAAGGTAAATGCTTGCCCTTAGCCTTGTCCAGTTCCCTGCTGTTGCCTTTCCTAATGTCGTTGTTGCGGTCTCTATTGTTCTTACTGCTATTTTTGTCGTTATAATTGAGTCAACGTCGGCAACGGACGTTGAGCTATAAGCCATACCGATACTGCTGGTCCTCCTAGCTGTACTGCCCTTTGAGCCGACATTGCTGAAAACTATTATACTAGCCCTCCTGGCCACTGTATCTTTGGATAAGTGGCAACCCAATGATCGGTGCTTCCATATCTCAAGCATTGTCCATTCCCTACTAGGAAAATATCCCGGGTATGACCTTCCTTGCCACAATACGTACAATATGTTGGCTTTCTTTGTCGCTGTTGCTATTGCTGTTATTGTGGCTGCTGCCTCGGCTGCTGCTGTCGAGTAGAAGCTATCAATATCGAGGTCACTGCCCTCCTCTGTGTTACATCTTGGATGCGAATGCCAGGGGATGGTGTTGACGTTGGCGGTATTGTTCCTCTTTCGCTACTTTGTCAATGAGGCCTCTACCGGTCTACTCTTCTGGATACTCTCCTCTGAGAGGTAAACTCAACCCTCTTGGCCGCTATTTATACCACCTTGAAGGACTTATAGTCATGCACCTTTACTATGTGTAAAATCTACAAGTGAAGTCTGTTGGCCCATTAGTCATGGTTTAACCGATTTTGATAATCGATCTAACCTAGACTCGTTCAGATGTACTACGATGACTCCAACATCAACTTTTCAGAGCTGCTTTCCGTCGTCTTGTATGTTTTTATTTTCCCATATGCAATGTAATTTTCTATTTTATTGAGTCTAGGAATATATTGTACACCGCGTCGTACTAGTTAAGGATACCCTAAATTGTTTTCAAAATAACCTATATTGAAATAGTTTTAGTTGGACCAAAAACTCAACCTAGTTTCTATTCTGGCCCTGAACTAGGGAATAGAAGTTGGCCCGAGTTCGGCCCGAGTTTGGCTTTAGTGGATGTTTTGTTCAGAAACTTGGTCTCCCTGAAGTTTCAGATACAACGGCTATTTTATGATATTTTGCAGACGAACTCTGGCCGAGTTTTGTCCGAACTATCCTTTGAGAAATCCTATAAATAGAGAGAAGATTTCATATTTCTAAATATCAATTCACTTTCAATATTCTCTTCTCTTCTCTTCTTCTCTTCTCTTCTCTTCTCTTCTCTTCTCTTCTGTTATACGAGTTCTAAAAGGCTTCATTTTTATATCCTAAGCCAGTTATAATTCTATAGTCTTAGTTGCCAGTACGGTAGGGTCTAGAAGTTCAAAGAGTTGAAATCATAAGCTTGTTCAGAAGTTCTCTACTTCACACTTAAAGTCATCGAGCTCTTCGGATCAAAGCTCATGTCTGTAAGAAGTCGGCAAGCCTTCGGATCAAAGCTTGTGTTCCATTGGTATAGTGGATTCCAACTGGGAGCTAGAGTCCTCCCGCCTGGATTAGTCCTCACATTGAGGGATACCAGGATACATCGTTGTGTTTGCATTTGCCTTCTCACTCTTTACATTACTTACGCTTATACTATTATAGCTATGACATACCTGCAACACTATTGTTAGACTGTTATTGTAGCTGTGACACTTACTTATATCCGTGAAACATATATAGTAGCCATGATATTTATATAACTTGCTAGAATTTTTTTTAATTGCTAAATTTTGCTGCATACTCTATTGACCCTGTCTAGAGTATATTCTATTATATTTAGATCCTATAATTGGTATTAGAGCAGGTTTATAGCATTTATCAATTTGATTATATACCTATCATCATCCAGCTTAGGTATATTTTCACTATTATTTAGTTAACTGTTATTTACTTGCTTATTGCCTAAATATACTATTAGTGTCACTTATATCACATGGCTAACATGAAGGAAGGACAATCCACAAATAAACCTCCTCTGTTTGACGGAATAAAATATACTTATTGGAAGACAAGAATGAGCCATTATTTGAAATCTCTTGATTTTGATATTTGGTCTGTAGTTATAGATGGCTACAAAAAGCAAGCTTGTATAATTGTTGATGGTAATATGGTTGAGAAACCACATGATAAATATACTGATAATGAGAAAAAATAATCAAGTCTTGACGCACGTACTATTAACGCTTTATTTTGTACAGTAGACATAATTGAGTTTAATAGGGTGTCAACATGCACAACATCTCATGACGTGTGGAAACTTCTCGAAGTAACCCATGAAGGAACCAACCAAGTAAAGGAGTCAAAGATAAGTAGATTGACTCAAGAATATGAAGCATTCAAGATGAAGCCAAACGAGACGATTACACAAATTTTTACTCGTTTCTTTGATGTTGTAAATCCTCTGTCCTCTCTAGGTAAGGAGTACGGCAACCATGAGACGATTCACAAAGTACTGTAGGGTCTTACCAAGAACTGGAACCCTAAGGCTATAACAATCATTGAAGGAAATAACCTCACAACAATAACGCTTGAAACATTGATGGGAAAGCTGATGACATATTAGCTAGACTTCGAAGATTCAGCACCCAAGGAAAAATCAATCGCATTCAAGGCACATCACAAAAGAACTATTAAAAAAGAGTATGAAGATGAAGACTTAGACGGTGAAGAGCAAGCTCTAATGTGAGGAACTTTAAGAAGTTTTTAAGATTCAATTATTAAGGCAAAGACCATCACAAGAACAACAAGGATGACGAATAGCCTGTATGCTACGTATGCAAAAAGAAGGATTTTCGACAGCATCAACAAAGAAGGTTACAAAATATGAAAAGAGGTACACAAAGAAGGCAACACCTTCAAAATTTGCTAACACAAGCATATGGCACAAAAATGAGGCCAACAACTTAGAAGATGATATTTCTCAAGAAGCTGGTAATGTGTGACTAATGACATTCGATCTAGTAACCACTAATCCTCTCTATGATAATTTCATATTCGATGAGCTAGGTGATGCCTTTAGTGACCTCTTAGAAGATCATAGAAAGCTGCTTGGTAAATACAAGACCTCTAAGACGGTACTCAAGGAACACAAACTTGAGATAGAAAGGCTAACCCTACTTCTAGCAGATATTAGAGAGTATGAACCTTCTAATGAGACTAGTGAGTTTTCTTCTATTAAACTGCAATTACATGAAGCATCACACATTCTTGAAGAGAAAGAACAGACAATAGCTAGACTTAAGCTAAACTACCAAACTGAGAAGAAGAAGACTGTAGACGCATTTATTAGAATTGACACACTTACAGCCAAATACACGAAATTATTTGACACTTCCAAAAATTTGGAAATTAGACTAGGAAAACAGCCAGAAAAGGCGATGCATCTTTGTTTGCAATACTGTCGAAGAAGAAAGAAGGACACATCTCCTTCGGTAACAATCTAAAAGGGTATATAATAGGTATCGATAATATTGGTAAGGCTCCCTATCCGGTGATTAAAGATGTTTGTCTAGTAACCAAGTTAAAGTATAACCTACTCATCATAAGTCATTTAGCTGATCATGGTTATGGTATTAACTTTGTTAAAGACAAATGTACTATAGTTGATACCTCAACTTGCAGTACTTTTTTTGAAGGAATTAGGGAAGATAATATTTATGTTTTCTATATTTTGGAGTATACTAACACTACAGGTAGATGCCTATACGCCAAATTGTCGAGAATCAACTATGGCACATGAGGCTAGGACATGCAAACATGGACACAAAATCGAGATTATCCACAAAAAAATTAGTACTAAGCTTACCGGAGATCGCCTTCAAGAAAAATATGGTATGTAGCGATTGTTAAAAGAACAAAGATACAAAATCAACATTTAAGTCGATCAACATTGTAAGTACCACTCGACGTCTACAATTATTACATTTGGATCTATTTGGACCCAACAAAGTTGCTAGTCTAAATAGAAAGTTGTATGCATTTGTAATTGTAGATGATTACTCTAGATACACGTGGTTATATTTTCCTGCTCATAAGAATGATGCACTTTCAAAAATCGTTACATTTTATAAAAAGGTACAAAATGAGAAAGGATTCATGATCACTCACATTAGAAGGGATCAAGGCGACGAATTTGAAAATGCTAACTTTCAACAATTTTGTAACACACACGGTTATTGGCACGAATTCTCTTGTCCTATAACTCCGCAATAGAATGGCGTTATAGAACGCAAGAACAGAACTCTTAGCAAAATGGCTTGAGTAATGTTAAACTAATTTAGCCTACCTAAGTATTTCTGGACAAAAGTTGTCAATAAAGCGTGCTATATTTTGAATAGAGTTTTGATTCGACCAAAATCGAAGAAAACTACCTATGAAATATGGTTTGATAGAACTCCCTCTGTTTCCAACTTTAAGATCTTTGGATGTAAATATTTCATTCTTAATACCAAAGATAACTTAAACAAATTTGACGAAAAGGCCGATGAAGGTATTTTTCTAGGTTATGCGGGCAAGAGCAAAGAATATTGAGTCTTCAACAATAAGTCAATAATGATCGAAGAATCAATCAATGTCACCTTCAATGAGATGAACAATAAAATAAGCAATTATAGTGACGATGAAGATATCGATACATTAAGCAAATCACCAACCAAAACGGAACCCAGTACCAACTACTTGGAGAATCTGCCAAAGGGGATGAAATTCATGGCCGATCACTACTGTAGAAGCATGAAAAATACGCTGGATAGCTCTACGCAGCATATTGATGCAAAGTAGCATAAACAGAGAACTTCAGAGGCTTCGACGTACAAACGGAGCTTCTTCGCCAAAGCACAGCGTGAAATATAGGCTCAAAGACCATCCGCGTAAGGCAGTATGTCCAGGCCACTTCAGCGTAAACAGGGTGCTTCATCGCCTTTATGGCGTAAAACTCATCCGCTTTCAATGCAGCATTAAAGTGTACGAGGGACGCTTCGTATTCTCCGAAATGAACCTGTCAGATCCTGCAATGAACCTGACGTCTCTGTTTGTGGTATTAAACAAAAGAATGAAAAATGTATTCAGGATGGGGTTTATACGAAACCCGCCTTCTTTGGTTTACAAACAAACTTGTATAATTTGATCCTATACGAGGATATGGGAGTATAATTTATTTAATCTGGATAAATATTGCTATAGGTGTCTGATCTGCAGTCGATCACTTTAGCCCTTGGACCACACGATGATGAAGAAGTGCCGTAGAAGACAGGAAGCAGCTTCGAGGGTTGCAAAAGTGGGTGGATGCACGATGCCAAAGTCGTCGATCCCTGCTCTCTGCCTGAGCTCCGGATTCTCTCTCTCTCTCTCTCTCTCTCTCTCTTGACCTCTGGTTCGATCTTTCTCCCTGGATCTGATATTGGTTTCTTGACCAATTTTTTGACCCTTTTCCTCATTGATAGAGGTCACTATTTATAGAGTTTTGGTGACAGTGACCACTCCGTCGGTGTAGAAACTGAGGAGTGGAAAGTACAGCACCCATTTACACAACGGTTAAAGTAACCAATGCCTGGGTATAAATGATCCTTTGAATGAGCGTATGACACGGGTCCAACTAAGGGACAAAATACGTATAATCGCTATGAAGATCACGACGTAGAAGCCACGTAGGTAGGTATCCATTGTGTAGAAGAGGTTGGCATAGAAGCCAAATGTCTATCACCATGGCATAGAAGCCAAATGGTTATCAAACCGGCATAGAAGCCGAATAGGCGTAGAAGCCGAACAGGCGTAGAAGCCGAGTGGTCATAGAGGCCGAGCAGGCGTAGAAGCCGAGTGGTCATAGAGGCCGAGCAGGCATAGAAGCCGAATGGTCATAAAGGCCGAGCAGGCGTAGAAGCCGAATGGTCATAAAGGCCGAGCAGGCGTAGAAGCCGGATGGTCATAAAGGCCGAGCAGGCGTAGAAGTCGAATGGTCATAAAGGGCGAGCAGGCGTAGAAGCCGGATGGTTATAAAGGCCGAGCAGGCGTAGAAGCCGGATGGGCGTAGAAGCCGCTGCGTACCGTGCCAGAGTGCTGATGGGGACGTCTTAGCCGGAATTACGGCTTTTGAAGATATAATCAAATCTCTTGCATTAAATGCTGAGATTTGCCACCATCCTGTGCATTAAATATGGAGGCGTGTCTTTGAAGGTCTGTAACCCCTTTTGTGCATCAGTCGCAGAGACGTGCCTTGAGAAACTGTCACTGCTCTGTGCATTCAGACGTAGAGACGTGCCTCGACCCCGTACGGAGTGCAGCTTTTGATATGGCAGGCGATTTGTCTACTGTAGAACGTAAAATAGCTCATGTCTGCCTGTGTAAAACAAGGAAGCATATCCCTTCGTGCTTGTAAAAGCAGTTTACGCAAAGGAGATGGCGGTATTTGACAGCCTGGGTCGCAGTGTTGTATCATCATTATAGCCGTCGTCTGGGTAGTCGAGCCGTATCCCTTTGTCAGAAGTCCAGACGTCAGGTTCATTGCAGGATCTTCATTGCAGGGTCTGACAGGTTCACTTCGGAGAATACGAAGCGTCTCTTGTATACCTCAATGCTGCGTTTGAAAGAGGATGAGTTTTATGCCTTGGAGGCGATGAAGTACCCTGTTTTACACTGAAGCGGCTTGGACGTACTACCTTACGCGGATGGTCCTTTGAGCTTTCATATCTCATGCTGCGTTTTAGCGGAAAGAGCTCTGTTGCACGCTTGATGGCTCTGAAGGCTTCTGCTTACGCTGCTCTGTACCAACATGCCGCATATAGTCATCCGGCGTATTTTTTATGATTTTACAGTCTCGACTTCTGGCAAAGGTGTACTGCTTGACTACCCAGGCGACGGCTATAATGATGGCGCGACACTGCAACCCAGGCTGTCATTTACTGCTATTTCCCTTGCGTAAACCGCTTTTACGTACACAGAGGAATACGCTGCCTAGTTTAACACAGGCAAATGAGAGCTCCTTACGCTCCGCGGAAGACAAACCGCCTGCCACGTCAAAAGCTGCACTCCGTACGGGACTTGTGGCGCATCTCTGCATTTAATGTACAGGGAATACGCTGCATAGTTTTACACAGGAAAACGTGAGCTCCTTACGCTCCAAAGAAGGCAAACAGACTGCCACGACAACGGTTACTCTTCGCACAGGATTCAAGGTGCGTATCTGCATTTAATGCCCAGAATGATATAAATCTTAAAGACAAGCATCTATATTTAATGCACATGATGGGGGCAGATCTCTGCATTTAATGCAAGAAATCTGATTATCTCCAAGAGCCGTAATTCCGACTAAGACGTCCACATCATCACTCTGGCACGTTACGCAGCGGCTTCTATGCCTATTCAGCTTCGGTGCCTGCTCGGCTTCTACGCCCATTCATCTTCGGTGGCTGCTCGGCTTCTACGCCCATTCGGCCTTCTGTGCCTACTAGGCTTCTACGCCTACTCGGCCTCTATGACCACTCGGCTTCTACGCCCACTCGGCCACTGTGACCACTCGGCTTCTACGCCTATTCGGCTGCTATGCCGGTTTGATAACTATTTGGCTTCTATGCCATGGTGACAGACATTGGCTTCTATGCCAACCTCTTCTACACGAGGGATACCTACCTACGTGGCTTTGTCATTACCACATTCCGAAAATAGGGGTATTCTTGACTTTTTTACAATATTTAATATTATTGTAGTTACAATTAAGTAATTGCATGATAGTATATTTAATTTAAATAATTATGTGATGTGTAATTAAATATATAATTATTACAGTGTTCATTTATTTGAACTAGCAGACTCGACCTAGAAGCCCAGTAGGTGAACACCTGTCCAAATTATGGAATTATGTATTTAATTGTTTTATCTAGAGTTTATCTATTGGAGATTTTAATTAATTACCGTATTTTTAATTAATTATTGCGCTTTGTCTTTGCTTTAATATTTGGAGCGCTACCCTAACTTCTGTCTTCCAATAAATTTTACAATCTTGCCCTAGACATGCCCGCCTTCCATTCTGCTATTTTTTCAACTCATAATTATGCTCTCTGTGCATTATTTCTAGCCGCACAAAAATCGTCGCGGACGTTATTTAATAAATCCCTATTTTGTATCGTTGTGCGTTCCAATTGAAATTGGAGGCAATCTTTGCCTATTTTTCGTGCGGCCCAAATTAGGGTAATATTCTGTTCTGAGTCTACTTCATTATTGGTATTGATGACCTGACCTGATTTTGGCCCCATGTACTCCTAATTAATTTTTGAACACAACTTACATTTATTTCTAATTAAATTGAGGATACTATTTTAACCAATTCTGAAATCCCAATTTAATCCCAGTGCCCTGATATTGGAGCCCATACCAAACATGCAGCGCCCCCTGACCCTACAAAACACCGGACACCGAATCGCCCACCAAATTTTCATTATTTCCTGCGTCTGTGCAAATACCCAAATTTAAGGGGGCTAATTTGCAAATTTGCATTTTTGTCAACACCTCATTTGTTTAAAACAATGAGGGAGCCTAATAATATTTAATTAGCCTCTCACCCTCATTCCCACATGAAAATCCCCATGTCAAATCTGGACCCCTCATTTAAAGGGGGTCAATCACCACCCTTGATTTCACAACACCCTCTCTCCCTTATTTAATATCATTTCCCATCAAACCCTAATCCCCAAAACAAGCCCCCACATTCTCCCTCAAGCCTCCACAACCGTAGTGTAAACCCCCTCACCCAAAATAGATATTTTGTGTATATTTTATATTATTATAGATATTGAATTTCTTTAGAGTATTCTGTTATTTAATTAGCAAATAAATTTCTCGATATATTTACTTATATCAATATTTATTGTCACGACCCGCACCCGGTTTAGGGGCACGAGTGCGTGGGTACGTCCAGCCTACGCCGCAGCATCGGCGGTAGAACGCTGTCAAGTCTTGATACTATCTAACTACTGTCACGCAAGCATCCAATCTCCATTAGGAGGCACGGATGACACAAATAAGATGAAGACATACTCAATCACAGGATTACAGCACGATAAGATTTCGAATAAAAACTAAATTAAACACAACACAAGTCCACAAGTAATATTCTAACTCAACAATATCCAAGAATCATCAAAATGCCGGAGACAAATTCGGTACCAAATAGACTGCTTAAAGAACTAACAATAAATAATAATCTCCGGCTAGACCTCCTGGAATCACAACTACTATCAAATCTGCAGCTACTCACCATATGGTCCATAAAATGTCGGACAGCGGTCCTCTAAGGCATAGTCTGGAAAAATGTTTCCAGTCAGGAAGGAGCAAAGCAACACTCTCAAATAACAGTTCCATTAATTGATAATGTCTATAATACAATAAAACATGTCATGCTAGCTACTGAGAAGACAGTGAAATAAATGCAATGGCAATTTAAGAGAGACTGGCAATGTAAAGAGACAGGCAATAGGCAATTATGAAACAGTCCGTGCATGTATGAAAATGAAAAGAACAAGAAACAGTATCATATACGGGTGATGTAGTATATGATAAAAATAGGGAACTGTAATCTATTCTAGGTGTTTGAAATAGTAGTTTCAAAATGTGATCGGCTTGGGAACATGTACGATAGCTACTGGCCTGGCTAATCATGGGTGAAGAGCATGATTAACACTTACAATTTCTATACTACAATAAGAGGTTATGATCACATTTCTTACTAACTACTTCCCCGCCCCCAACTAGTACTGTGGATCCAACCATGACACGTCACGATACACGAGCAAGTCAAGTCTATCATGTACGATGTCTAAATATACATGTCGTGTACAATGTCAATACGATAATCAAGGTAACATCTCATGACTGCAGATCCAAGCTATACTAGTCCGTGTAGCACAGTGTCAAAGATTCAGATGTAACATTTCATGATTGTTGAACTTATAGAATTTATCAAGAATTGGAAATTATCAGAGAATGTACTTGCCTTGGGTCCTTAGCTGGTATTTATGGATGTCCTGTTCCAGAGTATCCCCTGGGTGAACCAACAGTCCTATAAACATATCACAATTTTAACACTTGTATCAGATGCTACGCTAACACACAGTCTATAAACACTGGCCTCAGGGCCAAGCCAGGCAGGGCACTAGTCAACTAGGGTCATCTAGTATATTCACTAATTAACCGTAGTATTATTAATAATCAAATATAATACATATATATAGGGTTATGCCAAATTCTATACAAAATATGTATAAGTGTATACTCATAACAGAAGGTGTATTATATATACATAGGTAAAAATATTCATAACACATATACATTTATATGTACAACTACCAAAGTTATATATATATATATACAAAAGAATATATATATATATATATACTAATTATATATATATATTAATTTACAATTACCAACATATACTGAAATACCGATATACATACATACCAATTTACATATTAATATTTATTATTTAATACGTACACGCAAAATATATATTGAATACATATATAGATATATAGGAAGAAATACACGAACATATATACATACACATATATACTAATATTAGTACATCATATTAGATACATATACAATACATTAATTGTATGTACAAGATATATCTATATATATATACGTTTATACTAATTATACTAAAATATATATACTATGCTAATACATGTATTTTAAACATAAATTAAATAAATAATATACATTCACATTATAAATTCATACATTACCAGTCTTAATACATTTACCATATACATATATATAGGTGCATATATATATATATATCAATTACCAAAAATACGTATTTACCTATTTATACATTTATACCAAATACGTATTTTTATTACATATATTCCATATGAAAATATACCAAAATAATACTTGTATGTATATGAATACATATACACTAAGTATTATTTTAATACACACACCAATTCACGTATACGTATTTATATTTATATACATAAATCTACACATTAAATAAAGTATACAATAGAATTTCAATAATACATTTATATACTAATACAAAAATATATACTATACATTATGTATTTTAAATATTAATTAAATAAATGCTATTCATATTCATGTATTTAAAATATTAATTTGATACATACTCAATTACAATTTAATAAAATAATTAATACGCTTATACATATATTAAACATTAAATAAATACCGTACGTATACATATACTGTTAAACGTTAAATGAATATATATACAAATTACATATGCATTAATATTAAGCATTAATTTAATATACTATTTATATACATATTCGTATATACGTATGTATATAAATATATATACATACATATATATATATATATATATATATATATATATATATATATATATATATATATATATATATATATATATAACCAGGGAAAGATGAGGGAGAGAGGGAGGATGGGAGCTTACTGAAGGGGGTCGGTCGGCCGCCGGACAGCAGCAAGGGCCGCCGGATGCGGGCTGGTCGAGGAGGGAAGCACAGCCGCGGGTCGGGGGAAAAACGGCAGCGGCATGACGATGGTGGTGGTAGTTGGAGATGGTGGAGCTCGGGTGGCTGACCGGGCCGCCGGAGGGAGCAGCGGGAAGTCTGCTTGGGACAGCTCTCCGGAGGGGGTTGCACAGGTGGAGGAGGCCGGACAGTTCGATGATGATGGTGGTTGTGTTTGGAGGATGATGGAGGGAGATCGGCAGTGCCGCCGTGTCGGAGTGCGGAGGGTACGCCGAAGGAATGAGCAGCCGGAGGAGATGGAGATGGGCAGCGGCCGCCGGACGCCGGAGCTGGCCGCTCGAGGGTGAACGCAGAGGGGGAGCCGTCGGGTTGCTGCCAGAGTGCAGCGGGGATCAGCCGGGGAGCGCAGATGCCGGCGGTGGTGTATGGGCAGCGAGAGGGGAATGGAAGCAGCCGTGCGGGTCGAAGGAGTTATGGGGGAGCAGGCTGGCTGGACCGCCGGGGCTGAAGAGGCCGCCGAGGATCGGCCTGGGAGATGTCGGCCGGTGCACAGTGAGGGAATTTGTGTTCCCAGTTTCCCCCCTTCTAAAATTCGAATTTCAAATTCAACTAAAAGAATGAGAAGAAGAAAGGAAGAAGAGGAAAAAGAAAAGAAATGAGAAGAAGAAAGGAAGAAGGAGGAGAAGAAGAGAAGAAGGATGGAGAAAAGAATTTCATACGTATGAGGGAGAGGTGGCTTGTGAGGGGGTGTTGTTTTCTAGGTTTCTTGGGATTAGGGTTTGATGTAGACAAGGCATTAAATAGGGAGAGAGAGGGTGTGATGGAGGGTGAGGATTTGACCCTCTAAATGAGTGGTCTAGATTGAACATGAGGGAAATTAATTCATGGGGAATTTAGGGTGAGGTTTAATTAAATATATTAAGGATTCCTCATTGGTTAAAATAATTGGGTGTTGGCCCAAAATGCCAATTTGTAATTTAACCCCCTTAAATTTGAGAAATTGTACAAACACATGAAATGACGAAAATTTGGCGGGCGATTCGGGGTCCGGTGTTTTGTAGGGTCAGGGGGCACTGTAAGACTGGTACGGGCTCAATCAGCAGGGCACTGGAATTAAATTGGGATTTTAGAATTGGTTTAATTAATATCCTCAATTTAAATAGAAATAAATGCAAGTTGTGTTCAACAATTAATTAGGAGTACATGGAGCCAAAATCAGGTCAGGTCATCAATACCAAAAATGAAGAAGACTCAGAACAGAATATTACCCTAATTTGGGCCGCACGAAAAATAGGTCAAGATGGCCTCCAATTTTCGATTGGAACGCACAACGATACAAAATAGAAATTTTAAAATAAACGTCCACGACGATTTTTGTGCGGCCAGAAATAATGCACAGGGAGCATAATTATGAGTTACAAAAATAGCAGAATTGAAGGCGGGCATGTCTAGGGCAAGATTGTGAAATTTGTTGGAAGACAAAAGTCTGGATAGTGCTCCAAATATCGAAGCAAAGGCAATTGCGCAAAAATATTAAATAAAAATACAGTAATTAATTACACCTCCAATAAATTAATTCTAAAATAAAACAATTAACTTCAAAATTCCCTAACTCCGACAGGTGCTCATCTACTGGCTTCTAGGTCAAGTCTACCATCACAAACACAAACGAACACTGTCTATAATATAATATATTAAAGTACACATCACACAGTTATTTAATTTAAACATATACTACTCATGAAATTAATTAATTATACTACAATAATATTAAATATTGTAAAAAAATCGAAAATACCCCTGTTTTCGGAATGTGGTAGTGACAAGTCTACCCTCCTTAAAAGAATTTTGTCCTCGAAATTCAAAATCCTCATAGTAGCATTTACTCATACACATTATTATTCCCTCAAATTTTAAATTCATCATACATGATATTAGTTAATAATCCACAATGTCCTCTCAAAATTTCCAAAATTCTGAATTATTTGTATTCCTGAAAAATCCTCAAAATAGAATCAAAGTCCCTTTTTATTAAAATTTCCTTGAAAGTTTTGAGTTAATAATTCAATACCCGGAATTTAATATCCACTCCTCAAAATACTCAACAATATGATATTTAAGGATTCTCCAAATGTTACATCCAAATATAAAGTTCTAAAATTCATAACTTGCAATTAAATAAATACATTGATAAATCTCCTAAAATTTCCAAATTAATAACCAACTTAAACATGTTATAATCTTTCCTGGAATTAATTAACCACCAATTATGAAATGTTAATTTCTTAACCATTTATTTAAATCAATAATTATCCTCAAATTTTAATCATCTTGTTCCTCTTGTCAAGTCATAACTCCTTCATGAATCTTTACTACAGTCAACACCAATAATCACGGTCTAAGAAAATTCTACCTGTAGTCATACCACATACAATCTAGGTGGAACATACACGGTTATGGTCTCATTTGTTATGGTGTTGCAGTCTATGCATCAGGGGTACTACTAACTACATTCTAACAAGAAAATCATGCATACAACTATTGTACTAAGCAATCAATCAATCAATTAGATAGGAACAGAATAAAGGAAAGAACAGAAACTGCTAACACATTACCTGCAATATCGATCCCTCGACCGTCACCGTAAATGCCCGTCCTGCTGGGGTGGTTCCCTTCGCAGGTGCTGAGCAATGTACGGTTCCACAGGTAGCCTAACTGGATCTTCTATAATCTGAAGTTGTGCGCTGGCCGGGAAGATAAGGGGCTAGAAGATAATCCTTTACCCGATGGTCTGCAGCGCCGCAGTGCAAACAAAGTCCTAGCCTCGTTCTACAGCTCTCCCAAAGGTGACCTGGCTTCTTACAGAAATGACAAGTCCGTTGTGTCTCTCTTGGAGGCTGCTGTTGATCCTGCTGAACACGGACTGGTGCCTGGTACTGTTGTTGATACTGATACGCCCATGGATGTTGTCGGATAGGAACTGGTGCTAGGTAATACGGTGGATGCTGAAAAGTCCATGGTTGTTGCTGACTATGAAATGGTACTTGGTACTGCTGTTGGTGCTGAATACGGGGATGCTTGGCTGGTCCTGGGCTACCATTCGTATCTCCAAAAGTATTGTGACTCCTCTTAGGCTTGAGATCCAGATCCTCTTCTGCAATCTGAGCATCCATCAAGATAGCCTCAAAGGTAGCGGTACGACGACCAGAAGTGCGCGACCTAATCTCTCTCGTCAGTCCCTTTCTAAATTTCCGGGCTTGATCTCCTGGGTCCCGAATCATAGACGATGCAAAACGGCTTAATCTACAGAATTCTGCAGCGTACTCGTCGACCGACATGTTTCCTTGAACTAAGTCATGAAACTGACTTTCCAAGGTTCCCAATGCCACGTCGGGAAAGAACTTCTCCTTGAAGAGCTCCTTGAAGGTCTCCCAAGTAAGTCCTTGCGCAGTAATTCTCGGCTCCGTGCGATACCACGTGAGTGCGATATCGAACATCTGACTGCTAGCGGCTTCTATCTTCAAGTTCTCCGGAATCTGGGTCAATCGCAGGCTTCTCTCTATATCCTCTAGCCAGTCGTCAGCGTAGAGTATTCCTTCGGTGCCTTTGAACTCTCGAGGCATCATCCTTTTGAAATCTACTATAGTGCCTGATCTCTGCTGGCCAGGAAACTGCTGGTACTGTGCTACTTTCTCCAAAGCTTGGAGAGTCACTTGATGAGCATTCTCCATGTTTTCTTTCATCAGCTCGGTTTGTGTCTGGTACGCTTCTGCTTGCACCCTCTGAGCCTCAGCTTGAACTCGCTGAGCGTCTGCCGTCACTCTCTGGGCATCTACCATGCCCTGGATCAAGGTAAACATCTGCGTTCCATCAATGGTCAAACCTCCGGGAATCGGAGTCGGTGGAGGAGGAAGGTTGTCCGTCACAGCTGCGGCAATCCTCTGAACAGGTGGAGGAGGAGGATCACCTACGTGCATCAGAGATGTAGGAGGAACTACTGCTGTCTGTCCCTCAGGTGGAGAGGTGGCAGACCCCTCTAAAGCTGATGTTCCCGCTCTCATAGACCTTGTCTGCGGCGACATCCTGAAGACAGATCCCAAAGAATCAATTTAGGCAAAATGCGATATCATCAAGGAAGGACAGTACAGATCTAACGAAGCAACATTCAAGATAAAAGATTGGAATAAACCCTAGTTATGATTGCACAGGTCAAAGATACATCCATGGTCTGATACCTCTATCCCTCTAAGTACCATAGTTCTATCACAAGCACACTCACTGCTAACTTCCTTACCTACTGCAATCGTTGATACTAGTTATTCCTATCACTCAAGTGCATAACAAATGCAACACACTACACTAAGTACTGCTCTCTCCAATACAATCCTAGGTGAACACCCAAGTCAGTTTGCAGTGAAATCGCAATCATGCTCAAGCCAACAAATCCTTACACATGCACCTCATTTATTATATACTAATATATCTCTCTCACTATAATATTTTATCCTTAAATAAAATTCCTCAAATAACTCCTCGAATAAACTTTTAAAGTAAAATGTATACACTTCCCTCAAGGTCAATTATTTAAATACTGAAATGAAAACTTAATCACCTTAAAGATCCTTACAGGCTTGTCTAGGTTTATTGAATCGAATCTGAATCCTCAAAAATAAAATTTTAATAACAATATTTCAACTCCTCAAATTTCAAAATTTTGCAATTCATTAAAATCTTCAAAATAAATTTTAATAACAATCTCAATCTTCTCAGAATCCAAAAATTTGAAATTCATTTTCAATCTTCAATTAAAAATTTTTTAAATCCACCTTCTGTAGTCCAATAGCTCTAATGTTAATCATTTTCACTGTCCTCATTGACGGGCATCATCAAATAATACCATAAATCAGTCTATAACTTCCTCTTAATATGAAATCAACTCTATATTGAAGCAAAAATCCTAATTTAATACCTTGATTAACAACAATCAAATCAATATCAACTAGTGAGAATGGACAGAACAAGGGAATGATTTTTTAAATTGGAAGTTTTAACAAGATTCTCAGGGGTCATCCCAGGAATCTCTCAAGGAATTGTGATTGAGTATTTGCTCCCGTCCTAGTATCCTATGTCCTAGATCCTATCGCAGGCACGCAGTAGTATAACAAGGATGCCACACTACTACGATATCGCACAACTCGCGAAGTCTGACCTGCATGGGCCACCACTAAAAACGTATCACGACCCGCACCCGGTTTAGGGGCACGAGTGCGTGGGTACGTCCAGCCTACGCCGCAGCATCGGCGGTAGAACGCTGTCAAGTCTTGATACTATCTAACTACTGTCACGCAAGCATCCAATCTCCATTAGGAGGCACGGATGACACAAATAAGATGAACACATACTCAATCACAGGATTACAGCACGATAAGATTTCGAATAAAAACTAAATTAAACACAACACAAGTCCACAAGTAATATTCTAACTCAACAATATCCAAGAATCATCAAAATGCCGGAGACAAATCCGGTACCAAATAGACTGCTTAAAGAACTAACAATAAATAATAATCTCCGGCTAGACCTCCTGGAATCACAACTACTATCAAATCTGCAGCTACTCACCATATGGTCCATAAAATGTCGGACAGCGGTCCTCTAAGGCATAGTCTGGAAAAATATTTCCAGTCAGGAAGGAGCAAAGCAACACTCTCAAATAACAGTTCCATTAATTGATAATGTCTATAATACAATAAAACATGTCATGCTAGCTACTGAGAAGACAGTGAAATAAATGCAATGGCAATTTAAGAGAGACAGGCAATGTAAAGAGACAGGCAATAGGCAATTATGAAACAGTCCGTGCATGTATGAAAATAAAAAGAACAAGAAACAGTATCATATACGGGTGATGTAGTATATGATAAAAATAGGGAACTGTAATCTATTCTAGGTGTTTGAAATAGTAGTTTCAAAATGTGATCGGCTTGGGAACATGTACGATAGCTACTGGCCTGGCTAATCATGGGTGAAGAGCATGATTAACACTTACAATTTCTATACTACAATAAGAGGTTATGATCACATTTCTTACTAACTACTTCCCCGCCCCCAACTAGTACTGTGGATCCAACCATGACACGTCACGATACACGAGCAAGTCAAGTCTATCATGTACGATGTCTAAATATACATGTCGTGTACAATGTCAATACGATAATCAAGGTAACATCTCATGACTGCAGATCCAAGCTATACTAGTCCGTGTAGCACAGTGTCAAAGATTCAGATGTAACATTTCATGATTGTTGAACTTATAGAATTTATCAAGAATTGGAAATTATCAGAGAATGTTCTTGCCTTGGGTCCTTAGCTGGTATTTATGGATGTCCTGTTCCAGAGTATCCCCTGGGTGAACCAACAGTCCTATAAACATATCACAATTTTAACACTTGTATCAGATGCTACGCTAACACACAGTCTATAAACACTGGCCTCAGGGCCAAGCCAGGCAGGGCACTAGTCAACTAGGGTCATCTAGTATATTCACTAATTAACCGTAGTATTATTAATAATCAAATATAATACATATATATAGGGTTATGCCAAATTCTATACAAAATATGTATAAGTGTATACTCATAACAGAAGGTGTATTATATATACATAGGTAAAAATATTCATAACACATATACATTTATATGTACAACTACCAAAGTTATATATATATATACAAAAGAATATATATATATACTAATTATATATATATATATATATTAATTTACAATTACCAACATATACTGAAATACCGATATACATACATACCAATTTATATATTAATATTTATTATTTAATACGTACACGCAAAATATATATATTGAATACATATATAGATATATAGGAAGAAATACACGAACATATATACATACACATATATACTAATATTAGTACATCACATTAGATACATATACAATACATTAATTGTATGTACAAGTTATATCTATATATATATACGTTTATACTAATTATACTAAAATATATATACTATGCTAATACATGTATTTTAAACATAAATTAAATAAATAATATACATTCACATTATAAATTCATACATTACCAGTCTTAATACATTTACCATATACATATATATAGGTGCATATATATATATATCAATTACCAAAAATACGTATTTACCTATTTATACATTTGTACCAAATACGTATTTTTATTACATATATTCCACATGAAAATATACCAAAATAATACTTGTATGTATATGAATACATATACACTAAGTATTATTTTAATACACACACCAATTCACGTATACGTATTTATATTTATATACATAAATCTACACATTAAATAATGTATACAATAGAATTTCAATAATACATTTATATACTAATACAAAAATATATACTATACATTATGTATTTTAAATATTAATTAAATAAATGCTATTCATATTCATGTATTTAAAATATTAATTTGATACATACTCAATTACAATTTAATAAAATAATTAATACGCTTATACATATATTAAATATTAAATAAATACCGTACGTATACATATACTGTTAAACGTTAATTGAATATATATACAAATTACATATGCATTAATATTAAGCATTAATTTAATATACTGTTTATATACATATTCGTATATACGTATGTATATAAATATATATACATACATATATATATATATATATATATATATATATATATATATATATATATATATATATATAACCAGAGAAAGATGAGGGAGAGAGGGAGGATGGGAGCTTACTGAAGGGGGTCGGTCGGCCGCCGGATGCGGGCTGGTCGAGGAGGGAAGCACAGCCGCGGGTCGGGGGAAAAACGGCAGCGGCGAGGGGATGATTGGATGACGATGGTGGTGGTAGTTGGAGATGGTGGAGCTCGGGTGGCTGACCGGGCCGCCGGAGGGAGCAGCGGGAAGTCGGCTTAGGACAGCTCGCCGGAGGGGGTTGCACAGGTGGAGGAGGCCGGACAGTTCGATGATGATGGTGGTTGTGTTTGGAGGATGATGGAGGGAGATCGGCAGTGCCGCCGTGTCGGAGTGCGGAGGGTACGCCGAAGGAATGAGCAGCCGGAGGAGATGGAGATGGGCAGCGGCCGCCGGACGCCGGAGCTGGCCGCTCGAGGGTGAACGCAGAGGGGGAGCCGTCGGGTTGCTGCCAGAGTGCAGCGGGGATCAGCCGGGGAGCGCAGATGCCGGCGGTGGTGTATGGGCAGCGAGAGGGGAATGGGAGCAGCCGTGCGGGTCGGAGGAGTTATGGGGGAGCAGGCTGGCTGGACCGCCGGGGCTGAAGAGGCCGCCGGGGATCGGCCTGGAAGATGTCGGCCGGTGCACAGTGAGGGAATTTGTGTTCCCAGTTTCCCCCCTTCTAAAATTCGAATTTCAAATTCAACTAAAAGAATGAGAAGAAGAAAGGAAGAAGAGGAAAAAGAAAAAAAATGAGAAGAAGAAAGGAAGAAGGAGGAGAAGAAGAGAAGAAGGATGGAGAAAAGAATTTCATACGTATGAGGGAGAGGTGGCTTGTGAGGGGGTGTTGTTTTCTAGGTTTCTTGGGATTAGGGTTTGATGTAGACAAGGCATTAAATAGGGAGAGAGAGGGTGTGATGGAGGGTGAGGATTTGACCCTCTAAATGAGTGGTCTAGATTGAACACGAGGGAAATTAATTCATGGGGAATTTAGGGTGAGGTTTAATTAAATATATTAAGGATTCCTCATTGGTTAAAATAATTGGGTGTTGGCCCAAAATGCCAATTTGTAATTTAACCCCCTTAAATTTGGGAAATTGCACAAACACATAAAATGACGAAAATTTGGCGGGCAATTCGGGGTCCGGTGTTTTGTAGGGTCAGGGGGCACTGTAAGACTGGTACGGGCTCAATCAGCAGGGCACTGGAATTAAATTGGGATTTTAGAATTGGTTTAATTAATATCCTCAATTTAAATAGAAATAAATGCAAGTTGTGTTCAACAATTAATTAGGAGTACATGGAGCCAAAATCAGGTCAGGTCATCAATACCAAAAATGAAGAAGACTCAGAACAGAATATTACCCTAATTTGGGCCGCACGAAAAATAGGTCAAGATGGCCTCCAATTTTTGATTGGAACGCACAACGATACAAAAAAGGAATTTTAAAATAAACGTCCGTGACGGTTTTTGTGCGGCCAGAAATAATGCACAGGGAGCATAATTATGAGTTGCAAAAATAGCAGAATTGAAGGCGGGCATGTCTAGGGCAAGATTGTGAAATTTGTTGGAAGACAAAAGTCTGGATAGTGCTCCAAATATCGAAGCAAAGGCAATTGCGCAAAAATATTAAATAAAAATACAGTAATTAATTACACCTCCAATAAATTAATTCTAAAATAAAACAATTAACTTCAAAATTCCCTAACTCCGACAGGTGCTCATCTACTGGCTTCTAGGTCAAGTCTACCATCACAAACACAAACGAACACTGTCTATAATATAATATATTAAAGTACACATCACACAGTTATTTAATTTAAACATATACTACTCATGAAATTAATTAATTATACTACAATAATATTAAATATTGTAAAAAAAATCGAAAATACCCCTGTTTTCGGAATGTGGTAGTGACATTTATTTAGAATCATTTTTAGGTTATTTTAGATTTTTGAAATTAATTAGGATTTATTTGGATATATATAGTCTTAATATTAGATAGATGCTAATTTAGTGTTAATAGATATTAATAAGATTTTATAAATTATTTGTATTATATTTAATTATATTCAAGATTATAAATTATTGAGATAGATTCAAACTCTACATTAAATTAATTCAAATCCTGAACCTACTAGGAAAGCAACTTAATGTATATCATATCCTTATTTAAATTCATCATAATCCTATCCAAATTAACCAATCCTAGTCATATTTAATTAAGTAGTGTCCACCATTATAAATACCTCATCCTTCATATTTTTCTTCCCCAAATTTCTCTCTTTTTCGTCCAAAAATAGTCAAAATTCGTCATAAATTCAGTCTCATTTTCTACTAGTTATGACGAATTAAAAAGACAATATATCCTAGCTCTGGACTCCAAACGTACTCCAATTTTTTTTTGTTAGAACCATAATGAGTTTAGGTTTATGATTATATAAATTGTTTTTCTAAATTATGAGTATTAAATTCTGGAAAATTCGTATAGCACAGCATGTCCGAAAATAGACGTGTTTCGATGTATTCGCGATTCCGGGAGAACCAGGAATCAGAATCATGAACCGTTTAAAGTTTCGGAAAGCAAATGTTGAGATAATCGACATATATTTTTTCCTGAATTTATTTCGAAGTATTTACATACTGTTAATTCTATAGAACTTCTAGGTTAGAATTTAACCATCGGTGCACAATACAAAATTTGTATGTGCCATAATTTCCAAACGAATTTGAATTCGGATGAGCCATAAATTCCAACATATTTTTGACGCTGAAATCTACAAGAAATCATGCATGAAAGTTGAGTTTGTGTCGATTGACTTTTTGGTCAACAGATCGCCTCGATTTGCGTGCCATGAGTCTCGAGTTGATAAAATTCAATTTTTTTTGGACAAAATTTAGGAATTAACATAAAAATCAGAATAATAAGATTAAAATAGGATTTTAGAGTAATTATTCCAGAAATAAATAAATTAAAATAAATTATCTTTTGACGTGATAAATTTGTAATACATAGGCTATTTGGACTGTGACTTGGACTCTGATTCATACCAGCAGCAGGACCCCAGGCAAGATACCTTGCCAAATTACTTACAGTATTTTGCATGCCTAGTATATTTCTTTATATTTATTGTATTTCTGTTTATTTATTGCATGTGTAGTTTCTTTCAGTCATACTATATATTAGATATGTTGACACACACATGGCACCTAGTATCATAGAGGACAATCATTAGGCGTATGGGCTTTTAACCACTCTGGTAAACCGTAGTATATAGCTCGCACTACGGGCGTGTGTCACGCTGGTCGCTACCCCCGCGGTATGTCGATTTCTGGAGTCTCGCTGGTCGCTACCCCCGCGGTATGTCGATTTCTGATGTCCATTGACGTGTGTGTGAGTTGTGAGGTAGATCGAGTAACCTACCCTTGCCCATACGTCAAAAAGTTGTCCTTATTTGTATTCATATAGATGTCTTGTACAGCGTACTTATTTATTTTCAAATAATATGCATGTTTACTGTATTCAAATTGGCTTATATTTTCTGTATCTTGTTACGTCCCTCTGAGGACCTGGTCCGCTGCCAGGTGTATCTTTCCTTGAGTATTTACAGGAGCGCAGATTTGGATAGTTAAATGTGATCCGAGGATGTCTTCTCTTTGAGCTGTGATGGATAGCTGGTATTCTTATATTGTGTTGTGGTGTTGTACTCATATTGTATTTGCTCTTATATTCGAGTTGGTAATGGATTTGTTTTCATCCAACTATCATCCTTAGATACTTCTTATTGAGATCTAGTTTCATAGATACTGGTTATTTATTTCTATATGATTTTGGTGGATGAGATTTAGATTTTATCCTGTGACTTGTATTACATTTCATACCACTTGTGGATTGATATTCATGTACAGCGTACGTGTGTATATGGTTTCCATATATTGGAGTTCGTATACATACGGCTGGCGTATTACGTGTCCCAGTCCTACGTATTTTGGGACTGGGGCGTGACATGTTTTTGTGGTGGCCCATGCAGGTCGAGAGCATATTGTCTCGGTTACGTTATTGTACCGAACAAGCCTGCACCTAGGAATAGAGTATATGATCTCATCCACAATTGACTATTATTCATCTTCCTCCTATCTGTTCTATCTGAATAATTGCATCCTGCTAGATTTCTGTACTTCTCTAATAGTTCTTTGAGTATAGCCTTCTGCTAGAATATAGGAACCCCTGTTATTAGGATTATAATTATGGTAGCACACCTATTAAGAATACAACGAGAATATAGACACACCACTAAGTTTAGAATATCTAGTGAACCCTAGAATTCCTTATCTCTAGAATTGGTTTACCATTACCCCTTGATGTATTAAGAAGACTTGAGAGTAGTATAGACACTACTAGAGTTAGTTAGAAGTTTTACCATAATATTTGACACCTAGTATCACATAGTCTTTTGACCTATTAATTGAAGTGTAACCGAATGATATTTATCGCATGCTAGCAAAAGAAGACAGTGTTTATTCAGACCATAGAATTTAGAGGTCCTTGCCCTATTTGGTCGACTAGCGACTTAGTTAAGGAGGTTGTATGATAACTGTAGAGATTGTAGAGTCTTTTATTATTATTGCTTATGTTATTTTTGCTTTTGCGAACTTGAATTATTTTGTAACTTCTCACATCATAATCCAGCGTTATATTTTCTGTGCTACCTTGAATTATGCTGCTATTATAGCCTAGTTTTTGTAAGCTTAATCTTATATCGAGCTTGTTCACGACATATATGTTATTGGGGCCTGATCAACCACACTAATATAAATTGTCTAATCAGAATCAGTGTATTATGGTCTAGCTAGCCATAATGCGCTTGATTCGCCCTCCGCAATAGTATTTTACGTGGATTGAGATGTATAGTGGACCAGTAGACAAATATACTTACCCTCTAGATACGAAAAAGCATATCATATCAAGTACATAACTGTACCGATGTGAGCATGCGAATAGGAAATTACCAAATTAAGATTTCAATCCACAACTGTCTTGACAATTCCCATTTGAATTCTTTAAACGCTTTGATTCCCATACTTCCATTCTATTACCCCTCCTTGAACTCTTTTCCGTTGCTTTCCGTCTTCCCTTGTTTCGGAAAGACGAAATCTCGTGCTTGGATATAAGTGATACACGGATAGTACAAAATATACCCCATAGGCCAATCACATTATTTGGTGACTATCTTTCATAATTGATTAAGGGCATATCACATATGATATAGTTGGTGTTAAAGTTTTGAGGATTGAATGACATGAGAAAATAAATTGAGGAATATTTTCTTAAGTGTAAGAGCCTTATGTGATAGATGGGTAAATTCTAAGTTGAGTAAAAATTGTATTATTAAACTTGAGGTAAATTCTTTTAGATTGTGATCAAGTGAGATTAGATAGAGAGAAACCATGTTCTATTTTAATTTCGAGGACGAAATTTTTGTAAGTTGGGTAGATTGTAAACCCCCTCACCCAAAATAGATATTTTGTGTATATTTTATATTATTATAGATATTAAATTTCTTTAGAGTATTCTGTTATTTAATTAGCAAATAAATTTCTCGATATATTTACTTATATCAATATTTATTTAGAATCATTTTTAGGTTATTTTAGATTTTTGAAATTAATTAGGATTTATTTGGATATATATAGTCTTAATATTAGATAGATGCTAATTTAGTGTTAATAGATATTAATAAGATTTTATAAATTATTTGTATTATATTTAATTATATTCAAGATTATAAATTATTGAGATAGATTCAAACTCTACATTAAATTAATTCAAATCCTGAACCTACTAGGAAAGCAACTTAATGTATATCATATCCTTATTTAAATTCATCATAATCCTATCCAAATTAACCAATCCTAGTCATATTTAATTAAGTAGTGTCCACCATTATAAATACCTCATCCTTCATATTTTTTTCCCCAAATTTCTCTCTTTTTCGTCCAAAAATAGTCAAAATTCGTCATAAATCCAGTCTCATTTTCTACTAGTTATGACGAATTAAAAAGACAATATCTCCTAGCTCTGGACTCCAAACGTACTCCAGTTTTTTTTGTTAGAATGATAATGAGGTTAGGTTTCTGATTATATAAATTGTTTTTCTAAATTATGAGTATTAAATTCTAGAAAATTCGTAGAGCACAGCATGTCCGAAAATAGACGTGTTTCGATGTATTCACGATTCCGGGAGAACAAGGAATCAGAATCATGAACCGTTTAAAGTTTCGGAAAGCTAATGTCGAGATAATCGACATATATTTTTCCCTGAATTTATTTTGAAGTATTTTCATACTGTTAATTCTGTAGAACTTCGAGGTTAGAATTTAACCATCGGTGCACAATATAAAATTTGTATGTGCCATAATTCCCAAACGAATTTGAATTCGGATGAGCCGTAAATTCCAACATGTTTTTGATGCTGAAATCTACAAGAAATCATGCATGAAAGTTGAGTTTGTGTCGGTTAACTTTTTGGTCAACAGATCGCCTCGATTTGTGTGCCATGAGTCTCGAGTTGATAAAATTCAATTTTTTTTGGGACAAAATTTAGGAATTAACCTAAAAATCAGAATAATAAGATTAAAACAGGATTTTAGAGTAATTATTCCAGAATTAAATAAATTAAAATAAATTATCTTTTGACGTGATAAATTTGTAATACATAGGCTATTTGGACTGTGACTTGGACTCTGATTCATACCAGCAGCAGGACCCCAGGCAAGATACCTTGCCAAATTACTTACAGTATTTTGCATGCCTAGTATATTTTTTTATATTTATTGCATTTCTGTTTATTTATTTCATGTGTAGTTTCTTTCAGTCGTACTATATATTAGATATGTTGACACACACATGGCACCTAGTATCATAGAGGACAATCATTAGGCGTATGGGCTTTTAACCACTCTGGTAAACGGTAGTATATAGCTCGTACTACGGGCGTGTGTCACGCTGGTCGCTACCCCCGCGGTATGTCAATTTCTGGAGTCTCGCTGGTCGCTACCCCCGCGGTATGTCGATTTCTGATGTCCATTGACGTGTGTGTGAGTTGTGAAATAGATCGAGTAGCCTACCCTTGCCCATACGTCAAAAAGTTGTCCTCATTTGTATTCATATAGATGTCTTGTACAGCGTACTTATTTATTTTCAAATAATATGCATGTTTACTGTATTCAAATTGGCTCATATTTTCTGTATCTTGTTACGTCCCTCTGAGGACCTGGTCCGCTGCCAGGTGTATCTTTCCTTGAGTATTTACAGGAGCGCAGATTTGGATGGTTACATGTGATCCGAGGATGTCTTCTCTTTGAGCTGTGATGGATAGCTGGTATTCTTATATTGTGTTGTGGTGTTGTACTCATATTGTATTTGCTCTTATATTCGAGTTGGTAATGGATTTATTTTCATCCAACTATCATCCTTAGATACTTCTTATTGAGATCTAGTTTCATAGATACTGGTTATTTATTTCTATATGATTTTGGTGGATGAGATTTAAATTTTACCCTGTGACTTGTATTATATTTCATACCACTTGTGGATTGATATTCATGTATAGCGTACGTGTGTATATGGTTTCCATATATTGGAGTTCGTATACATACGGCTGGCGTGTTACGTGTCCTAGTCCTACGTATTTTAGGACTGGGGCGTGACACGTAGCCCCCTCATTCTAATTTTTCTCCACTTCTTTTCTTTTCTTCTTCTCTTTCCTTTCTTCTTCTCCTTCTTCCTTCCTTCTTCTTCTTTATTGTTTTTTCTTTCTTCTTTCATTTGAATTTAAATTCAAGAGAGGGGGGGATACTGTTCACCCGAACTCCCTCTGCACCCGACCGGCTACTGAGCCCGACCCGGCCGGCGCTGCCTCGACGTGTCCGGCGGCCAGCTCCCTCTGGCCCGTGCGGCCGTCGACCCCCATCAACCAGCCTCCGGTTCCCCCGCTCTTCACCATACACCATTACCACCTCCATCTTCACCATACACCACCACCACCTCCATCACTTATCATCACCACCACCATCATCAACTACCATCATCACCACTACTACTCCCCTCCAGCCACCCTCCGGCAACCACTGCTTCTCCCCCATTCCTCCCTGCCGAGCTCCCTCTCCCTCTCCTCTTCTTCCCTCCGGCCTTCTTCCGGCCAGCAAGCCCCGACCACCACAGTAAGTATCTTCCCCTCTCCCTCCTTCTTTATATATATATATATATATATATATATATATATATATATATATATATATATATGTATATATAATGTATATAATGTATGCATATAACTAATGTATATGTATTGTATGTATATAATTAATGTGTAGAAATATATGTATATACGTATGAGTATAAATTCATATATGTATATGTATATTATTTATTTAATTAATGTTTAATACGCATGTATGTATAGTATATAAATACATTGGTAATGTATGTATTCAAATATGAATTTGTATATTATTTATTTTTATTTAATTGTATGAGTATAGTATGTATTGAAATAAATTGTATAATTAAGTATGTATAATTAATTGTATAAATATGTATTTAATTAATGCATATGTATATGAATGTATATTGGGTATTTTTATATGGTATAAAATTAATTTGGTGAATTAATATTAGTATGTTTAAGAATGATGTTGACAATATATATATGTATATTCTAAAATATACATTTGCACATATATGATATATACGTATTTTGGTATATAAAATGTAATAGTATACGTACTATTTTGGTATAAATATATATATATCTTATTGTTCAATTGGTATAGTATAATATGTATATATATATCCCTACTAGATGACCCTAGTTGACTAGTGCCCTGCCTGGCATGGCCCTGAGGCCAGTGTTTATAGACTGTGTGTTAGGGTAGCACCTGATACAAGTGTTATTGTGATATATTTTTTTAGGACTGTTGCTTCACCCAGGGGATACTCTGGAACAGGACACCAGTAATTACCAGCTAAGGACCCAAGGCAAGTACATTCTCTGATAATTTCCAATTCCTTGATAATTTCTATAAGTTCAATAATCATGAAATGTTACATCTGAATCCTTGACACTGTGCTACACGGACTAGTATAGCTTGGATCTGCAGTCATGAGATGTTACTTTGATTATCGTTTGACATTGTACACGACATGCATATTAGACATCGTACATGATAGATTGGACTTGCTCGTGTATCGTGACGTGTCATGGTTGGATCCACATTACTAGTTGGGGGCGGGGAAGTAGTTAGTAAGAAATGTGATCATACCCTTTATACAGTATAGAACAATGTAAGTGTTAATCATGCTCTTCACTCATGATTAGCCAGGCCCTATAGCTATCGTACATGTTCCCAAGTCGATCATATTTCGAAACTACTATTTCAAACACATAGAATAGATTACAGTTTCCTATTTTAAATCATATACTACATCACCCGTATATGATACTGTACCATTGTTCTTTTCATTTTCATACATGCACTGACGGTATCATATTGCCTATTGCCTGTCTCTTTACATTGCCTGTCTCTCTATTTTGCCATTATATTATTTCACTGTCTTCTCTTAGTATCTAGCATTATCTGTTTCTTGCTTATAGTCCTTATCAATTAAATGGAACTGTTATTTGAGATTTGTACTTTGCTCCTTCCTGACTGGAAACATTTTTTCCACACTATGCCTTAGAGGATCGGTATCCAACACTTTATGGACCATATGGTGAGTAGCTGCAGACTTGGTAGTTTAGTTGTGATTCCGGGAGGTCTAGCCGGAATCACTAATCTTCTAGTTAGTTCTTTTAGCAGACATTGGTACCAGATTTGTCTCCGGCATTTTTTTATGAGACTTGGATATTGTTGAGTTTGATTATTACTTTAGACTTGTGTTGTATTTAATTTTTGTTCGCTATCTTATCGTGCTGTAATCCTGTGATTGAGTATGTGATCATTTTATTTGTGTCATCCGTGCCTCCTTATGGAGATTGGATGCTTGTGTGAGATTGGCTAGATAGTATCAAGACCTTGACAGCGTTCTACCGCCGATGCTGCGGCGTAGGCTGGACGTACCCGCATACTCGTGCCCCAATTTCGGGTGCGGGTTGTGACACATTTTTAATGGTGGCCCATGCAGGTCAGACTTCGCGAGTTGTGTGATGTCGTAGTAGTGTGGCATCTTTGTTACACTACTGCGTGCCTGTGATAGGATCTAGGACATAGGATACTAGGACGAGAGCGAATACTAAATCATAATTCCTTGAGAGATTTCTGGGATGACCCCTGAGAATCTTGTTATAAATTCCAATTTAAAATCATTCCCTTGTTCCATCCATTCTCACTTGTTGATTGTTGATCAGGTATTAAATTAGGATCTTGGTTTCATCATATAGTTTGATTTCATATTAAGATAACTTTGTAGACTAATTTATGGTATTATTTGATGATACGCCGATGAGGACAGTGAGAAAGATTAACACTAGGGCTATTGGATTACTAGATATGGATTTAAATTATAATTTAAAGATTGAAAACAAATTGAATTTTTGAATTTTGAGAAGTTGAGATATTGTCATTAAAACTTTTTGAGGATTTAGATTCGATTCAATGAACCTAGACAAGCTGTAAGGATTTTTAAGTGATTAAGTTTTTATTTCAGTATTTAAATAATTAACCTTGAGGAAAGTATATACATTTTACTATAAAATTTATTCGAGGAGTTACTTTGAGGAATTTTATTTGAGGATAAGATCTTATAGTGGGAGAGATATATTAGCATATAAGTAGATGAGATGCATGTGTAAGGATATGTTGGCTTGAGCATGATTGAGATTTCACTGCCAACTGGCTTAGGTGTTCATCTAGGATTGTATTGGAGAGAGAGCAGTACTTAGTATGGTGTGTTGCATTTGATATGCACTTGAGTGATAAGGATAACTAGTATCAGCGATTGCAGTAGGTAAGGAAGCTGGCAGAGAGTATGTTTCAAGTAGAACTGTGGTACCTAGGGGATAGAGGTATCAGACCATGGATGTATCTTTGACCTGTGCAATCACAACTAGGAATGTTATTCCAATCTATTTATCTTGAATGTTGCTTCTTTAAGAACTGTACTGTCCTTCCTTGAAGATATCGCATTTTTGCCTAAATTGATTCTTTGGGATCTGTCTTCAGGATGTCGCCGCAGACACGGTCTATGAGAGCGGGAACATCAGCTTTAGAGGGGTCTGCCACCTCTCCACCTGAGGGACAGACAGCAGTAGTTCCTCCTACATCTCCGATGCACGTAGGTGTATCTGCACTTTTCGGGGATCCTCCTCCCCCACCTGTCCAGAAGATTGCCGCAGCTATGACGGACAACCTTCCTCCTCCACCGACTCCGATTCCCGGAGGTTTGCCCATTGATGGGACGCAGATGTTTACCTTGATACAGGTCATGGTAGATGCCCAGAGAGTGACGGCAGACGCTCAGCGAGTTCAAGCTGAGGCTCAGAGGGTGCAAGTAGAAGCTCACCAGGCACAAACCGAGCTGATGAGAGATAACATGGAGAATGCTCATCAGGTGACTCACCAAGATTTGGAGAGAGTAGCATAGTACCAGCAGTTTCCTGGCCAGCAGCAGCAGAGATCAGGCACTATAGTGGATTTCAAGAGGATGATGCCTCGAGAGTTTAAAGGCACCGAAGGGATACTCTATGCTGACGACTGGCTATAGGATATAGAGAGGAGCCTGCGATTGACCCAGATTCCGGAGAACTTGCAGATAGAAGCCGCTGGCAGTCAGATGTTCGATATCGCACTCACGTGGTACCGCACAGAGCCGAGAATTACTGCACAAGGACTTACTTGGGAGACCTTCAAGGAGCTCTTCAAGGAGAAGTTCTTTCCCGACGTGGCATTGGGAACCTTGGAAAGTCAGTTTCATGACTTGGTTCAAGAAAACATGTCGGTCGACGAGTACGCTGCAGAATTCTGTAGATTGAGCCGTTTTGCATCGTCTATAATTCGGGACCCAGGAGATCGAGCCCAGAAATTTAGAAAGGGGCTGACGAGAGAGATTAGGTCACGCACTTCTGGTCGTCGTACCGCTACCTTTGAGGCTATCTTGATGGATGCTCAGATTGCAGAAGAGGATCTGGATCTCAGGCCTAAGAGGAGTCACAATACTTTTGGAGATACGAATGGTAGCACAGGACCAGCCAAGCATCCCCGTATTCAGCACCAACAGCAGTACCAAGTACCATTTCATATTCAGCAACAACCATGGAAATTTCAGCATCTACAGCAGTACCTAGCACCAGTTCCTATCCAGCAACATCCATGGGCGTATCAGTATCAACAACAGTACCAGGCACCAGTCCGTGTTCAGCAGAATCAGCAACAGCCTCCGAGAGAGACACAGCAGACTTGTCATTTCTGTAAGAAGCCAGGTCACCTTTGGGAGAGCTGTAGAACGAGGCTAGGACTTTGTTTGCACTGCGGCGCTGCGGGACATCGAGTAAGGGATTGTCTTCTAGCCCCTTATCTTCCCGGCCAGTGCGCAGCTTCAGATTATAGAGATCCAGTTAGGCTACCTGTGGAACCGTATAATGCTCAGCACCCACGAAGGGAACCACCCCAGCAGGGCGGGGCATTTGCGATGACGGTCAAGGAGACCGATACTACAGGTAATGTGTTAGCAGGTTCTGTTCTTTCCTTCCTTCTGTCCCTCCCTATTTGATTGATTGATTGATTCCTTAGTACAATAGTTGTGTGCATGATTTCCCTGTTATAATATAGTTAGTTGTACACCCTGATACAGAGACTGAAATACCATGACAAAAGATACTATGATCGTACATATTTTCCTTGGGTTGCATGTTGTATGATTATAGGAAAGATTTTTAGACCAGGATTATTGGGGTTTGACCATGACGAAGATTCATGAAGGAGTTATGACTTGACAAGAGAGACAAGATGATTAAAATTCAAGGATAAACATTGATTTAAATAGAGGGTTAAGAATTTAACATGGCAGAATTTATGATGTATTAATTCCACGAAGGATATGATATTATTGAGGTTATCATTAGAATTTGAGGAAATTAAGGAGATTGTCATTAAATTATTGGATTGCAAGTTATGAATTTTTAAAATATTATATTTGGATGTTGCATTTGGAGAATCCTTAAGTATCGCATTGTTGAGTATTTTGAGGAAAGAGGAAATCGAGGAATAAAATTATTGATGGACTAATGTTTGAATTCAAACTTTTTTGGGACGAGATTACATTTTTTATATGTGCATTGATTAAAATCAAATTTGAGGAGTGGATATTAAATTCTGAGTATTGAATTATTAACTAAAAATTTTGGGGAAATTTTTGATAAAAATGGACTTTGATTTTATTTTGAGGATTTTTTAGGAATGCAATAATTTCAGAATTTTTTGAAAAATTGTGAAAAGACATTGTGGGTTATTACCTGATTTCGTGGTTGATGAATTTAAACTTTGAGGGAAATGATAATATGTATGAATAAACGCTACCTTGAGGATTTTAAATTTTGAGGACAAAATTCTTTTAAGGAGGGTAGACTTGTCACTACCACATTCCGAAAACAGGGGTATTTTTGACTTTTTTACAATATTTAATATTATTGTAGTTACAATTAAGTAATTGCATGATAGTATATTTAATTTAAATAATTATGTGATGTGTAATTAAATATATAATTATTACAGTGTTCATTTATTTGAGCTAGCAGACTGGACCTAGAAGCCCAGTAGGTGAACACCTGTCCAAATTATGGAATTATGTATTTAATTGTTTTATCTAGAGTTTATCTATTGGAGATTTTAATTAATTACCGTATTTTTAATTAATTATTGCGCTTTGTCTTTGCTTCGTATTTGGAGCGCTACCCTGACTTTTGTCTTCCAACAAATTTTACAATCTTGCCCTAGACATGCCCGCCTTCCATTCTGCTATTTTTTCAACTCATAATTATGCTCTCTGTGCATTATTTCTAGCCGCACAAAAATCGTCGCGGACGTTATTTAATAAATCCCTATTTTGTATCGTTGTGCGTTCCAATTGAAATTGGACGCAATCTTGACCTATTTTTCGTGCAGCCCAAATTAGGGTAATATTCTTTTCTGAGTCTACTTCATTATTGGTATTGATGACCTGACCTGATTTTGGCCCCATGTACTCCTAATTAATTTTTGAACACAACTTACATTTATTTCTAATTAAATTGAGGATACTATTTTAACCAATTCTGAAATCCCAATTTAATCCCAGTGCCCTGCGATTGGAGCCCATACCAAACATGCAGCGCCCCCTGACCCTACAAAACACCGGACACCGAATCGCCCGCCAAATTTTTATCATTTCCTGCGTCTGTGCAAATACCCAAATTTAAGGGGGGCTAATTTGCAAATTTGTATTTTTGTCAACACCTTATTTGTTTAAAACAATGAGGGAGCCTAATAATATTTAATTAGCCTCTCACCCTTATTCCCACATGAAAATCCCCATGTCAAATCTGGACCCCTCATTTAAAGGGGGTCAATCACCACCCTTGATTTCACAACACCCTCTCTCCCTTATTTAATATCATGTCCCATCAAACCCTAATCCCCAAAACAAGCCCCCACATTCTTCCTCAAGCCTCCACAACCGTAGCCCCCTCATTCTAATTTTTCTCCACTTCTCTTATTTTCTTCTTCTCTTTCCTTTCTTCTTCTCCTTCTTCCTTCCTTCTTCTTCTTTATTGTTTTTTCTTTCTTCTTTCATTTGAATTTAAATTCAAGAGAGGGGGGATACTGTTCACCCGAACTCCCTCTGCACCCGACCAGCTACTGAGCCCGACCCGGCCGGCGCTGCCTCGACGTGTCCGGCGGCCAGCTCCCTCCGGCCCGTGCGGCCGTCGACCCCCATCAGCTAGCCTCCGGTTCCCCCGCTCTTCACCATACACCATTACCACCTCCATCTTCACCATACACCACCACCACCTCCATCACTTATCATCACCACCACCATCATCAACTACCATCATCACCACTACTACTCCCCTCCAGCCACCCTCCGGCAACCACTGCTTCTCCCCCATTCCTCCCTGCCGAGCTCCCTCTCCCTCTGCTCTTCTTTCCTCCGGCCATCTTCCGGCCAGCAAGCCCCGACCACCACAGTAAGTATCTTCCCATCTCCCTCCTTCTTTATATATATATATATATATATATATATATATATATATATATATATATATATATATGTATATGTATATATAATGTATATAATGTATGCATAAAACTAATGTATATGTATTGTATGTATATAATTAATGTGTAGAAATATATGTATATACGTATGAGTATAAATTCATATATGTATATGTATATTATTTATTTAATTAATGTTTAATACGCATGTAAGTATAGTATATAAATACATTGGTAATGTATGTATTCAAATATGAATATGTATATTATTTATTTTTATTTAATTGTATGAGTATAGTATGTATTAAAATAAATTGTATAATTAAGTATGTATAATTAATTATATAAATATGTATTTAATTAATGCATACGTATATGTATGTATATTGGGTATTTTTATATGGTATAAAATTAATTTGGTGAATTAATATTAGTATGTTTAAGAATGATTTTGACAATATATATATGTATATTCTAAAAATGTACATTTGCACATATATGATATATACGTATTTTGGTATATAAAATGTAATAGTATACGTACTATTTTGGTATAAATATATATATATCTTATTGTTCAATTGGTATAGTATAATATGTATATATGTATCCCTACTAGATGACCCTAGTTGACTAGTGCCCTGCCTGGCATGGCCCTGAGGCCAGTGTTTATAGACTGTGTGTTCGGGTAGCACCTGATACAAGTGTTATTGTGATATGTTTTTTTAGGACTGTTGCTTCACCCAGGGGATACTCTGGAACAGGATACCAGTAATTACCTGCTAAGGACCCAAGTCAAGTACATTCTCTGATAATTTCTAATTCCTTGATAATTTCTATAAGTTCAATAATCATGAAATGTTACATCTGAATCCTTGACACTGTGCTACACGGACTAGTATAGCTTGGATCTGCAGTCATGAGATATTACTTTGATTATCGTTTGACATTGTACACGACATGCATATTAAACATCGTACATGATAGATTGGACTTGCTCGTGTATCGTGACGTGTCATGGTTGGATCCACATTACTAGTTGGGGGCGGGAAAGTAGTTAGTAAGAAATATGATCATACCCTTTATACAGTATAGAACAATGTAAGTGTTAATCATGCTCTTCACTCATGATTAGCCAGGCCCTATAGCTATCGTACATGTTCCCAAGTCGATCACATTTCGAAACTACTATTTCAAACACATAGAATAGATTACAGTTTCCTATTTTAAATCATATACTACATCACCCGTATATGATACTGTACCATTGTTCTTTTCATTTTCATACATGCACTGACTATATCATATTGCCTATTGCCTATCTCTTTACATTGCCTGTCTCTCTATTTTGCCATTACATTATTTCACTGTCTTCTCTCAGTATCTAGCATTATCTGTTTATTGCTTATAGTCCATATCAATTAAATGGAACTGTTATTTAAGATTTGTACTTTGCTCCTTCCTGACTGGAAACATTTTTTCCAGACTATGCCTTAGAGGATCGGTATCCAACACTTTATGGACCATATTGTGAGTAGCTGCAGACTTGGTAGTTTAGTTGTGATTCCGGGAGGTCTAGCCGGAATCACTAATCTTCTAGTTAGTTCTTTTAGCAGACATTGGTACCGGATTTGTCTCCGGCATTTTTTTATGAGACTTGGATATTGTTGAGTTTGATTATTACTTTAGACTTGTGTTGTATTTAATTTTTGTTCGCTATCTTATCGTGCTGTAATCCTGTGATTGAGTATGTGATCATTTTATTTGTGTCATCCGTGCCTCCTTATGGAGATTGGATGCTTGTGTGAGATTGGCTAGATAGTATCAAGACCTTGACAGCGTTCTACCGCCGATACTACGGCGTAGGCTGGACGTACCCGCATACTCATGCCCCAATTTCAGGTGCGGGTCGTGACAGGCTTCTACGCCGTGATCTTCATAGCATTTATACGCATTTTGTCCCTTAGTTGGACCCGCGTCACACGCTCATTCAAAAGATCATCTATACGCAGGCATTGGTTATTTTAACCGTTGTGTAAAAGGGTATTGTACTTTCCACTACTCGGTTTTTACACCGATTGAGTGGTCACTGTCACTAAAACTCTATAAATAGAGACCTCTATCAACAGAGGAAAAGGTCGAACGATCAGAAATAGGTCAACAAATTGAAAGGAGAAATAGAGAAGAGAGAGAGAGAGAGAGGAGAATCCAGAGCTCAGGCAAAGAGAAGGGATCGACGACTTTGGCATCGGGCATCCACCCTCTTTAGCAACCTTCGAAGCTGCTACATGTCTTCTACGGCACTTCTTCACCATCGTGTGGTCCAAGGGCTAAAGTGATCGGCTACAGATCAGACACCCATAGCAATATTTACCCAAATTAAATAAATTGTACTTAGACATCCTCGTGTAGGATCAAATTTGTACAATCTTGTTTGTAAACATAAAAGAAGGGCGGGTCTTCGTACAAGACCTCGTTTTCCGCATTCGTCAAATCTTTTTCCGCTTATTATCCTAAATAAGATGGCGACTCTGCTGGGGTCATCTTTCTCTTCTGATGAGGAAGCTATTGCTTAATACGATATGGTATCCGTGGGATCCGTGAAGAAGACACTGGTCGTCCAGTTCGACCAGTCTGCCTACGAAGATATGCTCCGAACAAGGGGTAGCTCTCACTCTCTCTTTGTCCAAAACAACAGGAAGCTGTGTAAGGTCTGGATGCCCAAGACATCCTCTACCATTCCTGTGGATTCTTCGATCTCTTCGACCAATGAGGTTGTAGCATTGCTCCCTCCGCACCCTGCGCGTAAAATTCAGTCGCCTGTCTCTGACAGAACCGACAAAACTTCTGGCAATGCCTCAGCGCTAACCCAGAAGTATACTCCGCACTTTGCGCGTGAAATTCAGTCTGCCGTTCCTGGCGGAATAGATAGAACTTCTGATAAAGCCTCAGCACCAAATTAGAAGTACAAGACATGCTTCACGCGTAAAACAACATCTAACCTCTACGGAGAACCAGATGATCCCTGTGGTCTCCGCAAGGGAAAGCAAGCGGCGGACTACTCAACTTCTCGGCCTTTACGCCAACAAGGGAACAATCTGCACGCCCTCCGAATTATGCGAGACGCTGATGGCCGCTTGAGGACATCCTCAGCTTTACGCCAACTAGAGCAAAGCTCTAAATTATGCCATATGAAGTCCCTAAGCGTAAAGAAGGCTCCAGTTGCGGAAAGACACCTTCCTCGGGGATTATCCGCCACCCAGATGGCCAACCTGTTTTATACGGGTGGCACAGGGAAGACTATGGTTCCCATCATCCGCATGCCCACCAATGGGAACAGAAGAAACAAGCCATCATCTTCTTCTTCTGCAACTCCTCCTGACCTGCGCAAGTATCTAATCCAGAAATGCAAGGAGAGGGGATCTTCAAGCATGGCTATTACGTCTCCTAGCGAGCACTGTTGTAATAGTCACAGGATTGTAATTAATTATTGTTGTTTTAAAGCAAAATGACCGGTTTTCGACCGGCTGAGCTACTCTCCATCTTTCCTAGAAGAAGAGCCCACGCACGCATCTGTGAACATGGCTTCACATATACCTGGAGGAAGCTCAGGCTCAAGACGTCCGTCCTCTAGAACTCCGAGCCGAAGGAAATTCAACATGCTCCTTAGGGACACCGAAGCTAGGGTATTCCAGAACACTCATTCGAGGTCACGACAACTGACTTCGTTCTTTTCTGATTCGGATGCTTGGGGTCGCCATTCTCCCGAATCAGATACTGAGAGTATAGAGTCAACTTCTGCAGCGACCTATACTCATCCTTCAATGACGCCCAGGGAGATGGGAGTTTATGCCATTGGAGATGAACATTAGGAAGCCTCGCCATCCGGGAACGCTGAGCAACGCATTACTACACTAGAGACATCTCTGAAACAAATACAATCCATGATGGAGAACATGCACCAAATGATGCTAACTCAACAGGCGGCTGCTATAGCTCAAACATCGGTCCAGCCTACTCAGATACGCGTGGGGGTGGACCTACCACCATCCAACACGATCCAAGAGCCTACTCTAGATCAAGAGTCAGACACCGGTACAACCCAGTAGAGAAAGAATGATTGGCCTTGATGTTCTCTATTCAGAAAATGCGACACTATGTCACGGGCCAAACCATTCATATCATCTCCAGGATCAATCCTCTTCGGGTACTGATGAGCAAGCCAAGTATTCTTAATTCTCGACTCGTAACTTGGGCGATGTTATTAACGCCATATGACATGGTGTACGTCCCTCAGAAGTCCGTCAAAGGCCAAGCATTGGCCGACTTTCTAGCTGCTCATCCGATCCCGGAGGCCTCCAAACTGTACGAGGATATTCCCGACGAAGTTGCAGAGTGTAATTCCGTAACGGAAGGCGATGCATGGCAACTGTTCTTTGATGGAGCCTCCAGGACTGGTCCCAGGGGAAACGTGGTTTCAGGAGTAGGGATCGTCCTAGTCACTCCTGATAAACTCGTTATCTACCGAGCATATTCTCTTAGCGAGCCCTGTTCTAACAATGTGGCAGAATACAACGCTCTACTAATCTGGCTCCAAGTTGCTAAAGAGCTGGGGGTCGAATCGCTGGAAGCCTTCGGTGATTCTCTGCTGATCGTCAATCAAGTCAGAGGAATATATGAAGTCCGGAATCCCGACCTCATCCCCTATCACCGAGCAACGGTCGAGATAGCCATGACATTCAAGGGATTCTTCCTTGAGCATGTACCTCGATCTCAGAATTTGGAAGCTGATGCCCTAGCAAGTCTAGCTGCAGATTTAGCTACCCCCATAAGAAGGCAGAATTCGGTAATCCTTCTTAACAGAGATTTATTCTGTGTGAAAAATAACTTTCACATAGAACATAGCTACACGGTGGACGCAGATCCGCCCAGGAGAGACTGGAGAAGTCCCTTTATAGATTTCGTAGCATACGGAATCTTGCCGGAGGACCCTAAAGAAGCAATATCTGTCAAAAGACGATCACTACGCTTCTACTTCGACGCATCGTCACAATGCCTATATCGTCGGTCTTATGACGGGCTATTATTATGATGTCTCTCCGGTGATGAAGCACAGCGGATTATCCGTGAAGCTCACGACGGCGTGTGCGGGGCGCATCAACCCGGTCCTAAGCTACAGGATCGTATCAGGAGAATGGGCTATTACTGGCCCACTATGATCGCAGACACAATCAAGTATGCCAGACGATGCAGAGTCTGTCAGGTCCATGCAGACTTCATACATCAACCGTCCGAACATCTACATCCTACGGTTGCATCCTGGCCTTTCGAAGCATGGGGTATGGATATCATTGGTCCTATTCACCCGTCTTCTTCCAGAGGTTACCGGTTCATACTGGCCATCACGGATTACTTCTCCAAATGGGCAGAGGCGATCCCTATTGCTGAGGTAAAGACATCTAATGTGACCAGCTTCATCAAGCATCACATCATTTACTGCTTTGGGGTTCCCCGAAGGATAATCCATGACAATGGGCCTCAGTTTATCAGTCATGCGTTCCACCGATTTTGCGATAAAAATCGAATACAAAATGTGGCCTCTAAGGCATATTATCCGGCTGCTAATGGTTTGGTAGAAGCCTTCAACAAAACCATTATCAAGATCTTAAAGAAGTTTGTCTCTTCGAACAAGAGAGATTGGAACGAGAAGCTGGGAGAATGTCTCTGGGCATACCGCACAGTCCGAGCACCGACAGGTTGCACACCATTCTCATTGGTCTACGGGAGTGAAGCAGTTCTTCCTATCGAAATTCAAATTCTGTCACTCAGGATAGCTGTGGCTAATGAGTTAACTCAAGAAAAGAATGACCTGTTAAGGCTTCAAGAGCTAGAAGGATTAGACAAGAAACGCCTCCAAGCTCAGCAGCGCATCGCGCTCTACCAAGCACGCATTTCCAGAACTTTTAATCAAAAAGTAAAGGAAAGAGTGTTCAAAGTCGGCGAGCTAGTTTTGGCTGTAAGAAGGCCAATGATTCTTACTCACAGGAGTAAAGGCAAATTCCAGCCCAAATGGGAAGGCCCTTACGTGATCGAGACAACGTTCTTAAACGGCGCTTACAGGTTAGCCCAGCCTAATGGAGACCTGCTAATGGCTCCTATCAATGGCAAATTCCTGAAAAGGTACTATGCTTGAACCACCTCTGCTCAAGTGGAATATGGCGAAGACCTCATTCTGACAAAACTACTTCCAAAACGAAACTAGTTGGATCATATTCTATCATGTCCATACGACCTCTAAATAGATATGCTCTGCTAAAGCCTACCGAAAGTATATTACGTCCATACCACCTCTGATATCACTTACACCCAAACCTGTCATTTACATTTTGAAATGATGGGTCCACAAAGTCAGATGAAAAGCCTCTCTATTATTCCCAAAGAAGAGGCATAAAAGATGACATTTACCTATGGCCAACGGCATATACGTCGCATCTGCAGCCTGTACAGCTAAATTATTTCTTAATAATGCTAGGCGAGCTGTCATACTTGGAGAAAGGGGTCTGCGAACTAACACTGGCAAGTAGTCTTCCAGGTCCTCCTCAAAATCCAACCTAGGCTCATCAACTGGAATCTTGCTAGGTGCGCTCACTGGCGCGGCAGAAGTCCCTCCCGATGCCGATCCGGCTAGAGGTATATGGAACTTTATTATACTCAGCCCCAAAGGCGACCTCGTTCCACTACCTGAAGCAGTAGCGGCGACGGCGACGTCCAGCTGAGATTCTCCGGCACCACCAGCCGGAACTCTAGAAGATCCCTCTCTAAAAGACGAGGAACCTCCAATCAAAGGATCATCCCCAACACGAGGAGATGCAAGCTCACCTCCAGGAGCCTCAATGCCAGGAATCCAGAGAGGACGATTTACCATCTTCTTCTTTCTCTTACGGGGGGAAGTCTCCTTGGGAGCAGGAACCCTTTGCTTCCCAGGAACTACCAAAGCCCCTGCCGGCGGAGGTACTTCACTCCTAGGTACCGATACCAGAGGCTCATCCGGGGTAACGGACTCCTCACCCTCGTCGGAAGAAACCGAGGGGACTTCAACTCTTCCCCCAGGCTTGGAAGAGGGTACCCTAAAGCTTCCATGCATATCAAAATCACGATGGAAGGTGTTCATTGCCACATAGAACTGGACATACGAATGCAGGATGCGCAGCTCCGTGGAGAGTGTGATGACGGGCACAGTAAAAATTGCCCCAGTACAGCCCATGATAAAATATCGCCATCCCCTCGTTCCATCAATGAGTCCACCTCTGGAACTGAAGCTGGTGACGGCATTGCCCATGTGCAACTGATCATACCCAAACTGCCGGGCAAACTGACTGGGCAAGTAGGGCTCCAAGAAGCAATGATCTTCGCTTCTGTACAACAGATGGGATGGTCTAATACAGACCAACCAATTAAAAGCTTCGGAAGAAAGAATGGTCTTCTCTCTACCCGAATCCTCGAGCCTAATCCCCGATTGATTGCAGTGTACAGAAGGGATGGTGCAGAAATGCTTCCAACTATGACTGAAGCCTAGCGCCCGCCGACAGTCTATAACTGTGTTCACGTTCCAGGAAGACTTCCGGTAGTTCAACAAGAAACTACCCGCCGAACTACTGTCGGAACCGGGAGACATCACCCGGGGGTTGTGGAGAATTAACCATCCCATCAAATACAGGTATGGTAATTCTACCCTGGGAAGCTATCACGCCGAATTTCATCAACGAGCAGCCCGTCAGTCATGGCCCTCAGGCCAGCTTGTACACGGCACACCATGGCAGGGAGCAAGCCCAGTCTTGCCCCGAACACCAGACGCACTGCAGGCCACAGCGTGTTGCGGTGAATGCGGTCAGCAGATGCGATGCCAGGCACTACTACTCGGCGTAGCCATATGGAGAGGAAGCCAGCCAGTTGAGCCTCCCTGGACAGAGGCCTGCGACAGCGCCTCAAATAACTATAGGCCTTAATGCCTTCAGGATACTTTCCCGTCCCTTCGTCGAGGAACCGGTCCGTAGCACCAGCATCCACCATAAGATCGTCAACTACCAGAGCATTAAGCGCACTCAGGGGATTCACAGGCAGATCCTTGCCCTCCAATACCGTCTCCGGCTTAGCAGTCCTGGACCGGTGGAAGAAAAGATAGGACGTCTCTTTGGTGATATGAGCCAAATCAGAAGGCTCACCATAAAAAGCGGTGCAAGCGAGGTAGTGGCACATCAGCTCCTGATACACTTCCACTACCCGAGGGTCTGAATCCTCTAGCTCCCGGTTCATGGGAACATACTCTTCATATGGAGTATCCCCCATCAGCCGTCTCGAGATCTCTGCCATCTCATGGAGGGCCAATCCCAACTCCCTCAGTGGAGTGGCGAAAGTCCCGGTGAGCGAAATATATCGCTCCATCAGTGCCAGGAACAGGTTAGGGTTAGGAGGTAACCCAACACTGGTAGCACTCACAGCTGCAAACAGATCGATGTTCTCCAACTCGGTCTGAAAATGCTTCAAGGCCCAATCAACTAAGCGAGCCCATCGAAGGTTTGAAAGGGTGATCCACCCGCCACACCGAGGGTTCACCTTAGGATATACTCCCCCACGCCCCATAAAATCATTACAGAAAGTCAGTAACTGGACCGGCTGGATCATCAAACTGTCTTCACTCGGGACACTGCCCGGGTACAGCCCCCTGAACAGCGTCACAGAGCCGGAAGGGCGGCTGACAAACGACCCCTGGTCAGCTCCTCTCAGATGAAAGATCTTCCCTGGCTTGCCGTGAAGATCAGGGGTCAGCGTCCACGACATCCTCCTGGGATGCGTAGCATGGAAGAAGGCCGAGATGGGGTAGTCTCACGGCATATTGGACAGGTACAAGACCAAACCCTCTGCGGGGAAAACCCAGAGTTATCTCTTGGGCTTTGTTTGGGACTGCTTGTCAATCATGTCCCCGAAGAGGAAAGTCGGCTTCAGGTATTGCTCCCCGTCTATGTACATTAGGGGCTCCCCGTTGATCAAGTTCAGCAGCGTTCGCTCGCCCTGAGCCGATATCAGGATTTCCCTTCCTTCGGGATACTGGGGCCCAGAGATAGGAACTGTCACGTGCGACAGATCCTCCAGATAGTTAGAGTGCAGCATCCCGGCGGCAGAGCCCATCACCTCAGCTAGCAGAGACTCATGCAAGTTGACTGCAAAAGTACAAAAGAAATACGTCAGTTTCTATAACTAGACATTACGGGACTTGCAGCATCCGCAAAAAAATCAACAGTTCGTGCTCTACGTCGAGACTGTGAAACTTGAGCTTTTACGATGGAATCCATTTCCTAAACGTAAAATTCAAGATTGCCAGTATACTGTCCGTGCTCTACGCCGGACTGATTAAATTGAGTGGTTATGCCGGAACTCTCATCCACAAGCATAAAACTCAAATTTTAAAAGTATACAACAAGTTTTCGGCGGTCAAAGCTTTTACGCTCGACTGCGAAAAAATGGAGTTTTTACGCTAACACATTAGAAATGTGGGCGTAAAAAGATGAAACGTCTCTGTGCGTCATCTTCCTCGACGAGGCTATCAGCACAGAAGATGACCTAGCGCGGTCACGTTCAACGTGTGCGAAGGATTTTCAGTCATTCTCTTTTTTCCTAAAAGCTCTACCTTCCAGGCCGGGTGCACTACTCGTCGGCGGGATGCTCCGCTTAGAAAGGGATTCGCCCTGTCCGACCAGAGATGCTCTCACTTGAGCAGAAGAACGAGAAGAAGAATCAACCTTCTTTCCCTTAGTGGAGGAAGCTTGCTTCGAGGCCATTGCTGGAAACTTTGAAGACTCGAAGAAGAAACGGAGAAGAACTCGAACAATAGAAAGCTTTCTCTCGCAGAAGACGGATGGAAAGTTTTTCTCTTAGAAACTTGGGATATATATAGAGTTCAGATGGACTCCTCGGACCCAGAACCAAATCCCCTAATTAATATTCGGTTATGATTGGGTCCTACGTCAGCCTATTTATTTAGAGAAGGCGGACAGTCAGCGAATTCAAAAAGTTTTCGCGCAAAGCAGGTTCGTGGTTTCTACGCTAAGGAGCTTTCTACGCTCGACAACTACAGATCTACGGTTTTACGCTCACAGGCTATAAGTCTATGGTTTTGCGCCCGGATGCCTTTGTGCTCGGTAGCTTTTATGCTCGAGAGGCTACAAACCTACGACTTCACGCTCAGCAAATACCAAATCGATGATCTCACGCTCGGTGGTGCTTAGTTTACGCTCAGAGGCGACGGATCCACAACTTCACGCTCAGAAAATTTTCTTTTCAGAAGCAACAAATCTACAGTTCTACGCTAAGGAGCTTTCTACGCTTGACAGCTACGAATCTACGGCTTTACGTTCGACAGCTACAAGTCGGGTTTTACGCCCAGATGCCTTTGTGCTCGGTAGCTTTTATGCTCGAGAGACTACAAACCTATGACTTCACGCCCAGGAACTATAAGTCTATGATTTCACGCTCTATGGTGTTTAGTTTATGCTTAGAGGCTGCCAACTTATGATTTCGCGCTCCATGACTTCTCGCACATCTGAGAGATATGCAGGCCAGAGTACGCGTACATCTGAACGGTTCTCAAAGCGGTCAATTGCGAAAAGTTCACACAGAAGATACTCTCTCTTGACCTCAAGATATCCTAAGTACCCGAAGCATACCGAGTTCAACATTAAAAAATTACTCTTCTTCATGGGTCGATTCAAAGTTCATCCAGAATCAAGTCTGAATATTTTATCTACCAAGATGGCAAATCAGTTTGACAGCCATTTCCCGCCCTGCCCCAAAGAGATTTTCGAGAAATCATTCTTGAAGATGATGTCTAAACAAAGAAATTATGTTTACTAGAAGTAACAGTTCAGAATTCTACGCGGTTCCTCAATCCTAAACAGTAGGACAGTACGAACACTTGAATGCTAAAGCGGCTTTCTACGCATCCCTAGTTATGCGTAAAAGATGGGACAGGACCTAGCACTCTTTCTAAACAGAGTCGACGTAAAGAATCAGAAGTGTCGAAGCTACACATATTCAGACTTCACAGCAAAGTATGGCAAGATGATCATATACACGGAAGAAAGACGATTTTATTAAAAATTAAAGTCATGATTACATATTAGGAAAATCCAATCTACAATGGTTTTTCTTCATTTTCATGATTACATATGAGGGAAATCCCGTCTACAAAGGGCTTCCTCATCATCGTCTGAAGATCGCACCGAGAAGCTGTTTTGCCAGGTTCTCACATTGGTGAAGGTCTTCCTCTTCTTCCATGGCAGTTCATCGACATCCACAGTCGATGAACAAGAAGATGACCGGTGGCGGGAGGATACAGAACTGGGCATAGACCCATACCGCCAACAGAAGAAAAGCAGAGTAAATCTGCTTTCTTACATCCCGTGCCACGGAAGTAACGGGAGAAGGTAACGCTTGCAAGCGGTATGATGAAATACGATTCTTCTTCTCTCCTAAAGAACCACCATACAAAGTTGCTGATTATCCCGAGCAAAGGAGGCTATGATATCCTTCCATGATCCATCGTTGCAGAGGACATTTGCTCGAAGATGCCATCTTTTTCGGCTCCTTACATGCTGGAAAAGCATAATCTCCTTCTTCCTCAAGTCGACCCGACGAACTCCGACCATCATCTCTGTACGATGAAGGAAGTGTGGGAAGAACAGGAGAACTCCTCAGCCTTTTTATAGGTGAGAGAGAGCACAGATCCCCAATAAACTCCGCCATGAAGTCAGTCATAAAAAAATATGTCAGGCTTGACCGTTTTAGGCTCCACTCAGAGCGTTTCGAGTTACGAGAAGCGGTTTATGCTTCATTCAAAGCGTTTCAAATTATGAGAAATTTAAAAGCTTTGAAGGGGATCTTGTAGAAGCATGAAAAATACGCTGGATAGCTCTACGCAGCATATTGATGCAAAGCAGCATAAACAGAGGACTTTAGAGCCTTCGACGTACAAACGGAGCTTCTCCGCCAAAGCTCAGCGTAAAATATAGGCTCAAAGACCATCCGCGTAAGGCAGTATGTCCAGGCTGCTTCAGCGTAAACAGGGTGCTTCATCGCCTTTATGGCGTAAAACTCATCCGCTTTCAATGCAGCATTGAAGTGTACGAGAGACTCTTCGTATTCTCCGAAATGAACCTGTCAGATCCTGCAATGAACCTAACATCTCGACTTCTGACAAAGGGATACTGCTAGACTACCCAGGCGACAGCTATAATAATGGCGCGACACTACAACCCAGGCTGTCATTTACTGCCATTTCTCTTGCGTAAACCGCTTTTATGTACACAGAGGAATACGCAGCCTAGTTTTACACAGGCAGATGAGAGCTCCTTACGCTCCGCGGAAGACAAACTGCCTGCCACGTCAAAAGCTGCACTCCGTATGGGACTCAAGGCGCGTCTCTGCATTTAATGCACAGGGCGGTGACAGGCCCTCAAGGCACGTCTCTGCAATTAATGCGCCGAATATTGACAGATGCCTGAGGCACGTCTCTGCGTTTGATGCACAGAAGGGTGGCAGACCCTCAAAATACGCCTTTGTATTTAATGCGCAGGATGATGGCGGATCTCCACATTTAATGCAGGAGATTTGATTAAATGTCACCGAACCGTCGTTTAGTGACATCCCTTTTGCGAGAGCTGCTCCTACGCATACAAGGGAATACGCTGCCTAGTTTTACACAGGCAAACGTGAGATCCTTACGCTCCGTAGAAGGCGAACAGACTGCCACGACAGCGGTTACTCTTCGTACAGGATTCAAGGTGCGTGTCTGCATTTAATGCGCAGAATGATACAAATCTTAAAGACAAGCATATGCATTTAATGCACAGGATGGGGGCAGATCTCTGCATTTAATGCAAAAGATCTGATTATCTCCAAGAGCCGTAATTCCGGCTAAGACGTCCACATCATCACTCTGGCACGTTACGCAGCAGCTTCTACGCCTATTCAGCTTCGGTGCCTGCTCGGCTTCTATGCCCATTCAGCTTCGGTGCCTGCTCGGCTTCTACGCCCATTCGGCCTTCTGTGCCTACTCGGCTTCTACACTTACTCGGCCTCTATGACCACTCGGCTTCTATGCCCACTCAGCCTCTATGACCACTCGGCTTCTATGCCTATTCGGCTCCTATGCCGGTTTGATAACTATTTGGCTTCTATGCCATGGTGACAGACATTGGCTTCTATGCCAACCACTTCTACATGAGGGATACCTACCTACGTGGCTTCTATATCGTGATCTTTGTAGCAGTTATATGCATTTTGTCCCTTAGTTGGACCCGCGTCACATGCTCATTCAAAAGATTATCTATACGCAGGCATTGGTTATTTTAACCGTTGTGTAAAAGGGTACTATACTTTCCACTACTCGGTTTTTATACCGATTGAATGGTCACTGTCACTAAAACACTATAAATAGAGACCTCTATTAACAGAGGAAAAGGTCGAACGATCAGAAATAGGTCGACCAATTAAAAGGAGAAATAGATGAGAGAGAGAGAGAGGAGAATCCAGAGCTCAGGCAAAGAGAAGGGATCGACGACTTTGGTATCGGGCATCCACCCTCTTTAGCAACCTTCGAAGCTGCTAACTGTCTTCCACGGCACTTCTTCACCATCGTATGGTCCAAGGGCTAAAGTGATCGGCTACAGATCAGACACCCATAGCAATATTTACCCAGATTAAATAAATTGTACTTAGACATCCTCGTGTAGGATCAAATTTGTACAATCTTGTTTGTAAACATAAAAGAAGGGCGGGTCTTCGCACAAGACCTTATTTTCCGTATTCATCAAATCTTTTCCCGTTTATTATCCTAAACAACCACAAGGACTTGGTAATTGTTGAGATGATAAAAGGTGTAAGTACTCGTTCCTCTAATAGAGATATTTTATCTAGTGTAGCTTTTGTTTCACAGCTTGAGCCTAAAAATATTGAAGAAGCATGTAGTGATAATTACTGGATAGAAGCCATGCAAGAGAAATTAAACCAATTCAAATGGAATCAAGTTTGGGAACTTGTTCCTAAGCCTAATGATCATCAGGTCATTGGCACCCATTGGGTATTTCGAAATAAATTAAATGAGAATGGTTTTGTTAAACGTAACAAGGCTAGACTCGTAACTCAGGGAAACAACCAAGTGGAAGGTATCGAATACGATACAACTTATGCCCCAGTTGCACGCTTAGAATCCATTTGCATGCTATATGCAGTTGCATATTTTTATAATTTTAAATTATTTTAAATGGATATCAAAAGTGTATTTTTAAATGGTTTCATAAAAGAAGAAGTTTTTGTATCTCAACCACCTGGATTCACGGATTTCAAAAACCTTAATCATGTTTTAGAGTTGAAGAAAACTTTATATGGACTGAAACAAGCCCCTCGTGCTTGGTATGACCGCTTAAGCTCTTTTATACTTGAAAAAAGTTTTTTAAAAGGAAAGGTTGATACAATACTGTTTATAAAATCTTTGAATAATAATCTTCTGCTAGTTCAAATCTATGTAGATGATATTATTTTTGGTTCTTCTGATGAATCTCTTTGTCAAGAATTTTCTAAGTGTATGCAAGGTTAGTTTGAGATGAGAATGATGGGGGAGTTGAAGTTCTTCCTTGGACTGTAAATCAAGAAAACCACAAATAGGATGTTCATCAACCAAGACAAGTATACAAAAGACCTCTTAAAGAAGTTTGATCTGGAATCTTCCAAGCCCTTTGGTACTCCAATGGCAACTTCAACTAAGCTTTATGTAGATGAGCAAGGAAAATCAGTCGACACACGTAAGTATCGAGGTATAATCAGTAGTTTATTATATTTAGCTGCTAGTCGCCCCGATATTATGTTTAGTACTTACATTTGTGCAAGATTCCAAGCTAACCCTAAGGAATCACATTTGTGCACTGTTAAGTGTATCTTTCGATACCTTAAGAGTACTTCTTTCGTTGGCTTGTGGTATCCCAAAACTACGTCCTTCGACCTAACCAGCTATTCGGATGCTGATTTTGCTAGATGCAAAGTAGACAAAAAAAGTACTAGTGGTACATGTCATTTTCTAGGCAAAGCTTTAGTCTCTTGGTTTACCAAGAAATAAAATTATGTCGCATTATCAACTACTGAGGCTGAGTATATCAAAGCAGGACATTGTTGTGCACAAATTTTAAGGATGAAGCAAGCTCTAGAAGACTATAACTTGTAATATTCACATATTCCCATTTACTGTGACAACACTAGCACTATTAATTTGACTAAGAATCATGTATGTTAGTCACACACTAAGCACATTGAGATTTAATATCATTTTCTTAGAGATCATCAACAAAATGGAGATATTAATTTAGAATATGTAGACACGAAAAATAACTGGCTGATATCTTTACTAAACCTTTAGCAGAAGATAGATTCAACTACTTGGGTCAAGAATTAGAAATTTTAGATGTCAATAATATTAATTAATCTTATCTTATTCAATTACTTCTACTATATAAAAAATGTTTTCGAGACAAGCTTACAAAGGACCTGTTTGTCACCACGGCTACGGCTAAAGCGAAACGGAACATAAGTTTCCCATGGTAGACCTCCGCTAGCTAGAACAATACACCTACAGCGAATCAGAGACAATCGCAGTATGCAAAAAGTAATTCATAAAATAATTTTAACTATACTTATTGAAATTTAAAATTAATAATTTTTGAATGAAAAAGTCGAATGGAATGGTAATTTTTTAAAGTTGGATTTTTTACTTTATGTCTATGTATCTTAGAAATGTCTTCTGCATTCTAATGATTAGATTTTATTTCTTCATTTTCAGTTATAGTACCTTGTGTATGGTAAAACTCTTTCAGTTAGTTGTACTCAAAAATTTAAGTTTCATTCTACTTACTTGTCTCTTTTTGACATGCATATTAGCTTTCCTGTCTTTTAAATGCTCTGTTTCTGTGAAATATATACAATCTATTTTTTTCTTCACTTGTCTGTCTTTTTGTAAGAACACATGGTAGGGGAGCTTAATTCTCCTAGAAATTTTGTTAAATGACAACGGAGGAGAAAAGATACAACATCTAGTGACTACAATTAAAACAATACGATTGATTTTTAAATCAGTTCGATCAAGATGTTATATCGGTCAAGGTTTGTCAATTATCAAAATAGGGGAAATTATTGGCCCATTGGTCATGGTCGAACAGATTTTGATAATCGATCTAACTTAGACTCGATATAAGCTTCCGTGACACTTTTTAGATGTACTGCAACGACGGCAACATCAACTGTTCAGAGCTGCTTCCCGTCGTCGTATATGTTTTTATTTTCCAGTATGTAATATCATTTTCCATTTCATTAGGTCTATTGGAAATTAAGGCTACTCTAAATTGTTTGTAAAATAGCCTATCTTGAAATAGCTTTAGTTGGACCCAAAACTCAGCCAGTTTCTGTTCTGGCCCTGAACTAGGGGAACAGAACTCAGATCGAGTTCGGCTCGAGTTCGGCCTTAGTGGACGTTTTGTTTAGAAACTTGGTCTCCCTAAAGTTTCAGATATAACGCCTATTTTCTGATATTTTGTAGACGAACTCTGGTCGAGTTCTGGCCGAGTTCTGTCCGACTCTCCTTTGACAAATCCTATAAATAGAGAAGAGATTTCACATTTCTAAATATCAATTCACTGTTATTCTTCTCTTCTCTTTTGGTATACGAGTTCTAAAAAGCTTTATTTTTATATCCCAAGCCAGTTATAATTCTCTAGTCTTAGTTGTCAGTACAGTACGGTCTAGAAGTTAAGATAGTTGTAGTCAAAAGCTTGTTCATAAGTTCTCTTCTTCACACTTGAAGTCATCGAGCTCTTCAGATCAAAACTCGTGTTTGTAAGAAGTTGGCAAGCCTTCAGATCAAAGCTTGTGTTCCATTCATATAGTGGATTCTAACTGGGAGCTAGTATCACCCTCACTTTTTCAGCTAGGGGTAGTTTAGTAATTTGGTATGGGTATTTGTTTTAGGATTTAAATATTGAGTATTTGTGTGATGATTTTTAATTTATTTAATTAAGTTACGCTATGATTAATTATGACTTGTTCAATTGTTAGTTAGTTAGAGAGACTAAGATAATATTTAGACTTGTCACATATGGACCATTTAGATTTGTCATGACAATTAGTTAGCCCAACTTGGACCCAAGCCCATTAGTCATTACAATAATTAAATTAAGGAGAATTAGTTTAATTATAATTAATTAGAGAATTGTATATATACCCATCCTTAATTATTCCTCATAATGCAATATGTGGGGGCAACTTGGATATTTGAAATTGCTTGGGGATGGGTGAATAGGCCGGCCACTATAGATGGGGGTTCGTCTCTCTCTCCTCATTTTTATTTCAATTTTGATCCAAATTCTAGATCCCCAATTTTATATTTCCCCTCCGTTAATTTTCTACACAAGGAGAAGGAGCTTTAGAGCTAAAGATCGTGTCCGGATCGTGTCCAATTATATTTTCATTGGAAATCCAACTCTCAATTGATAATTTCTGAATTTTTCTCTCATTATAGCTTCTTAATCATGCATTTGACCCTTAGGAATGACCCCATGGCATAGGACTACCTATAGGAATAAGTTCTAGGCTATTTGGCTTTTTACTGTGAGTTCTATATAATATTTTGTGTGTATGTTGGGGGAATTAGGAATTTGACACATCAATTGTATGTCATAAGACCAATTAGATCTAATTAGACTTAGATCGGGGTTATGGGAGTAGGTACGTGTCAACAAATGGATACGTATAGGCCGTATCATGGTATTTTATGATTTGGTGTGATACGGGGCAAATTTTGTATGATTTACATTAATTTTTTTTATTATATGTTGTAATAACTTCTAATAGTTATAATTATATATATATATATATATATATATATATATATATATATATATATATATATGACTTGTGGGAATGATCAATCATGGAGAATGAAGAGTTAGGCACCTCAATGGGTTGGGTATAATAGATATTCCATTTGGTGCACTATAGGTATTTGTTTAAATATCGTAATATATATATATATATATATATATATATATATATATATATATATATATATATATATATATATATATATATACATATGTGTGTGTGTGTGTGTGTGTGTGTGTGACTGTCTGAGGGTGAGTGTATCGAGTTTTGTATAGCAGTGGCAGGAACTTGAGGATGTTGTATTCAAGCTATGGGGGGGATCTGGTTTCACATAGCAAGTGCAGCAGAAACAATGGCACGTAGCAACTCCAGCAGCAAGCAGTACCAGCAGGAATAGCATACAGTACTATAGCAACAACAATGGCACATAGTAACTGTAGCAGCAAGCAGAACCAGCAACAATTGCACATAGCAGTGCAGCAGCAGCAATGGCACATAGCAACTGTAACAACAAGCAGTAGCAGCAGTAATAGCTACATACCAGTGCATCAATAACCAATAGCTGCATATGTCAGCAAGCAGTAATAACAGTATGTTGTAGTGGCAGTAGCAAGTGATTGAGGTAGGTAGCAACAAGAAAATGCTTGTGCAGGCCAATGATAGTGGTGTGGGACTGATTTAGCATGAGAAGCAAAGAAAAAGATGTAATGGACAGCAACTATAGGGGACTTCTATAATTGATACTCGAGGTTTCAATATACTGATACTAAGTAGTCATTGATACTAAGATAGTATGAGGAATAATTAGTTGAGAGGGTGGTGCTTGTGTACTTAAAAAGTTAGAGCAATATGCAGTAATCAAGGACTGCAATATAAAATGAGTAGGTACTAGTATCTAAGAGTGTATCGTGGTATTGTGGTCCCTGTATATATGGATGAATAATACTAGGGTGGTTCAGTTGTGGATTAATGATATCGAGTGTGGTGTCCTGAGGTTGATTATTAAATGTGTACAAGTGATGAGTAATGGGTAGTCATTGATACTAAGATAGTATAGTTGGTATGAGCAAGGCAATAAAAATAAGTCAAGATACTAAGTGTATTAGATGTCAGTCATGGTTAAGTTAGTAATAGTTAGTGTCAATTATTAGTGTACAATGGTTAGTCGAGTGGTTAGTTAGTATATATTAATATCATTCAGTATATAGTGTATTAGTTAATTAATTGCAGATTTTAATTAGTAAAACTAGTGTGTTTGTTAGTTAAGTTCAGTTTTCAGTTAGGAGTAGTGTATATAAATATCAGTTAGCTATTACTGGGTAGAGTACATATATATAGTTAATGATAAGTTTTGACTAAGGTAATACCTAGATTAATTAGTAAGAATTCATTAAATGACCAAATACACTAGTTAGTTTGGTGTGGACCTAGTTTAACAAGTATCGACAAATTAATACCTAATCTTGACCCAATTACCTTAGTGTGACCTAGTATGGCCTAGTAGAGCATGTATAGTTGCATTTTAGCTCATTATTATTTATTTCATACCCAATTTGACATGATATCCAAATTTAGGTAACTTCGACACCAGCTTGTATACTGAGATATAACATTTGATCAGGACCAGAGGCGAGTATATTTCTCTATTAGTTTTTATTTCATGATAGTGTATATATCGCATGTTCTAGAACTGTATACTTGATTCTGACACAGTGGCTTCACAGACTGGTACTACATGGATCCTGTCAGAAGATATTATTCCTTACCGTATTCAGCGGGTACTCTTTCATATATATTTTATCGTGTGTATCAGGTATTAATTTTAGTGTATTTCGTGTTCACACACAGCTGGTGTTCAGTGTGCCTATATTCTTGTTCGTAACATATCGTGATTGGATCCATTGTTATTGGTTGAGGATAGGGGAATATAAGTTGATTATGTGATCAAGCCCTACTATATTCGTGTACATGTCAATTATATATCACACGTGTAATCGATTTACCATATTGTATTCGTGTTCAACCCAAACCGATCACATAATAAACTTGTATTCAATGGCACATTACCTAGATTTTATTTATCCCATTATATTATAGTTGTTCTATTGTATGTTCTTCATTCCAGTACATTAAATATTTACTCTAGTTTATTTTATTCTGATATTTAGTTATCTTATATTCTTTTATATTATCTGTTATATATGCTCGATTATGTATTTGAAACTGCTTTTAGAGGTATGTACTTCACTCCAATCCTGACTAGATATATTTTTCAGATGATTGGCTCATAGACCAGTATCCTACCTACTACGGGCTGCAGGACGATGTTCCATTAGAGGATACTCATTTAGAGCAGGAGGACTAAGTAACAGAACCTGAGGAGGCTTAGATTATTGCTAGACTTGTATTAGACTTTTATGGAGGTCGTTGACATGTATATATTATTTCAGGCTTGTGGATGTATTATGACTCTTTCTTTCATTATTCGATCTCATGCTTTATCTTCCTTAGTTTGCATTATGATTAAGTATAGTTACATTTATCATATACCATATTATTCTTCCATTTTGAGTTGAGATGCTTGACAGGTACCATGTATATATTGTTTGAGATGTTTAGATAGTAGAGTTGATCCAGACAGCGTTCTACCGCCGATGCTGCAGCGTAGGCTGGACCTACCCACCTACTCGTGCCCTAATATCTCGTTACAGGTCATGACACATGTTTAGTGATGTCCCATGCAGGTTTAGAGTCGCAATTAGAGCGATATCGTAGTAGTGCTCACCTAGAGTACTGCTACTAGCCTGCTTTAGGAAATAGGATTTAGGCTGAAAGTATACTCAATCACAACTAGGAAATACTTCCAAATATCAGTTTTGCTATCCTTATCTATTGAATGTGGCTTTACTTTGAATAAAAATTTTCCATCTTTGATGATATCATATCATAATAAATAATGATTCCTTTGTTCAATCTATATTCAGGATGGCACCAAAGACGCGTTCCCAGCACTCATGCTCAATGTTAGTGAGGTCGGTCACTTTATCGCCTATGAGGGCAGCATCAGCAGACACTGTTCTAGTAGCTACATTCTAGAGGTCAGCTTTACCGATCCAGGTGGGCATTTCGGCAGCATCTTTTGGAGGTGCTCTACTCCTGGTACAGAGGGTAGCACCGACAGTTTCAGGATATCTTCCACCCCCACCATCCGCAGCCGATCAGACACATATGTTTGCACTCTTTCAGCAGATGATGGAGGTATAACAGCAACAATCAGAGGTTATGAGGCAGGGCATTGAGAATGCTCACCAGATTGCGCTCGCAACAGTCGAGAGAGTCGCCTTAGTCCAGCCACAGATTGTACTACCTCTATTTATCCTACTGCAGCAAGACTGGGGACTATCGTAGATTTCAAGAGGATGGGGCTGAAGGACTTTAAAGGCACTAAAGGGATTATTTATGCTAATGATTGGATATAAGACATTGAGCGAAACCTGCGACTGGTGCAGATTCCAGAGAGGTTGCAGGTGGATGCCGTAGAAAGTATGATGTTTGATATCGCGTTGAGTTAGTTCAATATGGATCCCAGGATCTCAGCACCAGGACTTACTTGGGAAGCTTTCAAAGAGCACTTCAAGGAGAAGTTCTTTCCAGATGTAGCTCTGACATCTCTAGAGAGCTAGTTTCAGTACCTCATTCAGGGAGGTATGAAAGTGGATGAGTATGCGATAGAGTATTACAGATTAGGCCACTTTGTGGAGGGGCAGAACCCTAGAGGAAGAGCCAGGAAGTTCAGGAAGGGCCTGAACAGGGAGATCAAATCACTTGTGAATAGAGATCCCACCGCTACTTTTGAGAAGTTTCTGAGACAGGCACAGCGGGCAGAGGATGATCTAGAGCTTAGCTCTAAGAGGCCGAGGGACATAGGAGGATTCAATACAAACACGGGTCCAATAAAGCGGCCTTATTTTTAGTAGCAATACCAGAGGCACTTCCAACAGCCGAGGCAACAGTATCATGGACCAGCTAAAGATCTGGTACAGCAGATGCACCAGATCCAGAGGCCAGCTATTCCTTCCAATTTTGTAAGAAACAGGGACATAGATAGGATGCATGTAGGATAAGATTGGGCCAGTGCTTATTCTGCGGATCAGGAGACCACATATTGAGGGCTTTTCCTAAAGCTCCAGCTCATCCAAATCAGAGAGGAGCTCAGGTACAGAGAGCACCCGCGAGACCACCAATGGGACAACAGAGAGGACCTCCACTACCACCACAACAATAACAGTTAGCCCAGTAACAGCAGAGAGATGCCCAGTGATAGGGGCAAGTTTTTTCCTTAACCGTCGAGGAGGTGGAGCCAGTCGGTGATATTATTTCAGGTTCAGTCTATCTTGATTCTTTTCCATCTCATGCTTTATTTGATTTTAGTACTTCATATAGTTTCATATCTGTATCTTTTCCTCTGAAATACCAACTTGAGACTGAACCGTTGGCGAGGACTTGCAAGATCACAACCGAGGGTGGCATTATCCTGGTCAGTGATATTTTCAAAGATCGGAGAGTTTATTTTGGTGGCCGAGAGTTGAGCGTATGTCTACTTGTAATGATAATTTCGAGCTACGATATAGTGCTTGGGATAGATTGGTTGAGTAGGCTCTATAATAGTATCGATTGTCGATGAGGCAGAATTTTATTTCAGGCACCAAAAGAGCCAGAGTTTGAGTTTATCAGAGGAGCAGCAGAGCAGAGCGAAGGAGATTTTTATGGAGCTTTGGTAGAAGAACAGGAGTCGCCAATCCATTGATTGTTGAGTATATGGACGTATTTCTGAAGGAGTTGTCGGGGTTGCCCCCAGACAGAGATATGGATTTCTCTATAGACTTGGTGCCAGGCACAAAGGCGATATCACATGATAGGTATAGGGTGAACAACAATGAACTGGCAGTATTGAAGAAGCAGGTGGATGAGTTATAGGACAAGGGCTTCATCCGCTCCAGTTCATCATCGCGGGGTGCTCTGGTATTAATTGTATCGTAGAAGGATGTATCAGTACGCATGTGTATCGACTACATGGAACACAATAACCTCACTATCAAGAACAAATACCCATTGCCATGGATTAACGATTTGTTTGATCAGTTGAGCAGAGCGAAGGTATTTTCAAAGATAGACTTGAGGTCGGGGTACCACCAGGTAAAAGTGACGAAGGAAGACATTCCGAAGATTGCTTTCAAGACTTGGTCTAGGCAGTTTGTGTTCTTGGTGATGCAATTTGGGTTGACCAATGACCCGACGGTATTCATGAACCTGGTGAATAAGGTATTTTATCTGTACCTAGATCAGTTTGTGGTAGTATTCATTGATAATATATTAATTTATTCGACCACCCCGGAGGAGCATAAGAAATATCTAAGGATAGTTTTGGAGACCCTCAGAAAAGAGAAGCTGTATGACAAGCTTTCAAAGTGTGAGTTCTTCCTTGATAAGGTTGAATTCCACGGGCATATGATTACAGGAGACGGGATCTCAGTAGACCCGAAGAAGATTTCAGCAGTTGAGACATAGTCTACCCCGAGTTCAGTAGCGGAGATCAGGAGTTCTCTTGGATTGGCAGGCTATTATCGGAGTTTTGTTTAGGGTTTTTCTAGGTTTGCAGAGCCAATGACTAGACTAACCAGGAAGGACGTGGAGTTCGTCTGGAGCGACGATTATCATTCTGCTTTTGAGGAGCTAAAAAAGTGGTTGACTACAGCTCTAATATTGACATTGGACAGAAGGATTTTTTATATATAGTGATGCATCGGATAAGGGCTTGGGATGTGTGTTGCAGCAGAACGGGAAGGTGATTACCTATGCTTTCATACAATTATGCCCGCATGAAAAGAATTACCCGACAGATGGCTTGGAATTGGCAGTAGTTATTTTTGCTCTAAAACTGTGGAAGCACTACTTGTATTGAGAGCGAGTAGAGATCTTTACAGATCACAAGAGCTTGAAGTATGTATTTACACAAAAAGAGATCAACATGAGGTAGCGGCGGTGGTTGGAGTTGATAAAGGATTTTGACGTTACTTTATAGTACCATCCAGGAAAAGCCAACATAGTCGCGGATGCTTAGAGAAGGTATACAGTGGCTATGCATTTTACGAAAGATAGACATTTATTGGCTGATCTTGATAACTTGGGTATTGAGGTATTAGTTTCTGGAGTTGCAGCACTGATGTGGGGACTTCAGGTACAGTTAGAGTTGATGGACCGGATCAGAGCCACATAGTTCAAGGATGAGTCTTTGAAGAGCATCAGAGCATAGGTCCGGATAGGATTAGTAGAGGACTTCAGTATTACAAATGATGGATCATTGCGGCATGATACCAGGTTGTGTGTGCCTATTAGAGCATTAAGCAAGGAGATTCTTCACGAGGCGCATCGATCTCAGTACTTTATGCATCCAGGTGCCAAGAAGATGTATAGAGACATTAGAGAGCATGTTTGGTGGTATGGTATGAAGCGAGAAGTAGCTAGCTTCGTATCTAGATGTTTGGTATGTCAGCAGGTAAAAGCAGAGAGACAGAGGCCAGATAGATTGCTTCAGCCTTTACCCATTCCAAATTAGAAGTTGGAGCATGTGATAATTGATTTTGTATTGGGGCTTTCGCGTTCTCTAGGAGGTAAAGACGCAATTTGGGTCATCGTAGACAGGTTGACCAAATCAGTCCATTTTCTGCCATTTGTAGAAGCATGAAAAATACGCTGGGAGGATCTACGCAGCCTCTTAATGTAGAGCAGCGTAAAAAGAGGCCTTCAGAGCCATCAAACGTGCAACAGATCTTTTTCTGCTAAAACACAGCATAAAGTGTAAGCTCAAAGGACCATCCGCGTAAGTGCTGTACGTCCAGGCCGCTCCAGCGTAAGACAGAGTTCTTCATCGCCTCCATGGCATAAAACTCAGCCACTCTCAAAGCAGCGTTAATGCATACGAGGAACGCTTCATTTTCCTCAAAATGAACCTGTCAAGTCACGCAGTGAACCTGGCCTCTGACTCCTGACAAAAAGTGCTGCACGGCTACCCAGACGACGGCTGGAAACGATGGCAGACCCCTCGGGACGCGCCCACAGTATGATGGCGGATCTCGGCATTTAATGTAGAGGATTTGGTTAAAATATCACCAAACCGTCGATTACCAAAGTCCCCCCAGCGTAAACCGCTCTTTCGCGTACAAGGGAATATGCCGCCTTGTTTTACACAGGCAAACATGAGCTATTTTACGCTCCGCAGTAGATAAACCGCCTGCCACGTCAAAAGCTACACTTCGTACAGGGCCCGAGGCACGTCTCTACGTCAAATTGCACAGAGCGGTGACAGTTTCCCTCAAGACACGTCTCTGCGACGGATGCACAGAAGGGCTGCAGACCTTCAAAACACGTCTCCGCATTTAATGCACAGGATGGTGGCAAATCTCTGTAAGAGATTTGATTACAACTTCGAAAGCCGTAATTTCGGCGAAGACGTCCACATCAACACTCTGGCACGGTACGCAGCGGCTTCTACGCTCATCCAGGATCTGTGCTCATTCGACTTCAAACGCCCACTCAGTCTCTACGACCATTCGTCTTCTATGCCTGTTCGGCTTCTATGCCTGTTCGGCTTCTATGCCCATTCGGCTTCTACGCCTGTTCGGCTTCTATGCCTATTTTGGCTTCTACGCCAGGGGTGACAATCATTTGGCTTCTATGCCAACCTCTTCTACACAAGGGATACCTACCTATGTGGCTTCTACGCCGTGATCTTCGCAGCAGATATATGCATTTTGTCCCCTTAGTTGGACACGTGTCACATGCTCACTCAAAAGGTCATTTATGCGCAGGCATTGGTTATTTTAACCGTTGTGTAAAAGGGTGCTGTACTGTCCACTCCTCGGTTGTTACACCGACGGAGTGGTCACTGTCACCAAAACTTTATAAATAGAGACCCCTATCAATGGGGAACAAAGTCGACAATAGGGAAGTTCGAACCAGGTTGGAGAATTGGTAAAGAGAGAGAGAGAGAGAGCACTCGGAGCTCAGGCAAAGAGTAGGGATCGACGACTTCGGCATCGTGCATCCACCCTCTTCTGCAACCTTTGAAGCTGCTTCCTGTCTCCTACGGCACTTCTTCAACATCGTGTGGTCCAAGGGCTAAAGTGATCGACCGCAGATCAGACACCTATAGCAATATCTACCCAGATTAAATAAATTGTACTCCCACATCCTCGTATAGGATTACATTGTACAAGTTTGTTTGTAAACAAAAGAAGGCGGGTTCCGTGTAAACCCCCATATCGAATACATTCCTATTCTTTTCGTTTAAATAACCACAAACAAGATGGCGACTCTGCTGGGCACATCTTTCTCTTCTGACGAGGAAGCAATTGCTCAACACGATGCGATATTCGTGGGATCCGTGAAGAAGACACTGGTCGTCAAATTCGACCAGTCTGCCTATGAAGGCATGCTTCGGACTGGGGGTGGCTCTCACTCTCTCTCCGTCCAAGACAACAGGAAGCTGCACAAAGTGTGGATGCCAAAGACATCCTCTACCGTTCCTGTGGACTCTCCGATCTCTCCGATCTCTCCGACCAATGAGGTGGTAGCATCGCTCCCTCCGTGTCCTGCACGTAAAAATCAGTCTCCCGCTACGCGCGGTACAGACAAAACTTCGGGCAAAGCCTCAGCGCTGACCCAGAAGTATCCACTGCGCTTTACGCGCAGAAATTAGTCTCCCGCTACACGCGGTACAGACAAAACTTCGGGCAAAGCCTCAACGCTGAACCAGAAGTATCCACTGTGCTTTACGTGTAGGAATCAGTCTCCCGCTATGCGCGGTACAGACAAAACTTCGGGCAAAGCCTCAGCGCTAACCCAGAAGTATCCACTGCGCTCTACGCGTAGGAATCAGTCTCCCGCTACGCGCAGTACAGACAAAACTTTCGATGGTGCCTCAACGCCAAATCGGAAGTATAAATCATGCTCCACGCGTAAAACAATATCTGACCTCTACGGTAAACCAGATGAGCGCTGTGATCTCCGCGAGGGGAAGCAAACAGGCGAATACTCAGCTTCTCGGCCTTTACGCCAGCAAGAGAACAATCTGCCTACTCTTCGGATTACGCGAGAAGCCGATGGCCGATTGAGGACCTCTTCAGCTTTACGCTAGTCTGAGCGAATCTCCAAATTACGTCAGGCGAGGTCCCACGACGTGAAGCAAGCTCAGGTTGCTACTCTTGACCTACGCGAATGCCTAAACCAGAAGCGTAAGGAGAGGGGACCTTCCAACATGTCTATTACGCCCCCTAGAGAGCAATATTGTAATAGTCATAAAATCGTGATTGACTGCTACTGTTCTAAAGCAAGACGGTCGATTTTCGACCGACTGAGCTACTCTCAGTTTTTCCCCGAAGAAGAGCCCGCGTATGCATCCGTGAACATGGCTTCACGCATACCTAGAAGAAGGTCAAGCTCAAGATGTCATCCCTCTGGACCTCCGAGCCGAAGGAGATTCGAAGACCTCCTCAGGAACACTGAAGCTGGGGTGTTCCAAAACACCCGTGCAAGGTCACAGCAACCGGCTTCGTACTCATCTGAGTCCAACGCTGGGGGTCGCCAATCTCCCAGATCAGATGCTGAGAGTATAGAGTCGACTTCTACAGCGACCTATACTAATCCTTTGGTGACGCCCAGGGAAATGGGAGTTTATGCTGTTGAAGATGGACGCGAGGAAGCTTCGCCCTCAGGAAACGCGGAACAGCGCATCAATGTGTTGGGGACGTCTCTGAAACAAATGTAATCCATAATGGAGAACATGCACCAGATGATGCTAACTCAGCACGCAACTGCCGTGGCTCAAGCGTCGGTCCCGCCAACTCAGATACGTGTGGGGGTGGACTTGCCACCATCCAACCCAAGCCAAGAGCCCGCTCTAGATCAAGAGTCGGCAGCTCCTCCGCTTCCCCACTCGGTAAATATATTACCTCCTGTTGGAGTCACGATACAACCAACTCCACCCTACACCGGAGCCTCGCTCTCAACTGAAAATCCGATGCAGTCAGTACGGGAGTTGAAAGCCCAGTTTGACGCCTTGAAGCACAAAGATCAGCTCAAGAAACTGGGAATCAACCAACCTTACCCAGCTACCTGGAAGAAGTCCCTTTTCTTCCGAAATACAAACCTCAGACTATGGCTCTGTTCGAAGGAAAAACATCACCAAGTCAATACATGAACTATTTCAGTATGATAACGGTGTTTCTACAAGGGAACGACGCCCTCCTCACTCGGGTGTTCAAAGACTGCCTCTCAGGAGTAGCCTATCAGTGGTACCGTAGCTTGGCAGACAACTGCATTACTTCCATCGAAGACTTCAAAGCTTTGTTCTTCACGCGATTCTACGAGGGTGGGATGGACATGTCTATGTCCTCTCTCATCGAAGTCAAACAAAGGGAAAAGGAGGACGTTCGTACCTTCGTCGAACGTTTTCATCAGGCCACCTTACAAATGCCTCCAGGAGTTCCGGACTCGGCATTAGTAGACATTTGCAGGAAGAACCTCCTTCCCGTAATCTCGGTGTTTACAGGACCATATCAGTTCCATGAGTGGCCTTCGTTCATCATCTCGGCAGTGGCCGCCGAAGACAACAGTCGCAAGGTGCACGACAATGGCATTATGATCTCCGCCTCCGATAGAGGCAAAAGGTCATCTCCCAGCAGCGACCATCCTCGCAGCTCCAAGGGAAAAGAAGCTCTGACGGTCAATACGTCCAGACAAAAGGCGGCGGCAACCACGCAGATGAAGCCCGGGACTTCCAGGCCCGTCGAAGTCTACTCTTTCGACGACGTCGATATCCCTAGAATATTCGAGTGTCTCGTCAAAAGCGGCAAGATCACTCTTCCGGAGCTAAGGCAGCCCCAAGAAGTCGGCAGCACTGACGACCCCAAATACTGCATCTTTCACAGATACGTACACCACCCAACAAAGGTGTGTTACGTACTAAAAAGGAAGATCCAGGGGTTGATCGATGCTAAGGCCATCACTCTGCACAACACCGAGAAGACGGTCACGGCCAACATGATCTCTCTGTGGTTCGACGATCTGCCTCCCCAAGAAGTCATGAACGGTATCACGCCCATTTCTCGAGCTACGATGAACATCGTCAATCTCCCTCCAGCTAGGGATCAAAATCATGACCTAGTACCCCTGACCACCCGTCAGGGCGAGATTATGTGGGTCCATCCGAATTTGGTGTCAGAGCTCGAAGAAGAGACTAAAGCTACGTCTAAAAGAGCCCCAAATACAGGCCATGCCACATGGTCGCAACTTCTTCTGCATCAGACCGAAACGAAGTATTTGCCGCAACCCGTTCGGGGAAGGCCTACCTCAATGACAATGGAGCAGGTCAGGAAGGCGCACCGGCTGACGCTCCAGCCGCCAAACCTTCAGAGCAAGGTCCCGCCATGCAAAACATTAGCCCTGCGAAACCTACTCCGGCGGAAAAGGGGAAGCAGAGAGAAGTACGCTTTGATAAACCTATGAAAAATATTCCAAGCAAGGGTTTAGAGAAGCCATACGAATTTGACATCCTGGCCCAACTAGCCAATACGCCAGCCAGGCTCTCCATCTTTGAGCTACTCAGGCTCTCCCCAGATACTCGTCTAGCCCTGAGTGAAGTACTGATGCAGGCGGAGGTATACTTGACCCAGCTCAAGTCCCCAGACGAGGAGCCAGTGGCATGTCCTCAATGCCACAGCGTGATGGAGGTGGTCCCAAATATCACTTTCACTCAAGACGACATGCTGTTAAAACATAACAGACATGACAGGCCCCTCTATTATACCGGGTATGTCGGTTCCATGGAGGTCGACCGGATTCACATAGATCCGGGGTCGTCGATCAGCATCATCCCTCACAGTCTGCTTAGGTCGCTAAGAATTCCTACCAGCGAACGGGCTTACACTACCACTACAATCGTGGGTTTCAAACGCTGGAAGAAGTAAGCCATTGGGGAAGATCCGCTTGAGAATCCAGATCGGCAACCTCAGATCGGTGGCCACATGTTACGTCATCAATTCAGAGGTGTCCTACAATATTTTGCTGGGAAGACCGTGGATCCACGACCACAACATCGTTCTTTCAACTCTACATCAATGCCTTAAATATGTAGACGCCAAGGAACCGTACAAACGGAGGTGGCTGACCTAAACCCGTTTAAAGGAATAGAATCCTACTATTCTGACGTCGTGTTGTACTCCCAAGACCACACAGAAGAAGCGCCAGGCGAGGCGAAGGACGAAGCACTCGTCCGGGAGCCAGGAAAACCCTCTGCCGTACTACCGCTGTCAATTAGAGTGAAAGGACGAACCACTCATCCAAAAGCCATAGAGCCTATGGTTATTCACCTGAACAGATCCAACTCAGGAAAAGGAGGTGACTCTCCAACGGTCACTCTGAACCAAAAGCCTCCACCTTTGGTCATCAACCTTCGGTGCAACGGGCAGCCGACCGATGTAAACACGACCAGGAACGGAGTTCCAGATGATAATAAACTTCCTCTTTTCCAGTACATTGATGCTCAGGTTCCAAATCAGGAATCCATGCCCCGTGACGAGGTAGGACCCATAGCACAAAAATTCTTGGCAGCTATAACCTTCTACCATCCATATGTCTGGGAAGCAGCGTCATCGTCCAACATCATCACGACGTATGGACCCCATGAGGATTCTATCTTCGTTGTCCCGCCTAGCTGCAGCAGTCAGCGCCCCATATTCTTCGGTCACATGCGCAGTCAACCGGCCAGCCGGGAAGACCCTTTCGATGATGATACTGGGAAAATACAGATTCACCGATACAGCCCGCAGGCATTAAGGATCATGCAAAACATGGGCTATGACTTGAAGCGGAAGCCAGGCCTCAACTACGGAAGAGGCAGACGAACGCCGCCACGCGGCAACCCCCGCTATCATCAAACTCGTTTCGGGTTAGGGTATGCCACCTCCCTTACGACTTCCAAGTCGGATGAGGACATCTTTTTCTCCTCCCAGGATGGCCCGTCACCCCCCGACTCACCTGAGGCTCTCGGACAAACGCTATCAGTAAATATGGTGGTGACAGATTCCCCAGAAGCAGATGAACAGGATTCTGAGCCATTTGAGAATGACTCTTGGGCTCAACAAATGGATATGCAGTGGGAATTCCGCTTCGAGCAAAGAGAACTTCCCACCAAAGACGAAGTTATCCAAATCGATGTTGGGGGTGAACTTTCACCAAAACTAATATTTATCAGTGACAATCTTCCCCTAGCTGAAAGGGGAGAAATCATACAGATGATAAAGGAATACGTCGACGTCTTTGCATGGGATTATGGGGACATGCCGGGCCTTGAACCAAAGGTGGCTACTCATAAGCTCAATATATTGACCGATTCAAAGCCTATGAAGCAGCACCAACGCCGGTTCCGCCCGGACATGATGGACGCCATTGAAGCTGAAGTCAAGAAGCTGATAGCCTGTGGTTTCATCCGGGAGGAACAACATCCCGACTGGGTCGCCAATGTTGTCCCAGTCATGAAGAAAAATTGGAAGGTACGTATCTGCATCGATTACCGAGATCTGAATGCGGCCTGCCCCAAGGATGAATTCCCTCTTTCCTTCACGGACATCATGATCGACAACACCTGCGGCTTTGAACGCATGTCTTTCATGGACGGGTTCTCAGGGTACAATCAGATCAAGATGCATCCTGAAGACGAGAAGCACACTGCCTTCCGCACCCCTTTGGGAGTATATTGCTACACAGTCATGCCCTTCGGATTGAAGAATGCCAGGGCTACATACCAACGGGCTATGAGCAGCATATTCCATGAACATTTACGTAAAACAGTAGAATGTTATGTGGACGACATAGCCGTCAAGAGCCGCCTCAAGGATGATCACATTCAAGACTTGAGGACGGTATTCGAGTTAATGCGCCAACATCAACTCAAGATGAACCCTAAGAAGTCCTTTCTGGGTGTATCTAGTGGCAAATTCCTGGGATTTGTCATCACCGCCAAAGGCATCCAGGTGGACCCTGACAAAGTCCAGGCCATCATAGAAATATGACCGCCCCGCAATCTGAGGGAACTCCGGGGATTTCAAGGCCATCTGGCTTATATCCGGAGGTTCATATCCAACCTCTCGGGAAGATGTCAGCCCTTTTCGTATCTCATAAAGAAAGGTGTATCCTTCGTGTGGGACAAAACCTGTTAGCAAGCATTCGGGGATATCAAATGCTACCTCACCAGTCCGCCAGTTCTGGTGCCTCCCATTATGGGAAAACCGTTCTTGTTGTACGTCCGAGCAATGGATCATTCGCTAGGAGCTCTTCTCGCACAGAAGAAGGATGTAGGGCATGAACAGGCTATCTACTACCTCAGCAGGATGATGGTCGGAGTCGAACACCGGTACAACCTAGTGGAGAAAGAATGCTTGGCTCTGATGTTCGCTATCCAAAAGACGCGGCACTACATCACCGGCCAGACTATCCACATCATCTCCAGGATTAACCCTCTTCGAGTACTGATGAGCAAGCCGAGCGTTCTTAATTCCCGCCTCGCAACTTGGGGGATGCTGTTAATACCATATGACATGGTATACGTACCGCAGAAGTCAATCAAAGGCCAAGCGCTGGCCGACTTCCTAACTGCTCATCCGATCCCGGAGACCTCCAAATTATACGAAGACATTCCCAACAAAGTTGTATAATGTAATTCCGCAATGGAAGGTGACACATGGCAACTGTTCTTCGACGGCGCCTCCAGAACCGGTCCTAAGGGAAATATCGTTTCAGGAGTAGGAGTCGTCCTGGTCGCCTCTGATCAACTCGTCATCTACCGAGCATATTCTCTTAGCGAGCCCTGCTCCAACAATGTGGCGGAGTACAATGCTCTACTAATAGGGCTCCAACTTGCTAAAGAGCTGGGGGTAGAGTCCCTGGAAGCTTTTGGTGATTCTCTGCTTATCGTCAATCAAGTCAGAGGAATATATGAAGTCCAGAATCCAGACCTCATCCCCTATCACCAAGCCACGGTCGAGATAGCCATGACATTCAAAGGATTCTTCCTAGAGCATGTCCCTCGATCCCAGAATCTGGAAGCTGATGCCCTAGCCAGTCTAGCGACGGATTTAGCTACTCCTATAAGAAGGCAGAATTCGGTGATCCTTCTTAACAGAGATTTATTCTGCATGAAGAACAACCTCCACATAGAACGCAGCCACGCTGTAAACACAGATCCCCCTGGAAGAGACTGGAGGAGTCCCTTCATAGATTTTGTCGCATACGGTATCTTGCCAGAAGACCCCAGAGAAGCAGTATCCGTCAAGAGACGATCATTACGCTTCTACTTCGATGCATCTTCACAATGCCTATATCGTCGGACTTAAGATGAACAGCTATTAAGATGCCTCTCAGACGATGAAGCACAGCAGGTTATCCGGGAAGCTCACGACGGCGTATGCGGAGCACATCAGCCCGGCCCTAAGCTACAGGATCGTATCAGGAGAATGGGCTATTACTGGCCCACTATAATTACAGACGCGATCATCTATGCAAGACAATGCAGAGCCTGTCAGGTTCATGCAGACTTTATACACCAACCGTCTGAATATCTACATCCTACGGTTGCATCCTGGCCCTTCGAAGCATGGGGTATGGATATCGTTGGTCCCATTCACCCTTCTTCCTCCAGAGGCCACCGGTTCATACTGGCCATCACGGATTACTTCTCCAAATGGGCATAGGCGATCCCTCTGGCTGAGGTAAAGGCGTCTGACGTAATCAGCTTCATCAAGCACCACGTCATTTATCGCTTCGGGGTACCCCGGAGGATAATTCACGACAATGGGCCTCAGTTCATCAGCCAAGCGTTTCATCGGTTTTGCGATAAAAATTGGATACACAATATTGCCTCTACGGCATATTATCCAGCTGCTAATGGTTTGGCGGAAGCTTTCAACAAAACCATTATCAAACTCTTAAAGAAATTCGTCTCTTCAAACAAAAGAGACTGGAACGAGAAGTTAGGCGAATGTCTCTGGGCATACCGTACAACGGTATGAACACCGACAGGTTGTACCCCCTTTTCACTAGTCTACGGGAGCGAAGCAGTTCTTCCCATCGAAATCCAGATCCCGTCGCTCAGGATAGCCGTGACTAGTGAGCTGACTCGAGAAAAGAATAACCTGTTAAGGCTCCAAGAGCTGGAAGGATTAGACGAGAAATGCCTCCAAGCTCAACAGTGCATCGCGCTCTACCAAGCACGCATTTCCAAAGCTTTCAATCGTAAAGTGAAGGAAAGAGTGTTCAAAGTCGGCGAGCTAGTCCTAGCCGTAAGAATGGCCAATGATTCTTACTCACAGGAGTAAAGGCAAATTCCAGCCCAAGTGGGAAGGCCCTTATGTGATCGAGACAACGTTCTCGAATGGCGCTTACAGGTTAGCCCAGCCAAATGGAGACCTGTTAATGGCTCCTATCAACGGCAAATTCCTGAAAAGGTACTATGCTTAAACTCCCCTGCTCGGGTGGAATATAGCAAGGATCTCATATTCTAACAAGACTACTCCCAAAACAAAACTAGTTGGGTCATATCCTATCATGTCTGTATGACCTCTGAATAGGTATATCCTGCTAAGAAGCTTATCGAGAGTCTATCATGTCAATACTACCTCTGATATTACTCTCGCCTAAAGAAAAGGATTCTGCAAGTGTCATTTACATTCCGAAATGACGGGTCCACAAAAAGTCAGAAAAGAGTCGCCTTTATTTATTTCCAAAAAAAAAAGGAGGCAGAATTACATCTGGGCAAGCAAAAAGGGAAAGGATACATCATGATGGCAGAGTAGTCAGATTGCGAATCAGCCGCTCCAGTGCAGCTATCCTCTCATTCCTAAGAACCAAGGCATCGGTGCGAGCCTGCTCCAGCCGTGCCTCGGGAGTGTTCGTAAGGGTTAGATCAGCCTTTGCCCAAAGACAGCCCGCACGAGCAGCTTCTGCACGGTCCAAATCTTGCCGCGCTGCGCTCAGACGACCAGCTGCTACCTCTAGACCCGCCAACGATTGAGAAGCCCACTCCTCAGCCCGAGCGAGTTTTTCCTTCAGCTTGGAGGCCCTCGCCGCGTTTCCTTCATGCTCGATGCGACACTGCATCTCAACGGCAAGAGCCTCTTCCACGACATCTTTTATCCTATCCATCTCCAGCTTACGCCTCTGGATGGAGTTGTTTAGGCTTTCCAGCTTTGTAGCAAGCCGCGCAGTCATGAGGTCGAACCGAGCCTGGACATCAGCATCGAGGCTGCCACGAGTCAGCTGCAAGTATTCAGTAATGGGTTGCTCTAACCCATTAACCACCACCTCCAGAGCGTCAGCTGCCCCAGGATCACCGAGCTCCCTGATGACCACGATCGAAGCAAGAGAAGTCTTCTTCAGGCGCTCAAAATCTAGACTCTTTGCTAACACCATTGATATCATCGTTTTCAAACCGTGTAGAAGAGACTGGTATGTTGCTCGGTCAACGCAACTAGGTCCGACTGGACGCCGGGAGCGGCCGCAATATCAGCAAGTCCCTCTCCAGGAATAATTGCAGACGAGGTGGCCACAGCCGTCGCATCGAAGCATGGCGCGACCGAAGAAGGTGCGACAACGACGGTCGAAGTCATCGCCACGCTCATAAGAGGCAAGGTCACGACGACGGGTTCATCCTCCTCTTGAGGTGACAAAACTACTCCGGGCGTACTGGCCCCCAAAGCCACTTCCTTATCAAAGTCGAACGCCTCTGTATCATCGTCTGGAGCCCGAGCGGAGCCAGAATGCGCATCAACGCTATACTCCCCGTGGGCGCTATCCCCTGAAAAGAGGACAAGAAAGTTAATGTCAGTATGATGATAATCTTTCTAAAGGGAGACATGAAGACGACATTTACCCGGAGCCAACGGCATATACGACACATCTGCACCCGAGGTGGCTAAACCACGCCTTAATGACACAATATGAATCGTCATGCCTGGAGAAGGAGGTGGGCCGACTGACATCGCCGAGAGTTCTGCCAAGCCCTCACCAAGACGCGGTCGAGGTTCATTAGCTGGAATCTCTCCAGGCACGCTTGTTGACACAACGGGAGTTTTACCCGTTGCTGACCTCGGGAAAAATTCTCCCATCTGCCTCGGCCACACAGGCAAACTCGCTCCGCTACCTGGAGCAGCAGCCACGACAGTGACCTCTAGCGAGGATTCTCCGGCGCTGCCGGCCGGAACTGTAGAAGGTCCCTCTCTAAAAGGCGAGGAACCTCCAGCCAAAGAATTATCCCTGATATAGGAAGAGACAGGCTCACTCCCGGGAGCCTCAACACCAAGAATGTGGAGAGGACGAGCGACCGTCTCCTTCCTCCTCTTACGAAGAGAAACTTCCTTCAGAGCAGAAGCCCGTCGCTTCTCAAAAGAGACTACCAAAGCCTCCGCAGGCGGGGGCACTTCGCACCTCAGCACCGACACCAGAGGCTCATCCGGAGTACCAGACTCCTCGCCCTCATCCGAAGAAACCGAGGGGACGCCAACTCTTCCCCCAGGCTTGGGAGAAGACACCCTGAAGTTTCCACGCGTGTCAAAATCATGATGGAAGGTGTTAATCGCCACATAAAACTGGGCGTAAGAATGGAGAATGCGGAGCTCCGTGGAGGTTGTAACGACCGGCACGATAAAGCTTGCCCCTGTACAACCCATGAGGAAATATCGCCACCCTCTAGCTCCATCAATGAGTCCGCCCCTGGACCTGAAGCTGGTAACGGCATTGCCCATGTGCAACTGATCGTACCCAAACTGCCTGGCGAACCGACTAGGCAAGTAGGGCTCGAAAAAGCAGTGATCTTCGCTCCTGTACAGCAGATGAGAGGGCCTAATACAGACCAACCAGTTAAAAGCTTCCGGGGAAAGGTCGATCTTCTCTCCACCTGAATCCTCAAGCCGCACCCCTGATTGATTGCGATGTACGGGGGGACAATATAGAGAATCTTCCAGCCATGGCTGAGGTTCAACACCAACCGACAGTCTAAGACTGTGTTCACATTCTAGGAGGAATCCTTGTAATTCAGCAAGAATGTACCCCCCGAGCTGCTACCGGAGCCAGGAGACATCACCCGGGGATTGTGGAGGATTAACCATCCCATCAAGTATAGGTATGGTAATTCTACCCTGGGAAAACTCTCACGTCGAGCTTCGTCGACGAGCAACCCATCAGTTATGGCTCTCAGGCCAGCCTGTATACGGCACACCATGGCGGGAAGCAAGCCCAGTCTTGCCCCAAACACCAGGCGCACTGCCGGCCACAGGATATTCCGATGAATACGGTCCGCGGACGCTATTCCGGGCACTACTACTCGACGCAGCCATATGGAGAGGAAACCAGCCAACTGGGCTTCCTTAGACAGAGGCCGGCGACAGCGCCTCAAGTAACTACAGGCCTTAGTGCCTTCGGGGTACTTTCCTACCCCCTCGACGAGAACCTGATCCGAAGCTGCGGCCTCCTCCATAAGACCCTCGACGACCTGGGCGCTAAGCACGCCCAAACAATTCACGGGCTCATTTTTGCCCCCCGAGGCTTTCTCCGACTTGGCAGCCCTAGCTCGGTGAAAGAAGAGGTAGGACATCCACTTGGTGGTATGAGCCAAATCAGAAGGCTCGTTATAAAAAGCGGTACACGCGAAGTATTGACACATCAGCTCCTGATATACTTCCGCCACCCGGGGGTCCAAATCCCCCAACTCCCGGTTGGTGGGAATGTACTCTTCATAGGGGGTATCCCCCATCGGCAGTCTCGAGACAACTGCCATCTCGTGGAGCGTCAATCCCAACTCCCCCAGTGGAGTGGCAAAGGTCCCAGTGAGCGAAATGTACTGCTCCATCAGCGCCAGGAACAAGTTAGGGTTCGGAGGCAACCCAACGCTCGTCGCACTCATAGCGGCATATAGTCCAATAACCTCCAGCTCTCTCCGGAAGTGCTTCAAGGCCCAGTCAACCAGGCATGTCCATCGGGAGTTTGTTGGGGCAATCCACCCATTACACCGAGGATTTTCCTTGGGATATACCCTGCCTCGTCCCATGAAGTCGTTGCAGAAGGTCGGCAATTGGACCGGCTGGATCACCGAGCTGTCTTCACTCGGGACACAACCCGGGCACAGTCCCCGAAATAACGTCACAAAGCCTGAAAGGCGACTGACAAACGACCCCCGATCAGCTCCTTTGAGATGAAAGATCTTCCCTGGCTTACCGTGAAGATCAGGAGTCAGCATCCACGACATCTTCCTAGGATGTGTCGCATGGAAGAAGGCCGAGATGGGATAATCCCTCGGCATCGTTGGCAAATACAAAACCAAATTCTCGGCAGGGAAAACCCAGGGCTCCCTCTTGGGCCTCGTCTGAAACTGTTTGTCAATCATGTCCACAAAGAGGAAAGTCGGCTTTATGTACTGCTCCCCGTCTACGTAGGTCAGGGGCTCGCCATTAATCATGCTCAGCAGCGTCCGCTCGCCCTGAACCGATATCAGAAACCCCCTTCCCTCAGGATACTGGGGTCCGGAGATGGGAAATGCCACGTGGGACAGATCCTCCAGGTAGTTCGAGTGCAGCATCCCAGCAGCGGATCCCATCACCTCGGCCAGTGGAGACTCACCCAAATCAACTGCAAAAGTGCAAGGAAAAGATGTCACTACAAGTCTTGCACGAACATGCAGACCGAAGAAATGACAGTCTGTGCTCTACGCAGGATTATGCAAATCTGGCTATTTTACGCCGGCAGTCCTCCCCACAAAGCGTAAAACTCAAATTTTACGATATACACCAATTTTTGGTAGCCAGAGCTTTTACGCTCAGAACTACGAAAATGTGAAGTCTTTACTCTGGCACATTAGAAATATGGGCGTAAGAGATAAAAATGCCTCCGTGCATCAACTTCCTCCAAAGAGGCTATCAGCACAGAAGACGACCTAGCGCGGTCATGTTATACGTGTGCGAAGGATTTTTTTTTTGTCGTTTTTGTCACCCCAAAGGCTCTACCTCTAAGGCCGGGTGCGCTACTCGTCGGCGGGATACTTTGCTCGGAAGGAAGTTCGCCTTGCCCTACCAGAGACTCCCTCGCTGGGGCAGAAGAATGAGAGGAAGAACCTATGCTCTTTCCCTTAGCGGAGGGGGTTTGTTTCGGCGCCATTTCTGAAGACTCGAAGTGCTCGGTGAAGGAACGAAGAAAAACTTGAAATAGTCGAAAGCTCTCTTTCGCAGAAGACAGATAAAAAGTTTTTCTCCCAAAAAACTTGGGGTATATATAGTCCGGGTCAACTCCTCGAATCCTCGGACGAACTACTCGAGACCCTAACCAAATCTCGCAAATTAAATGATGGGTTATGATTGGATGCACGTCAGCGCACTACCCTTGGAAGACGGACAGTCAGCGAATTCGAAAGGTTTTTCGTGCAAAACGGTTCAGTGGGTTCTACGCTAAAGGAGCTTTCTACGCTCGACAGCAACGGATCTCCGATTTTACGCTCGCAAGCTACAAGTCTATGGTTTTACGCCCAGATGCCTTTGTGCTAGGTAGCTTTTATGCTCGAGAGGCCACAAACCTACGACTTTACGCTCAGCATATACCAAATCGACGATCTCACGCTCGGTGGCGCTCAGTTTACGCTCAGAGGCAACAGATCCGCAAACTTTACGCTCGAAGAAACTTTCTTTTCAGGAGCTACAAATCAAACAGTTCTACGCTAAAGGAGCTTTCTACGCTCGACGGCTACGAATCTACAGCTTTACGTTCGACAGCTATAAGTTTATGGTTTTATGCCCGGATGCTTTTGTGCTCGGTAGCTTTTATGCTCGAAAGGCTACAAACCTACGACTTCACGCTCAGGGACCACAAGTCTATAATTCCGCGCTCGAGGTATTTTATGCCTAGAGGTTACAGACTGATGATTTCGCGCTCCACGACTTTCTGCATATTCGAAGCAGTCCCCAAAGTGGTCAATTGCAAAGAGTTCCCACATAAGATATTCGTTCTTGACCCAAAGCATCCCAAGTAGCCGAAGCATACAGAGTTTAAACATTGAGAAATTGCTCTTCTCGGGTCCAAAATTAGAGGTTCATCCAGACTCCAGTCTGAATATCTCGTCTATCAAAAGAAGGCAACCCTGTTAGACAGCCATTTCTCGACCCTGTTCCAAGTGATTTCTTGGGAAGTCATTCTTGAAGACGAAGTCTGAACAAAAAATTATGTTTATCAGAAGCTCAGAGCTCTACGCGGTCCCTCAGTCCTAGCAACAGGACAGTTCTAAAGATGTTCAAAAATGCTCTACAACATTCTATGGACTATTTACTATGCATAAAGGACAGGACCTAGCACTCTTTCTACAGAGTCGGCGTAAAGATTCAGACGTATTGAAGCTACACATATTCAGACTTCACAGCAACATATGGCAAGATGATCATATGAAGAAGCAAGACGATTTCATTAAAGATTAAAGTCATGATTACGTATGAGGGAAATCCAATCTACAAGGGTTTTCTTTTCATTTTCATGATTACATATGAGGGAAACTCCGTCGACAGGAGAAGTTTTCCCATCATCGTCCGAAGATCACACCGAGAAGCCGCTCTGACAGGGTCTCGCGCTGGTGATGGTCTTCCTCTTCTTCCAAGAAGATGATCAGTGGCAGGAGGATACAAAACTGGGCAGATGACCCATCCTCCAAGAGAAGGAAAGCAGGGTAATTCTGCTTTCCTACAGACCACTGCCACTCTAGCCGGTCTGTCTGCCTCTCGCCACCAGAAGTAACTGGAGAGGGCGCCGCTTGCAAATAGCGTGGTAAAATACGTTTCTTCATCCTTTCTGAAGAAACCACCACATAAAGTTGCTGATTATCCCGAGCAAGGGAGGCTAAGATATCCTTCCATGATCCATCGTTGCAGTGGACATTAGCTCGAAGACGTCGTCTTTTTCGGCTCCCTACATGCTGGAAGAACATGATCTCCTTCTTTCTCAGGTCGACCCGACGAACTCCGGCGATCATCTCTGCATGGTGATGGGAATGTGGTGAGAACAGGTTCACCCCCCAGCCTTTTTATAGGCAAAAGAGATCACAGCGGTCCCCAATAAATCTGCCATAAAGTTCGCATCGACCGTTTCAGTGCTCCATTCAGAAACGTTTCGAGTTACGAGGGGCCGTTCATGCTTTATTCAAATCGTTTCAAATTCTGAGGAATTTAAAAGCTTTGAAGGGAGTCTTGTAGAAGCATGAAAAATACGCTGGGAGGATCTACGCAGCCTCTTGATGCAGAACAGCGTAAACAGAGGCCTTCAGAGCCATCAAACGTGCAACAGAGCTTTTTCTGCTAAAACACAGCATGAAGTGTAAGCTCAAAGGACCATCCGCGTAAGTGTTGTACGTCCAGGCCGCTCCAGCATAAGACAGAGTTCTTTATCGCCTCTATGGCATAAAACTCAGCCGCTCTCAAAGCAGCGTTAATGCGTACGAGGAACGCTTCATTTTCCCCGAAATGAACCTGTCAAGTCACGCAGTGAACCTGGCCTCTGACTCCTGACAAAAAGTGCTGCACGGCTACCCAGACGACGGCTGGAAACGATGGCAGACCCCTCGGGACGCGCCCACAGTATGATGGCAGATCTCGGCATTTAATACAGAGGATTTGGTTAAAATATCACCAAACCGTCGGTTACCAAAGTCCCCCCAGCGTAAACCGCTCTTTCGCGTACAAGGGAATATGCCGCCTTGTTTTACATAGGCAAACATGAGCTGTTTTACGCTCCGCAGTAGACAAACTGCCTGCCACGTCAAAAGCTACACTTCGTACAGGGCCCGAGGCACGTCTCTACGTCAAATTGCACAGAGCGGTGACAGTTTCCCTCAAGACTTGTCTCTGCGACAGATGCACAGAAGGGCTGCATACCTTCAAAACACGTCTCCGCATTTAATGCACAGGATGGTGGCAAATCTCTGTAAGAGATTTGATTACACATTCGAAAGCTGTAATTCCGGCGAAGACGTCCACATCAATACTCTGGTACGGTACGCAGCGGCTTCTACGCCCATCCAGGATCTGTGCTTATTCGGCTTCAAATGCCCACTCAGTCTCTACGACCATTCGGCTTCTATGCATGTTCGGCTTCTATGCCTGTTCGGCTTCTATGCCCAATCGGCTTCTACGCCTGTTCGGCTTCTATGCCTATTTTGGCTTCTACGCCAGGGGTGACAATCATTTGGCTTCTACGCCAACCTCTTCTACACAAGGGATACCTACCTACGTGGCTTCTACGTCGTGATCTTCGTAGCAGATATACGCGTTTTGTCCTCTTAGTTGGATACGTGTCACATGCTCACTCAAAAGGTTATTTATGCGCAGGCATTGGTTATTTTAACCGTTGTGTAAAAGGGTGCTGTACTGTCCACTCCTTAGTTGTTACACCGACGGAGTGGTCACTGTCACCAAAACTCTATAAATAGAGACCCCTATCAATGGGGAACAAGGTCGACAATAGGGAAGATCGAACCAGGTCGAAGAATTGGTAAAGAGAGAGAGAGAAAGCACCCGGAGCTCAGGCAAAGAGTAGGGATCGACGACTTCGGCATCGTACATCCACCCTCTTCTGCAACCTTCGAAGCTGCTTCCTGTCTCCTACGGCACTTCTTCAACATCGTGTGGTCCAAGGGCTAAAGTGATCGACCGCAGATCAGACACCTATAGCAATATCTACCCAGATTAAATAAATTGTACTCCCACATCCTCGTATAGGATTATATTGTACAAGTTTGTTTGTAAACAAAAGAAGGCGGGTTCCGTGTAAACCCCCATATCGAATACATTCCTATTCTTTTCGTTTAAATAACCACAAACACCATTCAAAATGGGTACGTCAACGGAGAAACTCGTAGAGCTGTATGTGCGTTAGATAGTCAGATTGCATGGTTCCTATGAGCATATTCTCAGATCAGAATAGTCGCTTTATGTCCCACTTCTGAAAGAGTTTGCAAGCTAGCTTGGGCACTCAGCTCAAGTTCAGTACTGTATATCACCCCCAGACAGTTGGGCAGTCGAAGAGGACTATCCAGACTCTTGAGGATATGCTACGCACCTATATTTTAGATTTTGGAGGCTCTTGGGAGGATCACCTTCACTTGGTAGAGTTTTTTTACAATAACAGCTACCAGGCCAGTATCGAGATATCACCATTTGAGGCATTGTATGGACGGAGATGCCGTACTCCGTTATCATGGGACGATATTGGTGAAAGAGCCTTATTGGGACCAAAGATGGTCGTGGATGCAGCTGAGAAGGTGAAGCTTATCAGGGATAGTCTTCGGGTGGCGGTGGACAAACAGCTGCATTGGGTCGATAGCCACCGAAGACCATTGGAGTTTGAGGTATATATTTTATTTTGTATTGCTTCTGATTGCTTGTTTTAGTTAAAATGCTAAGATTGTATTTCGTTTTAGGTTGGTCATCTGATTTTCTTCAAGATTTTTCCGACACGGGGCACGATTTGCTTTGGTGGAGGCGGGAAGCTTAGTCAATAATATATCGGACCCTTCGGTGTTCTTGAGAGGGTCGGTGCAGTGGCCTAAAGACTAGATTTGTCGCATGCATTAGAGGGAGTGCACAACATATTCCATGTGTCATAGCTGAGACGGTACGTGGCAGATCCTAGCCATGTACTAGATCACTTGGAGATCGAGTTTGGTCCGACTCTCAGCTATCCAAAGCAGCCCGTGGAGATTTTGGATCGTAGGAAGAAGGTGCTATGGAACAAGACGATTCCTTTGGTGCGCGTCGCGTGGAGGCATCACTCACCCGGAGAGTGTACCTGGGAGTGAGAGGCCGAGATGCGCGAGCGATATTATTATCTATTTGAGCCATGAGGTATAAACCTTTCTTCTTCGTATTGATTGTTTGATAGTTAGTTCTTCTTAATTTCGAGGACAAAATTTTTCTAAGGTGGGCAGGATTGTCACCCTCACTTTTCCAGCTAGGGTTAGTTTGGTAATTTGGCATGGGTATTTGTTTTAGGATTTAAATACTTAATATTTGTGTGATGATTTTTATTTATTTAATTAAATTAAGCTATGATTAATTGTGACTTGTGTCAATTGTTAGTTTGTTAGAGAGACTAGACAATATTTAGACTTGTCATGTATGGACCATTTAGATTTGTCATGACAATTAGTGAGCCCAACTTGTACCCAAGCTCATTAGTCATTTCACTAATTAAATTAAGAAGAATTAGTTTAATTACAATTAATTAGATACTTCCATATATACATATCCTTAATTATTCCTTATAATATAACATATAGGGGCAACTTGGACATTTAAAATTGCTTGGGGAAGGGAGAATAGGTCGGCCACTATAGAGGGGGGTTCTTCTCTCTCTCTCTCTCTCTCTCTCTCTCTCTCTCTTCATTTGTATTTTAATTTTGATCCAAATTCTAGATCCCCAATTTTTTTATTTTCTCTCTTTAATTTTTTACATAATTCACCACCATTTCTATCTCAAATTCATCACTTTTGGAGCCTTGGAGCTTGGAGAAGCAAGGAGCACTAGGAGGTGGAGCTTTAGAGCTAGAGATCATTTTCGAATCGTGTCCAATTATATTTTCATTGGGAATCCTTCTCTTAATTGGTAATTCCTGAATCTTTCTCTCATTATAGCTTCTTAATCATGTATTTGACCCTTAAGAATGACCTCATGGTATAGGACTACCTATAGGAAAAAGTTTTAGGCTATTTGGCTTTGTATTGTGAGTTCTAAGTGATATTTTGTGTGTATATTGGAGAAATTATGAATTTGACACATCAATTATGTGTCATGAGACCAATTAGATATAATTAGACTTAGATCAGGATTATGGGACTAGGTACGTGTCCATAAATGGTTATATATAGGCCGTATCAAGGTATTTTACGATACGGTGTGATACAGGACCAATTTTGGGTGATTTACATGAATTTTCTTCGTTATATGTTGTAATAACTTCTAATAGCTGTATATATATATATGACTTATGAAAATGATTAATTATGGAGAATGAAGAGTTTGGCACCTCAATTGGTTGAGTATATTAGATATTCTATTTGGTGCACTATAGGTATTTGTTTAAATCTCTCTCTCTCTCTCTCTCTCTCTCTCTCTCTCTCTCTCTCTCTTATATATATATATATATATATATATATATATATATATATATATATATATCTCACTATACACACACACACACACACACATATATATATCACTATAAACACACACACACACACACACACACAGACACACACACACACATATATATATATGTGTGTGTGTGTGTGTGTATGTGTGTGTATATATATATATATGTGTGTGTGTGTGTGTGTGTGTGTGTATATATATATATATATGTGTGTGTGTGTGTGTGTGTGTGTGTGTGTGTGTGTGTGTGTGTGTGTGTGTGTATAGTGACTGGGTGAGGGTGAGTGTATCGAGTTTTTTATAGCAGTGGCAACAACTTGAGGATGTTGCATTCAGGCTATGCGGATGGATCGGGTTTCACATAGCTAGTGCAGCAGCAGTAATGGCACATAGAACTGCAGCAGCAAGAAGTATCTGCAGCAATAACACATAGCAGTGTAGCATCAGCAATGGCATATAGAAACTGTAGCAGCAAAAAGTAGCAGCAACAATAACACATAGTAGTGCAGCAGAAGTAATGACTCATAGCAACTACATCAAGCGGTAGCAGCAGCAATAGCTACATAGCAGTGCAGCAGTAGTTGTACATGGAAGCAAGCAGTATCAACAACAATAACAGTGTGCTGTAGCAGCAGTAGCAAGGGATTGAGGGAGGTAGCTACAAGCAAATGCTTATGCAGGCCAATTACAGTGGTGTGGGACTGATTTAACATCAGAAGCAAAGTAAAATATGTAATGGACAACCACTGTATGGGGCTTCGGTAACTGATACTCGAGGTATTAGTGTACTGATAGTAAGTAGTCACTAATGTAGCAGTGACTTAGAGTGGTAGTTGTTGTATACTATGATATATTGGTAAGAAGACCTGTGTGTGTATATAATAAAGAGTAGCTATAGCAGTATAGAAATTAGTTGAGAGGGTGGTGCCTGTGTACTTAGAAAGTTAGAGCAATATGCAGTAATCAAGGACTACAATGGGAAATGAGTAGGTACTAGAATCTAAGAGTGTATCGTGGGGTTGTGGTCCCTGTATAGATGGATGAGTGATACTAGGGTGGTTTCGTTGTCGATTAATGATATCGAGTGTGGTGTCCTGACGTTGATTATTAAATGTGTACAAGTGATGGGTAATGGGTAGGCATTGATATTAAAATAGTATAGTTGGTAGGAGCAAGGCAATAAAAATAAGTCAAGATATTAAGTGTATTAGATGTCAGTCATGGTTAAGTTAGTAATGGTTTGTATCAGTTATAAGTGTATCAGTGGTTAGTCGAGTGGTTAGTTGGTATATATTAATATCAGTCAGTATATGGTGTATTAATTAATTAAGTACATATTTTAATTAGTATAACTAGTGTGTTTGTTAGTTAAGTTCAGTTTTCAGTTAGGAGTAGTGTATATAAATATCAATTAGCTATTACTGGTTAGAGTACATATATAAAGTTAGTTAATGATAAGTTTTGGCTAAGGTAATGCCTAGGTTAATTAGTGAAAATTCATTAAATGACCAAATAGACTAGTTAGTTTGGTGTGCACCTAGTTTAACTATTATTGACTAATTAGTACCTACTCTTGACCCAATTACCTTAGTGTGACCTAGTATGGCCAAGTAAAGAATGTGTAATTATATTTTAGCTTATTATTATTTATTTCATACCCAATTTGACATGATATCCAAATTTAGGTGACATCGACACCAGCTTGGATACTGAGATATACCATTTGCTCAGGGCCAGAGGCGTATATATTTCTTTGTTAGTTTTTATTTAATGATAGTATATATATCGCATATTCTAGAACTGTATACTTGATTCGGATACAGTAGTTTCACGGACTAGTACTACATGGAGCCTGTCAGGAGATGTTATCACTTATCGTATTCAGTGGGTACTCTTTCACATACATTTTATCGTGTGTATCTGGTATTAATTTTAGTGTACTTCATCTTACATACTTTTTGTGTTCAGTGTGCCCGTATTCGTGTTCGTAACGTGTCGTGATTGGATCTATTGGTATTGGTTAGGGATGGAAGAATATGAATTGATTATGTGATCAAGCCCTAGTGTATTCGTATACATGTCGATTATATATCATACGTGTAATCAAGTTACCATATTGTATTCGTGTTCAACCCAAACCGATCATATAATGAACTTGTATTCCATGGCACATTAGCTAGATTTTATTTATTCCAATATATTGTAGTTATTCCATTATATGTTATTTATTTCAGTACATTACCTGTTCACTCTAGTTCATTTTATTCTGATATTTAGTTATCTTGTATTCTTTTCTATTATCTGTTATATATGCTCGATTATGTATTTGAAACTGCTTTCAGAGGTATGTACTTTGCTCTAATCCTGATTGGATATATTTTTCAGATGATTGGCTCGTAGACCAGTGGCATACCTGCTACGGGCCGCAGAAAGGTGTTCCATTAGAGGATACTCATTTAGAGCAGGAGGACCTAGTACCAGAGCCTGAGGAGGCTTAGATTATTGCTAGACTTGTATTAGACTTTTATGGAGGTTTTTGACATGTATATATTATTTCAGGCTTGTGGATGTATTATGACTCTTTCTTTCATTATTCTATCTCGTGCTTTATCAACCTTAGTTTGCATTATGATTAAGTATAGTTATATTTATCAGATACCATATTGTTCCTCCGTTTGGAGTTGAGATGATTGACAGGTATCATGTATATATTGTTTGAGACGTTTAGATATTAGAGTTGATCTAGACAGTGTTCTACCGTCGATGCTACGGTGTAGGCTGGACGTACCCACGTACTCATTATCGAATATTCGGGTACGGGTCATGATAGCTAGAGTCCTCCCACCTGGATTAGTCCTCACATTGAGTGATACCAGGATACATCGTTGTGTTTGTGTTTGCCTTCTTCATGTTTACTTTACTTATGCTTATACTGTGATAGCTGTGAGATACCTGCAATACTATTGCTCGACTAGTATTATAGCTGTAACATACCTGCAACACTATTGCTAGACCGTTATTATAGATGTGATACTTACTTATATCTGTGACACATATATAGTAGTCATGATACTTGTATAACTTGCTAGAATTTTTTTTTAATTGCTAAATTCTGCTGCATACTCTATTCATCCCCCCTCTAGAATATATTCTATTATATTACGATCCTACAAAGTCCCTGTTTGAACCTCAATGCTCTCTCCAACTATGTTGCCAACATGGTTGGAGCAAACCTGCTCAGTCGACAAAACTCTACCGCATAGCCATCTACTGTCCTTCTAGCCTGTTTGAGGTTAGTAAACCTCTGTTGTAACCCACAAAATAGGATGCCTTAATCCTACCCTTATCGTGGCCCACCAATCTCTTGCAAGATCTTGAAGTTGTAAGCGAACCAGGTCAACATATTCCTCAGGCAAAACTTTAACTACTGCCAGAATGGTCTCAATATCCTGAAGCCAATCATCTACCGAAATAGCGTGCTCTATGCCATCGAAATACCTAGAATTCAGTCTATAAAACCTAATAGATGCCCCATAATTTACTCTTATGCCTCATTCCATGGTCGTCTGTAACCCTTGGTTCAACAAGATATTATGTTCTTGCTATTGAAGCTATTGACGTTGTTATTCCTAATATTGTTGCTGTTGAACCACTATCTGATGATATTGGGCAACCAATATTCCCCGGATAATCTCTAGCAAGGTAGGGGTATCTCGAGATGCCGGAAGTAAAAGAGGTACGGGAACATCTGGAGTCGGCTGCTCTATCGCATTTATTGTGGGCTAAACTTGGATCCCTGGCTGGGGTTCTACGGGACCTCGTTCCACTGGCAACTCTGTCTCTCTTACTACTGTAATATCTGGAGGAGAGAACCCTAAAGAAGGATGCAAGAACATCAAGTACAGGACAAGAAAGAACAAGAAAGCAACCAGTCTTGGAAATTTCAAGCTGAGTATCATAGAGGAAGAATTCAGAATTTCATGAAGGATTATGTTTGATTGAGACTCCTATGACCATGATACCACAAAAGTCTGTATAATAGACCTTCATGGGCCACCACTAAAACCTTGTCATGTCCTAGTACCAAATTAAGGAGACAAACACGGCCAGCTACCCCCATACAAGGTACTATACATCGTACGATGTCACGGTTGTAACTAGACCAGGGGGTACATGCTACAATCAAGTCTCCTAGGCTCAAAAATTTCTATGTCTCAATCATTCAAATAAGAAACAATAATATATAATATTTCAGAATAAATAGTAAGGCATCCCAAATGCCACATCAGAATATTCTTTAAAGATCTGGCGGTACAGAATGATATACCAGATACAAGATCAAAGTATACATGACAGTGAGTCAGTTGTAGTCTAAATATATACAGTCATGTAAGGAACTAGTGTCCATATTTGTCGGCTAACAGGTGTCGATAGCTAAACGTCCAAAAGATAAAATATACAATGACGAGCAGGGAAGAAAAAACCCACTCGTTCTCCTCATCGACCATGTTCCAGGTACGCGCCATAAGTCGAGAAAAAGTCTGCTGGATCCTCGGATGCTGGCTCAAACCCTGGCCATGCAAAACCAGTGGGGATAGACCCCAAATACCAAGTACCACAAAGGAAGCACGAAAGGGAGAACCAAAAACCCAAGCAAAAAAATATGATAATATATAATAGTTCTGCATCATAACTTAGGTCCATGGCATATCCTAGCACAAAGGTCCAACCCTACAACCAAATAAGGACAAGGGTTGAATCCATCACACTATGATAGTCTATTTCCCTAGGCTACTAACAGAATAATGCAATCGCAGCCAAGTCCAATTAATAAAATCGGCCAATCACTTGTACGGCTTGCTATTTGTGGAGTCTGAGGTTATCTCAGAATGATGCATAATAGGTATCCTCAGATTACGCTATTGTTGAACACAAGCTAACCGAGCCAAATAGAGAAATATAAAGGCAATTCAGGAATTTCATTAGTTCTCTGTAGGGCCACCGCGCTAGATCATTGTATTTCGATTCCAATGTTTCTATAGTGAAATAATGGCTCGACATTATTTATAATAGGTCAGATACTGCACTCCGCTAAGGCGGATGATATACAATATCTGTAGTGGCCAGCCCACAGCACACTAGAGTAAATCTCTATGGGAAGGTTCGTTGGCATGATCTCGGGATACCATTTCCTCCAAATGTTACTACTACTTTTAGTTGCCTAATTAACCCTATATTGTTTTAAAATCTAAAGGCGTGGCCACATGAGAATTCCCTTAAGATGTCGTACAAAGTACGGGCACGCTAAATACGAATCCATGAAAGTTCAATCTGGATTCACCCGAGCGTGTATGCAACATTCAATATATCAATATCGTAGCCACGCTTTGGTACTTGACTCACTTATCATGTCTGTGGTAGGAAAAATATATTTATAGCATCACGCGTTCAAGAATTTGGAGGCATTCTCATTGTACAACCAAAACATAAATCACTTAATACGTAACATGGTATGTCGTACCTTGGTGCATATTAGATCATGAACAATATCAGTCAATAATGGTATAAGCACGAATATAGTATTCGAGTCCAATTACTAATTTATCATTAGGTCACATGAATCTTGATCACATTATAACATGAATCTTATGTCATGTACATAGCCGGTTAGTCACTATTCACTTATTATGGTCCACACAAAATATCTAAATCCAAAACATATTCATACCATGTATGAAGCAAATCTTAGCACATGGTCATGCCTAACATGAGGTCTGGTTTCTAGGTCTATCCTTACTTAGAATCATAACACAAGCAATACCAGGATCATCCACATAAAGGATGATAAAAAATATTATAAATAAAATAAGCGAACACATAAAGGAAGTTCTACGTGCACGTATAGAGTCACTAAGGGTAACACGCGCGTAAAATTATACACGTAAAGGTCAGCGCATGAACCAAACAAGCGCATACTCAGGGTGCCACATGAAGTCAGGTGTGCATAAAGTCTCAAGAAGCCTGGGGCACATAAAGTTCGCAAGCTACAAAAGGGTGGCGCACTTTGTCAAGTTAACCAATATGATGCACTTGATTAAAGTGCACGAGCTACAAGGGGTGGCACACTTGACAAAAGTTTACGGGCAATAATAATGCATGCTTTCAATGAAAGTGCGTGAGCAAGCTAGCTAAAAGATAAAATAGACAATCTGAGGTCAAAGCTCGATAGTTGAGAAACTCGTCAGTTGAGGAGCACACAAATCAATAACACAGAAATAGAGAAACCAACCAAAGCTTCATCCTTAAGGAAACAAAGAGGAAAGAAAGTGCGCGAGCAGACAAACATAAGAAAAGTGTGTCGGCTGACAAAATATAGGAAAAGTACGCCAGATTGCCAAATACGAAAGAGTGTGCTGATTAACTGTGGCGCACTTTCTCTTAGTTTCCCAGGAAAAACATTAATTGAATACGCACCAAAGTGCGCCAACTTAGTTTTCTCTCGAAATGGTGCCACTGACTCAAGGAGTGTGACTGGCATACTTTTGCTGGGAGACTGAGTGCAGTATGATTAGTACACACTTTTTTTAGGAGACTGAGTGTAGTATGTTTAGTACGCACGAAGAGTTGGGACAACACACCAATGCGCCCAAAGTAAAATATACGTATTTCTACGCCGAAGGGGTTCTCTTGTATACTTTTCACGTAGCACTGTTCTTCTTCTCCAGTTAACCATTTTGGTATACGTATGATATCAAGTTTCAGCACTGAACTTAGCCGGACTCGAAATCAAGCACGGCCAAAATCAAAGTTACATAAAATATTATGCTCTACACTATGATCTAATTAGTTTTTTTAAAACACAAAGTTTTGGCAGATCCAACCCTAAGAAAACAAAAGTGAACCCATAGATCCAAACTTAGGTCCATACAATTCCAACCAAGAAAAATGAAAAACAATAAGCATTAAAGATGAAGGGGGGCTTGGTCCCAACAATATGAGCTTGAAATAAACAAAAAATATTAAGAACTAAAAGAATGCATAAATCCATAGTTCTTCTCTTTTGCAAGATGTACTTGCCTACGGAGGGAGAGAGAAAATCTAATAGGGAGAAATAGAAAAAAATAATGAACAGAGAGAGAAATAGAAATATATAGGTTTAGGTTTTAGATATGGACCGTTGTGTCACTCAAACCCATCCAAGACACACATGCCACAAACCCAACCAAACCCACTACTTCCACAACTCTTGGGTCCGGTCTAAACAATGGTCGGTGTCACATCCCACTCCCAAAATACTGGATAAATACGAGGACTGACATGGCCAACCGCACCCTGTAGAATACCGAATAAGCTGCAATGTGTTAAGGTTGTCTCGAAGACAGATGTGTGAACTCTAGCATACTATAATGTCAATCCTAAAGCCAAAAAATCCTACTATCTCAATCCAGCAACACAAGTGCAAGAGTATATTATACATGAAAGTAAAGAGGTATCCCAAATTATATGTCATATATGATCATGAAGCTAGTGAATACAAAATGCTGCACTAGTAAAGTATAATAATACATAATCAAATATACCAACCATGGTCTAATATATACATTATGTTGATCGAAGAATCAAAATATACGGAGCTAACTCTGCCCCTTGCTAAATACCATAGAATGAAGAAATCAAGATGAGGGGTGGAAGAAGGAAACCCAATCGCGAGCATCGGCCGTGGTCCTACGATTGCGAGCTATCTTGCTAGAATTATGGTAGATCCTGGTTCTCTTTAGGTTAACCTGGCCATACAAAGCCAGTGAGGTTAGAACCCCAAGCAATAAGTACCACAAAGGATCTCGAGGTGATAGACCAAACACAACACAACATAAGAAGAAGCGACATAAAAGAAAATAAGTGTTGATCGAGACTTGTACGGTACCAATGTATTTGTCTCAAGAATAATACTGGAAAAAATGATAATAAGTGCAAAAATAAAAGTAAGGCGACGAGCGGAAAGAGAGCATAGGAACTACTATGGATCGGGACCACAAACCATAAACCAAAAAAGGACCAGGGTTGTAGACCTTCTCCCGAGCAGAACTTAGCACCCTAACCATACGTCGACAGAAAATAAAACTAGAAGAGTGAGCAATAATGAAAGTAACTTCATTTATCGTACAACCAAATAACTTTACGTCATGCTACGATTAACTAGCTAGGGTTGCCACAGACATTAATTACTAAATGCATGTTTTAAGAATATTTCTACCACCGATACTACATTTAACCTGGATGGCCAAGGGCACGCTTATCTAGTAAACATAAATGCATATTCAACCATATAATAACATAACTTGTTACTTGTCATAAACAAAAATTAAACTCATAAGCATAAATTTAAACTTGTAATCATAAACTTGCTTTATAAACTTAAACTTGTATATAAAGTTGTCTTGTAAGTGCCGCAGCACGCGTAAAGTTGGTCAATATGGAGCCCTTGCCTAGCAGGGTTGTTCCTTGCTTCATGGGGCCCTTAGAGATCGGGGTAGCCGGTAGCACAATATTTATTCCTCCCAATGATCTAGGTAAATCTTATCTTGTCTAATCATTTTTAAATTATTTTAAGTTCTCGAGTCGTGGACACTTGAGAACTCCCTAGAATGACGAGTCTCGAATACAAACTTTTCACAAGTTATCGTATTTGTGACACGTGATACATTGGAAAATACTCACACTCGATTGTCTGATGCCAAATGCAATGGATTTTCATACACGAATATTTTTACGGTGTCGTAAGGATTGTAAACTTTGCACATAAACTTGTATCTAAACTTACATGCAAAACTTGTTTACTATCATAAACTTGCATCGACATAAGGAAGCACACAACAATAATCACTAAAAGGAATTACTAAATGAACATAATTAAATGGAATAATAAAAGAACACAAGAATTCATGGCTGCATGCACTCACTGGCTGCATGCACCAATTGCCGCATGGACTCACTTGTCGCATGCACCCAATTATCGCATGGGCTCACTTGCCGCATGCTCGGAGTTAAAGTCTACTCCTTGGGGCAAGTGCTAAGTGATAGGTCAATAAATAAAGTAAAGTGACATAAAGTGATTGATGTGACAGGCCAAAAAGTATGTTAGGAAAAAAAGACAAGAATCATAAAAGGATGTGCCAAACAGTTTAGAGTCATACGTTCAAGGAAAATAGCTCGTGGCCATATGTACTGCCTTCTGCATAAACACCCCTCTTGGACTTTAGCAAATTTTTTATTCATTTAGCGAGTAAAAATACAAGCAGTTCAAGGATAGCTCCAGAACACTTTATGTAATTTACAGTCATGCATCCAACAAGATGGACGCATGCTGTCAGTATGTGGCAAGGAGTTCAGGTCGCATAACCCTCTCGGGACGCATAGTACTCTCTATCGCATAGGTCGATGGCCGCATGAAGACTTCGTTTTCTCTAACAACAGGTTCAGCAATGGCCGAAAGCTCCAAAAACCAAAAAAAAAAAAATTCTTCATAAAAAATTTATTAACTCCAAATCAAATGAAACAGAAGCCAAAATTGTATGAAATAGAATGCTCTAACATAAGGAACATGTAGTTTTCAAAAGCACTCATTTTTAATAGATCAAAACCAAGAAAAACTCATGGAACCTATAAAAATCCTAAACTTAAAACTCAGATCTACAAAAATCTATAAATCAAAATCAAAAAATTCAAGAACTAAATATGATTAACAACTCACAGAGAACAATTTTCATCAAATATATTTTTTAAAACAACATATATATAAAAAATACAAAAAATTATGACTTCACCATTGAGCAAGATGCACTTGCCTTAGGTGGCTTCGAGCCTCTTCCTCTTACGGTCCAAGTCACAACAACTTCTCCCTAGGGCTAGGGTTTTGCTAGAGGGAGCTTGAAAGAGAGGAGGAAGAAGGAAGCAAGAGGAGTGAAATAAGAAAATGAGTGAGGAGAGAGAAAGTACTCATATATATTCTAAGAGAAGAGAAAGATGGTTTAGTCATGGTTTCACCCAAAATAAATCGAACAAAGTATCCATTCTACATGCGGGTCCTAAACCGGGTCTATGGAAATGCCAATAGGTATTCTACTGGTCTCGGGTAGTCTCTCTCAATAACAGAAAAAATAAAATAATAAATAAAATAACAGGAACCAACATGAGAAATACAGCAGGAATACATCATCAGAAAAATCTCAAATCTCAAAAATTCAATAAATACCAAATCTGAAAATGGGTGTGACAGCTAGGCTAGTAAAAAATATCTGCCAAAGTGCACTAAGGTCAATATGCACCAAAGTGCGCTGGAAAAGCGGGCTAACAGATATGGACGTGATAGGTTTTGTGGACTTAACATCGCTGGCATACTTAGATTTAAGTATGGATGATAAGTATAGGTGAAGACCGATGTCAGACGTATTGTGGATGTGACAATCGATAGTCATATAGAGATATTTGCTCAGCGGTAAGAAGGACATGACAAACTCTACTGGGGAGAATGATATCTCAAACGTAACGTGGACATGAGCTAAACGATAGTCATACCGAGAGATTAGGTACGATCATGGTATTTTTGTGATAGAAAAAATGAGCCAGAGATAATATGGACATGGTTGTATTTATTGGATGAAAAAATGGGCAGCTCATTGTTCAGAGGTAATATGGATGTGAATTATTTTCTTTTGTTGAGAATATCCCACTGGGGGATCTTCGGTAGACCTATTACTTCTTGCGCACTGGAGTGCAAGTAATAAGGTCGAAACAAAACCCTATCAGAGGTGATATCGACGTAATAGATTTTGTGGTCTCATTACTTCTTGCAAACATAAGTGCAAGTAATAACTTTAAGACAAGCCCTGCTAGAGGTGATATGGACGTGGTACGTTTTGTGGACCAATTACTTCTTGCGCACCTGAGTGCAGGTAATAGGTTCCAAACAAGCCCTGCCCGAGGTGATATAGACGTGGTAGATTTGTGGACCCATTACTTCTTGTGCACCTGAGTGTAGGTAATAGGTTCGAGACAAGCCCTTCCAGAGGTGATATGAACGTGGCAGATTTTATAAACTTAACACTGCTGGCGTACTTAGAGTTAAGTATGGATGATAATTTTAGATGACGACCAATGTCAGAGGTATTACGGATGTGACAATCGATAGTCATATAGAGAGGTCTGCACAGAGGTAATATGGACATGGAAAATACTGCCGGGGATAATTGGTTAGGACAGTAGTTCAGAGGTAATGTGGACGTAAACTAATGCCCAAGGGAACTGATTATGAGTGGTCTACCCAAAAGTATGGAAAGACATGAACGTGTCTTCGCTGGGGAGCTTTTTGAGGATCCTCTGTCTATTGCGTATTCAGGATTCCTGAATACCGATAATGGCTTTCATCCAACTTTTGTAGAAGAGAAGTGCTTATTATGCTTACACACTTGCTTGGGATTAAAAACAGGGAACGTATACTTTACATTTTGGTTGTCCAGCTGATAGTAAAGCGAGTACAAGTCTATCTTAGACATATTAATTTTTGAGGAACTTGTCATTGATAGGCATCATGAGCAAGTCTCCATTTAATTTTGTAAGCCGATAGGCGCCATTAGAGAACAAGGACTCTACAATGAACTGACTTTCCTATTTAGGTTTGAATTTACCGCCCGTCTTGTGGGTCATAAAAATTGATCTTTTTACTATCAAGATGAGGTCACCCACTTGGTAAGTCCTCTTCTTGACCCATTTGTTGATGTCTTCCGAGAGGCGTGCTTGGTACAACTTAATGCCCTATTTAGCTAAGAGATGCTTCTCGTCAAGATCTTCTAACTCTTGTAGCCGTCAGTAGTGATTATCGTCAATGGTCAATCGGTTGGACAGAGCCACTCGGAGTAAAAGAATTTGGATCGTCTATGGTCAATCAGTTGGACAGAGCCACTCGGAGTAAAAGAATTTGGATCGTCTATGGTCAATCAGTTGGACAGAGCCACTCGGAGTAAAAGAATTTGGATCTCGAGTGGGAATACCGCCACGCTTCCGTAAACCAAAGAGAATGGCGTACTGCCAATAGGTATCCGGACCGTTGTACAATGGGCCCAGAGTTATTCATCCAGCTTCTCATTCCAGTCATTATTATTGGATGAAACGATCTTCTTGAGTAGCATTATAATGGTTTTGTTGAGTTCTTTTGCCAGAATATTTACTGCAGTTGTAGGCGATCGAGGCTACATTCTGGATTTAGTTTTTGTCATAAAATAGGTAAAAAGCATGTCTTTCAAATTATGGACCATTGTCGTAGATGATCCTTCATGGCAAGCCAAAGCATTATATGACGTGATGCTTAACAAAGTTTATCACGTTTGAGGTCTTGACTTCAGCCAGTGGAACAACTTTTGCCCATTTAGAGAAGTAGTCAGTGATAGCCAAGATGAACCGATGTCCCTTATAAGAAGGTTAACTAATAGGTCCGATAATGTCCATTCTCCATGCTTCAAATGACCAAGATGCTACCGTTGGGTATATAGATTTTGAGGGCCGATAAATAAAGTCTGTATGGTTTGGCACGCTTGGCACTTTCTCACATAGTCAACAGCCTCTGCTACCATTGTCGGCCAATAGTAACCTATTCTCCAGAGATGGTCCTGTATCTTGGGTCTGGGCTGATGGGCACCCAAAACCTCATCGTAAAATACATGGAGAGACTTGTTCGTTTCTGCATTAGATAAGAATCATAGAAGAAGACCATCGTAGGAATGATGATACAGCATTTTGGTATGTATCGTAATAGAACCAAAGAGAACGTCTTCTAATAGAAGTGGCTCCTTTTGGGTTCTCGGGGAGAATTCTATAAACTGCGTAGTCGATGAATCGGGGTCTCTAGTCTTGGGATTTGGTGTTTGTCTCCACCGAGTAGCTCAGGCACAGACATAGATTATTTTTTGGGCAGACCAGCTCTTAACCGACCACTATGATCAGCTGATGAGTTTTGACCAGGACTGTCTGGAAGGAAGTAAGGCCAGCCAGGGTGTCAGCCTCGATATTTTGTAGCCGAGAAACGTGCTCTATGAAGAACCCCTCGAAGGTGGAAATTATTCCTTTTGACCCAAATTGGATCATAATTAACCTGATTTCGATAATTAATGCACTGATACCTGCCATGACTCAATACGATACATTAACTGTCGGACGTGACATCAATAGACTTGGTCTAACAGTTGCTACATCATCTCTGTAATATTCAAAGTCTGTAATTTTATCTTTGTTTGAGTCTAGGAAACTTGTAAGTTGAGTCACACTGTGGCATGTCAACTACTCAACATATTTTTTATAGCTCCACCAAACGAACAACTAAGCTTTAACCCAAACCAAACCAAACCAGCTCAACCTACATTATATAACCTACATAATAGAACTTCTGGTCTGAGGCAGACTGAGCTCGAGCCAAACTCGGTCCTTGACCGAACTCGGGAAGAACTCGGTGCCATAAAAATTAGCAAACTAATTTTTTACTCCACCGAATGACGACTTGTCCAACGTTCAAATTTTTGAACGTTTGGGGGACAGAACTCGGGTCGAACTCTGCCCCCCTAGACTAGTATAAATAGAGTATCATTTCTCCCATTTCAAAATTATCTCTTAAGCTTTCAATCTTCCAAAGCTCTATACATTCTAAGCCATACACTTCTAAATCTCCTTAGCCACAAACTTTTTAAGCCCCAAGTGCCCCAGTACGATTCAACTAGAAGTTCTGTACAAGAGTTGTAAGGTGTTCTCACTAGAAAAATTTTAACTTTCATATTTTATTGTGAAGTGAAGTCTTTGAGCTCTTCGGATCAAAGATCGTGTTTGTAAAGAAGTGGCAAGCCTTCAGATCAAAGCTTGTATTTTCACTGATAGTGGATTCCAACTCCAAGCTATAGTTCTCGGATCTGGACTAGTCCTCAATGAGGGAAACCAGGATAAAATCGTTGTATTTTCATTTTCTCTTCCTTACTATATTTACTATCCGCATTATTATTCTCTAATTATTTACTCTGTTAGTAGTTGCTTACAGGACTTAGGCCTAATCAGTTTTTAATTGGTCACTAGAGACACAAAACTCTATTCACCCCCCTCTATAGTTGCCTACACGTTATTTCAATTAGTATCAGAACACGATTCTCTTGATAACGGATTAACACCCTAGAGCAGATCTATGGCAATTGCACGACCAACTTACACTAACAATGGTGAAGGCCAGTCCACAAATAGGTCACCCATATTTGACGGTACCAACTACACTTACTGAAGACACGCATGAGTTTCTATCTGAAATTACTATACTTTGACTATGGACCATAGTTATAGATGGTTATAAGAAGCCAGCTAGAATCGTCATTGATGAAAATCTTGTAGAGAAACCTCATAAAAATATACAGACCTAGAAAAACACATGCAAGTCTAGATGCTAGGGCTATTAATGCTCTATTCTGTGTTGTAGACATGACTGAATTCAACCGAGTATCAACTTGTACAACTTCACATAATGTTTGAAAGATTTTTGAGATTATTCATTAAAGAACCACCCAAGTAAATAAAATCAAAGATTAGCAGTATGACACAAGAGTACGAAGCATTTAAGATGAATCCAGACGAGTCCATCACCCAAATGTTTACTCGCTTCTTGGATATTGTAAATCCTCTGTAATATCTTGGAAAGGACTATACAAATCATGAAAATATCCACAAGGTACTTCGAGGACTCACCAAGAACTTGAACCCCAAGGCAATTACAATCATTAAAGAAAATAATCTCACCATAATGTTGCTAAAAACACTCATGGAAAAGCTGATGACGCATGAACTGGACCTTAAAAACTTGAAGAATTAATGCCAAAAGATAAGGCCATTGCATTCAAGGCGTATCACAAAAGAGCATCTGTCAATACTTCTGAAGATGACGAAAGATATGATGATTCAGACGATGAGAAGTTGGACCAAATTTTGAGGAAATTCGGATAATTCTTGGATTTTGAGAAATCAAACCGAAAGAAGAAAGATCTTGAAGAAAAACCAATTTGCTAGAACTGTAGAAGACCAGGCCGCATAATGAAAGATTTTCCTAAAGCAAAAAGGGGGAATCACAATGAACACTCAAGCAAAAGGAAAACATCTTCAAGGAATCATGCCAATACAAGCATATGGTGTAAAAGCGAAGCAAGTGATTCTGAAGAAGAAAAGAATCCTCATAACTCTGCATATGTGTGCTTAATGGAATTCGATCAAGTATCTACGAACCACCTATGATGAATTTACATTTGATGAACTAGATGATGCCTTCAGTGACCTTCTAGATGATCACAAAGCACTATTGGATAAATACAAAAACTATAAGAAGGAACTCAAGGCACACAAACTTGAGATTGATAGATTATCCACTCTCCTAGTTGATATCTGAAAGATACAATACCCAAGTGATTCAGATGAATTAGCATCAGTTAGATTGAATTTACACGAAGCACTTATTAAAAATGAGCAACATGACAAGGATTATATCAAACTCAAAGAAGATTATGAAATAGAGAAGAAAAAGAATAGCAATGCACTTATTAGAATTAATGCTTTAACTGCTAGATATACTAAATTATATGACACATCCAAAAAGTTGAAAATTAGATTAGGAAAATATCCTGTACAGATTGCTTTTCAATCTAACACGTGTCACTCAAATCCCAAGGACACTCATAAAACACAGCCCAAGAAGGCCAAACCTTCTAGTCATGCATTCTATTATAAATATCCACACAAGACACAATACACCACTTCATATAGTCATATTCATCATAATGTTTCTAACACTTATGTTCATGGTACATGTCATTATTGTGGTCTACAAGGACATATTTTACAACAGTGTAATATTAAACAGTTGGTTAGTATGAACAAGTTTATGTTGATCCCAAAAGCTAACAAATATGGATCCAAATCTTGGATACCAAAGTTTCTGCCTAATGATGTAGGTAGAACACTTTGTGTCAGGATTTAGAACCAAGGAGAGAGTTGGTGATTGCAAAGCTACAAAAGTCATCTTCAAAGCAATTACACCAACATAAATATGGCTACCTGAGCCATCTTGGTAACGTGCTAATTGATTCTTCCAAGAATGGCTAAATGTCTTATTACTATCTCTTATTAATATCTTTAGTTGTTATGTATTTTTTTAAATATGAGATATAATACTAGCATGCTTAGTTAATTTTCTTTTAATTACTTCTATTCAGCATGACTATTTAATTAACTTAAGTTCACACTATGGATTCTTTTTCGTTCTATTAGTATGACACAATTTTTTATATATGCTTTTTATCTTTTAGTAAACTTTATTCATCAAGAATTAGGATTCTTGATTTGGATATTGTATAAAGAGTTAATTTGCTTAAATTCTTTTTAATCTAAGTTCTTTAAAGTTAAGATTAATTTTAGTTATAAACCAAAAGGGCCATTCTTTCAAAAAGGCGTAAATAGCCTAAGTGACATGATACTTAAGTGTCTTCGGACCACTGCTAGTTGGGATCCAGCCCCTACTGCTAACCCAAGATAATCAATACTTTATTAAACAAATATTTGTCAAGGTCTATTTGAAATTGTTTTTAGAATACAACATCAAATCTGAGCCATACTTTTTGACGTAAACTTAACAAGTTTTAGTACAGACTGTGACAATATGACTTTTAGTAAGAACTACTAGTCACTTTGGATATTTATAATTATTTTAGAACTATATCACTTAGTTTAAATTTGAGTTTAGACTTTGGCTAGTTGCAATGATATGCATATTGTCTTTTCTATTATAATTCATGATTCGATACTAGATTATGATATATGATTTAATTTTGAGATTGGGATATCTGAGAGAAGTTGTCTATTTGGATTCTCTTGTATTATTGTTACCCAATGCTTTTTTTAGTAATTTTATGTTATGAATTGAATATGTCTACATCTGGTTGAAATTATGTCTATGATCTGCATGATTCTATATGATCATGTTATATGCTTTATGTTATTACGTTGTCTTCATGATATATTTTTTGTTTTGCAGGGAGCCATAGACTAGCTATTTTGACCAAGAAGAAGGAATATGTCAAATATGTGCATATTCGCCAACGTCTCATGTACTATGGGGGAGCTTACATACATATAGAACCTTAGATAATATCGCCTATTATAGGGGAGCTTCTTTTTTATCATGCCAAAAGGTGAGAAGTAAGTTTAAGTATGTAAGTATACGTTTAAGTAGTCAACTTATAATGATTTGTGCTTACTGTTTTGATATACGTATCGATTATATTTGTCTTAAACTTAACTGATTTATTATAATCAAAAAGGGGGATATTGTTGGCCCAATATTTAAGTTATGTTTTCTAATATGACTAATCGATTAAGTTTAGTATTATGATAATCGTGAAATCACTATAGTAACTTGTAACTTCTACTTAAACTCAGCATTTTTTGTATCTGATCTTATATGTTATCATATTTTCTTATGTATGAACCATAATTATTTACGTGAAAGCCCATTATGTCCTTATATTATGTGCTTATATTTTGACCATATCTTGGACTTGGATATTCACTATTTGAGGGGGACCTACTTCTATTCAACCATTCCATATTCTTTATGCTTCCTTCAAACATGTCTCCAGGTATAAATATTGAGGTATACAAATATTATTTTATCAATTATCAAAATAGGGGAGATTGCTGACCCAAAATAGATCACAGTCAATCTGATTTCGATAATTAACGCACTGATATCTGCCATGACTTAATACGACACATCAACTACCGGACGTGATATCAACAGACTTTGTCAAACTGTTGCTACATCATATTTGTAATATTCAGAGTATAATTTTATCTTTGTTTGAGTCTAGAAAACATGTACATTGAGTCGCATTGTGGCATATCAACTACTCAACATATTTCCTATAGCTCCATAAAGTAAACAACGAGGCTTTAAACCCAAACCAAACCAGCTCAAACAACATTATAGAACCGACATTATAGAGCTTCTAGTCTGAGGTAGACCGAGCTTGGGTCAAAATTGGTCCTTGACCGACTCGGTGTCGTAAGAATCAACAACCTAATTTTTTGCTCCACCTTATGACAAGCTTTCCAACGTTCAAATTTTTGAACATTTGGGGATAGAACTCGGGCTGAACTCTGCCCCCCAGACTAGTATAATAGAGCATAATTTCTACCATTTCAAAATTATCTCTCAAGCTTTCAATCTTCTAAATCTCTATACATTCTAAGCCATACTCTTCCAAATCTTCTTAGCCATAAACTTCCTAAGCCCCAAGTGCCTCAGTACGATTCAGCTAGAAGTTCTGTGCAAGAGTTATAAGGTGTTCTCATATGGAAAATTCCAAGTTTCACTTTTTATTGTGAAATGAAGTCGTTGAGCTCTTCGGATCAAAGCTCGTGTCTGTAAAGAAGTAGTAAGCCTTCAGATCAAAGCTTTTGCTTTCACTGATAGTGGATTTCAACTCCAAGCTAGGGTTCTCAGGCTTGGACTAATCCTCCATGAGGTGAACTAGGATAAAATTGTTGTGTTTGTGTTTGCTCTTCCTTACTCTATTTACTTTCCACTATTATTCTCTGATTGTTTACTTTGTTAGTAGTTGCTTACAGGACATAGGCTTAATCAGTTTTTAATTGGTCACTAAAAACACAAAACTCTATTCACCTCTCTCTAGAGTTGCCTACACGTTATTTCAATTCCAAGCGTGGCATGGTGGTAGGGAATTAAGTCCTCGTGCTGGACCTCGTATTCGCCCCAGACTTGATTGACTATCAGCTTGGAATCACTGTAGGTTTCCAAGTAGTCTACCCCCACTTGTTTAGCGAGTTGGAGCCTAATAACGAGGTCAATGTACTCTGCCACATTGTTGTATTGGTCTCTGTGAGGGAGTAAGCGCGATTTATGACAAGATCATGTGGGAAAATCAGTATTATCCCGATGCCAGCGACAATATCGCCTTTGGGCCCTATTTTTGAAGCACCGTTGAAGAACATTCTCCAAATGGCTTCTGCACTTGTGGTCATATTTAAGTCTGCTACTTCGTCTGGGATCTCCTTGTAGAGTTTTGAGGTTTCTTATACAGGATGGGATGCCAGAAATGTTCTAATTCTTGGCCTTTGACCACTTTTTGTAGGACAAATACCATGTTGTATGATGAAAGCAGTATTGCCCATATGGATAGGCGAGACTTAGCGCTCCGGGTTTAGTCATTAGGACCTTGAAAGGATTAACTCGCTAGATCACATGGATGGTTTGACTTTCCACGTAATGCTGGGTCTTTTGAATGGAGAAGACCAGAGCAAGGTACTCATTCTCAACGAGGTTGTACCTGTGCTCTGAGTCGGCCTTCATTCTGCTAAAATAGTAGTTGGCATGTTCATAACATGTATCACTTTTCTAGGCTAGTAGTGCTCCGATATAGTGATCCATCGTCCGCACATATAGCAAGAAGGGTCTTCCCACAACGGGGCCCACCAATATTAGGGGGTTCATGAGATATTCCTTGATGTCGTCGGAGGTATGCTAGCATTATTTGTTCCAAACAAAGGAGACTCCCTTCTTCATGGGCTGAGTGAACGACTGATAATGTCAAAAGAGTTTTGATATAAACCTCTTGATGTATGCCAGTCTTCTTTAAAGGCCACAAAGTTCTCTAAGGTTCTTTGGCGGGTGCATTTCAAGGATTACTTTAGTCTTGTAAGGGTCTACGTATATACCCTTTGAAGTTATGACAAAACTAAAAAATTTGCCGCTGGAGACTCCCAAGAAGAATTTGGTAGGCTTCATCTTGAGCTGGTATGCACGCATCAGGTCAAACACAGTCTTTAAGTCTCGGAGGTGATCACCTTTGGAGCGACTCTTGACAGGGATGTCATGAACGTAATACTCTACTGCCTTATTCAGATGTTCACTGAAGATGGTTCTCATAGCTCAATGGTATGTAGTACCAGTGTTCTTTAGACCGAATGGCATGATTGCATAATTGTACACTCCTATCGATGTTCAGAATGATGTATGCTTCTCATCATCAAATAATATATTTATTTAATTGTACCCTGAGAATCCATCCAGGAAGGACATGCACTCAAAGTCACAAGTATTATTGATAATTATGTCTACGGTCGAAAGGGGAAACTCGTCCTTAGGCCATGCCGCATTTAGATCCTGGAAGTCAATGCATATTCAGATCTTCCCATTCTTTTTTATGACGGGCATGATGTTGGATACCCAATCAAGATATTATTCTTCGCAGATGAAGCTACTAGCTATCAGTTTGTTGACTTCAGCTTCGATGACATTCATGATGTCCGGCCGAAACTATCGTTGTTGTTGCTTGTCCGGCTTACCATTCAGCAAAATATTAAGCTTGTGGACCATGATTTAGGGGTCCAGTCCTGGCATATCTTTTTAACGCCTGGCAAAGACATTAATGTATTCCCTAACGAGCTGTAGTAGGGATATCCGATCCTCACTGGACAGACTTTTGCTGATGAAGATAGGTTTAGGGAAGGATTCGTCTCCCTGATCGATTTGTATGACTTCGTCCTCAGTGGGAGGTTCCCGTTGCTGGAACCGCATCTCCCATTGTAAGTTTAGGTGTTGGGCCCATGGTTCTACTCCAAAGAGTTCAAGTGGATCCACTTTATTTTCCTCAGGGTCAGTTGATACCATGTCGGCAGATAATATTTGTTTGAGCATCTCTCTGATACTTACATCAGAATCCCAAGCGAAAGTTTCTATAGAGCAAGAGTGTAACTCTTCTTCTTCATCCAAGTCTTTGGGGGTTGTGGGAGGTATGACGTACCCTAAGCCAGGCTTGGTCTTATGGTAGTAATCCTCAAACTTGCTTACAAGAGCCGATAGATGGAGAGGCAGCCGTCGGCCTTTACCGTCGTTTAAGCCCCTAGCGACTTTCAGGTCGTACCCCATATTCTGGATAAAGTTCTTTGGTTTGAGAGCTATACCGGTGCAGTGGTATTTTATCGATATCGAATTCTGGCTCTAGTTCCTCTGGGACGGAGGATTGGGGACTTTCCACTCTGTCGAAGATGATGAGTTTGTCTTTCCTCTTCCTTGTAAGAACTATGAAGTAGAAGTTTTGACTGGAGAGAATTTGGTACACTACATAAGTAGTAGTCACTTGTGTATGCAGGTACCAGCCTAGACCATGCTCTATAGAATATACTATGCTGAGATGTACAATATCTGAGTAGTTCAAAGATATCCCTTTATTCATAAAATAAGGTATCTTATCCTCAGGAATTATATCGTTAAGATATGGGACATTAGCATGAGTGGCTATGTACTCCTCCAGTCCATCTTTCTCAAGATCTACCCCAGTATGAGCGACGACTTTAGAGGTCTCCTATGCAGCTTTACCACTAGAGGTTCGGAAGTCGTAGTAGGTGCCGGATCTTCTTTCAGCGGTCAACTCGGTCTACGAAGGAGAACGACCAGAGGTTCAAGTAATTTCTTGTATAGTTTTACCATGAGGGGAGGGGCTGTGTCGGGAGAGCGTACTTTGATATGGACTCTCAAGGGCTCATTTGATGTTGTCCTATTCTTTAACTCATCGTCGACATCATTGCTATCTTCATGTTGGTGGACTTGCTTGTGGAGGATCGAGTCAGAGTAATATGCCTAAACCCCTTTGAATAGATCCACGTCGGCAAATTCTGTCTTGACGATGTCATAATCGTCCACGTACTTCAAGCACTAGTACATGATTAATGGTACGATCATGTACTGGTTTATCCACGGATGTTCTAACAGGACGTTGTAGGATACGTCTACATCTCTGATGTAGCAGGTGACCTCTATTTTCAAATTGCTGATTTGACTTTTTAAGCGAATCTTACGTTGAAGCCACTGATGGCAGAATTGGTTGCGGCCAGGCGATGCATTAGGATGACCAATGTCTGAAGTAGACTATACGGGATAATATTGACTGATGAACCAGGGTCAATGTGCATCTGGTCTACCTTGATACACCAATGTACCCAGTCTAATTCAAAGGACGATTGTGCTGATTGTTCTTTAACAACATGTATGTCTTATTATGAGAACGTGATGTTGGGTATCGCCTCCATCATATTATTACAGTGGGGGTATACGACAAGATCCTTAGCTAGTGGCTTGACCTGCACCAGGTAGGTGTCGGCATTCTACAATGCCTTACTTAGAGCAACCTGAGTGTCTTTGGAGAGTTCGAGAAGCTTGAATAGTGACAACTTCGCTAGGGTATTGGCCAGTTGTGTCAAGATATTGATGTTGTAGGTCTTCTATAGCCTCTGATCGGTATCTTTACGTAGTTTTTTCGAAATGAGTTTCTTTCTGCTTGGACTTGCCCACAGCTGGAGGCTAGGATGGACCCGGATCGGTTGCGACGATTGGGAGCGCACCATCATCAGGGATATCATACTCTTATTGGTACGCCAGGCCTGACCTCGTTGTTCCTGTTATATCTTCTTCGGAAGGGATAGAAACCGTGTACCAGGATTTGAACTTCTATCCTTGGACTTGGTGGCAGAAGGTATTATCTACTTCATCAAGTCTAAAGCAAGATCTGGATGGACCCACATGACCTCCCCACGTGATATGGTGAGAGGTATCAGCCCAGCTGTTTGGTCACGAGCTAGCAAGAGATTGACAACCTCCATTGTTGCCTTGGGATCTGGATTACTCTATCTTGGACTTTCGTTGTCGAAAAGTTACCAAACTAGAGAAATACCCTGTCAGCGGCAACTATTTTGTCATCAAAATCTAAGGTGAGGTCTATGGTGTCGAACAGACGCTGGATATACCATTAAGTATGTAGCAATCCAGCATCGTATGGTGGACGTATCGATGGTAGTGGCAGTACTTTGGATTATTTATCTCGACTGTCTCAATAGGGCACTTGACGTCGGGAAGCCAAAGCTTGTTTTCCCTTTATTAGCATGTCAAAGAATGCCATGACATCATCATCTTCGCAAGAATAAGTTTACTTAGATTTTGGAGCCTCTACAGAATTTTTCTCGGGCTTCTTGGTTATATTAGAGACATGATCCTGCTTTCCCTTTTCATCCTGGGCGTTATTGACATTGTTGTCGTTGTTGTTGTAAGGGCGTTTCCCCTTTAATCAGCGATGGAGATCTGTATTCTCAAGGGATCGGCATAAATTACTTTCTTCTCAGCACCGACAGCATTTATGATGAATGTCGTCCAGTCTTTAAACTGAGAGTCGCCCATCCAGAGTCTGACTGTGGCAAGAAGATTTCTCCGACAGGTGTCCATCAGCGTAGACTCAGGATTATCGGGGGGTAACTTTAGTGCCGCTTGCCTGTACCACTCGATGTATTCTCGTACAGACTTTTTCTTCCTTTGTGTGATATCCATTAAAGATGACATCGTCAAGTTATTTCCTCTATCATAGAACCGAGCAAGTAAAAGATATTTGAGTTTGTCAAACGATAAAATATAATTATCCTTGAGGCTGCAGAACCAAGCAAAAGCTATTCCAAACAATGTCCTGAAAAAAGCTTGGTTAAGAGAAAATTGTTGCGAGTAGGATGCCTCGTTGCTGTCTCAAAGTAACTCATCAATTAACCGGATGTCACTACCACATTCTAAAAATAGGAATATTTTTGAATTTTTTTATATTATTAATATTTTGGTAATTATTTATAAATGATTGCATGTATTTAATTTAAATAATTTTATGATATGTGTATTTATAAATATATTATATACAGTGTTCGTTAATGTTGAGCTAGTAGACTTGACCTAGAAGCCCACTAGATGTACACCTGACCGAAATGTAGGGTTATGAATTTAATTTGTATTATTTAAGATTAAATTATTTAGGGTTGTAATTAATTACCGTAGTTTTATTTAATTGTTACACCCTACCGTTGTTGCAATATTCGGAGCCCAGCCTTAGCCCATAATTTCTAACAAGTTGTTGCATTCTAGACTTATCACGCCAATTTAGGCGCTGGACTTTTTCGTCACCCAAAATCATAATCCTTTGTGCTCTAATTTAATTGCACAACTTCCCGTATCCGGAATTCGTTATTTAATCTTGTGTCGCGCACCTGTGTCGTTGTCATCAATTTTGAGATACCAGCTCAACCCGTTTAGCCGGACCAATTAAAGGGTCCAAGACTGACACCAAGCCTACATCTTTCATGATATTTGTGTCACTCATAATTATGCTCTCTTGTGCTTCATTTTAGTCGCACAATATTCGTCGTGGGCGTTTATTTAATTTCTAAATAAAATCCAACTTTGTATCGTTGTGCATTCCAATCAAAATTGGAGACACAATCTCGATCCATTTTTAGCAACCCAAATTAGGATAATATTCTATTCTGAGTCCTCTTCACTAATGATATTTGTGTCCCAACCTAATTTTATCCCCATGTATTTCTATTTAATTTTAGAACATCGCTTGCATTTGTTTCTAATTAAATTGGGGATACCAACTTTGACTAATCCTATTTTAACCCAATTTAATCCCAACTTTGACTAATCCTATTTTAACCCAATTTAATCCAAATATTCTATTCATTAAGCCTATACAAAACACACAACACCCCCTCACCCTATAAAACACCAAACACCAATTCCCCCACCAGTTTTTCATCATTTTATGTGTCTGTGCAAATACCCAAATTTAAGGGGGCTCATTTGCAAATTTGCATTAAGTGTTAACACCCCATTGGTTCAAACCAAATGGAGAGCCCTAATATTTGACTAGTCAACCCAACCCTCTTCTTGCATGAATGATTTCCCTCATGTCAAATCTTGGCCACCGATTCAAAATGGGAGCATCATCACCACACATTCCCACATCACATCCCCTATTTAATGTCTCCTCAATGCACTCTTCCGAAGCATGCCCTAATCCCCAAACCTAGCAAAGGCTCCACCTCTTCCTCTCCTCCCTCCTCACTCAACCGTAGCATTCCCTTTTGCTTTTTCTTCTTCCCTCCTTCTTCTTCTTCTTCTTCTTCTTCTTTTGAAAAGAGGGGGAAAACAAACCATATCACCACTATCACCCTTCACCCGGCCCACCCCGGCCCCCAACTCCGGCCAACCCGCCGGAGCTCACCCGCTTCTCCACAAGTCGAGCTCCCCCGACTTCTAACCCAAAGCTCCGGCCCCCTATTCCGTTCACCACCGAGCTCTTCCCACGGCGGCTGTTGCTGCCATCAGTCCTGACCCCGATCCACCATCCACCGCCGTCCCTCCTCGAATCGGCTTCTCCCCCGCCTGAAGCTCCAAGCCCCTCACTGAACTACCCTGCTCTCCTCCCCCATCCCGAGCTCGCCACCTCTCTTCCCCGGCTATACCACCATTAGAATCACCACCACTATCATCATCAGAGTCGCCATCACCATTAACTCCGATGAGCCGCAACATCCTACACCACCGGCCAACTCTCCTCCTCCCTGCATCCCCTCCACGTCGAGCCAACCACCTGCTGCAACCCGATCACCACCACCCTCGTCACTGTGATCTCCTCCACTGCTCTTCCTTCCTCCGGCCATTAACTCAGGCCACCACTGCTGCTTCCACCATCGTATCATCATCTCAACCACCCTACACCAGCACCACCACCCCCTGCCTCCCCCCTTCACTAGCCACCACCAGCCTCCAGTCTCTGGCCATCCCATCATCATCAGAACCACCACGCACCTTCATCGTCGCCTTCGTCATCATCGTCTTCGTCGTTGTCGTCGCCTTCGTCGTCGTCATCCCCGTCGTCGTCGTACACGCACACAGGTACGGCTTCCTTCCCTCGCATACACGTACTCGTGTACGTATTTGTTTGGTGCATGTATGTATGTAGTATATGTATTGGTATGTGTAGGATTCGTATGTGTATACGCATATACATATATATTGTATTTCTCTATTAATATATATATATATATATATATATATATATATGTATTCAACATATGTATTAGTATATACGTATTCATAATATATGTTGTATGCATGGTATATGTATAGGTTTAAACGTATTTTGGTATATATATATACATATATATATAGTATATGTTTAGTAAAATGTATTTTGGTATACATATATATATATGTAGCATAATATATATATGTATTGGTATATATATATATGTACATATATATATGTATATAGTATATGTATTAAATTGGTATATATATATAAATATAGTATATGTATATTTTCACTGGTATATGTATATAAATATATATTCAGTATACGTATTCTTTCGTATACATAAATATTTGTTGTGTATATATATAAATATATGGTATGTATATTTTTAAACAATATATATATATATATGTATAGTATATAATTCTATTTAGTGTATATACACTTATACATATTTTTGAATGTAATTATTTGGTATGCATATATATGTATTATATTTAATTAATGATATACACTAATTGATAATATGTATAATTATGAATGTATTAGGCGATCCGAGTGTAATTACGGATACCCCGTATTTACATTGCATGTAACTATTTAAATGTTCGTTGACTGCCACATGTACACCAACGTACTGGCGAGACCCGTATCATCGACTGTCTAAATTTACAACAATTACAGACACGACACCCGCAAAATTAAACGCGCACTTGACCCTAGTTGACCAGTGTCATACCTAGCATAGCCCTGAGTTCATTGTGTTTTGATCGTGTGTGTTAGTGTAATGTCGGATGCAAAATATTATATTTTATGATATGTCTATAGGACTGTTGGATCATCCAGACGATACTCTGGAACAGGACATTGGTATTACCAACTAAGGACCCAGGGCGAGTACATTCTCTGATAGTTTCTTATTTATGATATCCCCAATGTTCATTGTATCTAATATAAATATCCATATTCTTGACACGATGGTTACACGGATTAGTATATCCGGATCTCGTCATGAGATGTTATTCCTTGTTCATGGTGTATCTTGTACAAGTCTTATTTCATTGTTATCTTGTGCATGTACAGACACTGATTTCCGGGGAGACTTGCTACCTTCTTAGGGAATCCCGTGCCATAGCGTACCATGGTTGGATCTACTATACCAGTCGGGGGTGGGGAGTATTTTAGTGTAGATATATGATCATACCCTTCATGTACAAGTCTTGTTCACATGTTAGTGTTGGTCATACACCGCACGTATGACTAGCCAGGCCATTATTTCTGTACAAGTTCCCAAGCCGATCACATGTTAAAGCTAGTACTCACACACTTAGTCATAGTATTCTTGCTCATTGACATATTGTTTCTTTCTCGCATTTATTTACAGTATTTCCAGTATTTCCTTTATTGTATATCTCTCGTACATGTATATGCATCTTGTATATTTCTATCTATTTACTGCTATATAGTTTATATCATTGATATAGAACTGCTATTAGAGATGTACTTTGCTCCTTCCAGACTGGAAATATATTTCCAGACTATGCATTAGTGGACTAGTGTCCGACATTTTATGGACCACAGGGAGAGTAGCTGCAGACTTGGACTTGGTAGTTCAGTTGTGATTCTGGGAGGTCTAGCCGGAATTACTAGTTATCTAGTTAGTTTCTTTTAACAGATTATTTTGGTACCGAATTTGTCTCCGGCATACTTTGTTGAGACTTGGATATTATTGTTGAGTTAGATTATTTCTATTTAGACTTGTGTTATATTTTATTTTATTTCTTTGATATCTTATCGTGCTGTAGTTATGTGATTTAGTATGTTGTTCATATTATATTGTGCTATCCGTGCCTCCTTATGTAGTTGGATGCTCGTGTGAGATTATTTAGTTAGTATCATGACTTTGACAGCGTTCTATCGCCGATGCTGCGGCGTAGGCTGGACGTACCCACGTACTCATGCCCCAGAATCTGTGTGCGGGTCATGACATATTTTAGTGATGGCCCATGCAGGTCAGACTTCGCAAGTTGTGCAATGTCGTGGTAGTGTGACATCTTAGTTACACTACTGCGTGCCTGCGATAGGATCTAGGATATAGCATACTAGGATGAGAGCGAATACTCAATCACAAATTCCTTGAGAGATTCCTGGGACGACCCTTGAGAATCTTATTATAATTTCTAATTTAAATTATTTCTCTTATTTTTGTCCGTTCTCACTTGTTGATATTGAATTTGATTCTTGTTGATCAGTTATTAAATTAAGATCTTGGTGTCATTGTTGAGTTTGTGTCACGACCCGCACCCGAAATTTGGGCATGAGTCATGGGTACGTCTAGCCTACGCCGCAGCATCGGCGGTAGAACACTGTCTAGGTCTCAACACAACATATATCCTGTCAATCGTCTCAACTCCGTACGGAGGACAATGATAATAATCCACAGTTCTATAAATATACTCAATCACAAGCTATAAGAATAATGGCACGAAGAGAATGGAAAAAGTTCTATAATAAACCAACCACAATAAGTCCAAATCAATCCTGGGTCTAGATGACCTCACAAAGTCACAAAATAATAAATACAACTCAGTCTCAATCTAAAACAATAATGCAGAAAAATAATCTAAGAACAGGCAGGTAAGATCTCCTCTAGAATAGGCAACTCCTCTGTGATTTCCGGAGTGAAATCTCCCTCTAATCCTGGGCCGTAATGAGTGGGGCAATAGTTCTCCAGGTCCTCTGAAAAATGTTATCCAGTCAGGATTGGAGCGAAGCACAAGCACTAACAGCAGTTTCATTAAATTGACAAAAACTATAAACAGTATAAGAAATACAAGATGAGAATAAATACTGGAAATATAAAGTACTGGAGAAATGAAATAGGCAATAGAGCATCTAGCAATGAACAATAAACAGTGAATGCTAGAACAAGTGAATCTGAATAAAGACTAGACATCTAGCTAAGTGTTTGAATTATCAGTTTATTATGTGATCGGCTTAGGACTAGATCAGGCTGGTTATATATGATTAGCTATGATTCTTGTAGGTCAGGCTAACCATATGGTTAGCTATGATGCATGTAGTGGTCAGGCTAATCATATATAACAGCTATGAAGCATGTAAATGGTCAGGCCGCACCCGACGTGTGAAGTGGGGTGAGCTATGATGCATGTAAATGTTTGGATATGATCACATAATCTACTAATAGTTCCCCTTCCCCAGCTAGCACGATGGATTCCAATCACGACTCCTCATGATGGGGATCTAGAGTGCTAACCCGTGTATCCATAGTGTCGGAATCAAGTATGTAATACAACTAGATTATAGAAGTAATCAACAAAATAAAAACTGTCAGAGAATGTACTCGCCTGTGGTCCTGAGCAAGGTGTGAGGATCGGTGTCCAAAATGGGATCACAATGACCTATTTATGGAATATAAATGTCAGGTACTGCATTAAGGAAATAAATATGTTTAACTAATTTAAATATGAGGCCTCTAGGTCATACTAGAACCTACTGGTCAATACTAGGTTAACTAGGACCATACTATGTCTAAACCTTGTTGCTTTAGGCTTTTATGTTAATACTAAACAACCTTTACATGCTAGGCATTTAGTAAAATATAACTCCTATTTAGATTCTAAGGTATTACTTAATCTATTTAACTCTTACTCAAACTAGTACTCAAAATCCAACATTAACTCATAAACACTATGTATTAACTAGGATACCAAGTACTTCATGTGATACAGTAGAGAACTCACTGATCCCCTATACTTGTATACCTCCTTATACTCTTCATGTCCCTGCCTGTGTTCACTTGGTCATACCAGCCTCACACATAAACAGATACTTAACACACACACATGCAGGAAACTCACTACACACATACACAGCCACATTTGCACAGGCACACTGGTTTCTACACAAGTCTGATACATCACTGATACAGATTACTACTAATCCTACTGATACAACCCACAGTGGCACTCACTGAAATTGCCCAGATCTCCTCACACACTGATACCATAACTTCCTACACTACCACACACATATACACAGGTGCACACACACACTGCTACACAGGTATTCACTCTCAATAACAGGGACACATAAACACCTGAGCCTCTCACTGCACAGGCAGACACACACAGACACTAAGCTGCACTCTAGTCTCACAGTTACACACAGGTTATCCTAATACTCACTACACAGGTTACACACAGGCTATACACTGATACATCTCACTGAACTCAGGGATACATTCTCAAACTGCACACATTATCACCCAGGTTACACTCACACACACACTACTCCTGAGACACAAAGACCTACACATACGACTGACACTAAGAACACACTGACACACTGCTCTGGAGAGTTAACCTGGGACACACAAGAACTATACAGTCCTCCTCACTGCACAGAATCCCTCACTGAGAACACATAGGTTTTCATACAGATTCAACATACTGTAACCAACTTGCACCTCACTCACACACTGAGACAAATTCAATTACCTACACACTAGATACTGAGGCAAAAATACTGATATACACCTACTGACCTCTCTTAACCCCTAACACATGTTTATTTCTCTGATACACTAATCCATAGTATCCCATAACTCGATACCACATAGGCACACACAAACTAAACTGATACACACAGCATACATATACATACACACTGATCTTTAACACAATGTACACACAGATATCTAACTAAAACACACAAGTATTCATACACACAGGAATCACACACTACACTGTTACTTATACCCTCACTGAACTCACACATGTTCTGAACACACACACACATAGGTCCTCACCTAACTTACACACACTGGTACACATTGACACTGGAAATTCACTCACTGCACAAACAGGTCTGGATACACTGAAACACACAAGAACACTCTCAACTGACTGATACTAAACTACACAAGTTTTGGATACCATGAAATACACACATCCAGTCCCGACTGCACAGAACCAACACAGCCACACTAGTAATTATACTATGTATATAGATCAATATACCAAATATGCATAGATTCGAATACCTTAGATGGATAAACTCTTAATGAACATTTCATCGAACATATGTAGTGCAGAAAAATAAATTTACATACAAACCCATAAATTCCCAATCAAAACCCTAAGAATCGAGATCTAACCATACATTAGGGATAAAATCTGCCTACATATAAACCCCTAGGGTTAGGGTCCACGAAAATTGGGGAAAACTAAACGTAGGTCACCCAAAACCCTAGAATTTCCTAGGTCTTCATGTAGGACCTACGAAATCGAGATACATACAAAAGAGGGTTCCCTAAAATCGAAATCTAACTGCAAGGGTTCCTAAAGGCCAACCACAAATAGAAAAAACAGAATCAAATAGATAAAAATCGGATTTACCTATGGGAGATGGTTTCTCCAATGAAGGTTCTTCTTTCCCAAGGCTTCTTGACCCCAGATCCTTGTTTTCCCTTTGTTGGAGGAGGAAGATGAAATCCCTAGGGTTAGATTCTGAATTTGGGGTGGGGAAGTAGTTTTTCTAATGGAGGCTAGGGTTTCCTTTCTTCATGAAGGAGAAAAGGGTTGAGGGTGGCTCCCTTTTATATTAAAAGCTAGGTTAGGGTTTCTAATGCATAGGTTTAGGTTAAACCCCCATGTTAGGTCATGCAGAACTCAATTAGCTCAGGTTTAGTCATTCTAGGGTTTAAGGTTCAACCCTAAAGTTGGAATTCTAGGGTTTGTCTAGAATTTGGGTTTTCAAATTAGGGTTATTTATTAGGTTTATAGTCCTAATGAGTTCTAGGGTTTGACCTAAACCAAACACAACTAACAACATATAAATAGTTTATAAAACTCAGCAGATTAATTTAATACATAATTATTCAGAATAGTGAAATTACATAAATGCCCTTATCTGGAAATGTGGTAGTGACAGTTTGATTTTATATCGAGATAAATTTTACTAACTAATTTATGGTATCATCTGATGACATATGTTGATGAGGACAGTGAGAAAGATTAACATTAGAGCTATTGGACTACAAGATGTGGATTTAAATTATAATTTGAAGATTGAAAATAAAATTTTTAAGAATTTTGAGGAGTTGAGATATTATGTTATTAAAAATTTTGAGGATTCAGATTCAATTCAATAAACATAGACAAAGCTGTAAGGATTTTTGGAAGTGATTAAAATTTTGTTTCAATATTTGAATATTTGACTTTGATGAAGGTATATGCATTTTATTTTAAATTGTTCGAGAAGTTAAATTTTGAGGATTTATATTTTAGGATAAAATTATACGGTATAACAGTATATGAGTGGATGAAGTGCATGTGTGAGGTCCTGTTGGCTTGAGCATGCTTGAGATGGAACTGCAAACTGACTTGGGTATCCAACTAGAGTTGCATTACAGGGAGTAATACTTAGTGTGCTATGTTGCACTTGATATGCACTTGAGTGATAAGAATAACTAGTATAATCAATTGCAGTAGGTAAGAGAGTTAGCAGTAGGAATGCTTGTAGTAGAAACTGTGGTACATAAAGGGATAGAGGTATCAAACTTTGGATGCATTATTAAACCATGGTTATGTTAGAGATTCTTGGTATCAGATTTATGTATCAATAGACAGGTATATGCAATGAGGATGTATTCATGGATGTCTTATGGACTAATGATTAGTTGATATGGGTATCGGTGTACAGGAATAGGAATTAGTTAGTGAATGTGCCAGAGTTAAGTGTATGTTAGAAATAGAAGATACTGCAGGTGACGTGTTAGCAGGTTAGGTTCCTTTCTTTCCTTCTGTCCTCTCTATTTGATTGATTGATTGATTCCTTAGTACCGTAGTTGTATTCGTGATTTCCTTGTTAGAATGTAGTTAGTAGTACACCCTGACAGAGACTGTAATACCATGACAAAAGATACCATGACCGTACATGTTTTTCTTAGATTGCATATTGAATGACTGTAGGTAGAATTTTCTTAGACCATGATTAGTGGGGTTTGACCATAGTGAAGATTTATGAAGAGGTTATGACTTGACAAGGGAGACAAGATGCTTAAAAATTCGATGATAAACATTAATTTAAATGAAGAGTTAAGAATTTAATATGGTATAATTGATGATTTATAGATTGTGATATAATTGAATTATCATTAAAATTCGAGGAAATTAAGGAGATTATCATTATATTTATTTGATTACAAGATATGAATAAAAAAAATATTATATTATGAATGTTGCATTTGAAGATTCCATAAGTATCGTATTGTTGAGTATTTTGTGAAAAAAAAGGGAAATCAAGGAATAAGATCATTAATGGATTAGTATTTGAATTCAATTTTCGGGATGAGAATTTAGATTTTATAAATACGCATCGATTGGACTTAAATTAGAGGAGTAAGATGATTAATAGAGTTTGAATTCACATTTTTGGGACGAGTTTTCAATTTTATAAATATGCATTGATTGGAATGAAATTAGAGGATTGGATATTAATTTTTTGAGTATTTAATTATTAACTTAAAATTTTAGAGGAAATTATGATTAAAATGGAATTTGATTTTCATTTCGAGGATTTTCAAGAATACGATAATTACAGAATTTTTAAAAATTATGAAATGACAATATGGATTACTTCCGGATTTTGTGGATTGATGAATTTAAATTTTGATGGAAAATAATAATGTGTATGATTTAATACTACTATTAAGGATTTAAATTTCGAGGACAAAATTCTTTTAAGGAGGGTAGACTTGTTACTACCACATTCTAAAATTAGGGGTATTTTTGACTTTTTGTATATTATTAATATTGTGGTAGTTATTTATAAATGATTGCATGTATTTAATTTAAATAATTGTATGAGATGTGTATTTATAAATATATTATATACAGTGTTCGTTAATGTTGAGCTAGTAGACTTGACCTAGAAGCCCACTAGATGAACACCTGACCAAAATGTAGGTTTATGAATTTAATTTGTATTATTTAGGATTAAATTATTTGGGGTTGTATTTAATTACCGTAGTTTTATTTAATTGTTATACCCTACATTTGTTGCAATATTCGGAGCCCAGCCTTAGCCCATAATTTCAAACAAGTTGTTACATTCTAGACTTAACCCGCCAATTTGGGCGTTGTATTTTTTTATCACTCAAAATCATAATCTTTGTACTCTAATTTAATTGCACAACTTTCCATATCCGAAATTCATTATTCAATCTTGTGTCGCACACCTGTGTCGTTGCCATCAATTTTGAGACACCCGCTCAACCCGTTAAGCCGGACCAATTAAAGGGTCTAAGACTGACACCAAGCCTACATCTTTCCTGACCTTTGTGTTACTCATAATTATGCTCTGTTGTGCTTTATTTTAGTTGCACAATATTCGTCGAAATATTTATTTAATTTCTAAATAAAATCCAACTTTGTATAGTTGTGCGTTCCAATCGAAATTGGAGACACAATCTCGATCCATTTTGAGCAACCCAAATTAGGCTAATATTCTGTTCTGAGTCCTCTTCACTAATGATATTTGTGTCCCAACCTAATTTTAGCCCCATGTATTTTTAATTAATTTTAGAACATCGTTTGCATTTATTTCTAATTAAATTGGGGATACCAACTTTGACTAATCCTATTTTAACCCAATTTAATCCAAATACCCTATTCATTAAACCCATACAAAACATACAACACCCCCTCACCCTACAAAATTCCAAACACCAATTCCCCCACCAGTTTTTCATCATTTTATGTGTCTGTGCAAATACCCAAATTTAAGGGGGCTCATTTACAAATATTGCATTAGGTGTCAACACCCCATTGGTTCAAACCAAATGGAGAGACCTAATATTTGACTAGTCAACCCAACCCTCTTCTTCAATGAATGATTTCCCTCATGTCAAATCCTGGCCATCCATTCAAAATGGGAGCATCATCACCACACATTTTTACATCGCATCCCCTATTTAATGTCTCCTCAATGCACTCTTCCCAAGCATGCCCTAATCCCCAAACCTAGGAAAGCCCCCACCTCTTTTTCTCCTCCCTCCTCACTCAACCGTAGCATTCCCTTTTTCTTTTTCTTCCTCCCTCCTTCTTCTTCTTCTTCTTCTCCTCTTCCTTCTTTTGAAAAGAGGGGGAAAACAAAACCATATCACCACTATCACCCTTCACCCGGGCCACCCCGGCCCCCAGCTCTGGCCGACCCGCCGGAGCTCACCCGCTTCTCCACAAGTCGAGCTCCCCTGACTTCCAACACGAACCTCCGGCCCCCTACTCCGTTCTCCACCGAGCTCCTCCGACCTTCTGCTGCTGCTGTTGCTGCTGCCATCAGTCCCGACCCTGATCCACCATCCACCGCCGTCCCTCCTCGAACCGGCTTCTCCCCCGCCTGAAGCTACAAGCCCCTCACTGAACCACCATGCTCTCCTCTCCCATCCAGAGCTCGCCACCTCCCTTCCCCGGTTGTGCCACCATCAGAATCACCACCACCATCACCATCAGAGTTTCCATCAACATTAACTCCGGCGAGCCACAACTTCCTACACAATCGGCCAACTCTCCTCCTCCCTGCATCCCCTCCACGTCGAGCCAGCCACCTACTACAACCCGATCACCACCACCCTCATCACCGTGATCTCCTCCACTGCTCTTTCTTCCTCCGGCCATTAACTCCGGCCACCATCGCTGCTTCCACCACCGTATCATCATCTCAACTACCCTACACTAGCACCACCACCCCCTGCCTCCCCCTTCACGAGCCACCTCCAGCCTCCAGTCTCTGGCCACCCCATCGTCATCAGAACCACCACGCACCTTCGTCTCGCCTTCGTCATCATCGTCTTCGTCGTCGTTGTCATCCCCGTCGTCGTCGTGCACGCACACAGGTACGGCTTCCTTCCCTCGCGTACACGTACACGTGTGCGTATTCGTTTGGTGCATGTATGTATGTAGTATATGTATTGGTATGTGTATACGCATATACATATATATTGTATTTCTCTATTGATATATATATGTATTCAACATATATATTAGTATATACGTATTCATAATATATGTTGTATGCATGGTATATGTATAGGTTTAAACGTATTTTGGTATATATATACATATATATATATATATATATATATATATATATATATATATATATATATATATATATATATATATATATTATATGTTTAGTAAAATGAATTTGGTATATATATATAAATGTAGTATATGTATATTTTCACTGGTATATGTATATAAATATATATTTAGTATATGTATTCTTTCGTATACATAAATATTTTTTGTGTATATATATAAATATGTGGTATATATATTTTTAAACAATATATATATATAGTATATAATTCTATTTAGTGTATATACACTTATACATATTTTTGAATGTAATTACTTGGTATGCATATATATGTATTATATTTAATTAATGATATACACTAATTGATAATATGTATAATTATGAATGTATTAGGCGACCCAAGTGTAATTACGGATACCCCGTATTTACATTGACCTGTAACCATATAAATGTTAGTTGACTGCCACATGTACACCGACGTACTGGCGAGACCCATATCATCGACTGTCTGAATTCATAGCAATTACAGACACGACACCCGCGCAATTAGGCACGCACTTGACCCTAGTTGACCTGTATCATACCTAGCGTAGCCCTGAGTTCATTGTGTTTTGATCGTGTGTGTTAGTGTAATGTCTAATGCAAAATATTATATTTTATGATATATCTATAGGACGGTTGGATCATCCAGACGATACTCTGGATCAGGACATTGGTATTACCAGCTAAGGACCCAAAACAAGTACATTCTCTGATAGTTTCTTATTTATGATATCCCTTATGTTCATTGTATCTAGTATAAATATCCATATTTATGACACGATGGTTACACGGATCGGTATATCCGGATCTCGTCAAGAGATGTTATTCCTTGTTCATGGTGTATCTTGTACAAGTCTTGTTTTATTGTTGTCTTGTGCATGTACAGACACTGATTTTCGGGGAGACTTGCTACCTTCCTAGGAAATCCCGTGCCATAGCGTTCCATGGTTGGATCTACTATACCAGTCGGGGGTGGAGAGTATTTTAGTGTAGATATGTGATCATACCCTTCATGTACAAGTCTTGTTCACATATTAGTATTGGTCATACACCGAACATATGACTAGCCAGGCCATTATTCCTGTACAAGTTCCCAAGCCGATCACATGTTAAAGCTAGTACTCACACACTTAGTCATAGTATTCTTGCTCATTGACATATTGTTTCTTTCCCGTTTATAATATTTCCAGTATTTTCTTTATTGTATATCTCCAGTACATATATATGCATCTTGTATATTTCCATCTATTTACTGCTACATAGTTTATATCATTGATATAGAACTGCTATTAGAGATGTACTTTGCTACTTCCTGACTGGAAATAATTTTCCAGACTATGTATTAGTGGACTGGTGTCCGACATTTTATGGACCACAAGGAGAGTAGCTGCGGACTTGGACTTGGTAGTTCAGTTGTGATTCCGGGAGGTCTAGCCGGAATCACTAGTTATCTAGTTAGTTTCTTTTAACAAATTATTTTGGTACCGGATTTGTCTCCGGCATACTTTGTTGAGACTTGGATATTATTATTGAGTTAGATTATTTCTATTTAGACTTGTGTTACATTTTATTTTATTTCTTCGATATCTTATTGTGCTGTAGTTATGTGATTGAGTATGTTGTTCATATTATATTGTGCTATTCGTGCCTCCTTATGGAGATGGATGCTCGTGTGAGATTATTTAGTTAGTATCATGACCTTGACAGCGTTCTACCACCGATGCTACGGCGTAGGCTGGACGTACCCACGTACTCTTGCCCCAAAATCCGGTTGTGGGTCGTGACACCGGAAGATGTCTTCCCGCAAACGGAGTCAAGTTAAAGGGCTTTTACTTGGGCGGGTACAGTACGTCTCTCCACTCGAGGGGATACGGTTGTCGAATCCTGAGCTCGCACAGTGAGTCCTAATTTTTTATTGAGTCTAGGCTGGCTCGGAGTTCTCGTACCTCCCATATTGCTTCTCGGGCTTCATCAACTGGGAAAGGGACAGATGATTAAGGAAGGGGATAATTGCCGCCATGGGGTAGAGCGGTTACACTTGAATCCCAATTTGTCCCGAGGTCCAGGCTTAGTTGACCAGAGGCCCTTCCTGGTTGTGAGGCTATATTCGTCTTGGTCTCCAGCATTTTCTAGGTCAAGGCCAGCATTGACGCGCTAATGGTTTCTCTCATGGACTCGAGGGTTTGGAGGCATTGTCGATCGTTAGGGCCCTCGTGATCGTCCCCTGCCATGTATGTTATTCTCACATGGGAAAAAATGGATGGGACGGTGGATGTCGCACTTTTTGCCTCAAACTCTTAACCTGAATAGTTATCTGGAAAAGTTAGTAGTGCCGTATCTTCTTCGGACTAGGAGAGAACACTACTCCCAGCATAGGAATCTGCGTCCTCTTAACGAGGGTGGCTACCCCAAAGGATCTCAGCATTTGCTCCATGGGAATCACCGTCTCCTTGGAATATCGGATTATCATAGAGGTCCGGGGGATTACAACCCCCAGCTTGTGTAGACACCTAGGGTCATAAGGAAGAACTACCCCCAGTGGTTGACAACTTCTTCTTTGAGAGGGTGCCCATGAAAATACCTTATGCGAGTTTCTTTGCCCGTCCTCCTTGGATCTGTCTTCTGGACTCGCTGGACGAGAGTGATGGACTAGAGGTGCTGGACTTTTGACCTCCCCTTATAGAGGGGGCCTTCCGAGCAAATAACATAAGATGAAGGGAAGATCCTCTGCCTCTAGTACTTGCACCTGTTCTCTTGGTTACAGCCGAGTAGGTGCCTTTGGTTGCAGCCCTTGGAATGCCGACTACCTGTTTGTGGGTGTTGCTACTTTGTTAAAACAGCAGCTACAATAGCAGTTGATGATAATGCTGGCAGAATGATGCCCTGGGGAGGATACTTCATATGTCATAGTTGATTCCCTCTCTTTGCTCTTGTGATTGATCACGTTGCACAGTTGATTCACCTTTGCACACTTCTTATGAGCCCAAGTAGACGGAGCACATGGGTGCGTAGGTGTTTACTTTGCTTCTTAACCTGGGGTTCGTACAAGAACTTACCCTAGGTTACTAATGGAAGACTCTTTAGATTGACCGTGTCCAATTACCACTGCAGGCAGGACGCATGGGTCAATTTTGTACAAATTTTTGTCATGGGCACGGATTACAGTTAGCAGCGCCTGTTGACGATCGATCAAATGAGAAATTGCTTAAGCTTGGCGAGCTTGCATTATCCTAAAATTCTTTATCCTATAATTGTTGGTACATAGTATGAAAATTCCAAGTTTACATCTTCGCCTTTCTCAGCATGGAGCATGGAGTCAACGCTGCATGAGATTCGGTCGAAGACAACTTTTATTGTTGTCCTGGCCGCATGTGGCCATCTGGCTGCGGCTACCGACCAGTGCTGCATAGTCCTCCTTATACGACTTTTGACGTGGCCGCATGGAACATGTTTTAGCGCTCAAACTCCTGACATTGTAACATTTTCCTCTGCCAGAGCTCAAGTACTGAGAACTTTCCTTGTCAGAAGAGGCTACCGCATGAGTGGCGTCAGCTCGTGTGGACGCATGATGTTTGTCCCCTGCGACAGGGAGAGACATGGAGCACATGCTCTGGAGTTGGGCGAGGCACAATAAACTTTGTAACACATGTCCTACGAGTCTTCTTATGCTTTGCCAGTCTTGGAGAAGCGTCGCCCTGAGAGAGCATTTCCACAAAGGCTTGCTGGTCGAACCGAACAACCAGTATCTTCTGGGTCAAACCCAACTTTGACACGTCAGATTGTGTCACAATCTTCTCATCATATATGAAGGACATCCCCACTAGATTCGCCACCTTGTTTTTCATTGAAGTAGATTTAAAAACCTTCATTTAATAACAAAAAAGTGTACAAAGAAATCCTAAACAGAAAATCTAAGTACAATATTTTTGATCTGGGTAATGTGGCGATGGAGATCGAGTACTGCAGCGACTATTTTACTCCATTGACAGTCCGACGAGGGATTGGGGATGCTCTCTTTTCTCCATTCTCTCTTGAGCTTGTGTGCACGTACGTAGATCACCTAAAGGGGTAGGGTCTCTGAAGCAGAAAAACCAGTCATTGGAACGTCCAAGTTGCTCCTATTTATAGCTATTATGCTGGTGGATTATAGGTGTCGCATATGCATCTGTTTGGTGGCCGCAAGGGGCGCCTTCAACTGAATGTGGTTGCAACTGTAGGAACATGTTATGGACAGGACACCACATGTACATCCTTTACAGGATGTAGTTGAGTCCAGGCTGAGCTGCCATGTGGACGTTTTTAAGATTTGTTGTTACTGAAGATATGGGCAGTTCTCATCTTTTTTTTACATGACTTGCTCAGCTTGCTCCGTGGCCCACATTTAGTTGGAGGGAATCACTTAAGTTGCAACAGAAAGTTTTTGTCTCAGGGAACCCTGCCATATTGGATGCATGGAGTTTGGGACGCATATGATGTAGGAACCATAGAGGAGGGTGAATAGGTTCAAGCTAAAAATTAAGCACCAATAATTAATAATAGATAATTTTTAATATATCCTGGTATCCTCCTCGAGGCACTCCAGTCCCAAAAACCCTTGTCCTGCTTGAATCTACTATTTACAAAATAGTTACACCACAAGCTTTGATCCGAAGGCCCATTGACTTTTTACACAAGAGCTTTAATCCGAAGACTCTCTAACTTCACAAAAGCTTTTATCCGAAGGCATGTACATATTAACCTCTTATAATATAGTTTTGATCTTCTGACAAAACATATAAAGAACTAACTTTTACAACTCAAGAACACTATAACACAATTTATGGTTAGGCAAATAAAATCTTTGGTGGAGTATTTATGGATAGCCTTTGGTAGATAGGAAATTTTTAGTCTAAAGGGATCAACCTTGAAAGAAGGGGTTTAAGGCTTTATATAGGCCAACATAAAGAAAGAGCAAAAATATAACTTTCAGCCAGCGAATGGTATACTACCGGTACACTATAGTATACCGTCGTTATACCTATCTAAAGTAGCAAAAGCTATAAATATGACAGTTGGGATCATTTAATACAAAAATCCGACCGTTGGATTGCCAACTGTGATGAACCAGAATACCGTTGGTATAGACTAGTATACTGTCGGTATGTCAGTCCAAACGACAAATAGAAACATTTATATAAAATTGGTATACCATCGGTATACTCTAGTATACCAACAGTATACTCGGTATGTCAGTTTTCAGGCCAAAAATGATCCTGGATTATTTTCTACCCTAGCTTTCGATTTTGTCATCCATTACTTGTGTTTACAATAATTTCTAAGGCTTATTACAAACTCTAGACAGACTATGGCAGGTGCAGACTTCTTTAGAGTCTGAAAATGATGATGGCATAGGTTGGCTTCTTCCCTTGATAGATGATAGATTTTTCCCTTGACGGTCGCGGAACGCCCGAGTGCGTGGCTCCGGAGATGTCGTAGACGGTTCAGAGAAATCTTGTGGGATGATGTCGTATTTGGACCATCATGATTTCTTCATTGCATATGTCCATGTTTGATATTGCTTATGTTTTTCTGTAAATACTAGTTAAGCAAAAAAAGCAATACACATAGTAGCAAGTATGATAATATTTAATACATATTTAGACTTTGCTAAGTTTAAGTATTCAAAGTAGTGATAGCATGAATATTAGTGATGTTATAATGTTAAATATAAAAAAATAACCATATTCAAAAATATAATTAGATCATTGGGCTAAAAATCTTTCCATTTTTTATTATGGTAACTCAGCTATATTTAAGATGGATTTAATAAAAGCTCATATCACTAATATGTAAAACAATAATCATATATCACTAAAGGTGGAAGAAGAATATAAATGCTATAGTAATTTCATGATTGGTTAGTGATATTAAACGACTAAACTTAATCGATTCACCATATTCAAAAATATGATACAATCATTGGGCTAACAATCTCTTCCTTTTTTAATATGGCAAATCGGTTAAGTTTTAGATGGATACAATAGATATATATGTCACTAATATATGAAAGATATAAGCATACATCACTAAAAATATATTACTTAAACTACTTGTACCTATTTTTAAACATAATAGAACATACTTAAACTTACTTCTCCCCCATTGACATGATAAAAAATAAGCTCCCCCTTCTAGTAAATGCAAGGAATTCAATCTCAAGTAAATAAATCAGAGAAAGAGGAAGGAATAGACAATCATGATCAAGGTTAGTTATGAAAGCAATAAAGGAAGTGTGTAAAAATAACTTTTAGAAAATACACAATTATGGAATAATACCAATTAAAATATTGCTTATCAAAACACAAGATAGTTGGTAATATCATTGCGAAAAGATAATAATAATGCAATAATAGGTTTACCAACTAGAAATTAATGGAAGAAATCCAAAATGATATAAGATATTACTCTAGTTTGGAAAGAATAGATTTTAAAAAAAAGCTATAAAGATTAGATATTTGTAAATATAATAGACAACATAAGAATAATGGAAGAAACAATAAGAGATTTTAACAATGATTAAGTAAACAAATATGATTAACAATTTGCCCATACAAATTAGTGGATCAATGACATACAAGGAGTATAATCATTGAAAAGAAATCAAGTAAACATACATGAATCTTTCTATTTGCAAGATCTATTCATTTATCCAAGTTCATGCACTTGAACTGAATTACCATATCATGCTATAAGAATATCCTTTACATAAACATGAAGTTGAAAGAAAAAATACTTAAGAAGGAGAGATTCAGTCGACTGGAATGCTCCCCCTCAAAGTATGAATAATCTAGATAAATTATGAATTTTTGGTAATGCCAAGCAATGAAAGCCAAACCAATTAAAAATATACAAGGAATCCAAAGCAATAAAATCTTAATAGAATAATTAATAAGGATAAAGAAGTTATTTTAGAAAAATTCTATCATTTAACCCATAAATAAGAGAGAAACAAGATAATAAAGACAATTGTATACACTCTCATAACCCTTCATGAATCATGAACACAATTAAATATATATTAACAAGAAGGAATATGAGTTCATGATGAACTAGTTATACCACATATTAGAGGATGAAAATGAATTGAACCAATTAATTCCCCCCCCCCCTAAGAATATGCATAGCTAGTTCCAAAGCACTTATAGCATAGTAATAGATAAATACAAGGTCTAGGGGATATATCAACTATAGATTTTCTCTCCTTTACTCAATGCATATAAGGCAAAAGAATTTTCACAAAAACAAAAACTATCATATTTAAGAAATGAGAGAACAATGTAAAAGGCACTTAAAGATGAGCATCATAAAGAAATATCCAATAAAGCATATAAATTAAAAGATAAGAAATATTGACCTAAGTAGGATAAACTCATAAAGAAATAATTTAGGTCAATATATATTATCGTTTGAGAAAAAGTCATCATGAAGCTAAAAGTATAATCAGTAAAATAAACAAAACATGATGAATGTCACAATATAGCTCAAAAATACAAAAAAAAATGTCAATGATTAACTAATTATGAAAAAATTAATCAATTGATTACTCTACATGGACCTAATGGGCTTTACCATATATATAAATCAATCAACGGTAATGACCAAACATTGCTAATAGTTAGATCAAAACCAATTAAGTTCAAATAGTAAAGGCTCATTTGTGGTAATCCATGAGTAGTCAAGGTAGAGTAAAATATTTGACATGAAGCTTACATAGTTAGATAATCTTGAACTACCCAATCATTAGGATCATTTTTTAAGTGAGAGAAATGAAACATGCATGATCCTAAAAATCTTATCACTAAACTTCAATAGAAATCCCAAGTCCATACTATAATAATAACTCACAAATCAATAAAAAATATGGAAAAGAGTCAAACTCATTTGAAATATTATAAATTAAACAACATGAGATAGAAATAATGATATGATAAAATTATGACTCAAAAGTGAGAATTTTAAGAGCTACTTACTAATGACTAATAAGAAAGGAGAATAATCATAAAGAATCACAAACCTCAACATGAAAAACAAGATTAAATCAATGTTTTGTCAAAATAATATTATAGAATAAACATATCTATCTAAAATATTTTGTCAAAATAATATTATAGAATAAACATATCTATCTAATGTAGAAAATAAATCACATCAAGATAACTCACAAAACTTATTTTTATAAACTAGCATAATATATATAGATTAGAATAAAAAATAAATAGCTAGATGAGTAAAAACAAACTAAGATTATATAGCTTAACACTTTATTATAACAGAGCAAGCTATATAACCAATTAGGATTAATGAGATAATCCATTAACAAGATAAATGGGCTCATTAAAACTTGAGTCACTAATACACATGATACTTGCTTAAGCTTAGAGTATCCAATAAGCTCATACATTTTGAAAGATCAAAATGATTTATAGACTCTTCACTAAGGAATGATAAGAGCAAGAATAAACACAATGTACCAAAAAATGCTCTTATCAAATCAAAGGCTAAAAGATTTACAAGAAGAAACAATAACACAAATCTTTTTACCAAGTATTGATAATAATCCGTAACAATAGAATTATAGATCTATCTAGAGAATGCAAAATATTATTACCATAAAGAAATAAGTGTATTATCTAGAATTAGATAGATCTCAAAACAAGTGTTGAAACATATAATAGCAAGAGGCATAAGGTAGTTGTTGTATCAATTATATGTATCCTTATGTGCTACCACATCAATGGGAACAATAAATACAAACCAAGCATAAAACCCAAGGAATGAACAAAGAAAGATCATAAAGATCGAAAAGCTAGATGCTAGAGAAAGTAAAAATATTTTTCAAAAAGCTTTCATAATACACAATAAAAATAAGGTTTTGAAAGAGTGCACTAATAACTGAGGTAAAAGAAAGATACACAAGTTAAAGTACAAGTACGTGTGATTCTTAAATAAATATCCATATATAGTCATGAGGAAGACAATAATAACTATTTTCTCTCAACAATCCAATTTCAAAGATAGATCAATTTAAAAACTCAAAATCAAAGAATCATTAATGTATATATAAAGCTATTTATATCATAAATAGGAATACATGAAAAGAATCAATAAAATAAAAGCATGTATACACATTGTCAACAAAAAAGCCAAGAAGATAAAATCAAAAAATTGACTTTAAGGAAGAAGCAAATAGATTCAAAGAAATATTCACAAATTTGTCAAAAGAATCAATAGCTAAAATATGAGATAAGCACAAGTTTAAAGATATAAGTATAGAATACTCTTCAAATCAATGTAAAACTTGAGCTTAATCCATATGCCGATATAAAGATATTTACACAAAAATATATAACAATATAAGAAATACATGAACATTATATGAATTATAAGAGATTAATTATATAGTCACGTATCCTTAATGAAAGTTGAAATGCAATCACAAAAGTAAACATGTATCAATAAGCTTTATTAGGCACACCATAATTGATTCACAAGAGATTTATCAAAAAGAAACATAAGAATCAATAGTGAATATATTATGCAAGCACAATGTTAAAATAAAAGTATATGTATATACTTTTCAAGTAAAAAGAGATTAGTGCTAAACACAGATATTCACAAGAACCGAATATATTAAATATGACATTTAAAAATAAATCGGTGAAGAGTAACTATCTAAATGATATAATGACTAAGAGACAAAAAATTTTACTCAAGTCAAAATCTCATGATCCTATGGACTAGAATAATATGCGTGCTTTATAAATAAGGACTATGAAATTATAAATGCATATATAAATGTGTTACACAAATAGAAAATGAGTGATAGACTATATAGTGTGAACTAATAATTTTAAGTGTAAGCAACTATTCATGCTAGATAAAACTGATTGCAAGAGAAATAAACAAAGCATGCTAGTATCATATATCTCACATTGATTTTTATATAATAGACAACTAAAATAAATCAATGAGAGCTATTAGGAAGGCATAAAAATGAAATATGCTAGATTCAATATATTAAGCCATTTATGTAAGAATCGTTTAGCATTTTACCAAAGTGGCTCTAGTGGCCGCATTTGTGTTGGTGCAATTGCTTGGAAGATAACCATTGCAGCTTTGTAATCAGTAACACGCTCCATGGTGCTATGTTCTGGCACAAGAAGCTCCACCTACAACATGAGGCAAAGACTTTGGTATTCAAATAAATTTGTGTCCACATTTGTTAACTTTGGGAAACCATATAATATTTACTCTAGCATTGGTAGTAAAACTTCTATGAATAGGACAAGTAAAACTGATGTGTCCAATGTGAGAGCAATAAAAGCACCTAATGCTAGTGTGTGCACATGTATCGGAATGAACATAGTTGTGATCATATGACATACTAGAATAAAGAATATCTCTAGTGTGGGCATAAGAAGATTGGGTATTAAGAATATCATGTTCTAACAACAAATCATCATGCATACAAGAAAGAGAATTAAATTTAGCATTTAAAACATTATTCTCTTCTTCAAATAAAGCAACTAGAGATAAAAATATTATTTTGTTTCTTTAAAGCATCAAATGAAGAATCATGCAATTGTGATAACTCATGAGTTTGTTTCTTGAAATCTTCTATTGATAAGGAGAGAGTTTTGATTTTCAAAATCAAAGCATTATTTAAACTCTATAAAAAAAACACAATATGAGTTTTGAGAATCAATTTTAGATAATAAATCATGGTTTTCATTTTTTAACAACTCATTTGATTCTTTAAAAGAGTAACCTTTTCAGAAAGTTCTTCATTTATAAAAATAAAGGTTATCAAGAATCTCTAAGGATTAGTTAACCATAACTTTGCACTTACAGCATATCTTGCATTTAAAAGAAACATGATTGTCTATGCTACTAGAAAAATAATCCTCTTTATTGGAGGAGGAATATGATGCCATAGATAATAAGGATCTACTCTAAGGATGTTAAGACGAAAGAAATAGAATCATTGCTCTGATATCAATTGTAGGAACCCAAGAGGGGGTGAATAGGGTCAAGCTAATAAATTAAGCACAAATAATTAATAATAGACAATTTAAAAATTAAGTGTGCAAGAAGTAAAGTAACAAGAATACTGGCACCCGGTGTATCCTGGTATCCTCCTTGAGGCACTCTAGTCCCAGAAACTCTTGTCTGGCTTGAATCCACTATTAGTAAAATAGTTAAACCACGAGCTTTAATCCGAATGCCTGTTGACTTCTTACACAAGGGCTTTGATCTGAAAGCTCTATAACTTCACACAAACTTTGATTCGAAGTCTTATATATTTTAACCTCTTACAAGATGGTTTTGATCTTCATACAACAAATATAAAGATCTATCTTTTACAAATCAAGAATACTCTAACACAATTTGTGGATAAGCAAATGAAAGCTTTGGTGGAGTATTTGTGTATGGCCTTTGGTAGATATAGAAAATTTTTAGGCTTAAATCCTTGAAAGAAGGGGTTTAAGGCTTTATATAGGCCAACACAAAGAAAGAAAGAAATGCTAGGTATACTACAGTATACCGTCGGTAGACCGGTCTACAGTAGCAATGGCTATAAATATGACTGTTGGGATTATTTAATGCATAGAATCCGACTGTTAGATTGCAAACTGTGATGAACCGGTATACCGTCGGTATAGACCAGTATACCATCGGTATGCCGGTCAAAACGACAGAGAGGAATATTCATATAAAATTGGTATACCGTCGGTATACTCCAGTATACCGTCTATATGTCGGTTTTTAGGCCAAAAATGATCTTGGATTATTTTCTACCCTAGATTTCGATTTTGTCATCCATTACTTGTGTTTACAATAATTTCGAAGACTTATTACAGACTCTAAACAGACTATGGCAGGTGTAGGCTTCTTCAGAGTCTAAAAATAATGATGTCATAGCTTGGCTTCTTTCCTTGATAGATGTTGTCTTTTTCCCTTGACGGTAGCGAAACCCCCGATTGCGTGGCTACAGAGATGTGGTAGGCAGTTGAGAGAAATCTTATGGGATGATGTCATATTTGGCCCATCATGATTTTTTATTGCATATGTCCATGTTTGATCTTACTTATTGCTTTTCTATAAATACAAGTTAGGCAAACAAAATAATATACATAGTAGCAAGTATGATAACATATAATGCATATTTGGACAATGCTAAGTTTAAGTATTCAAAAATATAGTTAGATTATTGGGCTAACATAGGACAAAAGGAACACATTAGGACAGAGATGCATAGAACACATAGAGTTTGGAAATTATAGCACTAGAGATGCATGGAACGCATGGAGTTGGAAATGCATGTGGCCTCGTACACGTGGTGCTACACGCTTGTCAGGAGTAAAGTTCATGTTGATATGAGGTTATGTCATTTAGCGTGCTCACGTCTTTCGAGGCATTCAGAAAGTTATTTTTGTCATGATTCTACATCAACATAATCTTTGTGTAGTGCCTTTATGTGGCTATTATTGGGGCACATGGATGCTTGAAGGAGTAATGGCGCATGGCACTGCTGGCGCATTCAGACACTAGTTTACTTAGAGGCGCATGGCACTACTGGTGCATGGTAATACTAGTTATGAAGCGGTTGACACATAGTAGCTGCTTTTTTGGGCCACATAGTCATTCTGCAATCTAATTTTTTTTTAATCGATCTTGGGGCGGATGTTTGTTAGATGCATGGTTCCAGATTTTTTATGCTTCTACAGTCTCAAGTCGCCAACTAAACAACTAATGCCATAAAATTATAATAATATTATTCCTAGTCACTCTAACACATAAAATATGACTCAAAATAAATATGGTTGGCTAGGTTCATTCCTACAACTTGTCAAGACTATATGTGTATAAGTGAATGACAACGTGTACAACTTGTCATTTTGATATATAACACCAACCCTAAGTGATCACTCCTATAGGTTTCTAACTATTTGCACAAAGTTATAACATGTTTAAATATGTTATTAAATAGTCCAAATTGTACTCGTTGGGAGGAAAAATACTTAGTTGACGTATGAACTACCCTTTCCATCCTATGGTCTTACTAGAATAATAGCAGCCATGCACGACATGTGTGGTTTGTCGAATTTTACCCTTAGTCGTTTATATGTCAACAAGGTATTTCAAATCACGTAGAGTAGTTTGTTCCTACTTGTTCTTCCATACATTGCAGTTATTTCCTATATTGTTTGGAGATATTGTACTACATCTTTGCCATGACAGGACTTCAATATTTAGTTATTCTGGGTGCTTTATTGTGATTTTAGTTTTTTTGCTATCATATATTCCTTACTATTTATTGTATTATATCTTCTACCATGTGTTGGAACTATTTTTACTGTGATGTACTCGTTTCTTTCCGGACTGGATAACCATATTTTATATGACTATGATGAGGATGTGATTCCTACACATTATGGACCGTATGATAGCGATATAATAGAGACTGATCTTGCCCTTCAGGAGGATCATAGAGAGTTAGCAGCTCAGACACCGTCTGCAATAGAGTAGTTTAGTAGAGTAGTTGGTTTTGTTAGTTATTTTGGACCGGATTGTTCTCCGAATTTTTTTAGAGTATTTTGAATATTGTTCTTTGAATATTTAGTCATTTTTGGAAGACTTCTTGGACCCTCATCGAGACTATTATTTTATTATAATATATGGTGTATTCATTTAGATTAGTGTCGGTAATTGAGTATAGTGTAGAGATGTATATATATTGTGAGTTGTAGATTATACTTGTGGCTTATTATACATCGTTCTATTACTGACACTGCAGCGTAGGCTGGATGTACTCATGACTCATGCCCAAATCTAGGGTGCGGGTCATGAGACATTTTTATGGTGGCCCATGTAGGTCAAGTTTCGCACAAGGTTGCGAACTTGTAGTGGTACTCAAGTTAAATGTACAACTGCGAGCCTACATAAGATATACATACTAGAAATAGGAAAATACTCAATCACAATTAGGAATCCCATATACTCAACTTGATAACCCTTATTAATTCCTTCCGAGCAATCAGACCTCTTTCATAGTTAATTGTCCTTCTTGAATACTACTTTATCTTATGCCATATCAATTTAATTCTTGTTGTTTTCAACCTTTCAGAATGCTACCCAAGACTAGAGCACGCGGTTCCAGAGCTAATGGTGCTCTCCCCACACCACCCACATCGCATAGTTTCATATATGTATCCTTTGTGCATAAGCATAGTTTAGTAACAAAACCCTTGAGTAGGAGTTGCAAGATCACGACTGGTGGAGGCATTATCCTAGACAGTGATACTTGCAAGGGGCATCATGTTAACTTAGGAGGTCATGATTTGGATACTAGTTTACTCATAATGCCACTTTCGAATTTTGACATTATCCTCGGAATGGATTGGTTGAGTATGCACCATATTAGCATAGACTGCCGTGGAGGACGTGTACTGTTATGCCCTCTAAGAGAGCCCGAATTTGAGTTTGTTAGGGGAGGAGTTGAGCAGAGTGATAGAATTATTTGTGGAGCCATGGTAGCAGAGAAGGACTTGTCACACCCTATTATTGTAGAGTTTCTAGACGTATTTCCTGAGGAGCTACCAAGATTGACCTCGGATAGAGATCTTAAATTTTTTATTGACTTAGTTCCTGGGGAAGAGCCGGTGTCGCAACAGGTCTCCAGGATCAACAACAACAAACTGGCAGAACTGAAGAAGCAGGTTGATGAATTGCTAGACAAGGATTTTATTAGATCAAGTTCCTCGCCTTGGGGAGCCCCGGTCTTATTTGTACCAAAAAAAGATAGGTCGGTACGAATGTGCATTTATTACAGGGCTCTGAACAACCTAACCATCAAACACAAATACCCGCTACAAAGGATAGACGATCTTTTTGATCAGTTGAGCGGTGCGAGAGTATTTTCGAAGATTGATTTGTGGTCTGGCTATCATCAGTTGAAGGTGAAGAAGGAAGATATTCTGAAAACTCTATTTTGGATAAGATATGGCCAATATGAGTTTATGGTGATGCCATTTGGGTTGACTAATGCTCCGACTGTCTTCATAAACTTGATGAACAAGGTGTTCCACCAGTACCTTGACAAGTTCATAGTAGTATGCATAGATGATACTCTTGTATATTCGAAGGCACTAGAAGAGCACGAGAAGCATGTAATCTCCGTATCATGAAATTCTTGCTTAATGTTGTTATTAGGTTAATTTTGGGCTATTGAAAGTTTTTCACAATTTTTGGTTGATTAAAAACTAGTAACAATAAATTATTTAGGGCTTTCAAGAATTTATTTTAGTGCCAAACATAATTAAAACTATTTCAAACTTTTATTTTGGGTTCTAAATAAACAAATATATTTTCTAGAATTTTTTGAGTATTTTAGTATTTATTTTTAGGACTTCTAGAATTTATTGTGCAAGCCCAGGAATATAGAATAGACCCACATAATTTTTAGTGTTTATAATATTATTATATATTTTCTAGTATTATTTCAAAAATTTAGGAATATTTTTAATATTTATTTTTATTTAAATAGGTAAAACTAATTTTTAGATCTTCTCCTAATTATAGTAGGAAATCTATGAACATAAAATTGTTCCAAGTATTTTTCTAGGGTTTTTAGGTTGAAAATATATATTTTTTAATTTTTCAGATTTTTATGATTATTTTTAATGTTTATTTTGAGTTATTTAGATTGAAAACGACTTAAATAATGTTTTGATAAAGGCAAATCAAAAACAAATAATATAAACAAAATCATCCAATCAGATTCTGACACGTGTCAGCCTTTAACTTTTTATTCAGCCGCATGTCAGCCAACATCTATATATATATATATATATATATATATATATATATATATATATAATATAGTATAATATAATAACCTTAATTATCCTATTATTTTAGAGAGAGAGAGAGATTTAAGGGGATGTCATCTAGGATTTCCTTCATCTTCCAGAAGCCATTACTCATAGCTCCGGACTCCAAACGTGACCCAGTTTCTTGTATTAGAGCCATATTGAGGTTAGTTTTCTGATTAAGTAAATTTTTTCACGAAATTCTGAATATTAAATTCTAGAAAATTCGTAGAGCGCAGCATGTCCGAAAATAGACTCGTCTCGGTGTTTTCACGATTTTGGGAGAACTAGGAATCAGAATCACTAACTGTTTAAAGTTTAGGAAAACTAATGTCGGGATAATTGACATATGTTTTTCCCAGGATATAATACGAAATATTTCTATGATGTTAATTCTGTAGAACTTCTAGGTTAACAATCAACCATCGTTGCACAATACGATTTTAGGTATGTGCAATAATTTTCAAATGAATTTGAATTCGGATGAGCCGTAAATTCTAGCATATTTTTGATGTCGAAATCTACAGGAAAACATGCATAAAATTTGAGTTTGCTTCGGTTGACTTTTTTTGGTCAATAGATCGCCTCGATTTGCGTGCCATGAGTCTTGAATTGATAAAATTTAGTTTCTTTGGACAAAATTTGGGAATTAACCTAAAAATTAGAATAATAAGACTAAAATATTATTTTAGCGTAATTATTCTAGAATTAAATAAATTAAAATAAATTATCTTTTGACATGGTAAAATTGTAATACATAGGCTATATGGACTGTGACTTGGACTCTGATTCATACCAGCTAAGGACCACAGGCGAGTACATTCTTTGATAATTTTTGTTATTTGATAATTTCTTTAATTCAAGTATTTAGAAATATTATATCTAATTCTTGACACTGTGCTACAAGGACTAGTTTATAGATTGGATCTATAGTCATGAGATGTTACATTAGTTATCGTATTGACATTGTACACAATATTGATATAAGACATTGATATTAGACATTATATATGATATATTGGACATTGATCGTGTATTGTAACGTGTCATGGTTGGATCCATTGTACTAGTTGGGGGCAGGGAAATTGCTAGTGAGAAATATGATCATAACCCTATCGTACAAGTGTAAAATATTGTTCGTGTTAATCATACGCCTCATGTATGATTAGCCATGCCATATTGCTATTGTACAAGTTCCCAAGCCGATCATATATCAAAGCTACTATTTCAAACACTTAGAATAGTTACAGTCCTTTATTTCAGTTTCATATGCTATATTACCATGTATATGATATTTTAGTTCTTTCTCTTCATTTTATATATGCACTCACTAACTATACCATATTGTCTATATTGCCTGTTCTCTTTACTATTGCCATTGCATCTATTTATTGTTCTCTCTCAGTATATAGCATCATTTATTTATTTTTTTATAGTCCTTGTCAATTAATTGGAACTTTTATCGGGTTGTACTTCGCTCCACTCCTGATTGGATATATTTTTCCAGACTGCGACTTAGAGGACTGGTATAATTTCTGGGAGAGTTGTTATAGCCTTTGAGCTTGTAGCTCAGGTATAATTTCTGGGAGATCTAGCCGGGATCACTAGTTATTCAATTAGTTTCTTTTAGCAGATTATTGGTACCAAATTTGTTTCTGGCATACTTTAAGACTTGGATGTTATTGTTTGCTGTTTGATTATTATTTTTAGACTTGTGTTGTATTTCATTTATTTTCTTTGATATCTTATAATGCTTTAGTTATGTGGTTGAGTATTTTTATATTATATTGAAATATATGTGTCTCCTTATGGAATTGGATATTCGTGTGTGATTGATTAGATAGTATTGTGACCTAGACAGTGTTCTACCGCCGATGATGCGGCGTAGGCTGGACGTACCCACGACTCCTGCCCCCTATATCGGGTGTGGGTCATGTCACATTTTTAGTGGTGGCCTATGCAGGTCGAGCTTCGCAATTAGAGCGATGTCGTTGTAGTATAATGACTTAGTTGTACTACTACGAGCCTGTAATAAGATCTAGGGTATTGCATACTAGGATGAGAGCGAATACTCAATCACAACTAGGAACTTTCCAATCTATTTATCTTGTTATCATTATTCCTCATGAATATTGCTTCCTTTAGAATTTTTACTATCTTTCCATAATGATATCGTATCTATTGCCTTGATTGATTATTTTCGGTCTGTCTTCAGGATAATGTTGAATTTTTTTAAAATTGAGGATAATTTTAAAAGTTTTTAAAATTTAGGATAATCTCGAAAGTTTTGAGATATAATTCAAGGAACTCCAGGATAATGTTGAGAATTTTGAGTATTAGGAGTTTGATATAATATTGAAACTTGGATTATGGGTTTGGTTAGACCAAAGGAATAACAATATAAAGATTTAATTTTATAACTTGTTGAATTCGACTTTTAAGGACTTAATTTGAAGTCAAAATTAAATATAATTTTTTTTGAGAGAGATGATTGATTGAGTAGATTTGGAATTCAAATATTGAGGATGAGACTTTGAATTTTTTTTAAATTTATTCATGAAATATTAATAGGATTTACTTTGAAGATTGGATTTAACTTTTAAATTTTTAGGATTGAATCATTAATCAATATTCTAAGAATGATCATTAATTTAAATATCAAGAATTCGTATCGTAATAGAAGTAAGGATAAAGTATATTATGGCTATGGGGACAAATCAAATTATTATGAGAAATAACTACAATATGAGATTCCAAATTTTAAGGATGGAATTTTTTTAAAACTTGAAGATTGGATTTAATTTTAAGTTTGGATATGAGATTAAATATGAAGGATTTAATTATTAAATTTTTGAAGAGATTCATAAATGAGATTTAAATTTTAAAGAAATAATGTTAGATTGTATTTAAGAGTTATGACGTGTGAATTTGATTTACGAGAAAATTTCTATTGAATTTTTAATTTTGAAGATAAATTCAAGTTTCGAAGATTTACGTTAAAATTTTAAGTTATGAGGATGAAGTTAATTTTTGAGGACTTTGTTAAATAACAATAGTGGTATGACTTCATGATTATATTGCTTCAATTTTGATGGTGGCAAAAAAAAATTATTGAGGATTTTAAATTTCGAGAATAAACATTAATTTAAATAAAGAGTTGAGAATTTAATATGACAGAATTGACGATTTTGTTAAATCATTGATTTTTATGAAGATTATGATATGATTGAATTTGTCATTAAATTTTGAGAAATTTAAGAAGATTATCATTATATTTATTTGACTACAAGATATAAATTTAAAATTTATATTTTGAATGTTGCATTTGAAGATTTTGTAGGTATATACATTGTTTGAGTATTATGTGGAAAAAGAATCGAGGAATAAGATCACTAATGAATTAGTGTTTGAATTCAAAAATTTTGGATAAGATTTTAAATTTTATAAATATGCATTGATTGGATTTAAATTAGAGAATTGGATATTAATTTTTTTGAGTAATTAGTTATTAACTTAAAATTTTGGAGGAGATTATGATAAGAATGGAATTTGATTTTAAATTTGATGATTTTCAAGAATATGATATTTATAGAATTTTAAAAATTTTCTGAAATAAAAATATGGATTTACTTCATGATTATATGGTTTGATGAATTTAAATTTTGATGGTAAAAAAAATACAACTATTGAGGAATTTAAATTTCGAGGACGAATTTTTTTTTTTGGTGGGTAGACTTGTAACCTCCGTATCCTGAAATTCTTGCTTAAATGTTGTTATTAGGTTAATTTGGGGCTATTAGAATTTTTTTTACAATTTTTGGTTGATTAAAAACTATTAACAGTAATTTTTTAGGGCTTTCAAGAATTTATTTAAGTGTCAAACATAATTAAAAATGATTCAAAGTTTTATTTTGGGTTCTAAATAATCAAATATATTTTCTAGAATTTTTTGAGCATTTTAGTATTTATTGGAATTCTATTTAGACTAATAACTAATTTTTAGGACTTCTAAAATTTATTGTGCAACCCCAGAAATATAGAATGGACCCACATAATTTTTTAGTATTTATAATATTATTATATATTTTCAAATTTTATTTTAGAATTTTTGGAATATTTTTAATATTTATTTTTATTTAAATAGGTAAAACTAATTTTTAGAGCTTCTCCTAATTATAGTAGGAAACCTATGAACGTAAAATTGTCCCAAGTATTTTTAGGGTTTTTTAGGTTGAAAATATATTTTTTGTAATTTTTCCAGATTTTTATGATTATTTTAATGTTTATTTTGAGTTATTTAGATTTAAAATGACTTAAATAATGTTTTGATAAAGGCAAATCAAAAATAAATAATATAAACAAAATCATCCAATCAGATTCTGACACGTGCCAGCCTTTAACTTTTCATTCAGCCTCATGTCAGCCAACAACTATATATATATATATATATATATATATATATATATATATATATATATATATATATATATATATATATATAATAACCTTAATTATCCCATTATTTGAGAGAGAGAGAGATTTGAGGGGATATCATTTAGGGTTTCCTTCATCTTCCAGAAACCATTACTCATAGCTCAGGACTCCAAACGTGACCTAGTTTCTTGCATTAGAACCATATTGAGGTTAGTTTTCGGAATATGTAAATTGTTTCATGAAATTCTGAATACTAAATTATGGAAAATTCGTAGAGCACGGCATGTCCGAAAATAAATGCGTCTTGGTATTTTTGCGATTTTGGGAGAACCATGAATCAGAATCACTAACCGTTTAAAGTTTCAGAAAACTAATGTCGAGATAATTGACATATATTTTTCCCATAATTTAATATGAAATATTTCTATGCTATTAATTCTGTAGAACTTTTAGGTTAACAATCAACCACTGTTGCACAATTCAATTTTAGGTATGTGCAATAATTTTCAAACGAATTTGAATTCGGATGAGCCATAAATTCTAGCATATTTTTGACGCTGAAATCTACAGGAAACAATGCATAAAAGTCGAGTTTGCATCGGTTGACTTTTTTGGTCAACAGATCGCCTTGATTTGCGTGTCATGAGTCTTGAATTAGTAAAATTTAGTTTCTTTGGACAAAATTTAGGAATTAACCTAAAAATCAGAATAATAAGATTAAAAATAGGATTTTAGAGTAATTATTCCAGAATTAAATAAATTAAAATAAATTATCTTTTGACATGGTAAAATTGTAATACATAGGCTATTTGAACTGTGACTTGGACTCTAATTCATACCAGCTAAGGACCACGGACGAGTACATTCTCTGATAATTTTTGTTATTTGATAATTTCTATAATTCAATTATTTAGAAATTTTATATCTGATTCTTGACACTGTGCTACACGGACTAGTATATAGATTGGATCTGTAGTCATGAGATGTTACATTGGTTATCGTATTGACATTGTACACGATATTGATATTAGACATTGTATATGATATATTAGACATTGATTGTGTATCGTAACGTATCATGGTTGGATCTACTGTACTAGTTGGGGGCGAAGAAATTGCTAGTGAGAAATATGATCATAACCCTATCATCCAAGTGTAAAATATTGTTAGTGTTAATCATACGCCTCACGTATGATTAGCCAGGCCATATAGCTATTGTACAAATTCACAAGCCGATCACATATCGAAGCTACTATTTCAAACACTTAGAATAGTTACAGTCCTTCATTTCAGTTTTATATGCTACATTACCCTGTATATAATATTGTAGTTATTTCTCTTCATTTCATATATGCACTGACTATACAATATTGTCTATATTGCATATTCTCTTTACTATTGCCATTGCATCTATTTATTGTTCTTTCAGTATATAGCATCATTTATTTATTGTTTTATAGCCTTTGTCAATTAATTGGAACTGTTATCGAGTTGTACTTCGCTCCAATCCTGACTGGATATATTTTTCCAGACTGCGACTTAGAGGATTGGTATCCGACATATTATGGACCACAGGAAGAGCAGCTGCAGCCTTGGACCTTGCAGCTCAGGTGTGATTTCCGGGAGGTCTAGCCGGGATCACTAGTTATTCGGTTAGTTTCTTTTAGCAGATTATTGGTACCAGATTTGTTTCCGGCATACTTTGAGACTTGGATGTTATTGTTTGTAGTTAGATTATTTTATTTAGACTTGTGTTATATTTTGTTTATTTTCTTTGATATCTTATTGTGCTTTAGTTATGTAGTTGAGTATTTTTATATTATATTATAATATCTGTGTCTTCTTATGTAGTTGGATATTTGTGTGCGATTGATTAGATAGTATTGTGACTAGACAAAGTTCTACCACCGATGTTGCGGCATAGGCTAGACGTACCAACGTATCCTGCACCTATATTGGGTGCGGGTCATGACAAAGCATCCAAGGATTGTGCTAGAGACCCTTCTGTCATGCCCCAGTCCTAAAATACGTAGGACCAGGAATACGCGATACGCCAGCTACGCATTCGACCAGACTCTGGTCCGACTCGAATACGTATAAGTTGTATAATAGAGGGTACTATCTATGAATCCTGTAAATGTAAACATCTATGTCTCAATCGACAATGAATATAAATATACAAGAAAGAGCTACATGTGCTAAAGTCGGCCGCCCAATAACACACAAGCTCGAATAGACTCGAGAAGAGATGAGTCTACAAAAACTAGGATACAACAGCGGATGAATAATCAATATGAATAAAGTAACCATAATACCGGTAGAAATGATATGAGTACCTGGTACAGTGCTCGCAAGACATGCAACTCCAACAATAACTCCAATTGCTATGTAATCGTCTATGCTGTAAAACTGGCAGGGAACCAGGTCCTCAAAGGGACGTAACAAGGTACAAAAATACAGCATGCCAAGTATAACAAAAAGTACAAGTGCAACGACGGGGTAATCTAGCATAACCAACTAAGTGTGACAAAGATTAAAGACAATGCTCGACGCGTGGGCTGTCCAAAATAAAACTGTAGCTCCGAACACAGAGACACACAGGACGTACCGTAGCTCCGAGCACAGAGTCACACGGGTGATACAACTATCCTAGATACAATATCACTACAGAAATAGTACATATACATATATAAGCACGTGCAGAGGAGCCCAAACGTCTAGTAACTGTCTTCCCCTTCCCAAACGGTCAACGATGGTGCGCTGAACCTGAACCTCTATCTAACAGTCTCGTGAAACAGAAATAACTCAACAGACTCAACAGTTGAGACCCTAAGGTCATCCCAGTCTCCGATCATGATGTCAGTATCAGGATACAGGAATCTGGCATGATCACAGTGTATGAGTGTGTCCTGGGGTGACGATATACTCAGGTACGTACATCGAGGTGTTACGACCATCTAACATTCATTATAAGACGTTACGACTAACGTCAGCACCCGGTTGTGATCCGGACGCGAAGTATCGATCATAAACAAAGACGCACACAATGTACATAACGAAACAATAAAATATCTGTAACTGAAATACAGGGTAGCAAGGTACACTTGCCTGCATCCGACTGCTGAAGATGGGGATCTGGTAGCACGTCTAAGTCTGCAGGCCCCGTAGTACCTAGAGATGAGATACAAACTCAATCAATAAACTATCAAGCGGTAAACAGGGATGTGACACTCGTCTAACATATGTTCAAACCTCTGTTACAACTCACACAGACACTAAGCTAGAGGGTTGACCAAGGAATGTTATATCTAATACAATTAATCACCTGTACAATATCATCAAATAAATCCTCAATCTTACTATATTTATCACGATATTCAGCAGTTCAACCCATGATCCAATTCTCAGTTTCACCCTGGGTCTTCACAGACGTTAACATGCATATTCAGATATCATCCTCGAACAAATTAACTATTAATTATTTAAACCCTCAATTATAAAAATTGGCAATAGATTTATTTTAACATTCTTTCAAATACACATATCTACTTCTCTATCATTCCATGATTAGTTATCATCTCTTAATAAAAGTCCCATATTTTGATATCACAACACACACTCAGTCAACCTGTCAACAATGCATATAACCATAAAACTCAAGTAGCATTCACCTAAGGCTCGATAATAACCAATATTTTGATATCACACACCATTTCACCGTAATTGTAATCTTGCTCCTCAATACCCATCAAACTGCATAAAATCCTGAGATCTCACATCTGGCATTTATCAACCCTAAACTCAATATATATCATTCAACCCTCAAAAGTAGATATTTTGCAACATCGAACTAAAATATCAATGAAAACGCATACCTTCACTTGCATGTAATAAACCCTAAAATCTTGCATAGCAACCCTTGAATAAATCCATATCCCTTACAACCATACATGCATATTATACTAAACCTTAAATTTACATGCCTTAAACTAACCCTAAAAATAACTTAACTAATACCATTATATATATAACTAAAAGACATAGGTGAGGGGAGAGGTATACTTCGACGGCGTGGGGGGGTTGCTGGCCGGAATGAAGTGGTGGTGCTGGTGGTGGAGGTTGGTCGTGGGGTGGTGCTAGTGGTGATGTAAGAAGGTGGAGGTGGTGGTGCAATGGTGTGTGAGGTGGCGGCAATGGCCGACTGTGGTGGTGGCGTTGGTGTGATGGTGGAAGTCGTGGCTATGGTGGCGGTAAAGAGGTGCGGCCGGAGAGGGATCGACAGAGGGTGGCCGGAGTGGCCGGAGTGGCCGGGATGGCAGACTGGAGTTTGGGAGGAAGCCGGGGATGCGGGGGAGGAAGAGTGGTGGTGGAACGGTCAGTAGCTCGTGGGGGACGGCTCGGTGATGGCACGGTGAGTGTGCTCAGGTGGAGGCTGCCGATTGAAGTGGTGGCCGCTGGTGGTTGCAAAAGGAGGACGGAGGCGGGTTTAGTAGCAGTCGGGGAAAAGGGGTAGGAGGCCGGAGTAGGGAGAGCCGGCGGGTGGAAGTCCGGTCGGAGTGGGGGGTCCTCGTGAAGAAGAAGAAGTGGAGAGGAAGAAGTAGAAGAAGAAGAAGAAGAAGAAGAAGAAGAAGAAGAAGAAGAAGAAGAGAAAGGGAGAAGAAGATTTCGGTTGGATGTGAGTGTAGGGAGGGAGGAGAGAGAGAGGGGGTGAGGTTTTCAAGGCTCCTTGGAATTAGGGCCTGCATTGAGAAGAGGGGAGAAAGAGACATCTTATAGGGGATGGTGAGTGGGAATGTGTGGTGATGATGAGCCCCATTTTGAATGGGTGGCCAGGATTCGACATGAGAAAGTCATTCATACAAGGTGAGGGTTAGGTTGACTAGTCAAATATTAGGGCTTCTCAATTTGGTTTGAACCAATGGGGTGTTGACACCTAATGCAACATTTGTAAATAAGCCCCTTAAATTTGGAAATTTGCGCAAACACATGAAATAATGGAAAATGGTGGGGGAATTGCTGTTTGGTGTTTTGTTGGGTGAGGAGGTGTTGTGTGTATTGTATGGGCTTAATTAAAGGGGCATTGGAATTAAATCGGGATTAAAATAGGATTAGTCAAAGTTGGTATCCCCAATTTAATTAGAGTAAATGCAAGCGGTGATCTAAAATTAATTACAAATACAAGGGGCTAAAATTAAGTGGGACAGAAGTATCATGAATGAGGAAGGCTTAGAATAGTGTATTATTCTAATTTGGGTTGCACAAAAAGGATCGAGATTGTGTCTCCAATTTCGATTGGAACGCACAACGATACAAAGTTGGATTTTATTTAGAAATTAAATAAACGTCCGCGACGAATATTATGCGGCTAAAATGAAGCAGAAGAGAGCATAATTATAAGTTACACCAAGGTCATGAAAGAGGTAGGCTTGGTGTCGGTCTTGGACCCGTTAATTGGTCTGGCTCAACGGGTTGAGTTGGTGTCTCAAAATTGATGGCAATGACATTGGTGCGCGCCACGGTATTTAAATAAGGATTTCAGTTACGGAAAATTATGCAATTAATTTAGAGCACAAGGAAATATGATTTTGAGTGACGGAAAAGTCCAGCGCCTAAATTGGCGTGTCAAGTCAAGAGTGCAATAATCTGTTAGAATTTATGGGCTGATGTTGGGCTCCGAATATTTCAACAACGGTAGGACATGTCAAGGGTTTAATTAAATAATCAAACATCTGTAACCTTACTCTAAACCTCAAATAACTGCTGCTAAACCAAAAGTTTGCATCCCATACCAGACTATCTATAGAAATAAATAAGGGAGTTTACACCTTCAGAAGGAGAAGCTCTATGAAAAACTTTCAAAATGTGAGTTCTTCCTGGATAAGGTAGAGTTCCTTGGGCATGTGGTGACTGGAGACGCTATATCGGTGGATCCAAACAATATTATTGCTGTAGAGTCTTGGACCACTCCGAGTTCAGTTGCAGAGATCAGAAGCTTCTTAGGATTGGCTGGGTATTACAGAAAATTTGTGAAGAATTTTTCTCGGATCGTAGAGCCATTAACTAGACTCACTCGAAAGGATGTGAAGTTTGTGTGGACCGAAGAATGTCAGGCTACATTTAATGAGCTAAAGAAGAGGTTGACCACAATGCCTGTTTTGACGGTGCCATCGGGGACGGTTGGATTTGTCATTTATAGCGATGCTTCGGGGAAGGGCATAGGATGTGTTCTAGATCAGAACAAGAATGTGGTAGCTTATGCTTCTAGACAGTTGTGGTCACATGAGAAAAACTATCCCACTCACGACTTAGAATTAGCAGCGATGATCTTTGCTCTAAAGTTGTGGAGACATTATCTGTACAGAGAGCGTGTAGAAATATACATTGACCACAAGAGCTTGAAATACGTCTTTATATAGAAAGATCTGAATATGAGGTAGCGCATGTGGCAAGAACTAATGAAGGATTTTGATATTTCACTACAGTATCATCCGGGGAAGGATAACGTAGTTGCCGATGACTTGAACTGATATCCAGTAGCGATGTACTTGACAACAGATTATCACTTATTAGTAGACTCTGATAGCCTGGGCATCGAGGTTATTGTTAGAGTGGAGATACAGATGATGGGCATGCATTTTCAGTCAGGATTAATAGAGAAGATCCAAGAGCCACAGTACCAAGATGAGGGTCTGTGAAGCCTCGGAGCTCACGTGAAGGCAGGATTGATGGAGGACTTCACTATTGCTCAGGATGGTTCACTAAGGCACCAGACTAGGTTATGTATTCCTAGTAGGGACCTGCAGGAAGAGATCATACAGAAGGCTCATCGTTCCTAGTATTCTATACATCTGGGAGCTAACAAGATATATAAGGACCTGAGGGAACATGTGTGGTGGTATGGGATGAAGCGAGAGGTAGCATATTTTGTCTCCAGATATTTAGTGGGCCAGCAGGTCAAAGCCGAGAGGTAGAGACCAGGAGGATTGCTACAGCCACTAACGATTCCTGAGTGGAAATGGAAACATATCATGATGGATTTTATTTTCGGACTTCCACACACTCCATGAGGGAAGGACGCGATTTGGGTCATTGTTGACAAGCTGACCAAATTAGCCCACATTTTGCCTTTCAAATTGGGATTGTCCACGGAGAAGCTTGCCAATTTATATGTGAGACAGATAGTCAGGCTGCATGGAGTTCCAGTAAGTATCATCTCCGATCAAGATAACAGATTTATGTTCCACTTTTGGAGGAGTTTGTAGGCTAGCTTGGGTACTCAACTCAAATTTAGAACTGCTTACCACCCTCAAACGGATAAACAGTCAGAGAGGACTATTCAGACGTTCGAGGATATGCTTCTGACATGTGTACTAGATTTTGGTGACTCATGGGAGGATCATCTTCACCTGGTAGAGTTTGCATACAACAATATCCATCAAGCCAGTATCGAGATGTCTCTTTTTGAGGTTCTGTACGGTAGGAGATGCCGGAATCCATTGTCTTAGTTTGTCGTAGGAGAGAGAGAACAATTGGGACCAGAGATGGTAGGTGATGCTGCAGAAAAAGTGAAGCAGATTAGAGAGAGACTTCGTGTGGCTCATTACAGACAAAGGCAGTGGGCCGGTAGCCACCGGAGACCGCTAATGTTTGAGGTATCAATTTATTTATTTAAATATCGATTACATTCTTAGATTATGCGTTAAGCTCCTATTTTGGCATAGGTTGGTGACTTAGTTTTCTTGAGGATCTCTCCGACACGTGGTACAATTCGTTTTGGTGGAGGTGGAAAGCTTAGTCCAAGATTCATCGGGCCTTTCAATATTCTGGAAAAGGTCGGTACAGTAGCCTATCGACTAGCCTTACCGTCTAAATTGGAAGGAGTACACAACGTATTCCATGTGTCCCAGCAGAAGCGATACGTGGCAGATCATAGCCATGTATTAGATCATTCGGAGCTTGAGGTTGGACCAATCCTCTGTTATCCGGAACAGCCTGTGGAGATCATAGACCAGAGGGAGAAAGTGCTTCGTAACCAAGTAATTCCCTTGGTTCGCATTGCTTGGAGGCATCACTCTTCTGGTGAATCCACTTATGAGCGGGAAGATAAGATGCAAGAGTGTTACCCCTATCTTTTTGCACCATGAAGTCATTTTCCTTCTTGTATGTGTTCTGCCTTAAATTTTGATGATAAATTTTTTTTAGGAGGGTATACTTGTAACCTCCGTATCCTAAAATTTTGGCTTAAATATTGTTATTAAGTTAATTTGGGGTTATTAAAAAAATTTTATAATTTTTATTTAATTAAAAACTAGTAACACTAATTTTTTTAGGGCTTTCAAGAATATATTTTAGTGTAAAACATAATTAAAAATATTTCAAACTTTTTTTTTAGGTTTTAAATAATTAAATATATATTCTAGATTTTTTTGATATTTTTACACATTTATTAAGAGTTAATTATACAAAACTAATTAAATAACTATTTTTTGAAAAAGAAAACCCATAATTGAAATTACCCTGCCCAGTCAGCCAACAGAGGCCATCCCGTCAGCCTCCCGCAGCAAGCAGGGCGAGGATCGCCTGTCAGTGACCCCCGGGCGTGGGTGCGGGTGCAACCGATCTGCGCGTTCTAGCCGAGCCGAGTTCGAATTCGACTTGGTAGTTTTATGATTTCGAGAGAACTAGGGATCTGAATCATGAATCGTTTAAAGTTTCGGAAAGCTAACGTCGAGATGAGGCTGAAAAGAAAGTCGCTTGTGACCTATAGCTACCATTGATATATGTTTTTTCCAAAATTTAATTCAAATTATTTACATGCTATTGATTCTATAGAACTTCTAGGTTAGCAATCAACCACCGTTACACAATACGATTTTGTATGTGCAATAGTTTCCAAATGAATTTAAATCCGGATGAGCCATAAATTCTAGCATGTTTGTGACATTAAAATCTGCAGTAAATCATGCATAAAAGTCTAGTTTGTATCGGTTGACTTTTCTATCAACAGATTATCTCGATTTGCGTGCCGTGAGTCTCGAGTTGATAAAATTTGGTTTCTTGGGACAACATTTAGGAATTAACCTAAAAATCAAAATAATAAGATTAAAATAGGATTTTAGAGTAATTATTCCAGAATTAAATAAATTAAAATAAATTATCTCTTGATATGGTAACATATCATACGTATGATTTGGACTCTGAATTGGAACATGATCCAACCACAGGTAAGGACCACAGGCGAGTATATTTTTGTGATTACTTTCAGTGCTTGATAGTCTCTATAATGCATGCGTAGTATTGATTAATTGATTCTTGACACTTGTTACATAGATTAGTATGATGGATTCTTGTTATGAGATACGTGACCGTTCTGGATTATTGTTATTTCTTTGTGACTGGTTCAGAATCCATGTTATACTCGTGGGGAGAAAAAATACTTAGTGGACATATGAACTACCCTTTTCATCCATGGTCTTACTGGAATAATAACAGCCATGCACGACACGCGTAGTTTGCCAGATTTTACCCTTAGTCGTTCACATGTCAACAAGGTATTTCAAATCACGTAGAGTAGCTTGTTCCTACTTGTTCTTCCATACAATGCAGTTATTTTCTATGTTGCTTGGAGATATTTTACTACATCTTTGCCATGACAGGACTTCAGCATTTAGTTATTCTGGTTGCCTTATTGTGATTTCAGTTTTTTTGCTATCATATATTTTTTACTATTTATTGTCTTATAGCTTCTACCATGTGTTGGAGCTATTTTTACTGTGATGTACTCGTTTCTTTTCTGACTGGATAACCATATTTTAGGTGACTACGATGAGGATGCGATCCCTATACATTATGGACCATATGCTAGCGACATAATAGAGCCTGGTCTTGCTCTTCAGGAGGATTATGGAGAGTTAGCAGCTCAGACACCATCTGCAATGGAGTGTTTTATTAGAGTAGTTGGTTTTGTTAGTTATTTTGGACCGGATTATTCTTCGACAATATTTTTAGAGTATTTTGAATATTGTTCTTTCGATATTTAGTCATTTCTTGGAGACATCTTGGACCAGCATCGAGACTATTATTTTATTATTATCTATGGTGTATTCATTTAAATTAGTGCCTGTGATTGAGTATAGTGTGGAGATGTATATATGTTGTCAGTTGTAGATTATACTTGTGGCTTATTGTATAGCATTCTACCACCGACACTTCACCGTAGACTGGACGTACTCATGACTCATGCCCAAATCAGGGTGCGGGTCGTGACAAGCAGTTTCGTGGCAGTCAAGATTGTAAGAGTGTGCTGCCTTGTCTATGCCACATGCATATTTCAATGCAGCGATTGAGGCTTGCAAGTTGTTATTGTGGATGAAGAAGTTTTTGCAGGAAATATGACTTAGGCAAGAGCACTATATTTTGCTATATTATAGCAATTTGCTATTCATCTTGGAAAGAACCCTACTTATATTTGGTCCAAGAATATTGCAAGTCGGTATCACTGAATATGAGTTGTACTTGAGACAAAGGGCACGATACTTGAGAATGTTCATATGGAGGAAAATGCAGCAGATATGCTCATGAAGGTTCTGCCAAGAAAAAAATTTGAGTACAACTGGAGGATTGTCGGAATGGTGAGCTCTTCCACCTAGTTGGAAAAATATTGGTATTTTGTGGGATTCCCAACCTATGTGAAAAATATCCTATAGTACGACTAGTGCTATCCTTGTGTTAAAGGATCTTAGGAAGTCGATGGCAGCAAATGAGACTAGATTTGAACAAGTATCAGAACATTAAAAACTATAGTCAGTATTAGCAGTATATTGTCGGTACACTATTGCCGGTGTACAGCTGGTATACCGATTTTAATGTAGTTCATTCCAGAATGATTCTTACTCGAAATGATAATTGTTTTGGTATACCGTCGGCATATTGATACCGGTATACCACTAGTATACCGATTTTTAAGCTGAAGCAAAAAATTGGTGCCTTACAAAGATGGATGTGGGATTAGTAGGCTTTAAATAGGTTACCCTAATCCCCCATTAGATCATTATTGTGAGATCAAAATGAAAAGAGTTCTCAAAGTTGTAACTTTCAAAGAAGACAAAGGGATTAAGGACTATTTCTAAGAGATATCATTTCGAAGAAATCATCGATGATTGGTTCTCATCATCTCTGTCTTCCATAATTTCTAGTAATCCGTTCTCATTAGTTTGAGTAGTTATGTGATCTGGTTGGATTGCTAGAGAAGTTTGTAGAAGGTGTAATCTTATAATTCATTAGTGAAAGTTTTTCCTGGGTTGAAAACTACAGTTAATAGTAGCAGTATATTGTTGGTACACCGTTGCAGGTGTACAACTGGTATACCGATTTTGAAGTAGTTCGTTCCAGAATGATTCTGACTCGAAATGACAAATTTTTCGTATACCGTCGACATATTGATACCGGTATACTAGCAGTATATTGGTTTCGGGGATGAAGCCATATGATCATTATTAAATCTAAATCAAGAGTCCAGATGGTTGTGGGATTATGAAGTTTTAAATAGGTTACCCTAATCCTCCCATCAGATCATTATTGTGAGATCAAAATGGAAAGAGTTCTCAAATTTGTAAGTTTTAAAGAAGAGAAAGGGATTCATGACTATTTCTAAGAGAGATCATTTTGGAGAAATCATCTATGATTGGTTCTCGTCATCTCCATCTTCCGTAATTTCTAGCAATCCGTTCTCATTAGTTTGAGTAGTTACGGTAATTCGGTTGGATCGATTTAGAAATTTGTCGATGGTGTAATCTTATAATTCATTAGTGAAGGTTTTTCCATGGTTGGACTCGGATCGTCTAATGGTTTTTTCCGCAACAGTTTTTATTGAAATTAGTTGATGTTTTTATTGATTGTCTCATTGGCATTATATAGCCTTACAGTCATTAATACAATGATCTCAATCATTATGACAATAATCTCATAATGGAATATCCTGTGACATATTCTGGCATCCCAAATATGTCCTCAGAATATTCCCATGTGCTTATACTATACTTAAATATGACACCCAACATACCATATCAACACTCCCCCTCAAGATGGGTGAAAGATATTCACTAAGCCCATCTTGTCACATCCTCTAATCATGCTCACTAAGGCGAGTCCCTTGGTTAGTCCATCTGCTACTTGATCCCTGGTTGGAACATGGCCAAGCTCCAGTAATCCACTATCCAACTTCTCTTTGATGAAGAATCTATCAATCTCGATGTGTTTGGTCCTGTCATGTTGTACTGGATTATTGGCGATACTAATAGCTGACTGATTGTCACACCACAACTTCATCTTGGCTCCTTGATCCAGCTTCAGCTCCACCAGCATATTCTTCAACCATAGCAGCTCTGCAACTCCCAAGGCCATAGCTCTGTACTCTGCTTCAGCTGTCGATCTGGCCACCACAGACTGCTTCTTACTCCTCCAGGAGACCAAGTTACCTCCTACAAATATGCAATATCCCGAGGTAGACCTCCTGTCATCAGCACAACTAGCCCAGTCAGAATCACAGTAGCCCTCGATGCTCACGTGATTGTTCTTCCTGAATATTAGTCCCTTCCCGGGAGCACCTTTCAAGTACCTCAGAATCTGGTACACTGCATCCATATGACCCTTCCGTGGGTCATGCATGTAGCGGCTCACCACACTTACTGCAAAGCAGATATCAGGACGTGTGTGGCTCAAATAGATTAACTTGCCAACCAGTCTCTGGTATCTGTCCCGATCAACTGGTTCTCCAGCCTCAGCATCAATCTTGAACCTCTGATCTATTGGTGTAGCTGCAGGTTTGCACCCCAACATCCCAGTTTCTTTGAGAAGGTCCAGTGCATACTTCCTTTGAGAGAGAACAATCCCCTCTGCTTCTCGAGCAATCTCAATCCCAAGAAAGTATCGAAGAAGGCCGAGATCCTTCACCTCGAATTTCTTGCCAAGCTTTCCTTTGAGTTGGGCGATCTCCTGCTCATCATCTCCTGTGATAATCATATCGTCCACATACACCGTAAGCATGGTGATGTGGCCTCCACTCCGACGGAAGAACATAGTATGATCAGCATTGATCTGCTAATATCCCATCCCTATCATCGCATTTTTGAATCTGTCAAACCACACTCGAGGAGACTGCTTCAGTCTATAGAGGGACTTCTTCAACCTGCAGACCTTGCCTACTGTCTGATTGGTGCCAAATCCTGGTGGTATCTCCATGTACACCTCCTCCACTAGATCTCCGTGAAGAAACGCATTTTTCACATCCAGTTGGTGTAGCTTCCATCCACCATTCGCTGCCAGAGAAATTAGAGTCCTGACAGTGCTCATCTTTGCAACTGGTGCAAAGGTCTCGTCATAGTCGATGCCGTACGTCTGACTATATCCTTTGGCTACTAGTCGAGCTTTGTAGCGCTCAACCTGTCCATCTGGGTTCTGCTTCACGGTAAAGACCCACTTGCATCCAACTGCTCTCTTTCCCTCTGGCAGTCTCACAAGCTCCCAAGTGTGGTTCTTCTCCAGAGCTCCCAACTCCTCGTGCATTGCCACTTTCCACTTTGGATCATTCTTGGCAACCTGCCAATTGTTAGGTACAGTAATACTATCCAAAGATGCTATAAATGCTCCATAAGAAGAAGGGATATGGTCATAAGAAACAAACTGAGCAATATCCCAACCATATCTATTTGAAGGATTTCCTGCATTGCTGCGAGTGCTCCTCCGTACAGATAGTGGTGTGGGAGGAGTAGAAGTAGGAGTAATGATATCTTCTGAAGGAGGGGGTATCACCTGAAGGGGGGTTGATGTCGGTGCCTCAGGAGTTGGGACGAACGCAGGCAAGGGACTTGGCACTGGCACTGTCGGTACTGGTCCTGCAGTTTGCTTCTCTCTCCTGTTGTAGGTAAGTAACTCTCCCTGAGCCGTAGGCCTAACACCTTCACCTTCTTGTCCCTTCTCCGTGCCTCCATGCCAAACTTCTAAATCGGTTACTACAAAGTTCTCCATCTCCCCCTCTCGCCTAATGCTGGCAGTATTAGGCGTGTTGTGTGAAGTTCCGTGCCTCCTAATGGAGATTGGATATATACATATATAATTATACATATATAAATTTAATATACTAATGGAGATTGGATATATAACGCCTAATGTAGCTATAAAATGTATAAATATACATATATAAATTAAATATACACTTATACACTTATATACTAATTATATACCTTAATATATAATATACTATACATTAAGTTTATATTCATTATATACCAACATACTATACATTTACATATTAATTAAATAGATATTAAACATAATTTAAACATTTAATTAATAAATAATTATACATATACATATTTAATACACATAGGCTATATAAAAATACACTATAATATTTAATATGTATCATTTAAAAGGCGTATATACTAATTTATCAAATACATATATTAACATATTAAGATACACTATACTATACATGTATATTTTACAGTTGTATTTAATTGGAGATATGTTGTATGTACATACAGGTATTAGTTTTATTTAAAGTGTATATATTATACTTATAGCTATTATGGTAATTTAGGGATATATATATGTAGTTGGCCTATCTAGTAGATGACCCCTACCGTACCTAGCGTAGCCCTAAGGCCAGTGTATTTCTATTGTGTGTTAGGATAGCTTCTGATACAAATGTAATTGTGATGTGTTTATAGGACTGTTGGTTTACCAGGGGATACTCTGGAACAGGACATCCATAAGTACCAGCTAAGGACCAAGGCAAGTACATTCTCTGATAATTTCCAATTCTTGATAATTGCTATAAGTTCAATGATCTTGAAATGTTACAACTGAATCTTTGACACTGTGCTACACGGACTAGTATAGCTTGGATCTGCAGTCATGAGATGTTACCTTAATTATCGTATTGACATTGTACACGACATGTATATTTAGAAACCGTACATGATAGACTTTACTTGCTCGTGTATCGTGACGTGTCATGGTTGGATCCACAGTACTAGTTGGGGGCGGGGAAGTAGTTAGTAAGAAATGTGATCATAACCTCTTATTGTAGTATAAAAACTGTAAGTGTTAATCATGCTCTTCACCCATGATTAGCCAGGCCTTATAGCAACCGTACATGTTCCCAAGCCGATCACATTTCGAAACTACTATTTCAAACACTTAGAATAGTTACAGTTCTCTATATTTTCATATACTACATCACCCGTATATGATACTGTTCCTTATTCTTTCATTTTATACATGCACTGACTGTGTTTCATTGCCTATTGCATGTCTCTCTTAAACTGTCATTACATTATTCCACTGTCTTCTCAGTAGCTAGCATGACATGTTTTATTGTATTATAGACATTATCAATTAATGGAACTGTTATTTGAGATTGTGCTTTGCTCCTTCCTGACTGGAAACATTTTTCCAGACTATGCCTTAGATGACCGCTGTCCGACACTTATGGTGAGTAGCTGCAGACTTGGTAGTGGTTGATTCTGGAGGTCTAGCCGAAATTATTATTCATTGTTAGTTCTTAAGTAGACTATTTTGGTACCGGATTTGTCTCCGGCATTTTGATGATTCTTGGATATTGTTAAGTTAAGTTATTCCTTGTGGACTTGTGGTGTGTTTAATTTTAGTTTTTATTCGAAATCTTATCGTGCTGTAATCCTGTGATTTGAGTATATGTTCATCTATTTGTGTCATCCGTGCCTCCTAATGGAGATTGGATATTTGCGTGACATTAGTTAGATAGTATCAATACCTAGACAGCGTTCTACCGCCGATGCTGCGGCGTAGGCTGGACGTACCCACGCATTCGTGCCCCTAAACCGGGTACGGGTCGTGACACTTCTCCGTGCCTCCATGCCAAACTTCTAAATCGGTTACTACAAAGTTCTCCATCTCCCCCTCTCGCCTAATGCTGGCAGTATTAGGCGTGTTGTGTGAAGTTCCGTCCTGGTGGTAGTATGGCTCATGCTCCCGAAAGTGGACATCCATACTGACAAACTTCTTCTTCTCTACTGGACTCCAGCACACATACCCCTTCTGGGTCGCCGAGTAGCCTACGAAGATGCATTTGACTGCTCTAGGGTCAAGTTTTTCAACTGATGGCCTGTTGTCCTTCACAAAACACACACACCCAAACACCTTCAGTGGGAGTATCCCACTATTATTGCCTTGCAATACCTCACATGGGGACTTCCATCCGAGGACCTTCGAGGGCATCCTGTTGATGAGTTGAGCTGCTGTCAACACTGCATGCCCCCACAAACTCTGTGGGACATTCATGTCGATCATCATACTTCTTGCGACCTCTAGAAGGTGTCTGTTTTTCCTTTCTGCAACTCCATTTTGTGCTGGTGTGTATGCACAGGTGGTCTGATGCTGTATTCCGTGTGTTGACAAGTATTCTGCAAGCGTCCTGTTGGTATACTCCGTTCCATTGTCAGACCTCAGTACCTTCACAACTGCTTTGTACTGAGTCTGGACATGCTTATGAAAATCCCAAAAACAAGCAAGTACATCATTCTTATTTTTCATCAAATATAACCAGGTAACACGAGAGGCACACTCAATGAAAGAAACAAAGTACTTATAACCATTCATAGTGTTAGTAGCACATGGACCCCAGACATCAGAATGTACTACCTCAAAAGCAAAAGTGCTCCTATGACCCGTGCCAACATATGAGCTCCTAGTAAGTTTTCCTAACTCGCACGCATCACATACTAATTTCTCTTTATTTTTTTTTGCATAAATCTCTGGATACAACTTACTTAGAGTATCAAAGGAAGAATGTCCCATCCTCCGATGATGGAGTATCAAGGTATCCTCAGTCCTCTGCTGCAGTCCTTTCATGCCAGCCTTCTCTGCCATAGATACCAATGCTGAGTCCAGTCCTTCTCGATCTAGGTACCACAGTCTCTCATGCCAAGTGCCAGTCCCAAGTCTTCGTCCTGTCCCTTTCTCCTGGAAGGTCACCTTAGGAATATCAAAAGAAACAATGCATTTAAGTTGGAGGATTATAGAACTAATGGACAAGAGACTGACTGGAAAGGATGGAGCATGTAAAACATTGGACCGTTCGGCGGAGGAGATCTAGGAAATCCTCCTGTGGGTTTGTGGAAGCTTGGTGACGGCTAGGGTTTGTGGAAATTTGGCTCTGATACCATGTTGAAATTAGTTGATGTTTTTATTGATTGTCTCATTGGCATTATATAGCCTTACAGTCATTAATACAATGATCTCAATCATTATGACAATAATCTCATAATGGAATATCCTGTGACATATTCTGGCATCCCAAATATGTCCTCAGAATATTCCCATGTGCTTATACTATACTTAAATATGACACCCAACATACCATATCAACAGTTTTTCATGTCAAAAAGTGATTATGTTTGCTTTGTGCTATCTTCATGATTTTGGTAAGTTGGTTTTGGACTTTTTGCTTCTGTTCTATTACAGTCTCTTGTTTTGGGGGAACTGTTTCTGCGTTTTGTTTCCAACATAACTATTTTTTTGTGACAATTTGGTTTTATCACTGGAAAAGGATTTTTTGGGAGTCCTGTTTCCAGACAGATTTCAATGATCAGTGACTACCCGAATGTAGCAACCGCGCGCAAGATTTCAATGATTAGTGAGTACCTGAATGTAGCAACAGCGTGCAATGATTCTTAAGCTTACTACTTGTTGGGGCTAGAAAAGTAACAAAGCGTTCAGAATGAAGTAAGAGTTTTCGCACGTCAGCTACGGCGATAATATTTAGAGCAACAAAGAGAAATCAATGACATACGAAACTTATGGAAACAGTATTATCAACTAAGACGTTTGAAGTCACTATGAGCAACGAGAACAACTCAAGCATTAGGCCAATCACAACGGCCAAAAACAACAGCTCTGTATTCAAGTACAAGACAAGAATGGGCAAATCATCGGCCACCCGACAAGAGCCTCTTTGAAAGAGAGAGCTGCTCTCCCGACAACAGCATACCGTCAATAATGGGCTGAAGAAGCTGTAGAATCATCAAACACATTGATCTATCTTCCTTGGGTGTATTGAATCAAAGTGTTGCACATCCTTCTCCGACAAGTCCGGCACCGTCGCATCTCCGTTCAAGAATTGCACCACCTTCCTCATGCTCGGTCTAGCCATCGGCACCGGATGCGAGCAAAGCAAGCCGAGCTTCAGTGCCAACTCCATCTCCTCCTTAACAAAGTTCTCCCCCAGTCGCCGGTCCCGGGCTTCGACAATTGCTCCTTTCTTCGTGAACTCCAACACCCAGTCCACTAGAATCAAATCCAGGCCCGAAATCTTCATTCCGAACGGCCTCCTCCCGCTTGCAACCTCGAGTACGAATGCCCCGAAAGCGTACACGTCCGAACTCGTCGTCGGCTTACCACTCCTCGACAGCTCCGGGGCGATGTATCCCAAAGTCCCGACCACATGGGTAGACTGAACATGGCTATCGTGATCGTAAAGCCTGGCAAGGCCGAAGTCTCCTAACCTACCGTTGAACTCGGCGTCCAACAGTACGTTACTAGCCTTGATGTCTCTGTGGACTATAATCTGCTCCCATTCCTCATGTAGGTACAGGAGACCCGCGGCGATGCCTTTTATTATGCGGAACCTCTGGCTCCAGCCAAGAAGCACCTCCGGCCTGTCGAAGAGGTACTTGTCGAGGCTTCCATTCGGCATGTAGTCGTAGACCAACAGGAGCTCGCGCTGTCGCCTGCAGTACCCGAGGAGGGGCACAAGGTTGCGATGCCGAACACGACCTATGCTCGCAATCTCCGCAACGAACTCCTTCATTCCTTGCTTCGATTCATCCGATATCCTCTTCACTGCAATCCCGAGCTTAGAACGGGGTAATGCCCCTCTGTACACCGCACCGAAGCCGCCGCCTCCGAGCATGTTCTCGTCCCTAAAGCCTTTGGTCGCTTTGTAGAGATCCTTGTATGAGATCCTGTGAGGCCCATGCTCAACCTCCCAATCTTCTCGCACTTCCGAATACTTGATCCTCCTCCGTATCATAACCATAAGGCCAATTACAACCACCACCAACAACAAAAATATGGAAACTGCGATTGCCAACGCCAAACGCAATATCTGAATCTTCTTCTTGGCTTTCTCTGCAAGTGGAAGACTTGGAAGTTTGGACACGTCGAGCTCCTTCGCTGTTCCGTTCAAGCTGAAACTCCATCCTAGAATGTAATTCGACGCAGTTACGCCTGCGTTGGCTGCAGAGAAGCCGACGTACATCTTGTCGACTAAGAACGACGACAGATTCAACGCCAAAGATAAGAGAGGAACAGACGGCTTTGCAACATCGGCAGGCGATACCGTCACGTTGAGTCGCATCGCATCGCCGTCGTAATCCACCCAGAGAAGTATGGGCTGGCCGCTGATCAGGCTCAAGTTCTTGAATTCGCCACTGCGGGGAGCGAAATAGGATGCCGGGGCGTAATCGATAGACCGGAGGCTGTTGACATCTATACCGACATGGTTGTCGTCGATATCGTTGTATTCTATGTTCTGCATGGTATCGACCTCCACCGCAACGATATGGTTCGATGGGTTCCCGTCGTTGGTCAGGTTGAAAAGGCCTAGGTACTGACCCGGCTGAGCACCGTTAAGATTCTTGGAAGGGGATATAAGAAAGGCTAGCCCGTGAGACGTGACGTCGGCATACCGAGGGACAATAGCAAATACGAACGCCGTGGAGAAGGAGAGGGATTTACCAGTGGAGGAGTTTATGAAGTTGAAGGGGGTCGGAAAGAAGGCGTGCCCGGTAGCTTGCTTCGTGTTGTCGGTGAGGCGAAGAAGGCCACCGGGCTCCATTCCCGACATGCCGTCGAGGCTAAGATCAGCACCATGGAAGCCATGGAAGATGAAAGATTCATTGGTAGAAGCTGCTGCTACAAAGTAAATTATGAGAAGAACTAGTACCAGAAGAATGTGAACCATAACTTTCTCACATATACAGAAGCTGTAGAAATGCTACTATGTTTTCATCAAAACAGAGTTTTAAAGAAACCAAATGCTGTTGGGAACACGGTGTTATTCGAACCGGAGTTGGCCCATGAGATACGATATTAGACTGAGTCCATAGGCCATAAAAGAAAATTTTTATGTAAGGTCTGAACCAATCTCAATTATCTACATCTCATGATCCTACCTCCTATCCGATGTGGGACTAAATTATCAACTCCATTGTCATATCCTTTTGAGCGCTCAACCTGAAACGAGATACAATCCAACAATCTCCACCTTAATTCGTTTTCGCTAGCCGAACAACCTTAGCACATCCCGGCTACCTTTTTCAAGGAGATCAAACATATTGTCATCTCGATCCGTTCGACCACAGAACAAAATCTGACACGTTCATCCACACCACCACTGCGTGCCAACCACAATGTCTTGCTCCACCTTGGACTCGTCAGATCCACCTTTAAAGATAATTCGTGTAGTTGATACTCCTACTCCACCTTGAAAATAGTCCGTATAATCCATAAATGTTCAGCATCATTTGTCTCGAACCAATTATAGCCGTTCAAAGCAGTCTTGGAATCTTGGGCTCTGATACCACTTCTTGGGAACGCGGTGTGACCCAAAACGGAGTTGGCCCATGAGATAGAATATTAGATTTGGTCCATATGCCTTCAATTTTTTTTTTCATGTAAGACCTGAAACAATCCTAATTATCTATAGCTCATGATTCTACCTCCTATCTAATACGAGACTAAATTATCAATTTCATTGTCACACACTTTTTTAGCGCTCAATCGAAAACGAAATACAATCCATCAAATGATGTCTGTCCATGTTTTATATTACATACTTGGATATTATAGGATATATTTTTAGTGCTACATTTGATGCCATCGTCTGTTTGTCGTTTGTAGCATTGTTAGGATAATGTAACCTGGTTTTAGCAAATATGTACACCTTCTACGTTGAATTGAAATTTGCATGATTCGGGGAGACTAGAATGAAATATTCTCTTCAGATGTGCTCAGAAAAATATGTTGAAAGAATAATATTATTCATGTCTCTAAAGTGTTCTTACATATTATCTTCTTTTTTATGTGACAATTAACGTGACAGTTAATATAACAGTTTTAATAATAATTTTTTAAATTAAAATTAAAATTTATTTTAATATTAATATTAACATTAGAATTTACACTAATATTAATATTAACATTTAGAAAATAGGATAATTAATTTTTTAGGTTAAAATTTGTCTATAATGTTATATAATATTATTTAATATGTCACGTCCTAAGAAAAAATAGCTTTGAAAGACACTATCCATAATATAAAAGTTGATATAAAAGACGTTTTTTTTTTTATATACATGCATGTTGATTAGTTCCAAACGAATTAAGAAAGAAAGCTGTTATTTTGTTCGTGGGGCTGTAATTTGGAACTGATTGATAGATCCAACGAACGACTATAGACTATTGATTACAGAAAAAGACTGCGCGCTAATTATTTTTATTTATTTTTTAATAAAACAGCAGATAAAGTCTGGCTCATACAAAACCTTCACCAAAAGTATATGTCAACCCAACACTGCTACAATTTATGTAATCGATATGGACACTTAAAGGTGAGTCATGTTGCGTCGGATACGTTTTAAAATATCGAACACTCTAAAAATATATTTGAATACATTAAAGTGTTGTATTTGTGTTTCGTCCGTATCTTATTGTATTATCTTATACTTTTGTATCCTTAGATGCAAAAAAAGAAAAAGAAAAAATCAAACCAATCTATACAGGGTTAGCAATAGAAATTGTGCCATGACAACAAGGGGAGGACAACAAAACCGACAAAATAACCAATTAGCTGACCCAAATGTGCAGGATAGAACCGAAGAAAAAGTAAGAAAACAAAAAGAAGTCTTTTTGTTAGAAGATTTTGTTGGAGTTTTTCTCTTCGGACTAGTAATGATAGTTCCACACTAACTATAATTTTAAGTGGATATTTTAATATAAAGTTTTGCTTGTTGTTGAAATATGTACATGGATTGTGGTGGGACACATGTTGGTTATATGTGGGGGTATTTTCATAGAAGGGTTAATGTATGTTAAATTCCTTAAGAAAGTATTTATGCTTTTTGTCACACTTTTGGAAAAAAAAAATCTTAGGAGATAAGTCCTAAAGGGGATTAGCGACTCGGACTCGAACTCAGACTAGAACTCGGGTTCGGACTCAATAATGCAAAGTGGCGCTTTGATGGCAAACTTAGCACGTCAGCATCGTCACACGGTGCTTGTGCTCATTTGTTGCGCTTGTTCCTGCGCAAAACTCTTAGCGCGTCTCTGAGTGTGGCCTCTACGTTTGGCTTCTGCACGAGGTATCTGTGCGTGGCCTCTACGCAGGGCGTTCTGCACAGGCTACTTCATGGGTGCGGAGAGAGCGCTATAGGCGCAAGCTAATGCTGGTTGCAAAATTTGAACGATTATGGAAATATTATGGTAATTATTCAGATCGATTTTTTGTGGAATTTAAATTTAATTAATTCATATCTTTTCGTAATAAGTTGGCGGACAGGATTAGGGTTTCATCTCAATTCTATAAATACTCACTTAGTGCCTCCATTGATAACTTACTTCAAAATTGACAAACAGAGAGAGTATTATGCTGCAGAAATCCAAGAGTTCGTGTGAGTCAATACAGAGGTGACGGCGAGCCTTCCAAAAAAATTTTGTGAACTTGCTAGTTCCTTGGAGCAGATCATATAAGAGTAAATCTTGCTTTGATCAGCAGTGATCGTCATCACCCCAGCAAGCCAACAGTTTTCTGTCATCTTCTTTTCCTCCTCCTTCATATTTATTGTTTTACGTTCTGTCTTAATTGTACTTGTGTTTGCAAGGAAGAACAATATTTATCTTTCGGATCTTTGTAATATGATAGTCTGCAAGTTATAATCAATATATATATATATATTATAGTAATTTATTAGAATCGAAGTAATCAGATCTGACTGCAAAGTTGTGCTTGTATCTCTGATGTCGACTAAAAATGTAGTATCATACATATAATAGACTGCAATGTCGTGCTTGTATTTCTGTTCATGATCTTTGTTTCTCCATTTGTTGATCTATCTCGGGACTAAAAATCTCAAATCAAGATTCGAGTAAGATGGAGAACAACTGTGCAAGTCTTCTCGACACAAGTTTTAACAAACTTGAGAAGTTTGACGGAGAGCACTACAATATTAGGAAGAGAAATATCAGTCTCAATCTTCAAATCGTGAATGTTGATTATATTTTGACAGAACCTAAGCTTTCTCTTGTGGATGATAATGCTCGGAGGATTGCTGAGGCCACTAGTTTGCAGACGAAGTGTAGGAGAGACAACAACCTCTATAAACTGTTGATTCTGAACTCCATGGAAGATTCAATGGCGGAGTAATACAACAAGAAGGTCCATGCAAAGGACCTTTGGGAGTCTCTAGATCGACACTACAAGTATGATGAGAATAGATCCAAGATTCTTGTCACATAAAAGTTCTACAAGATGCGATTTGAGGATGGAAAGACGATGTTGCCTCAAGTAAGGAAGTTTCTCAAGTTACGTCAAAAACTTAAGGATGATGGAATGCCACTAGTAGACAAATTTATTGTGGGTGGTATTGTCGCCAAGCTCCCACCTGGGTGGAAGAACTTTATTTCGGATATGCACCGAAAGAAGATGAAGGTTGACCTTAAGCGCCTACTGTACAAGATCCATGTTGAAGACGAGTTGAGGGCTCAACTCAAGGTGGACACTCTGTCCAAGCAGATGGCCAAGGCTAATATGGTGCATGCTGGAGACTCCAAAGGGAAGCAGAACGCTTCTCACTTCAAGTAGAAGGACTTCAACCATTTGAAGGTGAAGTTGGCTCCGTTCAAGACAAAGCCTAAGTTTGATGTGACTTGCTTTACCTATGACAATACGGGCCACTATAAGAAAGATTGTGGATCTAAACCCAAACAGACTGAGCAAGGTGAGCCTAACAAGGTTGCTATGATTACGCAGGTGATCTCAACTGATGTTGATACTAACTGGTGGGTGGACACTGGTGCATTATGCCATGTTTGCTGTAGGAGAAAATTGTTCACCGCATACAATCCTACATCTGAGAAGGTTTTGGCGGCGAACAAGGAAGAAGCTAAAGTACTTGGGACTGGGATGGTGGTATTAAATCTGACTTCGGGGAAGTCGTTGACGCTTCAAGATGTGAAGCACGGACTAGTGATTAGTAAGAATCTGATCTCAGGAAGTCTGTTGTATAAGGAAGACTTGAGGATGGATATTAATGCTGGCCAGATGGTTATATCCTTTAAATTTGTATACTTCGAAAAAGTATTTTGTACCGAAGGGATGTTCAAATTTTAACTTGTAACTCTGACTGAAAAGGTCAATACAGTCACTTCTTTTAATTATCCTCTTTAGTTGTGGCATAATATACTAGGATATGTGCATTGTAAAAGAATCAACAAGATGTCTAGTCTAGGACTTATCTCCAAATGTGGGGGTAAGGAGGTAGAGAACTGTAAAGTCTGTGCACAGACAAAGATCATCAGGAAATTGTTCAAATGGGTAAACCGAAGCACAGATCTTCTGGAGTTGGTGCACTCAGATATCTGTGACTTCAAGCAATTCTCCACAAAGGCCGAGATAAAGTATTTTATTACATTCATCGACGACTTCTCGAAGTACACATTCATCTATCTTCTCAAGTCGAAAGATAAAGCATTCGAGAAAGTAAAGGACTTCAAGGTTGAAGTCGAGCAGCAAACTAGGCAACAACTCAAGAGACTCAAAAATGATTGAGGCTAAGAGTATAGATCTCTTGAATTTGCATCGTTCTGCAAAGAACATGGAATTATCAATGAGACAACTACTCTGCATTCTCCTCAATCTAATAGAGTTACAGAAAGAAAGAACAAGACGTTGACAAAGATGATGAACTCAATGTTGTTCATGACTATAGGACTTCCAAACTACTTCTGGAGGGAAGCTGTGCTTACGGCTACTTTTATTCTGAACTGAGTGCCATATGGAACTTTCGATGTTACTCCTCATGAACTCTGACCCAAACTAAATGGCATTAGAGTGTGGGGGTATCTAGAGTATGTGAAGCTTCCGGACTTGATGATTCAAAAGCCGAGAACGAGACATTCTTTGGATATAAAAAAAAGTGACGCTCGGAGGTTCATTGATATCGAATCTAATTATATCATCAAACCTTGCGATACAGAATTCTTTGAAAACAAATTTACAAGGCACAAGAACATTATTCTTGTGGACCATCCAGAGAATAGTGTGGGTGCAAAGGAGGCTGAACCTTCCAATAAAAATGTAGTTCAAGAAGAAGTTGTCGATGAAGAGACAACATTCGAATCATAGCTCACATAACTGGCGACTAAGCGAGTGAGGAGGCAGAAGGACTTTGGAGAATATTTTATCAGCTATCATATGGAAGTAGATCCGCTTACTTATTATAAGGCGATGAAAATCAGAGATATTGTCTTCTGCAAGAAGGCTGTCAATGATGAGTTTGACTCTACAACCTTTAACAATACTTGGATTTTGGTTGATCTGTCTAAAGGAGCAAAGCCCATCGGATGTAAATAGAGCTTCAAGAAGAAGATGAAGGCTGACAGAACTCTTGATAAGTTTAAGGGAAGGCTGGTAGTCAAGACCCACACCTAAAAATTCAGGCATGAGTCGTAGGTACTTCCAGCCTACACCACGATGTCGGCGATAGAACGCTGTCTAAACCTCAATGAATATTATATCAATAATTACAAATACAACTAGTATCATCATAAACTCAATCACATATTAATGAAGATATGAAAAAGGTAATTAATCCAAACAAGTAACTAATATAAGTTAAACTAGAGCATGGTACAGAATAAAAAAATACTAGAGGTCACCTCACGATATACCGTGCAAGAGCAGTATCGACCTAGCATCACTCTGAAGTCTAGGAATGTGGACAGAATAACTCCTAAAAATATTATCCAGTCAGGATGGAATGAGTAAAAACACTAAAACAGTTCCAATACATGGTAGAGACTATAAAATAGGCAATAGTAATGAATACATGATGAGAAAGTAAAACTAATATCATGGCATGGCAAGTAATAAGAAATAAGTAAACAGGAACAAATATGGCATATGTCAATAAGTAAGGAGTAAAACAAGAAAGACTGTAACTATCTAAATATTTGAAGTACTACTTTCGATATGTGATCGACTAAGATAATACTGAACATGGTCTAATATGATACAGCTCAATCATACGGGAAATTGATGATTAGCTATCTACAAGGTCTAGTATGCTATCGACAAGGTCTAATAGATACAGTTCAATCATACGTATATGATTAGCTATCAATAAGGTCTAATATGGTTAATCACATATCTACTTAGTACTTTTGCCCCGACTAATACAATAGATCCAAATCATGACATTCAAGACACATGAATCACAATACAAGGTCTAAATATCAGCACAATGATCAAGGTCTAAATACTAACATGAAAAGCTATATCTCATGACTAGGGATCCATGATATACCAACCCGTGTAACTATTGTGTCAGAAATCAAATACAATATCTCTAAAAACATGTATCATATAAGCTAACAATTAATGAAAACTATTAGAGAATATACTCGAATGTGGTTCTGAGTTGGTGGTACAAGTCAGAACCTGTATTGGAGCCCAAGTGTCATGCCCCGATCTCCCGCAGACAATCGGCCGTTCCCGCTCGGCGGGAATCACCCTCGCCAGCGCTCCCGCGGAACGATCGCTTAACCCATCCGGGCGTGATACCGCACGAGCGTGAGCCACGCCCGTGCAAGGCCATGGTTCATTGGCTGGCGGTTAGAGTTCTAAGCCATAGAGTCGCACAGATTGTCCGAGTGCAGCGGAGTCATGAACGCATAGGCGATCGGTAACAGGTTCACTGAGTCGGCAAATATAGCGGAAGCATAGAAACAAGTAAAGTAATCTCTTTATTGATATGAACAAGTGTTACAGGCGGCGTATAGCCGAGATTACAAGTCGCTCAAGCCTCTCTCTGAAACAGTAAAAGCGTGCCAAGGGGCTATAACTGTGGAATGATTGTACAGGCGATGGTCAGGCGATATTTACAACTTATGTCTTGTATATGTGCTTCAGTCCCGGACGCACCGTTGCAAGGCTTCAGAGGGAACTCCTGGCCTTAGCACGCACGAAGGAGGCGTCCGCACCGCACAAGGTTCTCCCGCACCCTGCATATCAAACTGGTGGATTATCAGTACATTGAATGCACTGGTGGGGAAGCTACTCGCCCGCACAACAAATCCAAACACGTAATACAGGTTCCGTACACAACTATTAAGTTGTCTTTCTAGTTGCCTTAGGATCAGTTTCATGCAAACATTGAATAGCTTATCGTGTCGGGCAGTGCGCCGTGCGATGTTTGAGGAAACACGGCGAGACTTACCAACTTACCATTTCTCCTTTCCTGTCCAAGGCAAACATGATTAATTCAAGCACGGGCAAGTATAAACATTCAGGAGCATAGCATATGCAAACATGAGGGTCGTTATTTTCAGATCGTTCAGGTGTTCAGTACATTGATGCTATGCAATGACTCGCACGCGGATAGCCGCTAAGCGAGGATGACTTATCTATATGAACAGAAGTCGCTGGCATAGCCATAAAGGACCAGATGTAGTCTCAGGGTCGAGGATGAAGTACAAGCAACAGAAACGATGGGCCTTGCACTTATCCCGCCCTAAACAGACGACTACGCTTGTAGTCTCACGGTCGAGGATGAAGTGCAAGCATGCAGAAAACGGAGAGTCTTGCACTTATCCCGCCAAAACAGACGACTACCAGAAGTTCCGTCTAAACCGGGTCGGCCCCAGTGCCCCGGTGACCGCCCGCGGAACGAGATCCGAAGATCACCTTTCACAAGTTGTCCGCGACATGCAAGTCAGGGTCTCAGGTCAGATACAGAAACAAGTTCGTGGCAGAATATATATATGAACAAGTCCGGTATGGAACGAGTTCGAAACAGAATATATATATGAACTTGTTGAGACAGGATTCAGTAGTTTGCTCCTCGAGCTATAATTCAGGGATTTATTCATTCTTGCTGCAGATTCCCTGGTTCAGAATTTGCCTTGGTGACCTAACGGTCCCAGATACTTGCAGGTTCGTTCAGGCACGGAACGACTACTTAGTAGTCTTCCGGGGTTTGGATGAATACAAGGCAACATACACAGACAAGCATGCGTTTCTAAGGAACATAAGCAGACACGTTTGCTCGGGCCCGAAGGTAAGCCAAGAGATGAAATCGTTAGGGGACTTAGCATACGAGGGTCTGAATACAAGCAGTATTTCATTTCCGTGTTCTAGCAAGCAATACAAGTCGGGATTATTCCCTTAGCTAGGTGCGTTGGATTTATTAGCATGCAGGGGTGATTCACCTAGCGACTAGCATGAATATTCCAGATTTTATGTGTGCTGGCTAAGCAAAGACAAGTTCACCGTAGCCACCCACCTTAGCGATGATTCGCCTCGGTAGAGCGATACGTCTGAGCGAGCCTCTGAAAGTCCAAGCCGGATTCCTGTAGGGACAAGTCTGGATATCCTTTGCTTCTTGATCGAGGCAAAGCAGGTCGGGACAGCTGCACTATTGCCGATTGAGTCGGCAGTCCGCTTGAGCGGAACGGGGTGTTACATCCTACCCAACTTAGAAAAAGTCTCGTCCTCGAGACTTACTAAGGACAAGCAGAAATCTAGGGTTGAGGCAATCCTAGACAAGTCGTTTGTACTTGTTCATTTGGATCTTCACTTGCACAAGTTTCGAAATCAGCATATCGCTTAGACTGGATCGTGCGCACTTTCGAAGGTACCCTCTAGCGTGAACACGTCAACCAGCTCAGTGATAGCGAAATCTTAGCACTCGAGTTTCACCTTTTCTAAGTCTTGGATGGTGCACTAGTTCAAGGCATCCCTCGAATAGATGCATTCAACCAAACTTAGGGTTAGTGAAAATCGGACAAGCTACTAGCGATACTCTCAAGGGTTCGCACACGTTGGCACAATGGCCACTCGCAGCATACAACCAGACAGGCAATCATATCAATCAAAACGTATTTTGAAAGTATTTAGACTTATTGTTGGAACATCCCATCGAGGCATTGAGAGAGAGCGTGCACGTAACCCACGAACTAGCTTTCGAAATAGAGATATCGAATCGAAGTCCAAAGGCGTAGAAGCCAGGCTCTGATACCAACCTGTCACGCCCCGATCTCCCGCAGGCAATCGGACGTTCCCGCTCGGCAGGAATCACCCTCGCCAGCGCTCCCGCGGAACGATCGCTTAACCCATCCGGGCGTGATGCCGCACGAGCGTGAGCCACGCCCGTGCAAGGCCATGGTTCATTGGCTGGCGGTTAGAGTTCTAAGCCACAGAGTCGCACAGATTGTCCGAGTGCAGCGTAGTCATGAACGCATAGGCGATCGGTAACAGGTTCACTGAGTCGGCAAATATAGCGGAAGCATAAAAACAAGTAAAGTAATCTCTTTATTGATATGAACAAGTGTTACAGGCGGCGTATAACCGAGATTACAAGTCGCTCAAGCCTCTCTCTGAAACAGTAAAAGCGTGCCAAGTGGCTACAACTGTGGAATGATTGTACAGGCGATGGTCAGGCGATGTTCACAACTTATGTCTTGTATATGTGCTTAGTCCCGGACGCACCGTTGCAAGGCTTCAGAGGGAACTCCTGGCCTTAGCACGCACGAAGGAGGCGTCCGCACCGCACGAGGTTCTCCCGCACCCTGCATATCAAACTGGTGGATTATCAGTACATTGAATGCACTGGTGGGGAAGCAACTCGCCCGCTCAACAAATCCAAACACGTAATACAGGTTCCGTGCACAACTATTAAGTTGTCTTTCTAGTTGCCTTAGGATCAGTTTCATGCAAACATTGAATAGCTTATCGTGTCGGGCAGTGCGCCGTGCGATGTTTGAGGAAACACGGCGAGACTTACCAACTTACCATTTCTCCTTCCCTGTCCAAGGCAAACATGATTAATTCAAGCACGGGCAAGTATAAACATTCAGGAGCATAGCATATGCAAACATGAGGGTCGTTATTTTCAGATCGTTCAGGTGTTCAGTACATTGATGCTATGCAATGACTCGCACGCGGATAGCCGCTAAGCGAGGATGACTTATCTATATGAACAGAAGTCGCTGGCATAGCCATAAAGGACCAGATGTAGTCTCAGGGTCGAGGATGAAGTGCAAGCAACAGAAACGATGGGCCTTGCACTTATCCCGCCTTAAACAAACGACTACGCTTGTAGTCTCACGGTCGAGGATGAAGTGCAAGCATGCAAAAAACGGAGAGTCTTGCACTTATCCCGCCAAAACAGACGACTACCAGAAGTTCCGTCTAGACCGGGTCGGCCCCAGTGCCCCGGTGACCGCCCGCAGAACGAGATCCGAAGATCACCTTTCACAAGTTGTCCGCGACATGCAAGTCAGGGGCTCAGGTCAGATACAGAAACAAGTTCGTGGCAGAATATATATATGAACAAGTCCGGTATGGAACGAGTTCGAAACAGAATATATATATGAACTTGTTGAGACAGGATTCAGTAGTTTGCTCCTCGAGCTGTAATTCAGGGATTTATTCATTCTTGCTGCAGATTCCCTGGTTCAGAATTTGCCTTGGTGACCTAACGGTCCCGGATACTTGCAGGTTCGTTCAGGCACGGAACGACTACTTAGTAGTCTTCCGGGGTTTGGATGAATACAAGGCAACATACACAGACAAGCATGCGTTTCTAAGGAACATAAGCAGACACGTTTGCTCGGGCCCGAAGGTAAGCCGAGAGATGAAATCGTTAGGGGACTTAGCATGCGAGGGTCTGAATACAAGCAGTATTTCATTTCCGTGTTCTAGCAAGCAATACAAGTCGGGATTATTTCCTTAGCTAGGTACGTTAGATTTATTAGCATGCAGGGGTGATTCACCTAGCGACTAGCATGAATATTCCAGATTTTATGTGTGCTGGCTAAGCAAAGACAAGTTCACCGTAGCCACCCACCTTAGCGATGATTCGCCTCGGTAGAGCGATACGTCTGAGCGAGCCTCTGAAAGTCCAAGCCGGATTCCTGTAGGGACAAGTCTGGATATCCTTTGCTTCTTGATCGAGGCAAAGCAGGTCGGGACAGCTGCACTATTGCCGATTGAGTCGGCAGTCCGCTTGAGCGGAACGGGGTGTTACACCAAGTACCCTATATTATGTATTTTCAATGTCAATAGGTGATTTGAAATCAAAAATAACCTTAACTACTCTTATTTTAGGTTTCTAGGGCAATTGGATTTATGCTACGTAGGTATCTATTTTTTTCTTTTTTTATGTGACCCGATATTTCATATGGGACTTTTTGCTCATGTTGTATTGCACGCCTTATGGACCTACTGCCCCCAACTTCTACCATTAATAAATGGAAGAAATAATATGCCCCCATGGCTCGATCTACTGATCTTCCGCCACCCAGCCGGTGTCTTATACCTCGCCTCGGTAACCACAAGGGTCACTCGAGTTCGATTCTAATTTAGGTTCTTCAATACCTACTTGGTTTGCATATATAGTTATCTATATTATTACCAAGTTATTTCTAGGTTATCTCTAGGCATACCCTATATATATATATATATATATATATATGTGTGTGTGTGTGTGTGTGTGTGTGTGTGTGTGTATGTGTCACTAATACCTTAACACTATCCCAATACCTTATCCTTACCTTGATATCCTAACATTTATCCTTGCCTATTGGTATGTCACTACCACATTTCCAGATTAGGACATTATTGTAATTTTTCTGTTTAAATTATTGTGTAAATAAATATGTGTGATGGGTTTATTAAATAAATTGTAGGGTGTTCCTTCATGCATAGTTTATAGGCTTGACCTAAAAGTTCATTAGGTTCAACCCTTATGACTAAACCCTAGTTAGCATTTTAGTTTTAGATTATAAAGCCTAGAAGTGGCTAAACCCTAATTAATTTAAGTTTTTCATGACTAAACATGAAGGGCTAATTAAACCTTGGCATTTGAAACCCTAACCCTAGTCCTATATAATGAGGGGAAGCCTCCCTCAAGCTTCGTCATTTATGAAGAAAGCCCTAAACCTAGCCTCCATTAGAAAAACCCTTCCTTCCCCATAAATTTTAATTATATACTCTAGAAATCCATTTCCTCCTCCATCAAGAGAAATCTAGGAGCTTGGACCAAGAAGACTTGAAGAAAGAGGACCTACATTGGGAAACCATCTCCCAATAGGTGAGAATCCGATTTAACCCCTTTTAAATTCTCTTTTTAATTGTTGTTTGGCCATTAGGAGCCCACCAATTGTTTTAGATTTTGTTCTTGGGGTTTTTCTATGAAGACCTAGTTGATTCTAGGGATTGGTGTTCCTACGAGGGTTTTTCCCCAATTTTGTGAACCCTAATCATAGGGTATGCATTTAGACAGGATTATATCTTCTACCTTTGGTAATGGTCTCGATTTAGGGTTTGGATTTGGGTATTTTGGACTTCTTGATGGAAACCCCATTTTTGGCACACCATGTGTTTGTAGAAATATTTCCAGTGAGGGAAACCTATTTTTAACCTAGTTCTTAGGAACCTTGACATATATATATATATATATATATATATATATATATATATATATATATATATATATATATATATATATATATATATATATATATATATGTATGTATGTGTAGTTATACCTACGGATTGGTGCTGATTTGTATGTGTATTGGGGATTTTACTGTGCACAGTCGGGTTTTGAGATTTCTGTGTATATCGACAGTGAGAGCAAGGGTTGGGTTATTCTGTGCAGTTGACGCTGTGGGCTCGTGCATTTGGATTTGATTGTAGGTTCAGAGTATCTTTAGGTTGGGGGTTTTACTTCACGAGTGTGTGTTGTGGATGATACTGTGTTTTAGTGTATCTGATACTGGTGGGGAGTTCACTGTGCAGAGTCGGGTTCATGTGCTAGGGATTCAGATATCTCAGTCTTTTGGGGTTGAACTGTGTAGTCGGGTCCTGTGAGTTTAGTTCATATATATATATCAGTGTATCAGTGTATCAGGTGTTTTAGGGTTCAATTTTCTGATACTGTGTAATTAGGCTGATTCCTGGGATTTATAGGGTTTACAGTATCAATTTCCTGATATTGTGATAGTCATGTGTGAACCTGTGAGCTAGATTCCCTGTGTTCATTGACTGAGTTCAGTGAGGTAGAGAACTGTGTTCCTTGTGTCAGTTATTAGGGGTTATGAGAGGTCGGGTTTCCAGGTTCTAGAGCCAGTAGGACAGTGTCTAAACTCGAGTGTTAGAGTATCAGTAGCAGTGTAGGATCTGTGTTTGTGTTGTGTATCAGCAATTCAGGTAATTTCAGAGGGTGATGTGCTTGTAACTGTGAATGGTTCAGTCTGTGCAGTTTTAAAACTGTGATGTGTAGATGTGTAAGGTATGGGGAGTTCAGTGCCAGTTGTTGAGTTCTCTAGTGTATTAGTATCAGGGATTTTTGTGAACTATGAGTGCTATGGTTCAATGAGTAATGGACTAGGTGAGTTGAGTTTTCTCAGTGTGCAGAGGGAGGAGCTGTGCAGTATGTGTTTGTACACTCAGTCAGTTCAAAATTAAACAGTGGCTACAGCTGCGTTGTGTATCAGACGTTAGGGGACTGTATCAGTGTACAGTGAGGTGCCAGGTGAGGAGTTGGTATGTGTCGAGTGTCTCAATAAAGTGTAGGAGTGTGCATTGGTTGGAAATTAGGAATTATCAGTATCTGTATTGAGTGTCAGTTTTGAGTCTCAGTGAATATTCGTGTGTGTGCCTGTGCACTGAGTTCAGTGTCTCAGTGATGCACAAGTACACATGGGGGAAATTCAGTGTAGTGGTGAGCAGTTATGTATTAGGGGATTTAGTAAGATAGTGTGTACCAGTGAACAAGGATCATACTACCTGGTTGATCCTGCCAGTAGTCTTAAGCTTGTCTCAAAGATTAGGCCATGCATGTGTAAGAATGAACAATTATTCAGACCTACCTATTGATCCTGCCAGTAGTCATACTTGTCTTAATTAAGCCAGGTGTATTTCTTTGTGACATGTGCCTCAGGGTGGGAAGTGTAGAGAGTGTCAGTTCAGTCCAACTACACCTTGGCTACTTGGAAAGGGTTTCTGTAACCTCCGTATCCTGAAATTCATGCTTAAATGTTGTTATTAGGTTAATTTGGGACTATTGTGATTTTTTCATAATTTTTAGTTAATTAAAAACTAGTAACCTTAATTTTCTAGGACTTTCAAGAATTTATTTTAGGTTCAAACTAAAATAAAAATATCCCAAACTTTTATTTTAGGTTTTAAATAGTCAAATATATTTTCTAGAATTTTCTAGAAATTTTCTGAGTATTTTAAGTATTTATTGGGAGTTATTTAGACTAATAACTAATTTTTAGGACTTGTAGAATTTATTGTGCAATCCCAGGAATATAGAATGGACCCACGTTATTTTCTAGGGTTTATAATATTATTATATATTTTCTGGAATTATTTTAGAATTTTTGGAATAATTTTAGTATTTATTTTTAGTTAAATGGGTAAAACTAATGTTTAGAGCTTCTCCTAATTATAGTAGGAAACCTATGAATATAAAATTATTCCAAATATTTTTCTAGAGTTTTTAAATTCAAAATATATTTTCTGTAATTTTTCCAGATTTTTATGATTATTTTTAATATTTATTTTGAGTTATTTAGATTTAAAATGACTTAAATAATATTTTAATAAAGGCAAATCAAAAACAAATAATATAACAAAAACCATCCAATCAGATTCTGACACGTTTTTAGTGGCGGCCCATGCAGGTAAGCCTTCGCAATTACAGCGATGTCGTGGTAGTGTGATATCTTAGTTGTACTACTGCGTGTCTGCGATAGGATCTAGGATATAGCATACTAGGATGAGAGCGGATACTCAATCACAACTAGGAACACTTGCAATCTATTGCTTTTGCTATTCCTCATGAATATTGCTTCCTTTAGAATTTTTATTGTCCTTCCTTGATGATATAGTATCTATTGCCTTGATTGATTCCTTAGTACCGTAGTTTGTATTCATGATTTTCTTGTTAGAATGTAGTTAATAGTACACCCTGACAGAGACTACAATACCATGACAAAATATACCATAAACCATACATATATTTTTCTAGATTGCATGTTGTATGACTGTAGGATTTTTCTTAAGACTCTTATTGTTGGGGGTTTGACCGTAGTAAAGAGTAGTGAAGAGGTTATGACTTGACAAAGAGAGACAAGATGCCTTAAATTTAGAGGATAAACATTAATGAAGAGTTGAGAACTTAATATGGCAGAATTGACGATTTGTTAAAATCATAGATTTTATGAAGATTAGGATATGATTGAAACTGTCATTAAAATATGAGAAATTTAAGAAGATTATCATTATATTTATTTGACTGCACGATATAAATTTAAGATGTAAATTGAATGCAGTATTTGAAGATTTTATAAGTATTACATTAATGAGTGTTGTGTGGAAAAAGATTAGAGGAGTAAGATCATTAATGGATTAGTGTTTGAATTCAAATTTTGGGATGCAATTTTTAAATTTTATAAATATGCATTGATTGGATTTCAATTAGAGGATTGAATATTAAATTCTTGTATTCTTTATTAACTTAAAATTTTGGAGGAGATTGTGATAAGAATGGAATTTGATTTTATATTTGAAGATTTTTAGGGATATGATATTTATAGAATTTTGAGAAATATTGTGAAATAACATTGTGGATTAGTTCATGGTTATATGATTTGATGAATTCAATTTTGATGGTAATAAATAAAACAATTGAGGATTTTAAATTTTGAGGACGAAATTTTTTTAAGGTGGGTAGACTTGTAACCTCCGTATCCTGAAATTCATGCTTAAATGTTGTTATTAGGTTAATTTGGGACTATTGGGATTTTTTCATAATTTTTAGTTAATTAAAAACTAGTAACCCTAATTTCCTAGGACTTTCAAAATTTTATTTTAGGTTCAAAATTAAATAAAAATATCCCAAACTTTTATTTTAGGTTCTAAATAGTCAAATATATTTTCTAGAATTTTCTGGAAATTTTCTGAATATTTTAAGTATTTATTGGGAGTTATTTAGACTAATAACAAATTTATAGGACTTGTAGAATTTATTGTGCAATCCCAGGAATATAGAATAGACCCACGTTATTTTCTAGGGTTTATAATATTATTATATATTTTCTGGAATTATTTCAAAATTTTTGGAATAATTTTAGTATTTATTTTTAGTTAAATAGGTAAAACTAATGTTTAGAGCTTCTCCTAATTATAGTAGAAAACCTATGAATATAAAATTATCCCAAATATTTGTTTAGAGTTTTTAAATTCAAAATATATTTTCTGTAATTTTTCCAGATTTTTATGATTATTTTTAATATTTATTTTGAGTTATTTAGATTTAAAATGACTTAAATAATATTTTGATAAAGGCAAATCAAAAACAAATAATATAACAAAAACCATCCAATCAGATTTTGACACGTGTCAGCCTATAAATATCTATTCAGCCGCAGGTACATCCCTATTCAGCCACAGGTACATCCCTATATATATATATATATTATAACCCTAATTATCCAATTATTTTAGAGAGAGAGATTTTGGAGAATTGCCATCTAGGGTTCCTTCATCTTCCAGAAGCCATTGTGCATAGCTCCGGACTCCAAACGAGACCTAGTATTTTGTGTTAGAATGATATTGAGGTTAGCTTTCTGATTATATAAATTTTTTTATGAAATTATTAGTATTAAATTCTCGAAAATTCGTAGAGTACAGCATGTCTGAAAATAGACGTGTTTCAATGTTTTCATGATTCTGGGAGAACCAGGGATCAGAATCATGAACTGTTTAAAGTTTCGGAAATCTAATGTCGAGATAATTGACATATATTTTTCCCAGAATTTATTTTGAAGTATTTATATACTTTTAATTCTGTAGAACTTCTAGGTTAGAATTTAACCATCGGTGCACGATACGAAATTTGTATGTGCCATAATTCCTAAACAAATTTGAATTCGAATAAGCCATAAATTCTAGCATATTTTTGATGATGAAATCTACAGGAAATCATGCATGAAAGTCGAGTTTCTGTCGGTTGACTTTTTGGTCAATAGATCGCCTCGATTTGCATGCCATGAGTACCGAGTCGATATAAATTTAGTTTCTTTTGGAAAAAATTAGATTTTGACATAAAAATTAGAATAATAAGATTAAAATAAGATTTTAGAGTAATTATTCTAGAATTAAATAAATTAAAATAAATTATATTTTGACATGGTTAAATTGTAATACATAGGTTGTTTGGACTGTGACTTGGACTCTGATTCATACTAGCAAAGGACCACAGGCGAGTACATTCTCTGATAGTTTCTTATCTATGATATCCTCTATGTTTATTGTATTTAGTGTAAATATCCATATTTCTTGACACGATGGTTACACGGATTGGTATATCCGGATCTCGTCATGAGATGTTATTCCTTGTTCATGGTGTATCTTGTACAAGTCTTGTTTCATTGGTTATCTTGTGCATGTACAGACACTGATTCTCGAGGAGACTTGCTACCTTCTTCGAGAATCCCGTGCCATAGCGTACCATGGTTGGATCTACTATACCAGTTGGGGGTGGGGAGTATTTTAGTATAGATATGTGATCATACCCTTCATGTACAAGTCTTGTTCTCATGTTAGTGTTGGTCATACACCGCACGTATGACTAGCCAGGCCCGTACTCATGTACAAGTTTCCAAGCCGGTCACATGTTAAAGCTAGTACTCACACACTTAGGCATAGTATTCTTCTTCATTGACACATTGTTCCTTCCCGCATTTATTTACAGTATTTTCCAGTATTTCCTTTATTGTATATCTTTCGTACATGTATATGCATCTTGTATATTTTCATCTATTTACTGCTACATAGTTTATATCATTGATGTAGAACTGTTGTTAGAGATGTACTTTGCTCCATCCTGACTGGAAATATTTTTCCAGACTACGCCTTAGAGGACGGGTGTCCGAAATTTTATGGATCACAGGGAGAGTAGCTGCAGACTTGGACTTGGTAGCACATGTGTGATTTCTGGGAGGTCTAGTCGGGATCACTAGTTATTTAGTTAGTTTTTTTTAGCAGTTTTTGGTACCGGATTTGTCTCCGGCATATTTAGTTGAGACTTGGATATTATTGTTGAGTTAGATTATTCTATTTAGACTTGTGTTGCAATTTGGTTTATTTATTTCTTCGATATCTTATCGTGCTTTAGCTATGTGATTGAGTATTGTTATTATGATATTCTGCTATCTGTGACTCCTTATGGAGTTGGATGCTCGAGCGAGAATGATTAGATAGCATTATGACCTAGACAGCGTTCTACCGCCGATGCTGCGGCGTAGGCTGGACGTACCCACGCACTCGTGCCCATATACCGGGTGCGGGTCGTGACAGTTTCACAAAGTCAGTTCTATTCAAACTGTTAAAGAGAGGGAGTTATGTATCAGTGTTTTGGGTATACTAAGTGTTAAGGGTTGACATAGGTTTTGGTATCAGTCCTTCAGTATATCAGGGGTATTCAAGTGAGGAACTGTGGCTACCTTGGTACCCTTTAATTCTGATATTGCCTTATGTATCTTGATCCCTATGACCTATAAGTTATCATTCAACAACTGAGCTGAATAGTTGAGTTTCAGTAGAGTGTAGGTGGTTTCTGTGTACCTGTGGGTGTCAGCATCTAGTGTGGTTCAGTGAGTTGTTATGCAGCAGTTGAGTGTTCAGTCATGGGTTTTCAATAGGTAGCTATTTGTCAAGTGTAGGTAAGTGAATAGTATGCAAGGGTTCAATGTGAGGTAAAGGTATTGGAGGTGGGTTGATACACTAAGACAAAGGTAATAGTTAGGTTTTGATTTAGAAGTAGGTATAGAGGTGTTATGAGTACACCCTAGTGTTTATAACTAAGTATGACATAATTAGCTGGTGTGAGACTAGTATTGACCAGTGGACCTTAGATTTGACCTAGAGGCCTCGCATTTAATTAGTTAAACATGCTTTCCTTTAATTCATAATTTTGATATTGATATTCCATAATTAGGTCATTGTGATCTCGCTTTGGACATTGATCCTCGCACCTTCCTCGGGACCACAGGCGAGTACATTCTCTGACAGTTTTCGTTTTTGTTGATTAATTCTATAATTCCAGTTGTATACTATACTTGACTCTGACACTGTGGATACACGGGTTAGCACCCTAGATACTAGTCATGAGGAGTCATGATTGGAATCCATCGTGCTAGCTGGGGATGGGGAAATATTAGCAGATTATGTGATCATACCCTACCTTACATGCATCATAGCTCACCCCACACATCACGTCGGGTGTAACCTTACCATTTACATGCCTCATAGCCTGATATATATGATTAGCCTGACTATTGCTCGTATCATAGCTAACCAGATGGTTAGCCTGACCTCACATGTATCATAGCCAATCATATATATCAAGCCTGATCTCGTCCCAAGCCGATCACATAATAAACTGATATTTCAAACACTTAGTCAGATGTTTATTCTTTATTTCAGATTACTTGTTCTAGCATCCACTGATATTTTATTCATTGCTAGATGTTCTATTGCTTACTTCATATTCTCTAGTATTCTATATTTCCAGTATTTATTTCATCTTGTATTCCTTACATTATTTTATAGTTTTGTCAACATAAATGAAACTGATGTTTAGTGTTTGTGTTTCGCTCCAATCCTGACTGGATAACTTTTTCAGAGGACTTGGAGGATTTCTGTCCTACCCACTACGACCCGGAAGCAGAGGGAGATTTTATACCAGAAATTCCAGAGGAGTTACCCATCTTAGAGGAGATTCTACCTACATGCACTTAGATTATCCTATTTTATGTATTATTGTTCTAGACTGAGATCTGGGTTGTATTATTGTTGTGACTTTTGAGGACATCTAGACTCTAGACTTGTATTTATATTTGTATTGACTTATGTCTGAACTCTTTATCCTTATTTCTCATCGTGCCAATTACTTTCCTTAGTCTTGTGATTGAGTATATTATAAACTGTGGATTTATGTATCTTATTGTCCTCCTTATGAAGTTGAGATCATTGACAGGATGAGTTATGTTTGAGACCTAGACAGCGTTCTACCGCCGATGCTGCGGCGTAGGCTGGATGTACCCACGGCTCATGCCGAATTTTTGGGTGCGGGTCATGACACATTTTTAGTTGTGGCCCATGCAGGTCTAGATTCACATTTAGAGCGATATCGTAGTGGTGCTCGCTTAGAGTATTGCTACGAGCCTGTTTTAGGAGATAGGATTTAGGCCGAGGATATGCTCAATCACAATTAGGAAATTTTTTATTCTTATAATGCTACTCTTAATGATTTTTTCCTTTAGAATTTTATTGTCCTTCCTTGATGATATTGTGTCTATTACCTTAATTGATTCTTTCAATCTGTCTTCAGGATGCCGCCGAAGACCAGGTCCTTGAGACTCGGAGCATCAGCTTCAGAGAGGTCTGCCACCTCTCGCCCTGTTGGACAGACATCCGCAGTACCTCCTACATCCCCTGTGCATGTGGGAGTGTCTGCACTATTCGGGGGTCCTCCTCCGCCACCTGTTCAGAGGGTTCCCACAGTTGTGACAGAGCCTCTTCCACCACCACCAACTCCGTTTCCAGGAGGTGTGCCCGTTGATGGGGCATAGATGTTCGCGCTGATCCAGGACATGGTTGATGCCCAGAGGACTTCAGTAAAGGCTCAGAGGATGCAGGCAGAGGCGTACCAGGCCCAGACCGAGATGATGAGGGTGAGCATGGAGAATGCTCATCCGGTGGCTCTCCAGGCTGTGGAGAGAGTTGCGCAGTAGCAGCATCATGGCCAGCACCACCAGAGGTCGGGCACTATCGTAGACTTCAAGAATATGATGCCTCGGGAGTTCAAGGGTACTAAGGGGATACTCTACGCCGACGATTGGCTAGAGGATATAGAGAAAAACTTGCGCTTGGCGTAGCTTCCAGAGACTCTTCAAATCGAGGCCGCCGGCAGCCAGATGTTCGACATCGCCCTGACGTGGTTTCGCACTGAGCCGAGACTCATTGTTGGGGGACTCATTTGGGTGGCCTTCAGGAAGCTCTTCAAGGAGAAGTTCTTTCCTGATGTTGCCCTGGGAACCTTGGAGAGTCAGTTCCATGACTTGGTCTAAGGGAGTATGTCCGTTGATGAGTACGCCACCGAGTTTTACCGCCTGAGCCATTTCACGCCATCGATGATTAGAAATCTAGGAGTCAGGGACCTGAAGTTCAGAAAGGGGCTGGCAAGGGAGATCAAGTCTCGTACGTCAGGACGTCGCATTGCTACCTTCAAGGGCATATTGATGGATGCCCAGATAGCTGAGGATGACTTGGACCTCAGGCCCAAGAGGGGATGCGACAATTCAGGAGGAGCAAACAGTGGTGCGAGACCAGGCAAGCGCCCGCACTTCCAGCAGCAACAAAGGCCATATCAGCAGCAGCATCAGCAGCACCAGGCACCAGCCCGAGGACACGCCCAACAGCAGCAGCAGAGACAGACTTAGCCCGCCATCCAGTGTGTATACTGCGGGAAGGCAGGACACACTAGAGAGATCTGCAGGAAGAGGTTGGGCACATGTTTGTCTTGCGGATCGACAGCACATCAACTGAGGGATTGCCCTACCATACAGACTCGTCCAGGCCAGGGTGGAGCAGCCACCCAGAGGGGACCAGCCAAGGTACCTACCGTACCAGGAGGCCAACAGAGGGGACCACTTCCACCGCAGCAGCAAAGGTTTGCTCAGCACCAGCAGTAGAGAGGTGCAACCCAGGGACGAGCATACGCCATGGCGATCGAGGAGGTCAAGCCAGTAGGAGACTTGATTACAGGTTCAGTTCTTCTCGGTTGCATTCCAGCATTTATATTATTTGACTCTGGCGCTTCCCATAGTTTCGTGTTTGTATCTTATGCTCTTCAACATCATTTAGAGACAAAACCATTAGCTAGGACTTGCAAGTTCACGACTGGTGGAGGTATTATCCTAGTCCGTGATTATTGCAAGGACCGAAGAATATTATTGGGAGGCCGAGAGTTGAGCGTGTGCTTACTCGTCATGCCACTTCTGGGATACGATATTATACTCGAAATGGACTGGTTTAGTAGGCACCATGCTACTATAGATTGTTATGGAGGCAGAGTGTTATTTCGACCACCAGGAGAGCCAGAGTTCAAGGTCGCCAGAGGAGCAGCGAAGCAGAGCAGTAGCACATTTTGCGGAGCCAGGATGGAAGAAGATGAGTTGCCACATCCTCTGATAGCGGAGTTCCTGGATGTATTTCCAGAGGAGTTGCAAGGCTTGCCGCCAGACAGAGATGTTGAATTCTCTATAGACTTGGTGCCAGGAGCGGAGCCTATTTCACAACATGTCTATAGAGTCAACAACAGCGAGCTGGCAGAACTGAAGAAGCAAGTGGAGGAGCTCCAGGACAAAGGCTTCATCAAATCCAGTTTATCACCATGGGGAGCTCCGGTATTGTTTGTACCGAAGAAGGACGGCACAGTGCACATGTGAATCGATTATAGAGCTTTGAACAACCTCACTATCAAGAACAAATACCCGCTGCCGAGGATAGATGATCTTTTCGATCAGTTGAGCTGGGCGAAGGTGTTTCAAAGATAGATTTGAGGTCAGGCTATCACCAGGTGAAGGTGAAGAGAGAAGACACGGCGAAGACAACCTTTCAAACCAGATATGGCCAGTTCGAGTTCATGGTAATGCCATTTGGTTTAACCAATACACCGACAGTATTCATGAACTTGATAAACAAGGTGTTCCACCAGTACCTTGACAAGTTCATGGTGGTGTTCATCGACGATATTCTTGTGTATTCCAAGACCCCGGAGGAGCACGAAGAGCACCTGAGGTTGGTCTTAGAGACCTCTCGGGAAGGAGGAGCTGTACGGAAAACTTTTAAAGTGCGAATTCTTCCTTGACAAGGTTGAATTTCTTGGGCATGTAGTGACGGGTGATGGAATCTCGGTTAACCTAAAGAAGATCGAGGCAGTGGAGTCCTGGGCTACCCCCAGTTCGGTAGCTGAGATCAGGAGTTTTCTCGGGCTAGCAGGATACTACAGGAGGTTTGTACAAGACTTCTCCAGGATTGCAGTGCCGATGACCAGGTTGACCAGGAAAGATATGGATTTTGTCTGGATGGAGGATTGCCAGGCCGTATTTGATGAGCTAAAGAAGAGATTGACGACAGCTCTAATTTTGACGTTGCCAGCGGGGACAGGTGGATTCACTATCTACAATGATGCTTCAGGGAAGGGTCTGGGTTGCGTTCTTCAGCAGCATGGGAAGGTAATTGCCTATGCTTCCAGGTAGTTACACCCTCATGAAAAGAACTACCCCACCTACGATTTGGAGTTGGCAGCGGTTATCTTCGCTCTAAAGCTGTGGAAACATTACTTGTACGGAGAGCATGTGGAGATCTTCACGGACCACAAGAGCTTGAAGTACGTGATCACACAGAAGGAGCTGAACATGAGGCAGAGGAGGTGGTTGGAGTTGATGAAAGACTTCGACATCTCATTGTAGTACCACCCAGGAAAGGCCAACGTAGTCGTCGATGCCTTGAGCAGGTATCCGATGGCTATGTACTTGACGACAGATAGATATTTGTTGGCTGATCTAGAAAGCTTGGGAATTGAGATGCTAGTTCCCGGTATTGAGATTCAGATATAGGTATTGCAGATACAGTCTGAGCTGATAGACAGAATCAGAGCTGTGCAGTTTGATGATGAGGCTCTACGGAGTATCAGGGCACAGGTTCGGACAGGATTGTCAGACGACTTCACTATTGCGGATGATGGATCTTTACGGCACGGCACGAGGATATGTGTTTCGAGTGGGGAGCTGCGCGAGGAGGTTTTGTAGGATGCACACCGCTCTTAGTACTCGATGCATCCCGGTGCCAACAAGATGTATCGAGACTTGAGGGAGCACGTATGGTGGTATGGAATGAAGCACGAGGTAGCACGTTTCGTATCCCGGTGTCTAGTGTGCCAGCAGGTAAAGGCGGATCGGCAGAGGCCAGGTGGATTTCTTCAACCTTTACCTATCCCAGAGTGGAAGTGGGAGTACGTGACCATGGATTTCGTTTCAGGGCTTCTGCCTTCTCCAGGAGGGAAGGACGCGATTTGGGTCATAGTGGATAGGTTGACCAAATCAGCCCACTTCTTACCTTTCAAGGTGGACACGTCGACAGAGAGGCTAGCAGAGCTGTACGTGTGGCAGATTGTCAGACTTCATAGAGTTCCTGTGAGCATCATCTCGGATCGGAATAGTCGTTTCACTTTCCACTTCTAGAGGAGTCTGCAGGCTAGCTTGGGCACTCAGCTCAAGTTCAGTATCGCATACCACCCTCAGACAGACGGGCAGTCTGAAAGGACTATTCAAACTCTCGAGGATATGCTACGCACTTGCGTTCTAGATTTCGGAGGTTCTTGGGAGGATCATCTACACCTAGTAAAGTTTGCTTACAACAACAGCTACCAGGCCAGCATCGAGATGTCGCCATTCGAGGGTCTTTATGGACGAAGGTGTCGTACACCGTTATCTTGGGATGATGTCGGAGAGAGAGCCTTGCTAGGACTAGAAATGGTCGTGGATGCAGCAGAAAAAGTAAAACTCATCAGAGACAGACTGTGAGTGGCGCAGGACAGACAGCGGCATTGGGCCGACAGCCACCATAGACCCCTTGAGTTTTACGTATAGGTTATTATTTTTCTGGCTTGTGATTGTTTTGTTTTAGACTGTGTGTTGAGACTGTTTTGTTCTAAGTTGGCGATCTAGTGTTCCTAAGGATTTCTCCGACGCGGGACACGATTCATTTTGGTGGAGGTGGGAAGCTTAGTCCATGCTACATTGGACCCTTCGATATTCTTGCGAGGGTCGGTGCAGTGGCGTATAGACTAGACTTGCCACCTGCACTAGAGGGAGTGCATGACGTATTCCACGTGTCGCAGCTGAGGTGGTACATGGCAGACCCTAGTCACGTACTAGATCACTCGGAGATCGAGGTTGGTCCGACTCTCAGCTACCCTGAGCAGCCAATAGAGATCTTGGATGGCAGAGAGAAGGTGTTGCGAAACCAGACAATTTCTTTTATTCGTGTTGCATGGAGACATCACTCTCCAGGGGAGTCGACCTGGGAGAGAGAGTACAAAATGCGTGAGCAATACCCGTATCTCTTCGAGACTTGAGGTATAATTCCTTATCTGTTTTCGTTCTTGTTCTAGTTCAATCCAATTTCGAGAACAAATTTTTTTAGGAGGGTAGACTTATCACTACCACATTTCCAGATTAGGATATTATTGTAATTTCCCTGTTTAAATTATTGTGTAAATAAATATGTGTGATGGGTTTATTAAATAAATTGTAGGGTGTTCCTTCATGCATAGTTTATGGGCTTGACCTAAAAGTCCATTAGGTTCAACCCTTGTGACCACTACTAGAATAAGCGGGATTAGCGACGTTTATTAGCGACTCCATATAAAAACGTCGCTAATTTAGTGACTCCATGTAAAAATGTCGCTAGACGTTGCTAATTGGCGATATTTAGCGACGTTTAGCAACTTTTATTCAGTTTTTAAAAGATTAGTCACTATAAGTTCAATTTTGGTCGCTATACGTCGCTAATATATCTAAGTTAGCGACGTTTAGCGACGTATATAGCGACGTTTATATTAAAAATATTTAGCAACGTGTTTAGTGACGTCATTAACGTCGCTAAAGTTTAATTTAGCGACGTCTTTTTTTGACGTCGCTAAACATCGCTAAAATTTGGTTAATTAGGGCTCGGTTTCATTTTTTCCCATCTGTCGAAAATTCAAAACCTAAAAATTCCCCCCCCCCCCGCTCCATCGACCGCCTCTCCACCGCGGCTACTCCGACATCCCTCTCCTCCTCCTCGAGCTCTAGGTACCCTAACTCTATCTCTCTCTCTCTCACAGAACATATGTGACACTGACACAGACACGACAAACACACACAGACAGTGACACAGACACGGCACACACATACATACTGACACAGACACGATAAGGACCTAGGGTTAGGGTTAGGTTTTTTGACATGGGGTTAGGGTTAGGGTTAGGGTTAGGTTTTTCGACATGGGATTAGGGTTCGGTTCGAGAGCAAATGGAACTCTGTAGCGTAGTATACAGACATCCAAACTAAGTTGAAAAAGATCCCACCGACTCCAAAATACTGGGGAAGGAAGCGGATTGGTAACCTCCAGGAAGAGATTAAGAAGGGGAGAACAAATTACTCAAACAAATTACTCAATCTTCAAAAGCTTCCACATACTGAATTTCGACCAATTTTACTTTGTAATGTCATCTACAAGACTATTACCAAAATCTTGGCTAATCGGATTCGATCCGTCCTCCACAAATTGATCTCTCCATTCCAAAATGCCTTTGTCCCTGGAAGGCAAATATGTGACAATGTAATAATAGCCCAGGAATTATTTCACACTATATCCAAACAAAGCTCTTAGAATAGCTCATTTGCTCTGAAAATAGATATGTCCAAGGCTTATGACAAACTCAGTTGGGAAGTTATTAGTCACTCTTTTTGGCTTTGAATTTCGAGGAAAAACTCACACTTTAATCATGCAATGTATAACCAAAGGAAAAACTCACACTTATAAACCCTAGAAGTGGCAAAACCCTAATTAATTTAAGTTCTTCAGGACTAAACATAAAGGGCTAATTAAACCTTGGCATTTGAAACCCTAACCTTAGTCTTATATAATGAGGGGAAGCCTCCCTCAAGCTTCTTTATTCATGAAGAAAGCCCTAAACCTAGCCTCCATTAGAAAAATCCTTCCTTCCCCATAAATTTCAGAAATTATAAACTCTATAAATATATTTTCTCCTCCATCAAGAGAAATCTAGGAGCTTGGACCAAGAAGACTTGAAGAAAGAGGACCTACATTGGGAAACCATCTCCCAATAGGTGAGAATCCGATTTAACCCCTTTTAAATTCTATTTTTAATTGTTGTTTGGCCATTAGGAGCCCACCAATTGTTTTAGATTTCGTTCTTGGGGTTTTCCTATGAAGACCTAGTTGATTCTAGGGATTGGTATTCCTACGAGGGTTTTTCCCTAATTTCGTGAACCCTAATCATAGGGGTATGCATTTAGACAGGATTACATCTCCTACCTTTGGTAATGGTCTCGATTTAGGGTTTAGATTTGGGTATTTTGGAGTTCTTGATGGAAAACCCGTTTTTGGCACACCATGTGTTTGTAAAAATGTTCCCAGTGAGGGAATACCTATTTTTAACCTAGTTCTTAGGAACCTTGACATATATATATATATATATATATATATATATATATATATATATATATATATATATATATATATATATATATATATACCTACGGATTGGTGCTGATTTGTATATGTGTATTGGGGATTTCACTGTGCACAGTCGGGTTTTGAGATTTCTGTGTGTATCGACAGTGAGAGCAAGGGTTGGGTTATTCTGTGCAGTTGACACTGTGGGCTCATGCATTTGGATTTGATTGTAGGTTCAGTGTATCTGTAGGTTGGGGGTTTTACTCCACGAGTGTGTGTTGTGGATGACACTGTATTTCAGTGTATCTGATACTGGTGGGGAGTTCACTGTGCATAGTCGGGTTCATGTGCTAGGGATTCAGATATCTCAGTATTTTGGGGTTGAACTGTGCAGTCGGGTCCTGTGAGTTTAGTTCATATATATATCAGTGTATCATTGTATCAGGTGTTTTAGGGTTCAATTTCTTGATGCTGTATAATTAGGCTGATTCCTGGGATTCATAGGGTTCACGGTATCAATTTCCTGATACTGTGATAGTCATGTGTGAACCTGTGAGCTAGATTCCCTATGTCCATTGACTGAGTTCAGTGAGGTAGAGAACTGTGTTCCTTGTTTCAGTGATTAGGGGTTATGAGAGGTCGGGTTTCCAGGTTCTAGAGTTAGTAGCACAGTGTCTAAACTCGAGTATTAGAGTATCAGTAGTAGTGTAGGATCTGTGTTTGTATTGTGTATCAGCAATTTAGGTGATTTCAGAGGGTGATATGCTTGTAACTGTGAATGGTTAAGTCTGTACAGTTTTGAAACTGTGATGTATAGATGTGTAAGGTATGGGGAGTTCAGTGCTAGTTGTTGAGTTCTCTAGTGCATTAGTATTAGGGATTTTTGTGAACTATGAGTGCTATGGTTCAATGAGTAATAGACTAGGTGAGTTGAGTTTTCTCAGTGTGTAGGGGGAGGAGCTGTGCAGTATGTGTTTGTACACTCAGTCAGTTTAAAATTGAACAGTGGCTACAGCTACGTTGTGTATCAGACATTAGGGGACTGTATTAGTGTACAGTGAGGTGCCAGGTGAGGAGTTGGTAAGTGTCGAGTGTCTCATTGAAGTGTACGAGTGTGCATTGGTTAGAAATTAGGAAGTATCAGTATCTATATTGAGTGTCAGTCTTGAGTCTCAGTGAATGTTTATGTGTGTACCTGTGCACTGAGTTCAGTGTCTCAGTGATGCACAAGTACACATGGGGGAAATTCAGTGCAGTGGTGAGCAGTTATGTATCAGGGGATTTAGTAATATAGTGTGTACCAGTGAACAAGGATCATACTACCTGGTTGATCCTGCCAGTAGTCCTAAGCTTGTCTCGAAGATTAGGCCATGCATGTGTAAGAATGAACAATTGTTCAGACCTACCTATTGATCCTGCCAGTAGTCATACTTGTCTTAGTTAAGCCAGATGTTGAAGTCTGAACAATTCTAGACTGTGAAACTGTGTAGGGTTCATTAAATCAGTATCTGGGATCAATGCATTGTTAAGAGATTAGTTGTATTTCTTTGTAACCTGTGCCTCAGGGTGGGAAGTGTAGAGAGTGGCAGTTCAGTCCAACTACACCTTGGCTACTTGGAAAGGGTTTCACAAAGTCAGTTCTATTCAAACTGTGAAAGACAGGGAGTTATGTATTAGTGTTTTGGGTGTACTAAGTGTTAAGGGTTGACATAGGTTTTGGTATCAGTCCTTCAGTATATTAGGGGTATTCAAGTGAGGAACTGTAGCTACCTTGGTACCCTTGAATTCTAATACTGCCTTATGTATCTTGATCCCTATGACCTATAAGTTATCATTCAACAACTGAGCTAAATAGTTGAGTTTCAGTAGAGTGTAGGTGGTTTCTGTGTACCTGTGGGTGTCTGCATCTAGTGTGGTTCAGTGAGTTGTTATGCAGTAGTTGAGTGTTCAGTCATGGGTTTTCAATAGGTAGCTATCTGCCAAGTGTAGGTAAGTGAATAGTATGCAAGGGTTCAATGTGAGGTAAAGGTATTGGAGGTGGGTTGATACACTAAGACAAAGGTAATAGTTAGGTTTTGATTTAGAAGTAGGTATAGATGTGTTATGAGTACACCCTAGTGTTTATAACTAAGTATGACATAATTAGCTGGTGTGAGACTAGTATTGACCAGTGGACCTTAGATTTGACCTAGAGGCCTCGCATTTAATTAGTTAAACATGCTTTCCTTTAATTCATAATTTTGATATTGATATTCCATAATTAGGTCATTGTGATCTCGCTTTGGACATTGATCCTCGCACCTTCCTCGGGACCACAGACGAGTACATTCTCTGACAGTTTTTATTTTTTTTGATTAATTCTATAATTCCAGTTGTATACTATACTTGACTCTGACACTGTAGATACACGGGTTAGCACCCTAGATACCAGTCATGAGGAGTCATGATTGGAATCTATCATGCTAGCTAGGGATAGGGAAATATTAGCAGATTATGTGATCATATCCCACCTTACATGCATCATAGCTCACCCCACACATCACGTCGGGTGTAGCCTGACTATTTACATGCCTCATAGCCTGATATATATGATTAGCCTGACAATTGCTCGTATCATAGCTAACCAGATGGTTAGCCTGACCTCACATGTATCATAGCCAATCATATATATCAAGCCGATCACATAATAAACTGATATTTCAAACACTTAGCCAGATGTTTATTCTTTATTTCAGATTACTTGTTCTAGCATCCACTGATATTTTATTCATTGCTAGATGTTCTATTGCTTACTTCATATTCTCTAGTATTCTATATTTTCAGTATTCATTTCATCTTGTATTCCTTACATTGTCTTATAGTTTTTGTCAATATAAATAAAACTGTTGTTTAGTATTGTGCTTCGCTCCAATCCTGACTGGATAACATTTTCAGAGGACTTGGAGGATTTCTGTCCTACTCACTACGGCCCGAGAGCAGAGAGAGATTTCATACCAGAAATTCCAGAGGAGTTACCCATCTTAGAGGAGATTCTACCTACAGGCACTTAGATTGTCCTATTTTATGTATTATTGTTCTAGACTGAGATCTGGGTTGTATTATTGTTGTGACTTTTGAGGACATCTAGACTATAGACTTGTATTTATATTTGTGTTGACTTATGTCTGAACTCTTTATCCTTATTTCTCATCGTGCCATTTACTTTACTTAGTTTTGTGATTGAGTATATTATGAACTGTGGATTCATGTATCATCATTGTCCTCCTTATGGAGTTGAGCCCATTGACAAGATGAGTTATGTTTGAGACCTAGACAACATTCTACCACCGATGCTGCGGCGTAGGCTGGACGTACCCACGGCTCATGTCCAATTTTTGGGTGCGGGTCATGATAATATGTGTAACACAGTGTCAACTGCACAGACTAAACACTGGATGGAGGTACCCAATAAATATACCTCGATACTATGATACCTATTGACCAATACCTATGACACTATCCAAAACTTGATACTAACTAATATACATGACACCCATGATACCTACTCACACTACCTAGGATATGGTATTGGGATAGTATAAACCCTTGTCCCGAATTTAAGATATTTTAAATTTTTTTCCTAAACCCTAACAGATCAATGCCATAGTCATTGGCTTTAGAGAAATTTCTAAAGTAAATCAACAAGGAATGATAGAAAGTTTATTTGTATCCATATTTAGTTAAATTAAATAAATAAAAAGACGATAATTGATCAAATAAAATAAGTATTTAATAAGATATATGTAATCACCTGAAATTTTTGGAATTTTAACAATTAAATTTTGGGAATTCATTAGCATTTTTCTATGAATTTTAATCTATAAATTAAAGTAGTCTAATTTAAAATGAATTTTTAAATGAAATTAAATAATATTAAAATGTGATAAAAATTATATTTTCAAGTGTAAAATTAAAAACCGAGCATGGGGTATTTTTCCGGGAATTTATTGGACCCCGGATGAATTATTAAAACATTAAAAACTATTGTTAAAATTTAACTGATAAATTAAATCAAATATTAATAATTAAACCAAACCCTGAACCGGACCGGCCGGGTTCATTGAACCGAACCGCTGCCTAGCGGGTCGGATCCGGGTCAGACCCGACCCGCCAGGATCCGACCCGACCCGATTACCTAAATCCCTAACCCCCAAAATCTGGAGACCCCCCGTCTTCACCTTCCCTCAACGCCCCGACGCCTCCTCTTCCTATTCCGACCAACTCCTGGCCGTCCTCCTCCCCAAGTTCCCCTATTTAAACCCAGCCATTGCCGAATTTCCTTTTTGTTTTCTTCTCCAGCGAAGCTTCACGACTCCGGCCACCTCTTCACAGTACCTCCAGACTCCGGCGACTCCGCCCAGACCACCGGACCTGTCCGCCTTACCACCAGCCACCAGCGCCGGACCCAGAACTCCGTTTTTAATCGAACCCGAGTTCGATTCTCCTCCGCCCAGGCGAGTCCGACCGCCGCAGCATCTGAATCCGGCCGCCCAGGACATCGACGATCACCTGGGACCGGCGCCGCATCCTCCTGAACCCTAGGCCGACTCCGGCAGACCCGGACACAGCAGAGGAGACCGAACACAGCCAGGACCCCTAACCCTAACCCTAGGCGTGTCGGACACGAGTTTGACACGAGGAAACTCGGATTTTTCGGACAAGTTCAGGTACCCGTAACTTTTGACTCGTAGCCCTGATTTTAATTTCATAAATTGTATCGCGTAGCCTGTATGACCCTCTCGATGCCCGGACAAACTGCTCGGGGCATCGCGTCCTGTGGTGATCGCACACCGCGATCCAAAAACAGGAAAAACTTAGCCATGTTTTACCCCGGAATCGAGTACGCCCCGCCAAACGGGACGACTTGGTAGCGTGCGGTCTTCACAGACACGTGCGCGTCGTCGATACGGACGTGCGGGCTTTCGCAGAAGCTGATTCGGATGTGCGTGCATACCGAAATCAGTGCGTATCCGCGGACACTGCCCCGTATCCGACTATTCTGATTCTCGCTGTAACTTAGTGTACACAAGTCAGATCGAGACAAAACTTGCGCCATCGGACTCATAGCAATACGCTGGTCCTGTGGGTCAAGTTTGGTTCGATTCTGAGAACGTTGGAAAATCGCGTGTCGTGGGCCCCACAGGCTCCACCTGACGGGCGATTTTGAGAACGGCTCATCGGAATCCAACTCTGGAAGTTCCGTTGGGTTCGTATCAACGTTCCTGACTTGTTGACACTAAGTTGGACTAATTTGGAGACCTTTGATCCTGACTCGGTTTTCGGTGCAAAGCGGCCCACATATGGACCCGCTTTGGCCCAGAAGTGATATTTTTGCCCTTGTGTCCAAACTGGACTTAAGGACAGCCGTTTCTAACTATTTCCTATGTTCTGAGACTGTTGGTAATGTTCATTTCAGCTTTTGGAGGAGTTATTGCTGAACCCACTGTTAGTAGGACCGCTGCTGGTATTCCAATCCCAGGCAAGTGTACCTTGCCATAAATTTCAGTCTAATTGTTTATTTTGTTCTATTGCTCTATTTTTTGTGACTAGTGTACATGATATAACCTAGGACCGTATGACCTACTTAGCGTCCGATCACAGTCGGGTGCCAACCCCGTAAGCGGAGTTGTGTACGTCATTAGTGTTGGACATTCGAGACCCTTTATATTCTCGTGCTTGTTATCAAGTACACTACAACCTAGGACACTTGACACCATACATTGACAGAATCTTCCTGACATATTCAAGGTGATTCTGTATAGGATACATGATGGACATAGTTATATACTCTTAGATTATGACTGTTGCATTAGCACTGATCTCACGTGACATGGACATGCGACGTGTGGTTACATTGGGTGGGGAGAGACACACAGGCTACAGGCTGTTCTATATATATATACTATTATTGTGAGGTTGTAGACTCTCGAGCAGAGCTAGACCACTACTAGATATTGCTGCTACCGGCTCCCCGACACAGAGCTTGTAGCAGTCTCAGCCTGAGTACTAGTGTTGCTCTCAGATGTATTTTCACATAGTTGGTTATGTAGTTACCCTGTTTATTTCATTCTCTATTTTACTGCATTACTTTTGGCTTGAGATTTTTGTACCTTGTTATGTCCCCTGAGGACCAGGAATGGATGATGTCCCCAGGTTTAGCAGAAGAGCATTATCCCGAGGTTTACGGGACAGGAGCTGAGGTTGTACCAGGAGCTATTGCTGAAGGAGAACCTAACATAGAAGCAGAGGTGATGGCTGAAGACTTTACTTGAGCTTATGATATTGTACTCATCAGATACTTTATTTTGGACTCCTTTGTTCTGGTCTGATGAACCAGTGTTTAGACTTTTATCGGGTTGTTCCCCGACATACTCTGCTGTGACTGGACATTGATGTACTTTCCTTTATTTGCTGTTGTTCTTATTATGCTGTGTGTGGATGAGATTAGTATTATGACCTATTGTTGTAGACCTATATTACAGCTTAAGTATGGCCGATGGATCCATTAGATTGGGATGTCCATCGGTGTGTACTGCAGGCCGTTGTCATGTGACTAGTCCCTCGATATTTTGGGACTGGGGCGTGACAATATATGCTTAGATTATAACCTAAGAATTCTAGTAATAAATCAATATACTTAAATACATGTATATATATTTTGGTTGATGATCGTCGATAATAACAAATAAACACCAAGTCCAAAAATATATCATTCAAATTGCAAGTAGGCGACACTATTATTACGGTAGGGTATAGGGAGGAACAACTTGTGAGCAACTTTACTTATAAGAGGGCGAAGCACAACCTGGTTTAGTTTGGTTGGCATTTGCTTCAACCCATTGCGCCTACTAACCCATGGACTCCAATAGGTCATTTTTGTAATATTGGTCAATCAAACACTTATGTGAAATGATATATTTAAATAAACTTGGAATCAATCAAACTAATAGATTCCCTAGCTCCCATCCTAATCCAAGTGTACCGAGGATAGGCATCAATTTACTTCAAGGAAAAGGAAAATTATTTAAATCTCTATTTATCTTAGATGGAGTAAGTATTTAAACTAACACTAACAAACTGAGGAGTCATCCCTCATCTATATGTAACCTAATTCTTATCCTAACCATGTTCGAGAAACAATTTCTCTTTTTCTTATATATATGCATGATCCTTACTCCCACCCTTCGTCGGCCTCGTCGCGAATTACAAGCCTCATTCGGCTAACAGATTGGTTATTGGCGTATCCGCTCACCAACTCCTGTGGGGTGGTACTGCCGTGTAGGGCAGACCGAACCCAACCACCTATCCGCAACCCCCTCCTCAGTCGAGCAGTCCTCAACCTAGTAATTTCTCCAGGCGGCCAAGACCCCTTTGTCGATGTTGACTCCAAGACTTCAATAATCCGTATTGGCCACCTTCGTATGAATAGTCACAGACTTCCAAATCTCGTGAGCCTCCTTTCGTGATCGACCGCGTAACCATGCTAGCACTGCATCCTGTGACGTAGATTTCATATACATACATGCCAAGTCGCGAGCATGCTCGATCTTGTCTGCTTCTGCTCTGACATCCCGAGCCCATAAAGCCAGCGCACCCTGTCAACCCTGCCTTAGCTGACACTGTTCCGCGATTACACATCGCATGTGGCAAGAACCGTCACGATGTTGTCAAGACCGAACATGACATCTATCCCTAACTGTCCCCACCAATATTGAAATCTCTACTGTCGACATCTCAAAAAATAAGTATTTTGGGTTTGGGTGTGTAAAGTTGAAGAACTTATTATTTATTGCGAATTGACAATGAGTACAAAAGAATTCCTATTACAAGAGGATCTAAGTACAAAGAAAAACATCTCGGTAAGTGTGACGGTGGAGATCGAGCACTACAGCGGCTCCTTTACTCCGTTGACGATCTTGGACCAAGGAGGTTGACGATACTTAGGCGCTTATTCTTCTCTTTCCCTTATATTTTACGTATAGATGCAGATCTCTCCTGTATATGTGGGAAACATCCACTATTTATAGCTTTTGAGAAGGCATACATACGCACATCTTATTCTGCCAAAGAGTGGCGCATGTTGCAATTAGCGGCGCATGTTGTCATAAGTTGCCACGTGGTTACTCGAGATTTTGGGTTGCTGATGCCCATAACACTCGTGACATGTGTCGTTGTAGACTTTGATTGTACCTTAGGAGTACGTCCGCTTGGCGCATGGAAATCAATAGAACAACAATGGCGCATGGCGCTGTTCGGCATATGGAACACTAAAAACTAGTGGCATGACATTCTGGGCACATGGAAACACTAAGACCCTAGTTGCGCAAGACGCTGTGGGAACATGGGAACACTAAGATACAAGTGGGACATAAGTCTTGGATCACTGAGGCACATGAGTCTTGGATCACTGAGGCGCATGAGTCTTGGATCACTTTGGCTTATGATTCTTGGATCACTTTGGAGCATGGTGTAGATTTTTCATGCTTTTACAAGACCCCCTTCAAAGTTTCTAAACTTAAAATTTTGTAAGTTTTAAGTATGGAATACTCTTAACATAAGCATGGAGGATATAGGTGCATGAATTAATTTGGCATACATGTGAAGCATCCTTATCTTTGGCGCCTATATGGAGTACTTTTTACCTTAGCACAGCAAGTTGTTTGGCGCATGTGCTGTTTGGCGTATCAGGCCTAGGCGGAAATTTATCCATTAATTGTCAGGTTCATCCTGCGGTTTTGGCACCTAGCAATTCGTGAGCATTAATGGCTTTCTTGCTATAAATAGAGGGCTAGGGGAAGGAGAATGGTGTTTTTCTCCCTCACAAAATGTCTCTGTTAAATTCGGGTGCGGGGAAGTCAGTCGAGCGGTTCGTCAACCCTCTCCCTCTGATGGTCGACCATCCTTTTGTCATCGGCAAAAGTGAGGAGTAAGACTTGTACTCATTTTGTTCTTACGTTACTTCAGATACTTCTTGGCACTTCTTGTTCGCATCACTCTTGGCACTATTTGAACTTCTTGGCCTTGTTGGCCCAATGTTTATATTGAGTTTTTGAATATGGCTAATTGATTAAGTTTAGCATCATGATAATCGATCAATCACTATAGTAACTTCTACTTAAACTAAATATTGTCCAGATATGTAATATTTGCTTCTGTATATTTTTTTGTTCATCTAATATGCACTTGGAGAAAGCAATAAGCAAGATCAGTAATGGACATATGCTATATAATGATGATCCAAAAATGAAGTTATTCCAGTAGATTTCTCTGAACCGCCTATGACTTATCTAAAGCCTCACACCCGGGGGTTCCTCTTTGGACAAACTGCCATCAAGGAAAAAAGGGTCTTTAAGTCGGCAGATGTTTCAGAAGATTGGCGTCATCGGTGCTCTTGGTTTTCATTTAAGTAATCTTAAATTTTATTTGAGTCTAGAATTATGTACATTGAGGTGCACTATTAACTAGAAAGTAACTCAGACGACTCAAATAGCCTGAAACATATCCACCAAAAATAAGACCAAAGCAAAGCTGACCAACATTTAGAATATTCTGGAATGAGGCTAACTGAAATCGGACCAAACTCGAACCGAATTTGGACCGAACTCAGTCTTCCTTAAATTCAAAATCTGGCTAGCTGTTAATCCCTGATTTTATTGTTCCAACTTCAAAAATTTAAAACATCTAGACCAAACTCTGACTGAATTCGGTTTGCTGATACCCTATAAATAGCTTTAAAATTTTAAATTTCTACTCACTCAATCATTCTCATTCTTTCTATCCTATAGTGAGTAAACCTTTAGAGCCTAAACTTTCCTATATCTAAGATCATCTCCTAGCCTTTTAGCGCCAAGTGCGATCTCGGTTAGAAGTCTGTCAGAGTTGTAATAGTTTGGTTCATCAAGCCCCTCTTTTGTTTGAAGTATGTATGCTCTTCGTATCAAACGCACGTGTATGAAGTTGCGAGCCTTCAGATCAAAACTCGTGGTTGAAAGAAGTGACAAGCCTTCGGGTCAAAGCTTGTGATTCACTATTGGTGATTATAGTAGATACAACTCTGAGAAAGTGATCTAGGTACTAGACTAGTGCTCTCAGAGAAAAACTAGTATACATCATGGTCTTTGTGTTTGCTCTCTCTTACTCTTACTGCTTTGTATATATATTTCTTGCATATACACTGTTAGTTGTTAGCGGCCTTCATATTGCACATAATTTTTAATTGGATAGATTATTCCGCTGCACTATATTCACCCCTTCTAAAGTTGCCCAACTGTCCTACAGGCCTGACATATATGGTCGTTGCCGAAGGGCTTTGTCCTAAGGATGCGCTGACGGCGAGGGTTCTACTTTGGTATCATGGGTGACGCTATCTCTGGGCACTCACCTGAAGCATGTGCTAAGAACTGATATACAGTCATGCTGTATGGGAATATTCGCCTCTGTATGGTGACAGTTTCCTTTGTACTTTTGCGACGGTACGCATATGTGCGGGACTTGGTGCCTATGTGCGACTTTTTATAGTGCATAATCAGCTTGTTTTGCCTAATGGCCCATGATTCTACGCCTTTGTATTTTCTCATAATTATTCTGACTTTTGTATGCTCATTTGTGCAGGGACTGCCTTTGATTGCTCTGGTTATGATGGAGCATGAAAGGATATCATAGTCAACGTTGTTCGTGGTGAACAAGCACATTACCCGAAAGATTGTCCGCCATCTTCCAACCTAGCTCACTGTAGCTTCTCTCCGTATGCGGCCAAGATGTGATGGATGAATCTCGGGTCTAGTCCTGGCGGCCTATCCGAGTGGCATCGACGGGGCTAGTTATCCCAACCGTGATTTCTTGTTGTGTCTTTTCACGTGACATAGTTGTGTCTGCAGACTTGTCTCTGTATTGCAAGCTCCCTTGCTATCCATTAGTATGGATTCTTTTCTCACACTGTGGTTTGCACTGATGAGTCTTGCTGAAGTGATGACCCAAAATGTGTTGAGCTATCGGCTTCATATGTGTTGGTACCAGAAATAGCACAAAGGGGTCTCCTTATTTTCAAATGTATCCATGATCTTGAATATTAATGAAAATAGTTGAATGTAATGGACTTTCATATGTACTCATGATCTTGAATATTAATGAAAATTTTGCCTTATTTTCTGTTTGGAACTTTTCTTATTGCTTATGGATATCTGGGCTATGAGTATTATACCAGAGGTAATATGGATGTAGCATAACATTATAACAGTAATAACATCAAGCCCTATCAGAGGTAGTATGAACGTGATAGGCTAGAGCAGTTCCATTAAGGAGGTTTGGTGGAGATATTATCTATGATGGCAGAGATACTTTGGTTTAGAGCCGATAGTCAAGCTTATCAGTTTATAGCTAAGTACGACCATGGCGGGACATTTTATAGAGAGAGATGAAAATGAGTCAGAGGTAATATGGATGTGACTACTTTCTTTGGGGAATATGGGCAGCTCGTAGTTCGGAGGTGATATGGACGTGATCTACTCGCTTTGTATGAATTTTTGTAGGGATAAAATAAAAGGGACGTTAGAGGTAATATGGACGTGGCTTTCTTCTTTTGGTGGGGAGAACGACTCATAGTTCAGAGATGATAGGGACGTAGACCATTTTGCTTTCTAGAAAAGTTTTTTTAGGATCCGTAACCCATTGTGTACTCGGGACTACCGAGTACGGATAACACATTTGTTCGCATACTGCGGATAGAGATGATACGCTGAGGAGGACGCTAACTATAGATGTTGTCCTCTCATGTCCCTCTATTGGGGATAAAAGAGAACTTTTTTTACAACTGCCTTGATTAGGCATAGTACTTCTTTAGGAACTTATCGTTGATGGACATTATGAGCAAATCACCATTGGGCTTAGCGGGCCTATATGCGCTTCAGGAATAGACCGTTTCTACCACAAATGGGCCCTCCCACTTAGGTTAGAATTTTTTTTCCTTTTTGTGGGCCATGACCATTGGTCTTCTTACTGCGAGGACTAGGTCGCCCACTTGAAATGTTCTTTAAATGACCTTTTTGTTGAAGGCGCCGAAAAGTCGTGCTTGGTATAGCTCAATGGGCTCTTAAGCCAAGAGGAGTTTTTTATCAAGTGCTTCCAATTCTTTTAAGCGTCGACAATGATTGTCTTCAATTGGCAGCTAATTAGAGAGTGCCACCTAGAGAGATAAAATTTGTGTTTCCAAGGGAAGCATAACCTCTCTTTCGTAGACCAAGGAGAATGGCGTGCTGTCAGTCGGAGCTCGAATTGTCGTAGGGTAAGCCCATAGAAATTCTCCGAGCTTCTCATTCCAGTCATATTTGTTGGTTGAAAGAAACTTTTTGAGTAGCTTGATGATCATCTTGTTGAATGCTTCAGCTAACTCATTTGCTGCTATATTGTAAGCGGTCGAAGCTAGATTTTGTATTCAATTTTTTATCGCAAAACCGAAAAAACATGACTTACAAACTGTGGACCATTGTCATGAATGATTCTTTGAGGTAAACCAAAGTAGTAGATGACGTGATGCTTTATGAAGTTAATAACGTTGGATGTTTTTACCTCTGCGAGTGGAACGACTTCCGCCCATTTAGAGAAGTAGTCTGTGATAGCCAAGATGAACCGGTGCATTTAAGACAAAGGTGGACTGATTTGCCCTATAATGTCTATACCCCATGTTTCTAACGTCCAAGACGTAACGGTCGGGTGTAGGAACTCCGATGGTTTATGAATAAAGTCGATGTAGATTTTTGTACTTCTTCGCATACTTAACGGCGTCCTCCACCATTATGGGATAATAATAGCCCATGCTTCGGAGATAATTTTGAAGCTTAAGAATGGCTTTGTGAGCACCACAAATGCCGTCGTGAGCTTCACGGAGAGGTTGTTTCATTACTGAGTCTGATAGACATCGTAGCAGGAGCCTGTCATAAGAACGATGGTACAACATCTTGGTAGCTGTGTCATAGTAGAACCGTAGAGAGCGTCTTTTAACGAAAGTGGCCTCCTTTATGTCATCTGAAAGGATCTCGTAAACAATATAGTCTATAAATGGGAGCCTCCAATCCTTGACATGGACTTGTGCGTCCGTAAAGCGGCTTAGATTCAAGCATAGGTTGTTCTTAGGACAGACCAGCTCTTGTCCCACTATTGTGATCAATAGTTGGTTTTGATTGGTGTTACTAAAGAAGCAGTGAGACCAACGAGTGCATCACCCTCGATATTTTACAGTCATGGCACATGTTCTATGAAGAACCTCGCAAAAGTAGAAATCATGTTGGTGACCACATGGTGGTAAGGGAGTAGATCCTCATGGCAAATCTCATACTCGCCACAAACTTGACTGACTATTAATTTGTGGTTGATATGGGCTTCTATAAAGTGAACCTCTAATTGTCTAGCCAGTTGGAGCCCAATGATGAGAGCATTGTACTCTGCCACATTGTTGGAACATGGCTCCATAAACGAGTATGCACGATGGATGACTAGGTCATTGGGAGAGATCAACACTATCCCTACCCCGACAACCATATTGCCTTTGGGCCCTATTTTGGAAGCACCATCGAAGTACTGTATTTATTTTGGCTTGTATTATATGTACCTTGCTATGTCCCCTGAGGACCTGGATCCGGATTATGTCCCCAGGATTTGCAGACGAGATCTATCCCGGGATATATGGGACAGCAGCAGGAGTTGATACAGGAGCTGTACCGATTTCCGAGGACGAGGTATTAGCTAAAGACTTTTCCTAAGTATCGGTGTTTCATACTCAGTATCTACTTTATTCAGACATTTATGTTTTGGTCTGTTGAACCATTGTATCAGATTTATATCGGGTTATTCCCCGAAGTACTTGGTTGAGACTGGTTGTTGCTTTACATTTCTTATTGTTGTTGATCATATTTATCTTCTGTGGATGAGATTAGTTGTGGCATAATTTAGTAGACCTTATTTTACAGCTTAAGTACGCCCTGATGGATCCATTAAATTGGATTTGTACATCAGTGTGTGCTGCTGGCCATTGACACGTGTCTAGTCCCTCGATATTTTGGGACTGGGGCATGACAGGATGTGTGCTTCTCATCGCCTCAAAATATTTTGATCTGGTTATAGCCTAAAAATCCATCCATAAAGGAACAATTTTCTTTGGACAAGCCACATTTAAATCATGAAAGTCTATGCAGACTCGAATTTTATTATTCTTTTTTATGATAGGGACGATGTTAGCCACCCAATCCGGGTGCTTCTCTTCGCAAATAAATTCGCTTATTGTTAGTCTATTTACTTCTGCCTCAATGGTGTCCATAATGTCTGGGCGGAACCACCATTGTTGTTGCTTTACAGGCTTGGCGTTTGGCAGGATATTGAGTTTGTGCATCACGATTTACGGATCCAAACCCGACATATCTTCGTAGTTCCATGCAAAGACGTCTATGTACTCCTTCACCAGTTGGACAAGGGATTAACGCTCCTCTGTTAAGAGGTTTTTACTGATGAAGATGGGTTTAGGAGCAACATCGTTACCAAAATCAACTTTTACAACTTTGTCTTTCGTAGGAGGTTCCCTCTGCTCGAACCGTAACTTTCAGTGTGACTCTAGTTTTTGAGCCCATGGTTCGATTTTAAAAAGTTTGATTGGATACTCGTCCTCTTCTATATCGGCTGACGGAGAGGCCGTGTGACTTGACTTGGTCTTTTTCCATGGATTTAGAGACAGAAGGCACTGCTTGCTGCGTCATTTCAGGGCCGAGATCTGGATAAACCCATATCACTTTGCCTCTTGGAGTAGTAATAGAAACCAACCCATCTGCTCGGGCTAAAGGGAGGTTAACGACCTCCATGGTTGTCCTAGGTATGGGAACGGCACCATCTTGGGTCTCAGTTGTTAAAAAAGTGCCAAACTGGAGAGATACCATATTTGTAGTAACTGTCTTGTCTTTGTAGTCCAAAGAGAGGGCTTTGGAGTCGATCAGTCGTTATATGTTCCTTTTTAATATGTAACAATCTTGTGTGGCGTGATGGACATATCGATGGTAGTGGTAATACTTGGGGTTGTCCACCTTGCCTGCTTCGTTGGGGCATCTAATGTCAGGTAGCAAGAGTTTATTACCCTTCGTCAATACTTCAAAGAGTTCCATGACATTATTGTCATTAAAGAAATAAGTCTCTTGTACTCTTGGTGGATCTGCCATCTTAGTAACAGGTGAGGTTGGATTTTTAGACAAATTAATTGCCAGAGCTTGCTTCCCTTTACCGTCATAATTGTTGGCGGATGTGAACATAAGCTTTCCCTTATCTTCAATGCTGGGAGCTTGGAATCCTAATAAGCGGGCATCTTTCACGCTCTTCTCTACAGCATCAATACTTATGATAAATGTCGTCTAGTTACTGAATAGTCCAGATGCTGTCTAGAGTCTAATTAATGGTACAAGGTTCTTTCAACACGTTTCTATCAACGTAGATTCCAGAATTCCATTAGGTAGTTTCAATGCCGCCTACCAAAAATGCTCAATATAATTTCGTGCAAGTTCCCAGTCCCCTTGGGTGATATCTGAAGGACTGTAAAGCAACTGTAGGTGGGTGAATAGAGTACAGCAGAATAATCTACCAAATTTAAGATTATCAGAATTTAGACAGTTCCTAACTAACAGTGTATATAAAGACAGTAAAGTAAAGCAATAAAGTAGAGAGAGAAAGCAAACGCAAACACCAAGATGTATACTAGTTTTTCTTTCAGAGGACTAGTCTAGTCCCGAGAACTCAAGCTCAGAGTTTTATCCAATATAATCCCCAATGGTGAATCACAAGCTTTGATCCGAAGACTTGTCACTTCTTTATACCACGAGGTTTGATCCAAAGTCTCGCAACTTCACAGCTAGAGAGAGAGAGAGTAACTGATGGAACAAAGCTCTTTTATAACTCTGTAGACTTCTAGACCAAGACAGCATTTGGCACTAGGAAAGCTAGGGAGTTGCTCTTTGAGATGGGAAAGTTAAGGCTTAGATGTTTGCTCATAATAGGATAGAAGATGAAGAATGGTTGAATGTGTAGGAATGTAGAAATCCAATCCTATTTATAGTGTGTAGGCAAACAGAATTTGGCCAGAATTCCTAAACACACCTTTCTTTAGTAGCCAAGGCAGTAGCCTTTCCGGATGGGGTTTAATTCAAATTTTTAACCGTTGGGCCAAGAAATCAGGAGCTAATTGAACTGGTTGATTTCATACCAAAAGGGTAACCGAGTTCGGTCCGAGTTCGGCATGAGTTCGTCCCGAGTTCGGTTTCTAAGTATGGTAGACTTTGTTAATTAATGTGGCCTAATTTGGTGGATAGGTTCTTTGGTTTATTTCAGTGGACAAGGTATCTGGGTATAGGTACTTGGATTTGCCTGTGCGCCTCAGCTTACAACACCAATCCTAGGCTCAAATAAATAAAAGATTATATTTGAATAGACGTAATACAGACAACATGTAATAGCAGTATTGAGGATTCAGATCGTGACATATCAATGCTTTGTTTAGTTAACTATCAAAATCAAGTTGACTGAGATCGGATGGGCCAACAATCTCCTCCATTTTGATAATTGACAAACTATGAATGATACTTCATGTCTTTGATATGCAAGGCTCCCCCGTAACTGTGGAGCAGTTGAGATGCTGAAGGAAATGTCTTTCAATTATCATCTTGTATGCTAGTATCATGTATGTCTTTCTCCCCCGTTGTCATTTTATCGAAATGGCATGCTCTCCCGAAATTGGTAAGATGACAAAAAAATAAGTATACAGGATACATAAAAGAAAATTGCATTAAACTTTATTAATTTAAAAAGAAAATATACAAAAGTTGATGTGTAGTGGAAACATCATAGTAGAGCATCTAAAAGTAAACTTTTTAAACATTCAAATCTACTTAGTAACTATTTATCATTTTTTTCATCTTCATCATCAGGGTCAACTATTCTATTTGGATCGAAGAAGGCATCAGCTGGATCCAAATGTCACTGAACATCGGGGTGATCAATACGAAATCCTTGTTGATTCAGATTCCGAAGAATCAAAAAGGTTTCGACTGGATGCTTCAATAGGGTGAACTAGATGTCTATCAAAGTGTTGCCAAGAGCCTGAGTCTAAAGAATTTGGTGATGATCAGTAGCACGATTGCGTATATCTTTATTGTGGAAGCGATTACGCAACAGATTAAAAATAGACTCTAAGGTTTACGGTTATTCATCAACAGGAGGGATGTAATCAACATGATGAGTGTTGGAGTTTGATAATGAGTTATAAGGTAGAAGCATAGTTGGCTTAATTCTCTGAACTCTATTGAGGTATAAAGGTTTCTCAAGATATAGATAAGTATCCAATAGAATATTAAAATAGCTAAAAAATTGTTGGCTAGTACATGGCGTATAGTAGTGAACGCCCTTTCTTGCATCATTGAACCATTTGAGATAAGATGGTCTGGGAAACATTGAAGTTAATGCCGAAATACAAGTGATATAAAGCTGACATTTCTAGATAAGAGACCTCATCAAAGTAAGTCTTCTTAGGTAGAAAAGATGAAAAGATAATACGACGCATTTCAAAGAAGTGACTATTCAAGTATCTAGCATAAAAAATTTCAGGTGGACATCAAGAGGGTGACGAAGGATATTTTTGAAAGAGTCTAGAGTTAAGCCATAGTCAAATTGAACATGTGTGATGTTGACTAAGGTTTGTCTATCAGCGGGAATGCATAGGATTTTACCCAAGTCGTCTACATCGAATTCAATTGGAAGCCACAAACTCTAGATAAAATAGTATTATGTTCATATGTTAAGTTACAATAGAACATTTGAATAACATTTGTGTAAATATTGGTACGGGTTGTACCAAGTTCTTCAAGTTAATATTTTTGAAGAATAGGTAGATAGTCTTTGTGTTGGAAAGAAAAGTGAATAGGATGGCCAAGACAGGTGTGTCTCTTAGAGAAGTCATTAAACTAATTATTTAATATTTCGAGGCTTCGAAAAGTAAAACCGTTGAATTCTCCAATATTTGGCATAATGGGACAGAAAAGAGAGTCAAAAAAGGAATCTATTTTTCTTTTAGGGGCCATTAGGAAAGGATGTAAGAGGAGAAAAAAGATTATTTGTGGAGGAGGGGATTTTTTTTCGTTGGTTTGAATGAATGAGCCATGAAAAGATGTATAAATAGAGTATAAGAAACCTAAATTAGGAAGAAGATTAATGACATAGCATATTCTGGAATTAAACTAACCGAGTTTGGTCCGAGCTCGGCCCGAGTTCGGTCCGAATTCTATTGACATTTATTTCCAGAATCTCAATGTAACTTTAATCGATATTATGTCTTTCTTGACTTGATATAAATACAGAATAATAAGTGCTGAACTTAAATCATACATTTTTAAGAGTTTAAATTATCTCGGAGTAGCTGCAAGGGCCGGATCCCAGCTAGCGGTGGTCCAAAGACACTTAAATATCGTGTCACTTAAGGTTATTTATACCTTTTTGACTGAAGGACCCTTTCGACTTGTATCCAAAATTTTCAAAACTGTTTGAAAACTGTGGCAAAAAATTTATAAAGCATCTTATGATTCTAATATTTTATCAGAATCTAAAAGTCCTTGTTGATAATGCAATAAAATTTTGTTTCTTGCTAAACCAGGAGACTAGAGACTTTCCTAGGAAATGACAGGTGTCGCTGGTGCTTTTTCGAGCGACTTTGCATCCAGTAAAATCATCATCCGAGTAACCAGCAAGGTCAAAGGACGTAGTTTTGGGATACCATAAGCCTGCCGACAAAGTCCCTTTAAGGTATCTAAAGATACGCTTAACTGCACACAAATGTAATTCCTTAGGAATAGCCTAATATCTAGTACAAAGGCATACACCAAACATAATGTCTAGGCGACTAGCAGTTAGATATAAAAAACTACCAATCATACCTCGATACTTACGTATGTCTGTTAGTTTACTGCTTTCATCAAGTTCAAGCTTAGTGGATGTTGCCATTGGAGTTCCGATAGGATTTGCATTGTCCATGTCGAACTTTTTGAGCAAATTATTTGTGTACTTAGCCTAATGGATAAAGGTTCCTTGTGAATCTTGTTTGATTTGCAATCATAGAAAGAATGTCAGTTCTTACATTATGCTAATCTCAAATTCACTATGCATATACTTAGCAAACTCGTTATATAGCATCTCATTAGTAGATCCAAATATGATATCATCAACATATATTTGAACTAATAACAAAGAATCAGCAGAAGATTTTATAAAAAAAGGTAGTATCAATTTTTCCTTTTGAAAAATTGTTTCCAAGTAGAAAGAAGCTAAGTCATTCATACCTAGCACGCGGGGCTTGTTTGAGTCTGTATAGAGCCTTTCATAACTTGATTATATGGTCAGGGTGTTTAAAATCTTCAAAACCACGGGGTTGTTTGACAAAAATATCTTCTTTGATAACTCTATTTAGAAAAGCACTTTTAACATCCATTTGAAAAAGTTTTAGTTATAAAAACTAGTAAAAGTGCAAAGCATTCATATCGATTCAAGTCTAGCAACAGGAGCATAGGTCTCATCGTAGTCAATACCTCTCTCTTGGTTGTATCCTTGAGGTACGAGACGTGCTTTGTTACGTGTAACTGAATCATCTTCATTTAATTTATGTTGGAAAACCTATTCAGTACCGATGATCGGATAATTATTAGGTTTAGGAACGAGTTCCCAAACTTGATTATGTTCAAATTGGTTAAGTTCCTCTTGCATAGCAGAAATCCAAAATTTATCAGCAAAAGCTTTATCAGTATTTTTAAGTTCAATTTGAAAAATAAAAGCAATATTTGCAATGGTATCTCTATTTGAGGAACGTGTACTTATACCTTTTGATACATCACCTATTACCAAGTCCTCAAGATGATCTGTGGAGAACTTTAGTCTCCTTGGCAGACTTTTTGGATGACTTGCACTTTGTTTGTATCTTCAGATGTCTTGTTGGTTGCGGGTTGACTACCTTCATCATCACTGTCTTTTGGTACTTGAGTATTGTGTTCATCAAATTTAACATTGACTGATTCTTCAACAGTTAATGAGTTCTTGTTGAATACCCTGAATCCTTTACTTTTAGCGGCATAACCTAGAAAAATACCTTCACGGCTTTGGAGTCATACTTTCCTAGATTATCTTTGGTATTAAGAATAAAATATTTGCATCCAAAAACTTTAAAGTAACTAATTGTGGGGATTCTACCAAACCAAAGTTCATAGGGGATTTTCTTCGATATAGGTCGAATAAGCACCATATTTAAAATATGGCATGAAGTACTTACAGCTTCAGCCCAAAAGTATTTTGGAAGGTTATACTGATTTAACATAACTCTAGCCATATCGCCAAGATTTCTATGCTTTCGCTCTACAACACCATTTTGTTGTGGAGTTCTAGGACAAGAAAATTTATGAGAAAAATATTTTTATTGCAAAATCTTATGAAATCAATATTTTTAAATTTGTCTCCATGATTACTTCGGATACGTGTAATCATAAAGCCTTTTTCATATTGGATCATTTTGCAAAATGTGACAAATTTAGAAAATGCTTCATTTTTGTTTGCAAAAAAAATAAACCCATGTGTATCTAGAGAAATCATCAACAATAACATAAGCATAAAGCTTATCGCCAAGAATGGCGACTCTATTGGGTCCAAACAAGTTCATATGCAAGGGTTGTAGAGGTCTAGAGGTACTTACAGAGTTAATTAATTTAAAGGAAGATTTTGTAGCTTTATTCATTTCATAGTCAGCACATACCATATCTTTCTTAAAAATAATCTCTGGTAAGCCACTTACGAGTTTCTTTGTGGACGGTCTTATAATAGTGTCGATGTTTGCATGTCCTAGACGTATATGCCATAGCCAGCTATCATCTTTGTTGGCGTATAGACATTTTATTGCATTATTAGTGTATTTTGCAAGATAAAAAAATATATATATTTGTCTTTCCTGGTCCCTTCAAAGAGAACTTTACCTGTGAAACTTTATAAATAGAGTATTTATTTTTAACAAAGTTAATATCATAACCATGGTCAGCTAGATGACTGATGCTGAGTAGGTTATGTTTTAATTTTGTTACTAGACAAATGTCTTTAATGACAGGTTAGGGAGGAACACCTATATTACCATTTCCAACAATATATCCTCTGAGGTTATTGTCAAAGAAGACATAACCTTCTTTCTTCATCGATAGCATTGCAAATAGGTTAGCATCACCAGTCATATATCGTGAGCAACCACTTTCGATAATCCACTTGCTTCTAGCATGAGAGGGTTGTCCACCTACAAAATGAGTTATATATGTGAACCTTGGTACCCATTTCTTTGAGGGTCCTGCTGTGTTAGTTTTTGGTACCCATGCATAAATATTCATATCTACTAACTTCCTCATTCTAGAGAATCTATATATGTCCTTTCTTACCACAGTAGTGACATATAGCTGTGTGATTAGTGTTTGGTGCAAAATAATAGATATAATTGTGTGAGGCAGTTCTTTGTGGTCTATGTGGATAGAATGCATTATTGTGTTTGGTTCTATGTGTATTATGTGTTTTGAACTTATGATTGCATGAGCTGTTATGCATGTAGGTAGGAGCATAGCTTTGAGTGTTCTTTTATCTTTCTACGTGTCTCGTGTTAGGTTGGGTGGAGGTTTGTTCGATCTATTTACCCAATCTAATCTCTAATATTTTAGAGGTAGCATATACTTCATCATATTTAGCAGTGAGAGCATCTATTCTACGTGCAACAATGAAATACTTCTTATTTTCAGATTTGAGTTCTTTCTTAATTTTAGCGTTCACCTGAGATCTCTTGTCAAGGCTGGCATGTGCCTCATGGAGGTTAAGCTTAAGTCTAGAGTTCACATCTGAATCGTTAGAGGTATCATTTTCTTCATAGAGTAGAGATGTTAATCTTTCTATTTCAGTCTGACATTCTTGAACATCTTTCTTACCATGCTTGTACTTATTTCTAAGTTTCCTAAAATTATCAAGCAGATCACTAAAAGCACTACCTAGTTCATCAAAAGTAAAATTATCATAAGAGTTTTTATCCGTTACCTGATCAGCTAACGCAATAAAACATAGATTTGCTACTTCTCGAGGATTCTCTTCTCCGGATTCATTAGCTTCACTTTCATGCCAGATACTAGGGTTTGCATATTTTTGTGATGATGTTCTTCTGGATGAGTGATTGTGGCAATTTTCTTTTCTTAGGGTTGGACAAATTTTTTTTATATGTCCTATCTTTTTATAGTTGTAGCACATAGGCTCTTCATCAATATTGTCAGTTGGCTTCTTCTTCTTTGATCTCTCAAGCTTTAGAAATTTTTTGAAGTTTCTAGTGATCACGGCAACTTCCTCATCTTGAGACTTGTCACTACCACATTTTCTAGGAAAGGGTATTTTAGTCTTTTCCTATTTAATTAAATATTGTGCATGGTAAATAATTTTTGTTGTATTATTTAATTATTGTTAGATGTTATTTAATTATTTTAGACTTGTATTAGTGGACCCAACTAGTTTAGTTTGGACCCATGGACCAACATGAATTAATTAGTTAGACTTGGCCCATTTAGAAAGCCCATTGTTAAGGAGATGGATTAAATTAATTAAATCATTAGACTAGAAGCTTCCTTCCTTAATTATTTCTTCATGAGAGACCCCAAGGGGTATATTGGACATTTCATAATTGCTTGAGGAAGGGGTAAGGATCGGCCTATTAAAGAGGGGGGAAATTTTCTCTCCTCTTATTTTCATTCCAAATCTAGATCTAGAATTTCCCACTACCAATTTTCTTTCATTTCCATTCCATTTCTCTACCAAATTCATTCCAATTCTTTCCCAATTCACCATTAGAAAGTTGATAAGTAAGGATCTAGAAGGAGAAAATAAGGATCTACAAAGAGGAGCAAGGATCTACAATTTGGAAGCAATTTCATCTCAATTGGAGGTTTCATTGGGAATCCATCTCCCAATAGGTATAATTCAGTTTTTTCTCTTAAAATAGCTTCTAAATCTGAGATTTAATCATGTAAAATCAATCCATATGTATGTACTATCCATAGGACTTGGTTTTGTGTTCATAGGAGACCCATGGAGAAAGTTATGGTACTTTTTGTGTCAATTTTGGGGAAATTCCGAATTTATATTTTGTTGTGTGTGTCAATTGATCCTATAGATCAATTGGGCATGTGCTTATGTGTTTGGGGCTAGTGTCGTATCCATAATTGGGTACGTGTAGGTCGTATCCCAATAATTTGGTGATACGTGTTGTTTTGGGGGTTTTCCCTCCGACACGGGACTTTGTATATGTCATATTTTGACACGGACACATAGATCTACATTTGATACTTTGTTTTGTTCATAAATAATATATGTGACTTTCTTGTGTCCTTCGGGGTACAATTGGTTGTGTGTTGGACTCGTGTCGCATGCGTATCCGAGATCTAGTGGGATACGGTGCGATACTCTCCATTTTGTGTGTTTATGTGTAGATCTAATTATTTGTGGTTTAATTCTTCAATTATAAATTAGTAAATATATATAGATGATACATATTTATTTTAGTGTATTTATTATGGTATTTATGGTAGCATAGAAATATGTATTGTAGGTGTACTAATATAATGTATAAATATATATGTAGCTTTCTTTTACATGCATTTATATATGTTACAAATTATGTTAGTAGTATAAATTATATGAAAATATTTTATAAAATATATATATGTGTTTAAATAAGTAATTATATAATTTATAATTATTATATGATTATTTATATATAAATGAATGTATTTTTGTTAAACATAATTATGTATGTGTGCATTTAACCATGATAAATATGTACATTAGTACATAGGATGTGTTTTATAGCTATTAATATTTATTTATATATATATGTGTAGGATTATGTATATATTTATTTAGTTGATTTATATATATATATATATATATATATATATATATATATATTGATTTATATATTTATATATTAATATATATATAGTTATATATATTATCTTTGGCGACAGCGGCATTTAATGACAGTTTCTGTCATTAAATCCCAACAGCAGCCGCTGTAGCTTTAATGGGTATTTAATGACAGTTCTGTCATTAATTGCAGTGGGAGGGATTTATTTAACAGCAGCAGCGACAGTCGTTTTCTGTGACAGTTGAACTGTCACCAATTAAGTGACAGCAGTGCATTTACACAGCAGAATTGGCGACGGCGTTTTCAGTGACAGTTGGAACTGTCCCTGAAAGTCTGTTTACTGAAAAATTAGTGTTTTACCACACTGTTTTCTGTGACAGTTGGACAGTTTAGTATATAGTTTTATATATTATATTTATATATATATATATATGTATATATATATATATGTATTTATTGTGAGATATAATACTAGTATTGTTATATTCTTAATTGTATAATATTAGTATATATATATTATATTTTGTATAAGGGTAAATACTATATCTATGTATCTTGAGCATTACCTTGTGGAAACCAAGGTAAGTGGGATACTCAAGATACGGGGTGTGGGTATCTAGTTTGTGACTTTGTGTGGATACCAAGTTGGTTCAAAACCATGGTTCCTAATTGTTGTAATTAATATACTATATTATTATACTTTATTGTTGGTATATGTGTATTGTGAGGTTTACCTTGGATTCACGTATCCGGAGATACGGTATCCTAATATTTAAGGATGTAGTTTTATGACTTAGATTTTAGTATTTTGATCCAAGATTTTGGTGCTAGACTTGTGCAACCTAGAAATAGATGGTTGACTTTAGTTGACTTTAGAGTTGACCATAGTTGACTTTTGACCTAGAATTGACTTATTGACCTAGAAGTTGACTAGTTTAACTTGTTCTATTTTCGGGACCTTGTATTGATGTTGTATTCCATATCTAGGTCTTCGAGGCACCGAGTCAGACATCTGTGAGACTGTTCATTGGACTTCAGGCGAGTACATTCTCTGATAGTTTCTCATTTATGATATCCTCTATGTTCATTGTATCTAGTGTAGATATCCATGTTTTCTTGGCACTATGGTTACACGGATTGGTATATCCGGATCTCGTCATGAGATGTTATTCCTTGGTATATGGTGTATATGGTGCAAGTATTATTTTATTGGTTATCTTGTACATGTACAGACACCGATTCTTAGGAAGACTAGCTATCTTCTTGGGGAATCTCGTGCCATAACATACCGTGGTTGGATCTATTATACCAGTCGGGGGTGGAGAGTATTAGTATAGATATGTGATCAATATCCCTATTGAATAAAGTACAGATTATAGAATAGTGTTGATCATACACAGCACGTATATTAGCCAGGCCGCATTGCATCTTGCCCAATTCGATCACATGTTAAGCTAGTACTCACACACTTAGTCATTAATATTATTGTTTCATTGGCATATTGTTCATTATTGTATTTATTTCCAGTATTTTCTTATTGTATATATATCTCTTATATCTATTGTGAATCTTGTTTATCCACAGCTATTTGTAGTTACATAGTTTTTATCATTGATGAGAACTGCTGTTAGAGATGTACTCTGCTCCTTTCCTGACTGGATATATTTTTCCAGATGACACTGAGGAGTGGTACCCTACCTTTTATGGACCCCAGGATGTTGTGGGTTTAGATTCTGAGACCCTGGCTCAAGAGGGACTTATCCCAACTGAGATAGTTGACCCAGGAGTTGTAGCTTCATAGTATTCTTTTGTACTGGATTTATCTCCAGCTTATTTTGTTACTTCTTCAGACTCATTGATGTATTATTTTAGACTCATGAGTTGTATTGTGACTATTCTATTCTTATCTGATTCGTGCTCAGTTCTATCTTAGTTCTGTGATTGAGTATACTATCATTATTGGTGGTTTATTATATTGTTAGATAGATTATCTAGACAGCGTTCTACCGCCGATTCTGTGGCGTAGACTGGACGTTGTTTCCGACTAGTACCCTTACACCGGGTGCGGGTCGTGACACGTTTTTGGTGGTGGCCCATGCAGGTCTAGCTTTACAAAGTATCTGATGTCGTGGTAGTGCGACAACTTAGTTGTACTACTGCGAGCCTGCAATAGGATATAGGAAATAGGCTGAGATACTCAATCACATCTAGGAAAATTCTTTTGATTCAACTATTCTCCTTTGATATTGATACTTGATCTCTTAATCTGTCCTTCCCATGATATTTTACATCTTGTGCCATATTGATTCTTTCTTTCGCTTTATCTCAGGATGCCGCCTAAGACTAGATCGCAGCAAGGGAGAGCAGCTTCTGAGAGGTCTGCGACATCCCGAGGGCCTGCACCAGTCACTTCTCCGGTGATTGGAGTGTCAGCTGCTTTCGTATGTCCACCACCTACTCAGAGGACTATGCCAGCTGTATCTGAGGGGCTTCCACCTCCACCTCCTGTGCCAGCAGAGGCATCACAGATGTTTACACTATTTTGTGAGATGCTCGAGGCACAGAGGGCTCAGTCAGAGGCACATCAGAGGAAGACCGACGTTCTATAGCAGGGCATCGAGAGTGATCATCAGCTTGCTCGTGCTATAGTTGAGAGAGGAGTTCCGGTCCAGCAGTAGGTTGTTCCTCAGGTTGCTCAGCTTCGGCCAGGCAATATTCAGGACTTCAAGAAACTGGAGCCTAGGGTTTTCAAAGGGACGGAGGGCATCGTCTATGCTGATGATTGGCTCGAGGACATTGAGCGTCTTATGAGGGTGTCCCGTCTTTCTGAGGATCTGAGGGTTGAGGAGGTAGGACTTTAACTGTTCGACGTCGCTCGCACTTGGTTCAGGAATGAGACGGTTCTAGTTGACGTAGGACAATCTTGGGAGGTATTCAAGGACCTTTTCAAGAAGAAGTTTTTTGCCCGGATAGACAGGCTTGACTTGGGGAGATAATTTGAGAGTCTCATTCAGGGGAGCATGTCTGTGGATGAGTATGCTGCGGAGTTCGGCAGGTTGAGCTGATTTGCAGAGTATTTGGTGAGAGAGCCGGAGGTACGAGCCACTCGTTTCCGTGAGGGTCTAAACTGGGAAGTAAAGATTCTCATTCTGTCTTTTTATGAGACATACTTGGAGATACTTGCGGAGTCACGCAAGGATGAGCGGGATTTGGGTTTGAAGCCCAAGAGAGACCGTGATTCTTTTCTGGGGGCCAACGGCAGTACAGTATCTGCCAAACGTCCTCATTTTTAATCCAGACCTTTCCAGCAGCCACAGCAGAACCAGACTCCAGCTAGAGCACCTTTTCACCAGGCACCTCAGCAGCAGAGACAGTTACAGCAAGCTCCATGCAACTACTGCAAGAAGTCCGGCCACATCTGGAAAGTTTGTAGGAGGAGGCTAAGAGTTTGTTTGTATTATGGTACTGAAGGGCATCAATCGAGGGAGTGTCCTCGTCGTGCAGTTCAGGGAACAGCTCCAGCTCCGAGGGCACCGACGAGACCACCTACAGCACAGCCGAGGGGACCACTTCCGACACAACAGCAGTGTTTTGTCCAACATCAGCAACAAGGAGGTGCTCGGCAGGGACGAGCGTTTCCTATGACCGTCGAAGAGGAGGAACCCACCGGAGATGTCATCGCAGGTTCTATTCTTCTTGATTCTATTCCAGCTTTATCTTTGTTTGATAGTGGTACTTCCCATAGTATTGTATCTGTTTCTTTTGCTTTAAAGCATGGTTTGGTAGCTGAGTCTTTGCTTAGGATTTGCAAGATCATGACCGGGGGAGGCATTATCCTGGTTAATGATATTTGCAAGGACCGGAGAGTTACTCTGGGAGGCCGGGAGTTGAGTGTGTGTCTACTTATAATGCCACTTCCGAGCTACGACATTGTACTCGGGATGGATTGGTTGAGTAGGCACCGTGTTAGCATAGATTGTAGAGGAGGTAGAGTTTTGTTTGGTCCGCCAAGAGAGCCAGAGTTCGAGTTTGCTAGAGGAGCTGCAGAGCAGGGAGAAGGCATTATTTGTGGAGCTATGGTGGAAGACAAGGAGTTGTCGCATCCGTTGATAGCAGAGTTCTTGGATGTGTTTCCTGAGGAATTGTCAGGAGTGCCGTCAGATCGAGATATTGAATTTTCTATAGACTTGGTGCCAGGTGCAGAACCAATTTCGCAGTATGTCTATAGAGTAAAAAACAGCGAGCTGGTAGAGTTGAAGAAGCAGGTGGACGAATTGCAAGATAAGGGGTTTATCAGATCGAGTTCTTCACCATGGGGAGCCTCGGTATTGTTTGTACCGAAGAAGGATAGATCGGTGCGCATGTGCATTGATTACAGGGCTTTGAATAATCTCACTATCAAAAATAAGTATCATTTACCACGGATTGATGATCTGTTTGATTAGTTGAGTGGTGCGAAGGTGTTTTCTAAGATAGATTTGAGATCAGGCTACCATCAGGTGAAGGTGAAGCCGGAGGACATACCAAAGACTGCTTTTAGAACTTGGTATGGTCAGTACGAGTTTATGGTGATGCCGTTTTGTTTGACTAATGCACCGACGGTATTTATGAACTTGATGAACAAGGTGTTCCACCAGTACCTTGACAAGTTCGTGGTGGTGTTCATCAACGACATACTCATATACTCGAGGACACCGGAGGAGTATGAGGAGCATTTGAGGATTGTGTTGGATGTGCTGAGGAAGGAGAAGCTGTATGGGAAGTTATCCAAGTATGAGTTTTTCTTGGACAAGGTAGATCCGAAGAAGATTTCAGCAGTGGAATCTTCTTCAGTGGATCCGAAGAAGATTTTAGCAGTGGAATCTTGGAAGACTCCGAGTTTGGTAGCAGAGATCAGGAGTTTCTTTGGATTGGCAGGCTATTACAGGAAGTTTGTGCAAGATTTTTCGAGGATTGCCGAGCCGATGACCAGACTCACAAGGAAGAATATGGAGTTTGTTTGGACGGAGGATTGCCAGGTTGCTTTTGAGGAGTTGAAGAAGAGGTTGACGTCTGCTCCTATTTTGACGTTGCCATCAGGGTCCAGAGGTTTCACTATTTATAGTGATGCATCGGGAAAGGGTTTAGGTTGTGTTCTTCAGCAGCATGGAAAAGTGATTGCCTATGCATCCAGGCAATTGCGTTCTCATAAAAAGAACTATCCTACCCATGATTTGGAGTTGGCAGCAGTCATCTTTGCTCTGAAGTTGTGGAAACATTATTTGTACAGAGAGCGTGTGAAGATCTTCACAGACCACAAAAGCTTGAAGTACGTTTTCACGCAGAAGGAGTTGAACATGAGGCAGCGTCGGTGCTTGGAACTGATGAAAGATTTTGATATCTCTTTGCAATATCATCCTGGGAAAGCCAATGTAGTTGCCAATGCTTTGAGCAGGTATCCGGTAGCTATGTTCTTGACGCAGGATCGATATTTGTTGGAGGACTTGGAGAGCTTGGGCATTGAGGTGATTGTTCCTGGGTGTGCTATGCAAATATGGAAATTACAGATACACTCAAATTTGATGGACAGGATCAAGGCAGCACAGTATGATAATGTATTAGCTTCCTCTTTCATATAATCTGGTGTATAGAGTGAAGAGTCGGCGAAATAGGCTTCGACACCTTTGAAAGGGTTGAGGTCAGTTACCTCTGTTTTGACCTCCCCTCTACTATTCACATACTTAAAGCATTGACATAAGGTGGAGGGTACAATTTTATGCTCATGTATTCATGGCTGTCATAGAAAAATGTTGTAGGATACGTCAGAGTCAATGACATAACATGTGACTTCAGTACTTATTTTGCCTATCTAAATTTTTAGGCGTATCTTTCCCAGTGGTTTACTTCTTCCATCATTAAAGCCTAGAATGGTAGTACTGGTAGCAGATATGTTGTGCATCGGTATCTTCAATCCTCATAGTAGACTTTTAGGAATGATGTTGAGTGAAGAACCAGGGTCGATGTGAATCTGGTTTACCTTAATAGATCCGATATAACCGGTATAATACAAAGGCATGTCATGCTGATTATCTTTGAGTAGCATGTCGTCTTGCGTGAAGGTGATGTTAGGAATCTTTTCGATCACGCTATGACATTGAGGACATGCTAATGGATCTTCATCAGGACTCTTGAGTTGAGCTAAGCATGAGTCTGAATGTATCAGAGCTTTGCTCAAAGATTCATGAGTCTCCTTCGACAAACAAAGCAACTCGAATATGGAGAGTCAGGCTGGGTCATTGGCCAGTTGGGCCAATATGTCAAAATTGTAGGGCTTTTCAAGTCCTTGGGGTAAATTCTTCTTACGAGATTTGTCGAAGCATACTTTCTTTTGCTTTCCTTTCTCTGTCGTAGTAGGCTTTGAAGGATCAGGTTCGGTTGTGACCAGAGCCGCAAGAGTTGGCGAAGTAGGAATAGTGTCAGGAATATCTTCCGGGACAATTCATAAGTTTTGTGATAATTTTTGCCTAACCAGGTACCGGTCATGGCTTCTTCTATGGGCATCGGAGAAAGACGTACCATGTTACAGGATACTAGATTCTTTTATCATGCCCTTTCTTGGAGTGAGTCTGTGGGATGGTCTCATCGTAGCCCAATCTACTACGGTTTTTATTGGACTTTCCTCGGAGTTGTAGAGGAATACGTCACCCCTTGCCAAAGTTCAAACCTTCAGCTTTCTGGAAATTAAACCCTATTTTTTGCATCAGGCGCACTGCTTGTCGGCTGTATTTATAAAATTAGGGGAAATCCTCCTCAAGCACCTGAGTCAAGGTCGATACTCTAATGGCTGCAGAAGGAGGAGGAAGAATTTGTGTAGGAACACCTTCATAAGCACTGAAGATTTGTTGTGCCCTTTATAGCAGAACGCTGCCAATCATGGACCATTGTCATTGCGTCAAGCGAAGCTTGTGAGTAAAGCTTGGTGGGGCAATATTCAGATTTTGAAATATGGCATCGAGAGATACATCTCCCAGGTGTTGGTCCTGATCTCTATCAGAACGAGGATCCGAAGAAATCATATTGCATAATTTATATTTCTTACTCTTCTTAGATTTTGAATTTGAGGATGTTGATCTCTAGTCCCAATCTGATAGCAGATTGGGATGAATCATCATACTCTCGCCATGCTCTGTGGTAAGAGGCACCAATTCCTCTGTTTGACTTCTAGGCGGCAGAAGATTCACCACTTCCATTGTAGCTCAAGATATTGGAACGACGTCGTTCGGGACTTCTTGTGTTGGAAAGAAACCGAATTGAAGAGACACCATATTGGCAGTGACTGTCTTTTCTTCGTTGTGAAGGGTGATAGCTTTATCATCTATCAACTGTTATATCTTTCTTTTTAAGACATAACAAGCCTTGGACGAAGGATTTACGTATCGGTGGTGCAAGCAGTATTTTGGGTTGTCTATTTTACCAGCCTCATTTGGTCGACTAACTTCAGGCAACTACAGCTTGTTGCTATTTATCAAGCATTCGAGAATGCTGGAGATATCGCTCTCGTCAAAGGAATATTCTTCCTTAGGCCTGGATGACTTTGTAGGATTTTGTTTTGGAGGAGAGGTGGGTCGCTTTGACATATTTATCGCCAATGCCTCCTTTCCTTTGCTGTTATGATTATTCTCACTATTGGAGGGATGCTTTCCTTTTACATTGGTTATTAGTAACCCCAAATTAAGTGCCATTTTTGCGTTGCCTTCAGCAACTTAAGCCCCGATGATGAACGTCGTCTAGTCTTGAAATTGAGTTGGACCTATCCAGAGCCCTACAATTTGGAGCATGTTCTTTTTGCAGGTATCAATGAATACAGAGTCTGGAATAAGGAGGGATAACTTCAGAGTTGCCTGCCTGAATTGCTCAATGAATTCATGAGCGAATTTCTTCTCATTATGTTTGATACGATGAGTGAAGACATCATCATATACATCCCTCCCTTATAGAATAGAGAGAGAAAAAGATACTTTATGTCATCAAACAAGGATATACAGTTATCAGGTAAACTGCGATACCAATCGTAGGCTATGCCTGCCAAGCATCACACAAATAATCTGGTAAGGAGAGCATCCTCTTTCTACAGATGACCCATCATCATATTGAAGTAATTGATATATTGGCTCGGTAATGTCCTACCATCAAACAAGACTATTGATTGGGGTTTGTTTTTAGGCGGGAACGGAACATTATCCCAATACGGAGGATAAGACCGTTTTACCCCCAACTTGCGGAGTTGGTCTTTGTTCATTAAAATATCAACCTATGCACGCAACTCTCGGATAGGTTCGAAAGGATCTTCTGGTCTGAGTGGTACGTCTGACTGATAGGATCCTGGTTGAATAGGAATCATCACCGGTGGAGATCCACCCCTAATGTTGAGAGGATTAAGAGACGGTGCTATTGACTATTGGTTTATGACTGCTTCTAGATTTTTGTTATCCTGCAGAGGTTTTATTCCAGTAGTAGGCTGTGCAGGTATGAATGAAGCTATTTGGACGGGTGTTGGTGTAGCAGAATATTGGTCTTCCATCATTTGATGCATATCTTGCATCATAGTGTGCATGTCCTTGAGAGCGGCCTTTAGTGAGTTAAGCCATTGTTTAGTGGCTTCTGATGGAGAAGCATCTTGTTCATCACCAACGTCATAAATACTAACATCCCTGTGTATGACATGGGGATTTTTAGAAAGAATCGTGAAGTTGGAGTCAAACTGTCAGTTTCAAAGTCGAGGGAATTGCTACCCCAGCCTTGGATTCTGAGGAATGGGGATTCTCGTGACGAACGAGCTCCCGTTTTCAAGAACAAGTATTTTGGTATACTCATTCAAAGGAGTCGATGAGTTGGTCAAATCAACTATGGTTGGGTGTTCTTGAATAATTTATTCTTGATTGCCTCCTACTACGGGAAAGATGCGAAGCCATATATGCTGAAGCAAAAAATGGTTCATCATCATGCTCCTGGTTGTCAACTTGCTTTGTATGTTAAGGCTTAAGAGACATAGTGTGAGTTAATCGGTCAAACACAGACAGTTTTGCTGATGTACAACAATATTCTTTTACAACTTTATGACAATTGCAACGATGTTCATTAGGAAATATCGTTGTAATGTCAGCAGGACCCCTCTCCTTATGTTTTTGTACAATAAGTTCATATAAATCAAAAGAGAAAAGAGAAGAGGAGGAAGAGGGAAGACTCTTTATATGAGATATATTGAATCTTCTGTGCACGAATTGTATCCCTTATTTAAAGCAAGGAAATTGTCAACAAAGTCTGTCACGACCCGTACCCGGATATTTGGGCACGAGTATACGCCCAGCCTACGTCGTAGCATCGGCGGTAGAACGCTGTCTGGATCATTTCTAATTATCTAACATCTCAACAATATAATATGGTACATGTCAATCATCTCAACTCCAAACGGAGGAACAATATGGTATCTCACAAGAAATAAGTAATCTCAATCACAAAATAAACTACGGATGATAAAGCACGAATGTAACAGCGAAGGAAAGAATAAGATACAATCCACAATCTGAAATAATAATACAAACTGTAAATCTCCATAAATATAGTCTAATACAAGCCAACACAAATAACTAGACCTCATCGGGCTCTGCAACTATGTCCTCCTGGTCTACAAGAGTATCCTCTAAAGGTACGCCGTCCTGCGGCCCGTAAAATGTGGGACACTGCTCTATAAGCCATTCATTTGGAAAAATATATCCACTCAGGATTGGAGCGAAGTACATAATTCTGAAAGCAGTTTCAATAACGTAATCGAGCATATAAAACAGATAATAGAAATAAAATACAAGATCACTAAATATATGAATGAATGAACAATAGGTATACAGGTAATCTATGAGAATATAGAATAACAATATGAATATCTGCAATATGATAAAATAACTACAATCTAACTAATGTGCCTCAGAATACAAGTTCATTATGTGATCGGTTTGGGTGAACATGATCAGTAAGGTAAGACGATTACAAGTGAGATATGTAATCAGAATGTATAGGATGAACAATGGGGCTTTGATCACATAATCAACTCCTACTCTCCCATCCCCAACTAATATCAATGGATCAAATCACGACACGCTACGAACACGAATATGACCATTAAACACGAGCAGTAGGTGTACACAAATACAATAACCACTGAACATGAGCAGTGGGTGTACACAAATAAGTACACTAAACACGAGCAGTGTGTGAACACAAAATATAAATCAATACCCAATATACACGATAAAATACATATACACGTGTACCCGCTGAACACGGTAGGGGATAACATCTCCTGACGGGATCCATGTAGTACGAGTCCATGAAATTACTGTGTCGGAATCAAGTATACAATTCTAGAACATGCATATATAAACTATTATGAATTAAAAACTATCAGAGAAATGTACTTGCCTGAAGTCCTGAGCAAGGTGTGTCTCTCGATGCCCAAGCTGGTGTCAAACAGACCTATATATGGTATGTTGCATCAATACAAGGTTCAAAAATGAAAATAAGTTAAGTTGATGCAATGCTAGGTCATAAAGCCATTTCTAAGTCAAACCGGCTAATTCTAGGTTGTAAGAGTCTAACACTAAGACACTAGGTCGATACACTATGAAACTAAGCTATACTAACTAATCTAAGATACTAAGAGACACTCAAAAAGTCGTATCCTGAGATACGCAAGTTTAAATATATAAAAATAATAGTTTATATATATATACAAGTCAATACACATAGTATCTATAACAAATCAATGAAATTAGGATACCTTGGCCTTGCACCGATTCGTATCACAACCTATCTCGATACTCAAATCCAATACCTTGAGTATCGACCCATAACCTTGATATTACCTTGGTATCCCCAAGGTAATTCAAAACCCTTTATTTAACTAATACACATATAAACCCCTAATACTGTATATGCTAGTATATACCAATTACTTAAACAGATATCAATACAAATATAGAGACTATCTATACTACAATACTTATATATCTACATATAGCTAATATAGCTAACCAATAACATACATTACCTATTAGTATATATATAAAACACTAGCCATTACCCAAACAATATATATATATATATATATATATATATATATATATATATATATATATATATATATATATATATATATACATACATACATACATAACTAACTATCTATCACAATCAAGTATATATAACTAACTATCTATTTATACTAATTATTAACTAATTGTTACTAATTAATATACTAACTAACTGATATCCTTAACTATTCTAACTAAACCATTGCTCAAAATCTAAGCTAAACCCAAATACCTTGGACTGAACACTACTCATTGATACTGTACAGTGCTGAAACCCGAGTTCCTCCTGCAGTTGGCTGTTGTGCCTCCCTCAGTTGCTGTTCATTGCTGGATTGCTCTGCACAGTTGTGTGCTCGAGCTGCTCATTGCTCTGCATGTGCTCTCTCTCTTGTTGTGCCCTTGCTGCATTGCTTAGGGCTTCAGTTGTACACTGATACACAATGCATTGAACTGGCTGTCATACCCCATTGCTGAACTGCAGTGGCTTGTATCCCCTTCAGTCTGATACTGCAGAGTTTTCATTCACTGTCAGAAATGCAGTAGCATGTTGCTCCCCTCTTCCATGCCTGAGCTGCCGATACTGCTAAGTTTGCTCCCTGATATTGCTACTGTGCATGAGCTTGCTGTGCTCGTGTTGCACACTTCCTAGCTACCAGTTGCTGATGGCTCCCCCTTCTTGCTGTCAGTGTGCCTTGCAACTGCTACTGCTCGATACCCCCTTATTGAACACTGCTAACTCTCACTCACTAGCTCACACACTCGCACACACACAAACACATATCACGCTCACACACATAAACATATATACACTCCTCAAATAGCAATATATATATATATATATATATATATATATATATATACATATAGATATATATAGCTATGTACACTTAGATATCACATATATACAATAAAATCTACATATTTTCTATAGATACCACAAACCCACATAGACATATACACTTATATATATAGATCATATAATCTAACATACATGTATATATATACAAGTACATATAGAAATAGGGGCAATAACGCAAACACGTGTAGTGCACTGCACCCGTATCACAGTCATTCTATTATATGCTTGCGATACGGCTCTACCACACAACCAAACATATCTTGAAGGACACGAACAAGTCTAATATACTAAATATGAATAATATGTATAATAATTAGATCGACTACGTGTCTGTGTCAAGGTATGATATGCACAAGTCCCCGTGTCGGAGAAAAACCCCCAAAATTAACCCATATCGTCAAATCGACGAGCTACGACCTACACATACCCAATTGTGGATACGCCACTAGTCACAAATAAGCAATCACATGTCATATTGATCTATTTGACCAATTGACAAACACCACATGTGCCAATCTCAGAATTTCCCTAAAATTGACACAAAAATACACATAACTTCCACCATAGGTCTCCTATGAACCTAAAACCAATTCCTAAGGGTAGCCTATGCATGTGGAATAAGTTTTTATGGTTAAATCTCAGATTTAGAGTCTACTAGAAGAGGAAAAATTGAAATGTACCTATTGGGAGATGGATTCCCAATGAAAATCTCCAAATATGGAAATATAGCTCCTCCTTGTAGATCTTGGCCTCCTCCTTGTAGATCCTTGCTTTCTTCTTATAGATCCTTGTTGTAGTAGCCTCAATTGAGAAATTGGGAAGGAATTTGTGAAGAAATTGGTAAGGAATGGTGAGAGAATGTAGGAATTTGGAAAAGAAAAAATGTAGATCTAAAGGGAATAAAAATTATGAAGTAAAAGATTTTCTCTCTCCTCCTCTAATGGCAGGCCACACCCTCTCCCTCAAGCAATATAAAATATCCCATTTATCCTTTGGGCCTCTCATAAAGAAATTAATTATGGAGGAAAGGTTCAAGTCTAATGGTTTCACTAATTAATCCATAGGCCTAATTAATGGTTTCAATCTAAACTAAACTAAAATATTGTGTTCATGCATCTAATTAAATGGTTAGGTCCACTATACAAGTCTTAAATAATCTAGTATCTAATAATAATTAAATAATACAATAATTAAATAATCACACATACATAATATTTAAATACAATAAATACTAAAATAAAATATACCCGTGTCAATTACCAAACTATCCTTGATTGAAAATGTAAGGGTGACAAAGTCATTGATCTGAACCGAATTGACAGGGAAACTCTCATCAATAAGGATGCTCTTTCTATTGTTGGTAGCAACTTCGGGATATGCATGACGAGGTTTGGGCACCCACACTTTGAGAGTTTTTCTCGATTTGACTGCAGATGATGGGTGATCACTACCCCCAAAATGGAGCATTTTTTATATGCCTATTGGTCGAACTTCACGACCATGGTCTTTTGTGTTGAGCCGACAAAAGCAGTATCGAGTTGAGCTATTGCCTTCTCGTCAGAGGAAAATGAAGTTCCTAGCAGAGTCGCCATCTTTTTTTGCAAGAAAAAGTTCTCATACAAAACTTTTGTGTTACAAACTGTTAAGAAGTACAAAAGAAGATCCTAAATAGGAATCTAAGTACAATTTAATTCTGGGAAAGTATAGCTATAGATATCTGCTCTGCAAACGATCACTTTAGTCCTTGGACCACTCGACGGTAATAAAATGCACACGATGACAAAGAAGTGTAGGGAATGCTTCGAACAACTTGGAGAGTTAAACAGCAAGAAAGCTCTGGCACATTGGCATGAGAAACTTCTGTTTCTCTCACCCTGTTCTTAAATTTCAAATACTTGAATATTGTAGCGAACAACTTGGAGAGTTGAACAATAAGAAAGCTCTGACACAATGGAACGAGAAGCTTCTGTTTCTCTCATTCTGCTCTCAAATTTCAAAGACTTGAGAATTCTAGCCCCCTTCTCTGTATCTCTGTCTTGTCCATGTGCCCAGTGTGTCCATTTAAAGGGTTTAGGAGCGGTTACGAGAGTGTGCCCGTACTATGGATAGTCAACACTGTTTTACCATTATGCGCACACTTTTTATTGATTAACACCCCACATTCTGTATGAGTGAGTGTACAACTTTTTGCCTCTTGACATATAGGTTCCTATACGAGAAAAGCATATTTCATGGGAAATAGTTATTTGTACACCTTTTACGAGAAGTACGTATGTAAGACACACATTCGTAATATTTCAATGTCGGTTAGGATAGTATGCGAACTTTTGAAGTCGTCTGGAGACTGGGGCATATTTCGTAAGATTGGCACTGTGGCACACTTTTGAAAAAAATGGCATTGTGGCATAATTTTAAAGGAAATGACACTATGGCGCATTTTTGGAAAAAAATGGCACTGTGACGCACTTTTAAAAAAATGGCATTGTGGCACACTTTTGAAAGAAATTATACTGTGGCGGACTTTTGAAGAGAATGGCACTGAGGTACACTTTTGAAGAAAATGGTATTGTGGCGCACTTTTGAAGGAAATGGCATTGTGGCACACTTTTGAAGAGAATGGTACTACGGCTGGGTCGCTAAACGACAACCAGGGTCTGCGTACCGTGTCTCCGCTGTAATGATAACTTCTGACTCTTCAGTTTTTGCCTTTGTCAGCTGTTAGTTTGCTGCATTAAATATTGAGAGAGAGTAGTTCATTTGCGCCATCCTTTGTGACATTAAGAAAGTGCCACTTTTCTACTCTCTGAATAGTGCGCCATCCTGTGAAATTAGTAGACAGTGAGCCAAAGTAAGGAAACGCGTCTTTCTTCTAGAACAAGTAGAAAGTGCACAATTATTCTATTGTTGGGTTTATTTATAGAAAACTGTGCCATCTATCCGAGGCGCACAACTTATGCTTCTACAACAAGGGAAAGGGCATCATGATCGACGAGAGTTCCCCTGTCAATTCTTTTAAGATCAATTACTTGGGGGATAATTCGCTTGCATTAAACAAGGGATACAATTCACGCAACTCAGGCAATTTCAAGTAGAGCATGATCTACACCCAAGAATCAGAATCTCTTACATTAAAAAAGGGATATAATTCGTGCAACTTGTGCAATTTTGAGCAAAGGGTGATCCACAACCGAGCTCCTCAACCCACGCATATTCGTCGTAATATGCGAGGCAAACAAGGTATGGAAACCGCTGTCCAAACCAACCAGCGCACAAATAAAGTGTTGGTCAGGAAGAATCATTCTCCTAACATCTTGATTACGTGCAAAATGGACGAAAAATTGTGTGCCACTTATGCGCCATGTCAAGACCTCCGTCCAAAATTAAATGCAAGTAGAGCTTGGTGGGGCAATGTTCATATTTTAAAATCTGGCATTGAGAGATACATCTGTCTGATGTTGGTCCTGATCTCTGTCTGAATGAGGATCCGAAGAAATCATATTGCATGATTTATACTTCTTATCCTTTTTAGATTTTGAATTGGAAGATGGTGATCCCTGGTCCCAATCTGATAGCAGATCGGGATGAATCCACATAATCTCACCATGATCTGTATTAAGAGGCACCAATTCCTCTGTTTGACATTTAGGAAGCGGAAGATTCACCACTTCCATCATAGCTCGAGGTATTAGGACGATGCCATTCGGGACTTCTTGTAAAATAGACGACCGAATAAATCTCCAGTGCTTCTTAAATTTTAAACATGTAGCTTCTTATACGTCCATAGTGCGTGCACACTCTCGCAATCGCTCATAAACCCTATAAATGGACACTGTCACGACCCACACCCGGTTTAGGGGCACGAGAGCGTGGGTACGTCCAGCCTACGCCGCAGCATCGGCGGTAGAACGCTGTCTAGGTCAAGTGCTATCTAAACAATCTCACGCTAGTATCCAACTCCATAAGGAGACTCGGATTATGCTAAAAATATTAACAACATACTCAATCACAACTGCAGCACGATAGGAATTTGAAGGAATAAAAGAATATAACACAAGCCCAACATAATCATACCTGCAATCAGTAACATCCAATTCCCCAAGTGTGCTGGAAACCAGTCTACTAAGGTCACGGTCTGGAAAAATATTTTTCAGTCAGGAAGGAGCAAAGTACATCTCTAAATAGCAGTTCTATATAAATGACATAAGCTATGTAGCAGTTCTAGATGGAAACATACCAGATGCATGTATAGGTACGAGAAATGTACAATGAGAGAAATACTGGAAATACTGTAAGTAAATGCAGGAAAGAAACATTATGTCCATGAGCAAGAGTTCTATGACTAAGTGTGTGAATACTAGCTTCAACATGTGATCGGCTTGGGAACTTGATCAGGCTGGTTACATGTGATTAGCTATGGTTCATATAAAGTCAGGCTAACCGTTGGTTAGCTATGGTGCATGTAGAGATCAGGCTAATCACACGTAACAGCTATGGAGCATATAAATGGTCAGGCCGCACCCGAACGTGAGATGTGGGGTGAGCTATGGTGCATATAAAGTTGGGTATGATCACATATTTACACTAAAGTACTCCCCCAAACCCCCGACTGGTATAGTAGATCCAATCATGGTACGCTATGGCACAGGATTCCCTAAGAAGGTAGCAAATCTCCCCGGAAATCAGTGTCTGTACATGCACAAGATAACAAGGAAAACAAGTCTTGTACAAGCTACACCATGAATAAGGAATAACATCTCATGACGAGATCCGTGTATACCAATCCGTGTAACCAATGTGTCAAGAACAGGGATATTTACATTAGATACAGTGAACATAGGAGATATCATAAATTAGAAACTAATCAGAGAATGTACTCGCCTTGGGTCCTTAGCTGGTGAATACCGAGGTCCTGTTCCAGAGTGTCCCCTGGGTAAACCAACAGTCCTATAAACATATCACAAGCAAAACCACATTTGCATCAGGTGCTACACTAACACATTACAAAATATATGAACTCAGGGGCTCTATCAAGTATGGCACTAGTCAACTAGGGTCACCTAGTAATTTAACTATTAATCATATTATCAATAAATAATTTAATACATATATATATATGTACACATATTTACTCTAAAATACGGTTATATATACATATATACCAATATACATTTATTTATATTAAATACTAAAACATACATTAACACTTAGTATACCAATAAAACGTATATAATATAATATATATAAGTGTCTATTAGTAATTTACAAAAATACGTATTGTGTGTATACACTAATAGATGTATATACATATATACTTTTTATACCAAAATACATATTTGTATATATATATCAATCAAAAATCCTTATACATAATACATAATTAAATTATAAACAATAAAACTGATATGCATATATATATATTACCAACTTATTATAGGAAATTACTAAACTAATTAATAACAAGTTACATAAATTTCCAAACTAATTACAAATTAACTAAACTAATTTAACTAAACAATTTAAATGTTATTAAACTAATTATATAATTTACTAGACTAATACATATTAATATAACCAAATTGCATATTAATATAAACTAATTATATTAATATAACCAATTTACATAACTAATTACATTAATTAAACTAATTATATAATTAACTAATTATATATACTAAACTAATGTTGTAATTTAATAAACTAATTGTTTAATAATTTAACTACTGATTAATTAATAATTACTGATTGATGAATTAATTAACTGATAAAAACTAACTGATTAAGATTAATTAACTGATTAATCAGACTAATTAACTAATCTAATTTTACTAACTAATCTAATATATACTAAACTGATTTTTATAATTTAATTAAAAAGAAAAATAATTAACCAATATAAATAACTAATTGATTAATTAATTACTAATTATATAATTAACTATTAATTATATAATTAATTAATTTACTTAAACTAATTATATTAACTATTAATTACATATTAATCTCACATCACAGAACTGAAAAAAAAAAGGGAAAGGGGAGAAGAGGCTCACGATGGGCTCCTCCGGTCGTCGGCGCGGGCTCGCCGAGGCGGTGGCGGTCTGCATCGACGGTGGTCGGCGTGGAGCTCGAGGAGGGCTCGACGCGGCTGCGACAGGGCGGCGACGGCGGCTTCGGTCCAGCGGCGCTTGACGGATCTGGGCGTCCACCTGCGGCGGATCTCCTCGGTTCCAGGCGGCTGCGGTTGCGTCTGGTCGAACTCGGCGGCGGATCTGGCTCGACTCGAGAGCGGCGGCGGGCCAGATCGAGGAGGAGGGTCGGCGGTCCTTCTCGGCGAATCTGGGCGGCGTCCGGCGGCTTCAGCGGCCACGGTTAGGTTTAGGGTTAGGTTTAGGGTCTGATCTGAGCGTCGGGGTCGTGTCCGGGGCTGGACACGACGGGGTGCTGTACTGTGGACGTGTCCGGGTCTGCCGGACACGGGGATGCTGTTGTACAGTGGAGGAGGTGGATGTGTCCGGTGTGTCGGACACGAAAAAATCTGTTTGTAATATTGTAACCGGACACAGGAAATGAAATGGATACGGTGGGACACCCGGGGTCGGACCCGAGGCCATCACGGCTGACACGGATGCTGGACACACGGACACGAGCACACAAAATGGTGGTGGCTTTGGCCTTGGGAATTTGTGGAGGCTAGCCAATGAATTGAAGATTAGGGTTTCTAGGGAAATGTGAGAATGAGAACCTAAATAGGGAGAGATGGTGTGGGATAAAGGGTTGCGGGTTGGCCCAATCATGAATGGCCCAGAATTACTTAAACGGGTTTTACATGTGGGAAAAATGAGGGTGCAAAGGGGAGACAGTAAACTGGTAAATTTAAATAGAAAAGAAATTTAAGAAAATGTTTTTAAGAGGCTTTCAAAGGCTGACTGATTAAATTAGCTACGAATTAACTTCATTTTGCAAAACCCTAGAAAATATGTAATTTGTTTATTTACTATTCCAAAATGGATATAAAATTTTATTATGAAAACAACTAGTCCTATAATAATTTCATCAATAAAAATTTTATTATTTCAAGCCAATAAACATTTGAAACTAGAAAATATATATTATTATTTATTTATTTATTTTGTAATACATCGACATTTAGGAAAATAATGATTTTTATAAAAGATTTTAAATCACCTTTTAAAATCAAACATCGTTCAAAATAAAATAAAAAATTTTAAGGAGAATTATTTTATAAACTTGATATTTTAAAATAAATAAAAATCTAATTATTTTGGAAATTGGAAATCGGAGGTTACAGACACACAGAGGCACATGGACAAGGGAGAGAGATACAGAGAAGGGGTCTAAAATTATCAAATCTTTGAAATTCAAGAGTAGAGAGAAAGAAAAAGAAGCTTCTCGTGCCATTCTGCCAGAGCTTTCTTTTTTATCAACTCTCCAAGTTGTTCGCAGCAATCTTCAATTCTTTGAAATTCAAGAGCAGGGTAAGAAAAACAGAAGCTTCTTATGCCATTGTGCCAGAGCTTTCTTGTTGTTCAAATCTCCAAGTTGTTCGTAGCATTTCGTACACTTCTCTATCGTCGTATGCATTTCTTTACCGTCGAGTGATCCAAGGAGTAAAGTGATCGTTTACAAATTAGATCTCTATAGCTATACTTTTCTATAATCAAATTGTACTTAGATTCTTATTTAAGATCTTTTTTGTACTTTTTAAAAGTTTGCAACACAAAGTTTTCGTGTAATGAGCAACGATGCATGCCTTTAGAGATTTTGTGCCGCAGCCCCTAGAGCGTGCATGGCTCGAGGTATTTTGGGCTTCCTCGATCCAGCATCCTTAGGCGCATAGTACAGATAATCCAAGTTAGGACTATACGAGCCCTTGTTACAGCAGCCTTGCTTGGAGGAGATTCCATGCGCCTGTGATCAGTGCATCCTTATCGGCCAAGACGGTATTGCATGCGTGTACCGTGAGACTCAACATGATTCCTCTTGAGCGCAGCTTTGGAAATGGAGATAGGATGTGCGTCCACCTTATGTGAACCTGCGGCAAAGGTTGGCAGCCCTTCTGGAGCGGAGTTCGGGTTTAGCGCAGCGGCTTTGGCAACCCACATCCTGTAAACTTTTTAAGGTCGTGCGGACCTCGACAAAGAACATGACTTGTCGGAGGAATACATGTCAACCACGTGTGCGACTGTGGCATGGGTTGACGATGCATCGGATACCAACTTCGGGCTTAGCACAACGACACTGACATCCCGGGTTTTGCGTGTCTTGCAAGGTTGTACGGGCCTCGTTGGAGAGCTTGTTTTGTCCAGCATGTCTTCGAATGCCTATTGGTCTAAGCAAATTACCAGCATCCTCTGATTCAAATTGAACTTCGTCACATCGAATTGTGTTACCAAGTTCTCATTGGAGAAGAAGCTCTTCCCCAGTAGAGTCATCATTTTTGTTGACATCGCAAAAATAAGTGTTTTGGGTTTGGGTGTGTAAGGTTAAAGAACTTTTTATTTATAGCAAATTGACAAAGAGTACAAAAGAATTCCTATTACAAGAGGATCTAAGTATAAAGAAAAAGATTTGGGCAAGTGTGACGGTAGAGATCGAGCACTACAGCGATTTCTTTACATCGTTGACGATCCGGGACCAAGGAGGTTGATGAGGCTTCGGTACTTCTTCTTCTCCTTCACTTCTATTTTACATGTAGATATGGCTCTCTCCTGCATGTGTGGGAAACACCCAATATTTATAGCTTTTGAGAAGGCATACATGCGCGCATCTCATACTACCATATAGTGGCACATGTTGCAATTAGCGACGCATGTTGTCATAAGTTCCCACGTGATCGCTCTAGATTTGGGGTTGCTGATTCCCATGACAATCGTGACACGTGTCATTGTAGAGTTTTATTGCACCTTGGGAGTACGTCCTCTTGGCGCATGAAAATCAATGGAACAATAGTGGCATATGGCGCTGCTCAGTACATGGGAACACAAAGACACTACTGGCGTAAGGCGTTACGGGCACATGGGAAAACTAAGACACTAATGGAGCACGGCACCTTGGGTACATGGGAATACTAAGATACAAGTGGCGCATGACATTGTGGGTACATAGGAACACTAAGATACCAGTGGCACATAAGTCTTGGATCACTAAGGTGCATGAGTCTTGAATCACTGAGGCGCATGAGTCTTGGTTCACTTTGGCGTATGAGCCTTGGATCACTTTGGCGTATGGTGTAAATTTTTTATGCTTCAACAGCTACCTCGAGAGAGTTTGTCAGCTCCTTAGCCGGAACCAGAGAACCTACGCTTCTGCCATTTTAAAATCCTACTACTACTTTATCAAATTGAAAGGAGAAGAAAATAGAAACGAAACCGAGGTTTGCTTTTGCATAATGAGAATAGAAAAAGACAACAATGTTGAATATAAAGGTACATTCATTTAAGCCATCTATTATTTATAAAATTTCAACATAGCCCTTGATCCTTAGGAATAAAAGCAAAACTACACAAACAATTGTACTATTTGCATATCCATAATTTCTAATTTAGTTAAGGAATGTTTGATAATAATTTAGGCTCTTGCGATGACGTAAAGACCAAAATAAACCTTAACAACCATGTGCTAAGCAAAATTTTGGAGGAACTTACAGGAAAGATAACTTGCCAACTCTTGTACAATATGCTTTTCTTTTCTGCTACTATTTTCTTGTCATATATAGTTTTTTGATGCTCTTTGTCATATTTAATTTGTCGCATGCTGCTCTAGTCTTATTTTCTCATTTTACGTGCACGTATATTATTTGTCTTCCATATATGTTGCTCATCTCTACTTTTTTATCACGTATTTGATATATGCTCCACCTTGTGTGCATGACTTGACATGATAATGTGTCCCCATATTAATTGTACTTGACTTCACTTGGAGTTGACCTGACTTGACTTGAGTATGACTTGACCATTCTAGGTTGGGAATTCTTGCATTGAACTACAATTGAGAGACTTGACCCTTGTAGAGGAGATTGATACTAGGATTGGCTACTTGACTATTCTCGATTGGGAGTTACTTGCATTGAACTACAATTGAGATTTTCTATAGATTAGCAGACCCAGCATTGGCTACACTCTATAGAAATATTTGATTTATTGTTAGCCACGTCTAGCATAACTTTTCTCTATGGCATGCCACTTCTTAGATTATCTTTACGTATTTTCTTGCTGCTCTCCATACTTGTTATTTATTATGTTGGCTCGTATTTTTGTGTATCTTATTACGTCCTACTGAGGACCTAGATTTGTTCTCCTGATATAGCAGATGAGGATTACCCGCAGATGTATGGACCTAGACCCAAGGATACGACATCATTTGATGGCCCTACAATGCTTAGTTTTATTTTCTCTTCTTTTATATTTTCGTCTACTAGTAGTGGATTTGTCCCCACCGGACGTGTCTTAGGTTTATTTTGGGCTATTTTGACTTATTCTGCTGCTATAGCCTAGTTTTGATAGACTCGTATTATTCTTTTGAGTCTGTTCGAACATATTTGCTAGTGGGCTGCAGACCATGAACCATATTGTTCTTTCTTGTGACTAATATTTTATGTGGATTGAAATATAGATTAACATGCCATATTAGATATAATGCCCTAATATAGACAGCTTATACGTATTTGAGTTGGGTTGGAGTCCACTTGATACGTAGTTGACATGTTACGTACTTCTAGTCCTACGCATTTTGGGAGTGGGGCGTGACATATTTTTGTGGTGGCCCAAGTAGGTCAGAGAATATCGTATCGGTTACGTAACTGTACTGATATGAGCCTACGAATAGGAATAGATCAAGATATGATCTCAATCCACAACTGATTTAACAATTTTCTCTTGAATTCGATCATCTCCATTGGACTTCGCAATTGTACTCTTTTTTTTTTCTTGACATCACTATCATTGTTTCTCGTCTCCCCCAGTTTCAGAGTAATGAACTCTCTTGCTTGCTGAAAGTTTAAAAACAAAATGGCTAATAATCATTAAGCAATCTAAAAAATTAGTTTACGTATTAAAAAAAATTATTTAAATTAATGGTCGATAAGGAGGGGTATTATAGATGCTATAAGCCATAGGTACATCGTGTTATTAAAATTTATAGAATTAGAAAATTACCCTCTTTGGAAGAATAAAAGTTTATGGCAATTTTATATTATGATGGAGTAGTGTGATCAAAGGTGGGTAGTTGTCCTCTGTATGCAAATTGATTCTTTGGTTACAAAAACAGTTGCTGGAAATATTAATGAATCTTATTAGAATGGGTTATTAAGTCGTTGGTATTTGCAGACTTGAATGGGTTATTAAGTCGTTGGTATTTGCAGACTTGAATGGATAAATATAAGTAGATTAATAAGTATCTAGTTTAGACAAATTTGATTGCGAAGATTGATATAAATTGAGGATTTTACTTGAGGTTAGAAATTTGACCTTTGAGAAGAGAGTCTCGAGAATTGAATTTGAGATTTTCAATTGAATTTAAAAATTCACAAATGTGAGGATTGATTTAAAATTTGAAATTTTGAGGGTTGGATCGTCAAATAAATTTTTGGAGATAAATATAATTTAAATTTTGAAGGCTACACAATTCTAAAATTTCAATTTTGGGATGCGATCGATAGAATAAAATTTTGTTATTTAAATTATGAGAAAATTAAAATTTGAATCAACTAAAATAATTTTTTGAAGAGTTTAAATTTTAAGGATTTTAAATTTGAGGATCAAAATTTAAATTTTGAGGATGAAGATAAATTAAAAAATATATTGAAGACCACAGAGTTTTAAATTTTAAATTTTGGAATATGATCGATTGAATAGGTTTTGTTATTTTTATTTTTGGGAAGATTATGATAAGAGTTTTGAGAATTTTAATGATGAATTTAAATTTCGAGGCCGGAATTATTTTAAGATGGGTAGAATGTAAACCCCCGTCCCGAATTTAGGATATTTTAAATTTTTTTCTAAACCCTAATAGATCAATGCCATAGTCATATGGTTTAGAGAAATTTATAAAGTAAATCAATAAGGAAGGGTAGAAAGTTTATTAGTATCCATATTTGGTTGAATTAAATAAATAAGTAAAAAGCAAATAATTGATCAAATAAAATATGTTTATAATTATATATATGCTTAGATTATAACCTAAGAATTCTAGTAATAAATCAATATACTTATTTGGGTTGATGATAGTAAATATTAACAAATAAACACCAAGTCACAAAACATATCATTCAAATTCCAAGTTGGCGACATTGTTATTACGGTAGGGTACAAGGAGGAACAGCTTGTGAGCAACTTTACTTATAAGAGGGAGAAACACAAACTGGTTCGATTTTATTGGCATTTGCTTCAACCAATTGCGCCTACTAACCCAAGGATTCCAATAGGTCATTTTTGAAATATTGTTCAATCGAACACTTATGTGAAAGGATATATTTAAATAAACTTGCAACAAATCAAATAAATAGATTCCCCAGCTCCCATCATAATCCAAGCGTACCAAGGATAGGCATCATTTTGCTATAAGGAAAAAGAAAATATCTAAATCTCTATTTAGGTTAGATGGAGTAAGTATTTAAACTAATCTAACAAACTGAGGAGTCAGCCCTCATCTATATATAACCCAATTATTATCCTAATCATGTTCGAGAAACAAGTCCTCTTTTGCTTATATATATATATATATATATATATATATATATATATATATGCATGATCCTTACTCTCACCCTGCCTCATCGCGAATTGCATGCCTCGTTTGGCTAACCGATCATATGTCGGCATATCCGCTCACAACTACAGTAGGGTGCTATTGCCGCGCAGGGCAGACAGAACCCAACTACCTACCCGTAACCCCCTTCTCAGTCGAGTTGTCCTCGACCCCGTGTTTTCTCCAGGCGGCCAAGACCACCTCGTCGATGCTTACTCCAAGACTTCCAACTCTCCGTGTTGGCCGCCATCGTATGAATTGTCACATACTTCCAACTCTCGTGAGCCTCCTTTCGCGACCGATCACGTACCCATTGTTTGTGGTATTAAACGAAAGAACGAAATGTATATAATACGAGGTTTGCACGAAACCCACTTTCTTTGGTTTATAAACAAACTTGTACAATTTGATCCAATACGAGGATGTAGGAGTACAATTTATTTAATCTGGGTAGATGATTGCTATAGGTGTCTGATCTGCAGTCGATCACTTTAGCCCTTGGACTACACGATGGTGAAGAAGTGCCGTGGAAGACGGAAAGCAGCTTCGTAGGTGGCGAAAGAGGATGGATGCACGATGCCAATGTCGTCGATCGCTACTCTTTGCCTGAGCTCTGGATGCTTCTCTCTCTCTCTCTCTCTCTCTCTCTCTCTCTCTCTCTCTCTCAAAGGCTCTTCGATCTCTCCTCAATCTCCAATGTTTCGACCCGTGGTTCGATCTCTTTGGAGGTTCGACCTTGTTTGATCTTCTTTCAAAGCTTCGGCCTTGTTCGATTTTTAAAGTCTCTACATGTTCCTCTGTTGATAGAGGTCTCTATTTATAGAGTTTTGGTGACAGTGACCACTCAATCGGTGTGGAAACCGAGTAGTGGAAAGTACAGCATCCTTTTACACAACGGTTAAAATAACTACAGCCTGCGTATAGATTACCTTTTGAATGAGCGTGTGACGCGGGTCCAACTAAGGGACAAAACACGTATAATCTCTACGAAGATCACGGCGTAGAAGCCACGTAGGTAGGTATCCCTCGTGTAGAAGAGGTTGGCGTAGAAGCCAATGTCTGTCACCATGGCGTAGAAGCCAAGTAGGCATAGAAGCCGAGTAGGCGTAGAAGCCTGATGGCATAGAAGCCGAATAAGCACAGAAGGCCGAATGAGCATAGAAGTCGAACGAGCATAGAAGCTGACGAGACGTAGAAGCCGAGCGGATACAGAAGCTGAATGGGCGTAGAAGTCGCTGCGTAACGTGCCAGAGTGGTCGTAGAGGCCGAGCAGTCACAAAAGCTGAATGGGCGTAGAAGCCGAGGTGATGTGGACATCTCTAGCCGAAATCACGGCTCTTGGAGATATAATCAAATCTCTCACATTAAATGCCGAGATCCGCCATCATCATTAATTGCAGAGACGTGTTCTGAAGGCCTGCTACCGTTCTGAGCATTAGGTGCAGAGGCGTGCCTCGAGCCCTGTTCAAAGAGCAGCTTTTGACGTGGCAGTCTGTTTGTCTTCCGCGGAGCATAAACAATTCACGTCTGCCTGTGTAAAACAAGGCAGCGTATCCCCTTGTACGCGTAAAAGCAGTCTCCGCTGAGGGGATGTCAGTAAACGACGGTTCGGTGATATTTAATCAAATCATCTCCATTAAATGCAGAGATCCGCCATCATACTGTGGGGCGCATCCCGAGTGGTCTGCCATCTTTCCAGCCGTCGTCTGGGTAGCTGTAAAACCCCCTTCCTACAAAATCGTATATACCTCTTTATTTATTAATTATTAATTAAATTGTAGTAATTAGGTCTAAATAGGAGAAATAGATTTTTAATAATTTTTATGTTAGGTGTTCGGACACTTAAATGATTTATGGGACCATCAGGAATTTTTCGGAATTTATTCCATGTAGGAGACCCCTTGAGCTGTTGCTAGCCTAACGATGTGCAATATCCTAATCTATAAATTTTCTTATGTGTGAATATATATATATATATATATATATATATATATATATATATATATATATATATATATACAAATATATATATATGTATATATATATATTTAAAGAAAGAAAGGAAAAGAAAAGAAAAGAAAATTAGAATATAATAATAATAATAATAATAATAATATAGTATAGACTACTACTTATATTACTAAGTCCCTTAGGCATCCTTACAGCAACTGCTGTTAATGTGTTGTGACCTTTATTATGGTTGACCGTCCGCCCACTCAGCCAATTAGACGTGGACCCGCCCTAATGCAGCAGACCCGAACTCCTAATGCAGCGGCTTCATCCTCTTTCACCCGCGGAAAAATCCATCCGCAACCCCCTCTCTCCTAATATATTATATATATATATATATATCTATAGTTAGCTCTCCAAAACCCTAACCTAAAACTCCAGACTTCCTCTTCCCATCTAGAGCCGCCACCACAGCCAGAGAAGCCTCCCCAAGCCATCCAATCATCCCGTCGACGCCGACATCGCGAACTGCAGTCTCCCACTCGAGGCACCTTCGCTCCGGCGTGTTTTTCCGTTGACTCGCTCGACCAAACGCTGTTCCGTTTTCATAGGTATGATCTTCCCTCAACCCTCTCTAATATTTGTTTTATAGCCTACCTCGGAAAACGTGTGCCCCTAGGTGAAAAACAGCGCCCAAGTCAGCGCGAACAGACAGAATTCTGCAATCGCAGAATTCCAGATTGACCACCCATATTGCCGAGTTCGTATCTCCCACCACAGAGATCCGAATTCGGTGATTCTTTTTGATACCTGTAGATTTCATGACCTAGTTTATTTTCTGTATTATAACTTTGTGCTATTAGTCGCTGTGGACAGAAATATATTCGTCACAAAACTGCGCGCACCCACTTTTTTCCGGTTTTCCAAAAGTTGGAGATCGGAGCGCGCCCCGCCAAACGGGACCGCCCCGCCGTGTGCCAAGTGTACCAAATGGTGCACACAGCATAACGGGACACGTGAAAATTCGTGGGAACTGATTCGGACGCGTGTGCGCGTCGGAATCAGGCCGTATCCGCGGACACATCCCGTGTCGCCACTTTTGTGAAACTCGCGAGTATTTTGTGCACGCTTGTCAGATTGTGACGAAACTTGCGCCACTGGACTCGTGGTAACGCGCTGGTCCTGTGACCCAATTTTCACGCATTTCTGAGACGGTTGACCAGATCGCCAATTGGCGGGCCCGACAGTTGACTTATGGACCAAATTTTGTTCGGCTCATCGGAATCCACATTTGGACATACCGTTGGGTTCGTATTGACATCTAGAGTTGTTTGACCCATAGTTTGTTCCATTTAGAGACTGTTACCCTCGGCACGCTTTTCGGTGCAAAGTGGGCCACACGTGGACCCCACTTTTGCCCGAAATTACGGTTTTGCCCCTGTGTCCAAATTGGACGAAAGGGATGTGCTTTTTAGCTATTTTGCTTATTTTGGGAATGTTGGCGATATCTATTTCAGCATCCGGAGACATTTGTTCTGTGGCCATAGCTTCTGGTCCTGTGTATTGGACATCTGGACATGACATTTTGCAGTTTCTTGCCAGGCAAGTATACCTTGCCATTGTACTGTTATTTATATTCCATATGTTGCATGCATCTTTATTTTCTATCTTTAGTTCATATATTTTAATTGTTATATAAAATGCATGCGACGGTGACGTCGCGATAGGTTTTTATTTATGTATAGCATTGACCTTGTTCATGAGACTACCCCATTATCATGTAGCACCATTAGATTTCATTTGACTGTGACACATATTTTTACACGAGTTGTGAGTCTCATATAGATCACGGACGCACGTGTTGACTGATCATCGGTATGTGTGGGACGTGCGTTAGGAATAACTGCTGTTAGAAACTTTGCATACTAGTGGACTTGGCAGTTATTAGAGGTCCATGGACATAGCCTATTGTAGTACGGTGGTCCCATCCTTGTCCTTGTTTGGTTGCAGGATTTGGGCTAGGGTACTAAGAATAGGCTATGGACCAAATCGTGTCATGGATGTGACATGCTTAGAGCATGGGGTGGGAAGAACAACAAGTACTGCATTTGAGCTCCTTTGCACTTTTTCTGTGACGCCCAGATTCTCCGCTGGAGATACGGGTGGTGATGACCCTTATATATATATACATTGGCGGGCCTCCGCCGTTCAAAAGACGACGTGCCTTTGGGCCCCTGGATCTTCAAAAGAGAACCATGCCAAATCCCAGTTTTCAGCCAGATAGCTCACTTGTGGGGAAAGTTGTTCTTAACTGCATTCACTTAGACGGTTAGGCGACCCCTTTGGATATTTATTTCAGTACTTTATTGGCATGTGTTTAAGTATACTTGTTATGTCCCTCTGAGGACCTGGTCCGCTGCCAGGTGTACCTGTTCTTGAGTATTTGCAGGAGCACAGATTTGGAAGGATATAGATGCTTCGTGGATGTCTTCTCTTCGAGCCGTGATTGGTAGCTGGCACTTATATTGTTTGAGTGAGTTGTACTTATATTGTATTTACTTCTCCATTTGAGTTGGTAGTGGATTTGTTTCCATCCAACTATCATCCCTAGATACTTCTTGTTGAGATCTAGTTTCATAGATACTGGTTATTTATTTCTATATGATTTTGGTGGATGAGATTTAGATTTTGACCTGTGACTTGTATTTCATTTTATACCACTTGTGGATTTTATATTCATATTACAGCGTACGTATGGATTTGGTTTCCATATATTGGAGTTGCCATATCCATGCGGCTGGCATGATTACGTGTCCTAGTCCTACGTATTTTTGGGACTGGGGCGTGACAGTAGCTGTGCAGCACTTTTTGTCAGGCGTCAGATGTCAGGTTCACTACGTGACTTGACAGGTTCATTTTAGGGAAGACGAAGCGTTCCTCGTACGCTTTAACGCTGCTATGAAAGCGGATGAGTTTTACACCATGGAGGCGATGAAGCACCCCATCTACGCTGAAGCGGCCTGGACATACTGTATTTACGCGGATGGTCCCATCATATTTTACGCCGTGCTCAGCGGAAAAGCTCCGTTGCACTCTTGATGGCCTTGAGGTCCCCTGCTTACGCTGCCCTGCATCACCATGTTGCGTAGAGCTATCCAGCGTATTTTTCATGCTTCTACAAGACCCCCTTCAAAGCTTTCAAATTTCTTCGAAATTTGGAACGCTTTGAATGAAGCATGAACCGCTCCTCGTAACTCGAAACGTTTCTGAATGGAGCGTTGAAACGGTCGATGCTGACTTTATGGCGGATTTATTGGGGACCGGTGTGACCTCTCTCGCCTATAAAAGGCCGAGGAGTTTAACCTGTTCTCCCCGCATTCCTTTTGCCACACAAGGATGATCGTCGGAGTCCGTCGGGTCGATCTGAGGAAGAAGAAGACCATGTTCTTCGCACATGTAGGGAGCCGAAAAAGACGGCGTCTTCGAGCAAGTCTCATCTGCAACAATGGATCATGGAAGGATATCATAGCCTCCTTTGCTCGGGATAATCAACAACTTTGTATGGCGGTTCTCCGGGAGAGAGGAAGGGTCGTATTAGACCACACAGCTTGCAAGCTGTATATTTTCTCCTGAGACTTCCGCGGACGAGAGAAGACAAACTGTAACTGTCGTCCTCGATCTAGTTGGGTTAAAGAAGCCTCAACTGGATCTGACATGGCGCGTGGAGGATGGGCCCTGAAGAAGTTTAGGTAGGCCCAGTGTTGTATCCTTCCACCAGCAATCATCTTCTTGTTCATGACTGTGGAAGTTGATGAACTGCCATGGAAGAAGAGGAAGACCTTCATCGATGTGAGAACCTGTCAGAACAGATTCTGGGGGTGGCCTTCCGACGACGACGAAAAAAATCCTTTTTGTAGATGGGATTTCCCTCATGAGAAATGAAGAAAAAAACCCTTGTAGATTGGATTTCCCTCATATGTAATCATGATTTTAATCTTTAATAAAGTCGTCTTTCTTCCATGCATATGATCATCTTGCCATACGTTGCTGTAAAGTCTGAATATGTGTAGCTTCGACACGTCTGATTCTTTATGCCGACTCTGTTTAGAAAGAGTGCTGGGTCCTGTCCTGTCTCTTACGCATAACTAGGGATGCATAGAAAGCCGCTTTAGCATTCGAGTGTTTCGAACTGTCCTGTTATTTTTTAGGAGTGAGGAACCGCGTAGAATTCTGAACTGCTGCTTCTGATGAACAGAATTTCTTTGTTCAGACATCATCTTCAAGAATGATTTCTCGAAAATCCCTTAGAACAGGGTCGAGAAATGGCTGTCAAACTGAGTTGCCATCTTGATAGATAAAATATTCAGACTGGAGTCTGGATGAATTTTGAACCGACCGATGAAGAAGAGTAGTTTTTCAACGTTGAACTCTGCATGTTTCGGGTACTTGGGATATCTTGAGGTCAAGGAAGAGTATCTTCTGTGTGAACTCTTTGCAATTGACCGCTTTGAGGACCGTTTAGATGTACGCGTAATCTGGCCGACGTATCCTTCAGATGTACGGGAAGTCATGGAGCGTGAAATCATTAGTCTGCAGCTTCTGAGCATAAACTAAACACCATCGAGCGTGAAATCATAGACTTGTAGTTCCTGAGCGTGAAGTCGTAGGTTTGTAGCCTCTCGAGCATAAAAGCTACTGAGCACAAAGGCATCTGGACGTAAAACCTGACTTGTAGCCGTCGAACGTAAAGCCGTAGATTCGTAGCTGTCGAGCGTAGAAAGCTCCTTAGCGTAGAACTGTCGATTTGTAGCTTCTGAAAAGAAAAAAAATTCGAGCGTGAAGTCGCGGATCTGTTGCTTTTGAGCGTAAACTAGGCGCCACCGAGCGTGAGATCATCGATTTGTTATCTGCTGGCATGAAGTCGTAGGATTGTGGCCTCTCGAGCATAAAAGCTACCGAGCACAAAGGCATCCGGGCGTAAAACCATAGACTAATAGCTTGCAAGCGTGAAACCGTAGATCTGTTGCTGTAAAGCGTAGAAAGCTCCTTAGCGTAAGAACTGCTGACCTGCTTTGCGAGAAAAACTTTTCGAATTCGCTGACTGTCCGTCTTCTCTGAATAATTGGCTGACGTAGGACCCAATCATAACCGAATATTTAATTTAGGAGATTTGGTTCGGGGTCCGAGGAGTCCATCCGAACTCTATATATATCCCAAGTTTTCCGAGAGAAAAACTTTTCATCCGTCTTCTGCGAAAGAAAGCCTCCGCCTGTTCGAGCTCTTCTCCGAGTCTTCTCTGAGTCTTCGAAGTTTCCAGTAATGGCCTCTAAGCAATCCTCCTCCTCTAAGGGAAAGAAGATTGATTCTTCTTCTCGTTCTTTTGCCCAAGCAGGAGTGCCTCCGGTTGGACAGGGCGAACCCCATTCTGAGCCGAGCATCCCGCCGACGAGCAGTGCACCCGGGCTGATAGGTAGAGCTTTTTGGGATGAATGAGAACGACTGAAAAATCCTTCGTACACGTTGAACGTGACCGCGCTAGGTCGTCTTCTGTGCTGATAGCCTCTTTGAGGAAGATGATGCACGAAGACGTTTTATCTTTTACGCCAATATTTCTGATGTGTCAGCGTAAAAACTCCAGGTTTTCGCAGTTGAGCGTAAAAAGCTTTGACTGTCGAAAACTTGGTGTATACTGTATAATTTTGAACTTTTACGCTTGTGGATGAAAATTCTGGCGTAATAGCTCGAACCTTGGTAGTCTGGCGTAAAGCACAGACAGTATACTGCCGACTTGATTTTTACGCTTCTGGATGACAATTTCGGCGCAAACGATCAAGTTTGTATAGTCTTGGCGTAGAGCTTAGACCGTTGCCTTTTGGCATGTGCTGCGATATTGTAACGTCTAGTATAAAACTGACGTGTTTTTCTTGCACCCTTGCAGTTAACTTGGGCGTGTCTCCGCTAGCCGAGGTGATGGGTTCTGCCGCCGGGTTGCTGCACTCCAACTATCTGGAGGATCTGTCCCATGTGGTATTTCCTATCTCCGGGCCCCAATATCCCAAAGGGAGGAAAATCTTGATATCGGCTCAGGGCGAGCGAACGCTGCTGAACATGATTAATGGAGAGCCTTTGACGTATGTAGACGGGGACCAGTACATAAAGCCGGCCTTTCTTTTCGGGGACATGATTGATAAGCAGTCCCAAACGAAGCCAAAGAATGAACTCTGGTTTTTCCCTGCCGGGAAGTTGGTCTTGAGTCTGCCCAAGATGCCGAGAGATTATCCCATATCGGCATTCTTCCACGCTACACATCCCAGGAAGATGTCGTGGACGCTGACTCCCGATCTTCATGGTAGGCCGGGGAAGATCTTCTACCAGAAAGGATCTGGCCTATTTGTTAGCCGCCCTTCCGGTCCTGTAACGTTGTTCAGGGGGTTGTACCCGGGAAGTGTCCCGAGTGAAGACAGCTTGGTGCTCCAGCCGGTGCAATTGCCAACCTTTTACAATGATTTCATGGGGCGCAGAGGAGTATACCCCAAGGCGAATCCTCGATGTAACGGGTGGATGACCCCAACAAACCTTCGATGGGCTCGCTTAGTTGATTGGGCCTTGGAGCATTTTCGGATCGAGTTGGAGAACATCGGTCTGTTGGCAGCTGTGAGTGCCACCAGCGTTGGGTTACCTCCTAACTCTAACCTGTTTTTGGCACTGATGGAGCGATACATTCCGCTCACCGGGACTTTTGCCACTCTGCTGGGAGTTGGGATTGGCCCTTCATGAGATGGCAGAGATCTCGAGACTGCCGATGGAGGATACTCCGTACGAAGAGTATGTTCCCATGAACCGGGAGTTGGGGGATTCAGACCCTCGGGTAGTGAAAGTGTACCAGGAGCTGATGTGCCACTACCTTGCTTGCACCGCCTTCTACGCTGAGCCTTCAGATTTGGCTCACACCAGTAAATGGACGTCCTACCTCTTTTTTCACCGGGCTAGGGCTGCTCAGCCGGAGAAAGTCTTGGAAGTCAAGGATGAGCCTGTGAATCCTCTGAGCGTGCTGACTGCTCAGGAAGTTGACGATCTCCTGGAGGATGCTAGGGCTCCGGATCAGATCCTCGTCGAAGGGATAAGAAAATATCCTGCAGGTACTAAGGCCTACAACTATCTGAGCATTGTCGCAGGGCTCTATCCAAGGAAGCTCAACTGGCTGGCTTCCTCTCTATATGGCTGCGCCGACTGGTGGTACCCGGCATCGCATCTACGGATCGTAGTCACCGCAACACCTTGTGGCCTGCAGTGCGTCTGGTGTTTGGGGTGAGACTGGGCTTGCTCCCTACTATGGTGTGCCGCATACAAGCTGGCTTGAGGGCGATGACTGAGGCGCTGCTCGCCGATGAAGCTCGGCGTGAAAGCTTTCCCCGGATGGAATTACCATACCTGTATTTGATGGGATGGTTAATTCTCCATAACCCCCGGGTGATGTCTCCCGGTTCCGGCAGTAGCTTGGGGGGGAGTTTCTTGCTGAATTACAAGAAATTCTCTTGGAATGTGCTCACAGTTTTAGACTGTCGGCGGGTGTTGCATTGTGGTCACAGCTGGAAGCTCCTTTGCACTGTCCCCTCTGTTCATCGCAACCAATCGGGGATTAGGCTTGAGGACTCAGGTAGAGATAGGACCACTCTTTCTCCTGAAGCCTTCAATTGGTTGGTCTGCATTAGACCTTCCCACCTGCTGTACAGAAATGAAGATCACTGTTTCTTCGAACCCTACCTGCCTAGTCGGTTTGCTAGGCAGTTTGGGTATGATCAGTTGCATGTGGGCAACGCCGTCACCAGCTTCAGGTCCAGAGGTGGACTCATTGATGGAGCGAGGGGATGGCGATATTTTATCATGGGCTGCACCGGGGCAATTTTTATTGTGCCCTTCGTCACACCCTCCACGGAGCTGCGTATCCTGCATTCGTATGCCCAGTTCTATGTGGCAACGAACACCTCCCATTGCGATTTTGATATGGGTGGAAGCTTTAGGGTGCCCTCTTCTAAACCTGGGGGAAGGGTTGAAGTCCCCTCAATTTCTTCTGACGAGGGTGACGAGTCCACTACTCCGGATGAGCCTCTCGTATCGGTACCGAGGGGTGAAATACCTCTGCCTGCAGGGGCGTTGGTAGTCTCCGGGAAACGAAGGGCTCTCGCTCTGAAGGAGGCTTCCCCTCGTAAGAGGACGAAGAGGATGGTTACTCGTCCTCTCCAGATTCCTGGCATTGAGGCTCCTGGAAGTGAGCCTGCTTCTCCCTATGTCGGGGATGATTCTTTGATTGGGGGTTCCTCGCCTTTTAGAGAGGAACCTTCTACAGTTTTGGCCAGTGGCGCCGGAGAATCTCAGCTGGAGGCTGCTACCGCTGCTACTGCTTCAGGTAGTGGAACGAAGTCGCCTTCGAGGATAGTTATAAGATTCCATATACCTTTGTCCGGATCAGCATTGGGAGAGGCCCCTGCCGTACCCGTCAGCGCTTCTAGCGAGATTCCAGCTGATGAGCCTCAAGTGGATCTCGGCGAAGACCTGGAAGAGTATTTGCCAGTGTCAGTTAGCAGGCCCTTGTCTCCAGGTATGACAGCTTGCCTAGCATCACTGTCGTCTTTTTGTGCCTCTTCTTTAGGAAAATTAATATCGTTTGGACATTAACTTCCTCTTGTCTTCTTCTCAGACGACCTCTTCGGGGAGGGCAATGTATATGCGCCCTTCGGCTCCGTGTCAGGTCCTGGCGTTGATACGGAGGTGCCTGGTTTTGAAGAGGAAGCATCTTCGGGTGCCGGCTCGCCTGTCGACGAGGCTTCGATACCTCAAGAGGACGACCCTGTCGTTGCGACAACGCCTCCTTCGAGTATGCGGGTTGGCGCTTCCTCTTTTGTCGCACCCCCTGTTGAGACGAGGACTATGGCGACGTCGATTGCGGTCGCCTCTGGAGTGCGGTTCGACAACATTGCAGCCACTCCTAGCGTGCATTCGGGCCTAGCTGCACTGACCGAGCAGTATACCAGTATCTTCTACAACACTTTGAAAATGCTAATATCAATGGTGTTAGAGAAGAATCTGAACTTTGAGCGCCTGAAGAGGTCCTCTCGATTTTTGATAGAGGCGATCAGGGACCTTGGCGATACTGGTTTAGCTGACGCCCTGGAGGAGGTAGTTAATGGTTTGGAGCAACCCATTAACGAATACTCGTAGCTATCCCAAGACAGTGTTGACGATCTGGTCCAGGATGAATACGACTCGCTGACTGCAAGGCTGGGAGAGTTGGAAGCTCTGAGCAGGTCCTTCGAGATGCGGCAGAAGGAGATGAGTGACGAGCACACCCTCTTAGAGTGTGTTGTTCCCCAGTTGGCCAAGAGTAAAGCTGAGCATGAGAAAAATGAAGGGAGGGTTCGCAAGTTGGAGGCCGAGCTCGCTTTAGCGAAGGAATGGTCTCGTGCTTCAGTCGCCGGTGTGCATGTGTTACAGAGCCAGATAGAAGAGGCTCAACAGAACTTGGCACATGTGAGTGCCATGCACGCCGCTCTTACACATTCTCTGTCTGATTTATCCGGCTTTGATGATAAGGAGACGAGATGGGAGTGAGCTCGAGCTACCGTTTTGGACTCCAGGAATGAGAAGATGGCCAAAGTGGCGGAGCAGATTCGCGATTTGGCCGCTCCCCCTTCATGATGTATTTTTGCTTTTGCTTTTTAATGTACTTCCGCTTTTTTTTGGGGAATAATAAAGAGGCTTTTCATCTCACTTTGTGGACCCGTCATTTCGGAATATAAATGACGGATTTGGGTGAGAGTAATATCAGAGGTAGTATGGACGTGATAGTCTCTTGGTAAACTTTAGCAGGGCGCATCTATTCAGGGGTCATATGGACATGATAGAGTACGACCCAACTAGTTTCGTTTTGGAAGTAGTTTTGTCAGAATGAGATTTTTGCCTTTATTCCACTTGAGCAGAGGAGGTTAAGCATAGTACCTTTTCAGGAATTTGCCATTGATAGAAGCCATTAGTAGGTCTCCATTAGGCTGGGCTAACCTGTAAGCGCCGTTTGAGAACGTTGTCTCGATCACGTAGGGGCCTTCCCATTTGGGCTAAAATTTGCCCTTGCTCCTGTGAGTGAGAATCATTGGCCTTCTTACAGCTAAGACTAGCTCGCCAACTTTGAACACTCTTTCCTTTACTTTTTGATTAAAAGCTCTGGAAATGCGCGCTTGATAGAACGCGATGCTCTGTTGAGCTTGAAGGCGTTTCTCGTCTAATCCTTCTAGCTCTTGAAACCTTAAAAGGTCAATCTTTTCCCGAGTTAACTCATTGGCGACTGCTATCCTGAGTGACGGAATTTGGATTTCGATGGAAAAAACTGCTTCACTCCCGTAGACCAATGAGAACGGGGTGCAACCTGTCGGTGCTCGGACCATTGTGCGGTATGCCTAGAGACATTCACCCAGCTTCTCGTTCCAATCTCTTTTGTTCGAAGAGAGGAACTTCTTCAAGAGTTTGATAATGGTTTTGTTGAAGGCTTCCGCCAAACCATTAGCAGCTGGATAATACGCCGTAGAGGCGACATTTTGTATCCGATTTTTATCGCAAAATCGATGAAACGCTTGGCTGATGAACTGAGGCCCATTGTCATGGATTATCCTTCGGGGAATCCCAAGGCGATAAATGACGTGATGCTTGATGAAGCTGATCACATTAGATGATTTTACCTCTGCGAGAGGGATCGCCTCTGCCCATTTGGAGAAGTAATCCGTGATGGCCAGTATGAACTGGTGACCTCTGGAAGAAGACGGATGAATAGGACCAATGATGTCCATACCCCATGTTTCGAAAGGCCAGGATGCAACCGTAGGATGTAGATGTTCAGACGGCTGATGTATGAAGTCTGCATGGACCTGACAGGCCCTGCATCATTTGGCATACTTGATTGCGTCTGCGATCATAGTGGGCCAGTAATAACCCATTCTCCTGATACGATCCTGTAGCTTAGGACCGGGTTGATGCGCCCCGTATACGCCGTCGTGAGCTTCGTGGATAATCTTCGTCATTAGAGAGATCTCAATAGCAGTCCGTCGTAGGTCCGGCGATATAGGTATTGTGAAGATGCATTGAAGTAGAAGCGTAATGATCGTCTTTTGACGGATGCTGCTTCTTTAGGGTCATCCGGCAAGATTCCGTATGCCACAAAATCTATAAAGGGACTTCTCCAATCTCTCGTAGGAGGATCGGTGTTCACAACGTAACTGCGTTCGATGTGAGCGTTGTTCTTCACACAAAATAGATCTCTGTTAAGAAGGATTACCGAATTCTGCCTTCTTATAGGAGTAGCTAAATCTGCAGCTAGACTGGCTAGGGCATCGGCTTCCAGATTCTGAGATCGAGGTACATGCTCTAGAAAGAACCCCTTGAATGTCACGGCTATCTCGACCGTTGCTTGGTGATAGGGGATGAGGTCTGGATTCCGGACTTCATATATTCCTCTGCCTTGATTGACGATAAGTAGAGAATCACCAAAAGCTTCCAGAGATTCGACCCCCAGCTCTTTAGCGACTTGGAACCCGATTAGTAGAGCGTTGTACTCGGCCACATTGTTGGAACAGGGCTCGTTAAGAGAGTATGCTCGATAGATGACGAGTTTATCGGGAGTAACTAGGACAATTCCTACCCCTGAAACCACGTTTCCTTTGGGACCAGTCCTGGAGGCGCCGTCGAAGAACAGTTGCCATGCGTCACTTTTCATTGCGGAACTGCATTTTACAACTTCGTCGGGAATGTCCTCGTATAATTTGGAGGCCTCCGGGATCGGATGAGCAGCTAGGAAGTCAAGCAATGCTTGGCCTTTGATGGACTTCTGAGGGACGTACACCATGTCATATGGTGTTAATAACATCGCCCAAGTTGCGAGTCGGGAGTTAAGAACACTTGGCTTCTTCATCAGTACCCGAAGAGGATTGATCTTGGAGATGATGTGAATAGTCTGGCCGGTGACATAGTGTCGCGTCTTCTAGATAGCAAATATCAGAGCCAAAAATTCTTTTTCCACCGGATTGTACCGGTGCTCCGCTCCGATCATCATTCTACTTAGATAGTAGATAGCCTGTTCATGTCCCGCATCGTTCTTCTGCGCGAGAAGAGCTCCCAGGGAATGGTCCATCGCTCGAACGTACAGGAAGAATGGTCTTCCTATGACGGGAGGCACCAGAACTGGCGGACTAGTGAGGTAGCGCTTGATATCCCTGAACGCTTGCTGACAGGCTTCGTCCCATACGAAGGATACACCTTTCTTCATGAGGCGAGAAAAAGGCTGACACCTTCCAGAGAGGTTAGATATGAATCTCCGGATATAGGCCAAACGACCTTGAAATCCCCTGAGTTCCCTCAGATTACGGGGTGGTCGCATTTCCAAGATGGCCTTGACTTTATCAGGGTCCACTTGAATGCCTTTGGCGGTAATGACGAATCCCAGAAATTTGCCACTAGATACACCCAGAAAGGACTTTGTATGATTCATTTTGAGTTGATGTTGGCGCATCAGCTCAAATATCGTCTTCAAGTCTTGGATGTGATTGACACTGAGGCGGCTTTTGACAGCTATATCGTCTACGTAACATTCCACTGTCTTGCGTAAATGCTTGTGGAATATGTTACTCATAGCCCATAGGTAAGTAGCTCCGGCGTTCTTCAACCCGAAGGGCATGACCGTATAGCAATATACCCCCAGTGGTGTCCGAAAGGCAGTATGCTTCTCGTCTTCAGGATGCATCTTGATTTGATTGTATCCTGAGAATCCGTCCATGAAAGAAATACGTTCGAAACCGCTGGTATTGTCAATCATGACGTCTGTGATGGGAAGAGGAAACTCGTCCTTGGGGCAGGCTGCGTTCAGATCTCGATAATCGATGAAGAATCGTACTTTCCCATTCTTCTTCATGACCGGGACAACATTGGCGACCCAGTCGGGATGTTGTTCCTCCCTGATGAAACCGCAGGCTATCAACTTCTTGACTTCAGCTTCAATGGCGTCCATCATATCTGGGCGAAACCGACGTTGGTGCTGCTTTACAGGCTTTGAATCGGGCAATATGTTGTGTTTATGAGTAGCCACATTTGGATCAAGTCCTGGCATATCCTCATAACTCCATGCAAAGACATCGATGTATTCTCTTATTAGTTGAATGACTTCTTCCCTTTCAGCTGGGGAAAGATTGTTACTGATAAATATCGGCTTTGGTGAAAGTTCATCCCCAACATCAATCTGGATAACTTCATCTTTGGTGGGAGGTTCTCTCTGCTCGAAGCGGAATTTCTACTGTGTATCCATTTGCTGAGCCCAAGCGTCATTCTCGAATAGTTCGGATTCTTGTTCGTCTGATTCGAAGGGATCCGTCACTACCATATTTACTGGTAATGTTTGCTCGAAAGCACTAGATGAGTTGGAGGGCGACGAGCCATCTTGAAAAGGGGGAAAGGTGTCCTCAGCTGACTTGGAAGTCGTAAGGGAGGTGGCATACCCTAACCCGAAACGAGTTTGTTGATAGTGGGGATTGCCGTGCGGCGGTATTCGTCTGCCTTTCCCATAGTTGAGACCTGGCTTCAGTTTCAAGTCATAACCCATATTTTGCATAATCTTTTAAGGCTTGCGGGCTGTACCTGTGAACTTGTATTTCACCAGCATCGTCATTGAAGGAATCTTCTCGTATAGTCGCTTCGTTGCGCGTTCGGCCAAAGACTATTGAATGCTGACTGCTGCGGGCAGGCGAAATAATGAAGATAGAGTCCTCATGTGGTCCATATGTCGTGACGACATTGGATGATGACGCTACTTCCCATATGTACGGATGATAGGAATCTATAGCTTCCAAGAATTTTTGCGCTATAGGTTCTATATCGTCATGGAGAGAGGATTCCTGATTTGGAATCTGAGCGTCGATATACTGGAAAAGGGGATGTTTATTATCATCTGGAACTCCGTTCCTGGTTGTATTTACATCAGCCGACTGGTTGTTGCATCGAAGGTTGATGACCAAGGGTGGAGGCTTCTGTCTGCTCAGAGGTAATATGGACATGACAGTTTTTTGTGGACTTAACATTGCTGGCGTACTTATGACTAAGTACGGGTGTTAAGTGTAGATGGCAACCTATATCAGAAGATAGTCGATAGCCGAAAGCTTATTCAGAGGTAATATGAATATGACAAAATTTTGATCGTGACTCCTTTGGAGATGGAGGTACACGTCTGCTCAGAGGTGATATGGACATGGCAGTTTTTTATGGACTTAACACTACTGGCGTACTTATGACTAAGTACGGGTGTTAAGTCTAGATGGCAACCTACATCAGAAGATAGTGGATAGCCGAAAGTTTATTCAGAGGTAATATGAACATGACAAACTTTTGATCGTGACTCCTTTGGAGATGGAGGTACACGTCTGCTCAGAGGTGATATGGACATGGCAGTTTTTTTTGGACTTAACACTACTGGCGTACTTATGACTAAGTACGGGTGTTAAGTGTAGATGGCAACCTATATAAGAAGATAGTGGATAGCCGAAAGTTTATTCAGAAGTAATATAAACATGACGAACTTTTGATTGGGAAAATTTACTATAGAGTAATTTTTTTTTGAAGGATCCACTGGGAAAACCTTTTAGGGACTCATTGTCTGGTATTTTTCTGTAGTGATCGTTCCCTAGCTGGCGTGAATGCCGAGAAGTTAAGTAGCTCGCCGCTTGCTTTCCCTTGCGGAGATCACCGATGTCATCTGGTTCCCCGTAGAGATCAGATGTTGTCTTACGCGCGGAGCGTGCTTTGTACTTCCGATTTAGCGCTGAGACATCATCAGAAGTTTTGTCTATTCCGCCACGGACGGGAGACTGGTTTCTACGCGCAGAGCGCAGTGGATACCTCTGGGTTAGCGCTGAGGCTTTGCCTGAAGTTTTGTCTGTACCGCGTGTAGCGGGAGACTGGTTTCTATGCGTGGAGCACAGTGGATACTTCTGGGTTAGCGCTGAGGCTTTGCCCGAAGTTTCGTCTGTACCGCGCGTAGCGGGAGACTGGTTTCTACGCGTGGAGCGTAGTGGATACTTCTGGGTTAGCGCTGAGGCTTTGCCCGAAGTTTCGTCTGTACCGCGCGTAGCGGGAGACTTAATTTTATGTGCAGGGCACGATGGATACTTCTGGGTTAGCGCTGAGGCTTTGCCCGAAGTTTCGTCTGTACCGCGCGTAGCGGGAGACTGAATTTTACGTGCAGGGCACGGTGGATACTTCTGGGTTAGCGCTGAGGCTTTGCCCGAAGTTTCGTCTGTACCGCGCGTAGCGGGAGACTGAATTTTACGTGCAGGGCACGGAGGGAGCAATGCTACAACCTCATTGGTCGGAGAGATCGGAGAGTCCACGGGGATGGTAGAGGATGTCTTGGGCATCCAGACCTTGCGCAGCTTCCTGTTGTTTTGTACAGAGAGAGTGAGAGCTACCACCCATCCGAAGCATGTCTTCGTAGGCAGACTGGTCGAACTGGACGACCAGTGTCTTCTTCACGGATCCCACGGATACCGCATCGTGTTGAGCAATCGCTTCCTCATCAGAAGGAAAGATGTCCCCAGCAGATTTGCCATCTTGTTTGTGGTATTAAACGAAAGAACGAAATATATATAATACGAGGTTTGCACGAAACCCGCTTTCTTTGGTTTACAAACAAACTTGTACAATTTGATCCTATATGAGGATGTAGGAGTACAATTTATTTAATCTGGGTAGATGATTTCTATAGGTGTCTGATCTGTAGTCGATCACTTTAGCCCTTAGACTACACGATGGTGAAGAAGTGTCGTGGAAGACGGAAAGCAGCTTCGTAGGTGGCAAAAGAGGATGGATGCACGATGCCAATGTCGTCGATCGCTACTCTTTGCCTGAGCTCTGGATGCTTCTCTCTCTCTCTCTCTCAAAGGCTCTTCGATCTCTCCTCAATCTCCAATGTTTTGACCCGTGGTTCGATCTCTTTGGAGGTTTGACCTTGTTTGATCTTCTTTCAAAGCTTCGGCCTTGTTCAATTTTTAAAGTCTCGACCTGTTCCTCTGTTGATAGAGGTCTCTATTTATAGAGTTTTGGTGACAGTGACCACTCAATCGGTATGGAAACCGAGTAGTGGAAAGTACAGCACCCTTTTACACAACGGTTAAAATAACCAAAGCCTGCGTATAGATGACCTTTTGAATGAGCGTGTGACACGGGTCCAACTAAGGGACAAAACGCGTATAATCGCTACGAAGATCATGGCGTAGAAGCCACGTAGGTAGGTATCCCTCGTGTAGAAGAGGTTGGCGTAGAAGCCAATGTCTGTCACCATGGCGTAGAAGCCAAGTAGGCATAGAAGCCGAGTAGGCGTAGAAGCCTGATGACATAGAAGCAGAATAAGCACAGAAGGCCGAATGAGCATAGAAGCCGAACGAGCATAGAAGCTGACGAGGCGTAGAAGTCGAGCGGGCACAGAAGCTGAATGGGCGTAGAAGCCGCTGCGTAACGTGCCAGAGTGGTCGTAGAGGCCGAGCAGTCACAAAAGCTGAATGGGCGTAGAAGCCGAGGTGATGTGGACGTCTCTAGCCGAAATCACGGCTCTTGGAGATATAATCAAATCTCTCACATTAAATGTCGAGATCCGCCATCATCTTTAATTGTAGAGACGTGTTCTGAAGGCCTGCCACCGTTCTGAGCATTAGGTGCAGAGGCGTGCCTCGAGCCCTGTTCAAAGAGCAACTTTTGACGTGGCAGTCTGTTTTTCTTCCGCGGAGCGTAAACAGTTCACGTCTGCCTGTGTAAAACAAGGCAGCGTATCCCCTTGTACGCGTAAAAGCAGTCTCCGCTGAGGGGATGTCAGTAAACGACGGTTCGGTGATATTTAATCAAATTCTCTGCATTAAATGCAAAGATCCGCCATCATACTGTGGGGCGCGTCCCGAGTAGTCTGTCATCTTTCCAGCCGTCGTCTGGGTAGCTGTGCAGCACTTTTTGTCAGGAGTCAGATGTCAGGTTCACTGCGTGACTTGACAGGTTCATTTCGGGAAAGACGAAGTGTTCCTCGTACGCTTTAACGCTGCTATGAAAGCGGATGAGTTTTACGCCATGGAGGCGATGAAGCACACCGTCTACGCTGAAGCGGCCTGGACATACTGCATTTACGCGGATGGTCCCATCATATTTTATGCCGTGCTCAGCGAAAAAGCTCTGTTGCACTCTTGATGGCCTTGAGGTCCCCTACTTACGCTGCCCTGCATCACCATGTTGCGTAGAGCTATCCAGCGTATTTTTCATGCTTCTACACCCGTGCCAACACTGCGCCCTTTGACATAGACGTCACATACTTACATGCCAAGTCGCGAGCATGCCTGACCACGTCCGCTTCTGCTATGACATCCTGAGCCCTTAAAGCTAGCGCACTCTGCCAACCCTGCCTTGGCTGGCACCGTTCCACGAGTACACATCGTATATAGTTTCTTGATGCTCTTTGTCATATTTGATTTGTCACATGCTGCTCTAGTCTTATTTTTCCGTTTTACGTGTCCATATATTATTTGTCTTCTATATATGCTGCTCATCTCTACTTTTTCATCACGTATTTGATATATGCTCTACCTTGTGTCCATGACTTGACATGATACTGTGTCCCCGTATTACTTGTACTTGGCTTGACTTGGAGTTGACCTGACTTGACTTGAGTATGACTTGACCATTCTTGATTGGGAGTTCTTGCATTGAACTACAATTGAGATTGACTTGACCCTTGTAGAGGACAATGATACTAGGATTGGCTCACTACAAGACAAATATGTTTTTACGACGCACAATGCGTGCCGTAAATCACTTTCGACGATGCACATATGTGCGTCGTATTAGCCCATGCCGTAAAAAATAGGTAGTTTAGACAACATAGTTGGCGTGCCGTCTAAAGTCAATTTGTGTGTCGTCTATAAGCTTTTACGACATTCATCGTGTGTCGTTAAAAGGCAAGTATGGTGTGCTTATGCACTTCCTTAATAAAGAATTACGACATACTTTTGTACGCCGTTAATAATATTTTATGGCAATCTATTTCATGTCTTTAATGCACAAAGCACGACATGCTACAACATGTCATGCTACAAAATGTCGTAAATAATAGTCAATTATGATATTTATTGTATGTCGTTAAAAGTATAAAATACACATCAATTAAGACATATTTTGCATGCCTTAAATTCTCTTCAATTTAAAAAATATATATTTTCTTGTTTTTGTGCAATCAATTTTACCTTTGACATTGAATCACAAAACATATAATATGCACAACAATTATGAAAAATTATAAATTTCATTGAAACAATAACATCTAATGATCCAAATCCAAAATTACTTTATAGTATCCATAATAATCGTTATAAGAACTAACTTTCGTTGAAACCATAATAATGTCAAATCATGTGAAATTAGATTTCACCAAATAAAATTTCACCAAAATGTGGTCATATACTTAACCTAAGCCTATACAAAATATATTGATTCCTTCATTCCATTCACAATAAAAAGAAGCATAAGTAGAGGCATCTTCAATCGCCACTGCATCAAAAGTGCCCAAATCCATATATACAACAATTTTAGAGCCTCCAGTAGAGAGCAACAGAGCCTAAATCAAAAGTGCCACAATCCACTGCATCAAAAGTGCCTAAATCATCAAAGGCTAAGAACAATTTGATAGTCACTAAAGTTAATATAAGATGATATTTTTACACACATATTTTTTTGATGCTGCTTTTGCAGCTACAACATGCCTAATAAGCTATACCAACTCAGCCTAAGACATTCATTTTGAACCAAAAAAGAATAAGAATTATAAGATGGAACAAAATCTTATTTTACTGTAGATAAGCATGATAAAAACTTGATACATTTTTATCTTGACAAAATACACATCAATATATAAAACTAAGATATAACTATACATCTTTAAAACAATACTTAGTTCAGCAATCCAAAGACCAAACACCACTATAAACCCAGTTCAACTATTCAACCCAGGCAACCACCTTGTGCCTGCAGGTTAGCCACAAGGTACCAACTCAGCAGGCTAATGCACATAGTAATTGCTACTTTTTTAGTAATATATACATTCTATATCATGAGATAAAACAAATAACTAATAGGTTCCAATATGCTCAACAAATTAAACAATAACAAATTCTTTAAATTATATTTTGTGAAAGTAATGACATAAAGCCATATATATCAGGCAATAGAAAAAAAAAGAATTCTCAAGTTTCCATCATCAATGAACAAACAAACTAACTGTAGAAGCATAAAAAGTGCGCCTCTTGAAGATGGTGCAGTTTCCTACAAATAACATAAACATAGGAAGAATGGCGCACTTTCTCTCTATTTGAAAGGATGGCGTACTTTTTCTCTATTTCAAAGGATGGCGCACTTTCAAGCTACTTTTGTCAACAAAGACAGACGCACAAATCATATGTCTGTTTCCCTACGAGCATTAAATGCGATGAATCTGACAGGTGAACAACAGACGAGGATGTCAGAAGCCATCATTACAACTGAACTACAGCACCCAGACAGGTTGTCGTTTAGCGGCCAATACGAATCCACTTCTTCAAAGTGCGTTGTGAGGCCAATCGGTTGTCGTTTAGCGGCCAGTACGAATCCACTTCTTCAAAGTGCGTCGTGAGGCCAATCGCTTCAAAGTGCGCCGTAAGGCCAACTTCTCAAAAGTGCGCCATTACGGCCAACTTCTCAAAAGTGCACAATCACGGCCAATTTCTACAAAAGTGCGCCATCACGGGCAACTTCTCAAAAGTGCATTATCACGACCAACTTCTCAAAAGTGCGCCATCACAGCCAATTTCCATAAAAGCACGCCATCATGACTACTTCCTCAAAAGTGCGCCATCATGGCTACTTCTTCAAAGGTGTGCCATCACGGCTACTTCCTCAAAAGTGCGCCATTATGGCTACTTTTTCAAAAGTGCGCCATCACGACTATTTCCTCAAAAGTGAGACATCATGGCTATTTTTGCAAAAGTGCATCATCACGACTATTTTCCCAAAAGTGCCATCACGACTTCTTCTTCAAATGAGCACTTGTACAACCAATCTTTCCAAAAGTGGGCAAATCTCCAGACCACTTCTAAAGTGCGCATACGATCCTAACTGACAAAGAAAAGTTACGATTACGTATCCTACATGCCATGTTCTTCCTGAAACGTGCACAAATAATTGTCCCATGACTTACGCTTTCCTCGTAGAGGAAGCCACGTGTCAAGCAGGCAGCAAGTTGTGCACGTACTAACTAGATCGTGGGATGTCATCCTATCAAAAGTGTGTGCACAGTACAAATTTTCCAAAGTGCGCGCACATTATCAAAACTGCTCTAAAATCCTATAAATATAGGATCGTTGTGTATGTTACTGAGGCTGAAATTTCAAGCCTTTGAAGTTCAAGAACAGAAGGAAATAAATAGAAGCTTGCCGTGCCGGTGCTGCCAAAACTTTCTCATGGCCCAACTCTTCAAGTTGTTCAAAGCATCCTTGCATTTCTTCATCGTCGTGTGGTCTAAGAAGTAAAGTGATCGTTTGCAGATCCGATCTCTATAGCTATACTTTTTCAGAATTAATTGTACTTAGATTCTTGTCTAGGATTATTTGTACTTTCTTTTCTTTTAATAGTTTGTAATACAAAGTTAATACAACTTTTGTTCATCGCAAACAAAGATAGCGACTATGTTGGGGAAGACTTTCTCCTCTGACGAGAAAGTGATAGCTCAACGCGATGTTGTGTTGGTCGGCTCGATACAGAAAACTTTGGTCGTTAAGTTCGACCAACAAGCATACGAAGAAATGCTCTAGTCTGAGGGTAGTGCTCACCCCTCATTCGCACTAAAGTCAAGGAAGACCTGTAAAGTGTGGGTATCTAAGCCTCATCACACATATCCAAAAGTTGCTATCAACAAGGAAAACACATTGTGATTGATAGGAGCTCCCAAGTTCAGATCAATCACTTGGTGGACAACTCCCTTACGTTAAACAAGGGATACAAATCATGTAATTTGAGTAATATCAAGCAAAGGGTGATCCACACCCATGCTTCTGAGTCCCTTGCGTTAAATAAGGGATATAAATCGCGCAACACGCGCAATTTCAATCAAAGTATGATATACACCCAAGCTTCTGAACGAGCGAATATTCATTATAATGTGCGGGGCAAGCGAGTTATGGACACTGCTGTCCAAGCCAATCTCTCTATAGGCGTGCTCTCCATAAAGAGACAAAATTTTCTCCAGAATGTACGCCAGCAGAAGAAAAACTTCAGGCACACTAATGAAGCATTAGTCAAGTAAAATCATTCCCCTAACATCATGATCACACTTATAGTGGAGAGAAAGTTATCCGCTACTCGTCAGAAGCCTACTATTAGTGCACCATGCCAAGACCTTCGTGCAAAATTAAATGTACATGGGCAAACTGTGCCAACTCTGTCTACGCTGCGCCAAGTAGGATCAACCTCATCACAATGTGTTGTTTGTGCGCCTGTACATAAGAAGACTGCTAAAGATAATTTCTTCTCATCCATAAAGAACAAAAGCTTGAGAGATGATGAATCACTCACCAATCAAGACAGAACCTCTTTCTAAACACATGGAATCAAAAATATGCCTTGATAATTTAATTAATCTCATTTAAAGAAGCAGAGTCTGCCATTTTCCTTTTATAAACTTCCCTCTTCTGATTTACATCAGCTTATTGTACAAAAGCGTAAGAAGAGAGATCATTCTGACTTTGCAACGGTGTTTCATAATGAACATCATTGCAATTTTAATAAGGTGGTAATCAAAGGTTGTTGTGCATCAGCAAAACGGTCTGTGTTTGATCGATTAACTTATACTATGTCTCCCAAACCTCGACATGCAAAGCAAGCTGACAACCAAGAGTATGATGATGACGAACTGTTCTTTGCTCCAGCATACATGGCTTCGAATCTTTCCCGTGGCGGGAGACAATCAAGACAAAGTTCTTCAAGAACACTCAACCAGAGGAGAATTAACCAACTCGTCGACTCCTTTGAAGGAGTATACCAAAATATCTGTTCTCGAAGATGGGAGCTCGTTCTTCACAGTAGACCATATTCCTCAGAATTCGAGGCTGGGGGTAATAATCCCCCAGATTCTGAAACTAACAGTGTAGACTCCAACTACATGGTTCTTTCTACTAACCCCTCTGTTTTACATAGATATATTAGCATATACGCCATCGGTAACAAAAAATATGCTCCTCCATCAGGAAGCACCAAACAATGCCTCAACTCATTAGAGTTTGCACTCAGGAACATGCACACCATGATGCAAAATATGCATCAAATGATGACTGCCCAATATTATGCTACACTAGTTCCTGTCCAAGTAGCTCCATTTATATATGCACAATCTACTCCTGGAACAATACCCCTGAAGGGTAACACAAATCCAGAAGCAGTCCCAAACCAAGAGTCAGCAGCGCCAACTCTTAATCCTCCCAAAACTTGAAATTGACCTCCGCCATTGGTAATACCTGTTCAACCAGGATCTTACCGGTCTGCTCCACTACTTCAGCTAGAAGTTCCTCTTGAAGCAATCTGTAGTTGCCTGCACATGTCAATATTTTAAAGAACAAAGACCAACTCCACAAGCTGGGGGTGAAACAGCATTTCCTTCTCATAGGGATAATGTTCCCTTTCCTCCTAAATATAAACCCTATTCAATAGTCTTGTTTGAAGGCAAGACATCGTCGAGCCAATATATTAACTACTTCAATATGATGATGGCTCACTTGCAGAAAGAGAATACTCTCCTTAACAGATTGTTCGTTGGCTGCTTGGCCGGCATAGCCTACGATTGGTATCACAGTTTACTTGACAACTGCATATCCTTGTTTTATGACATGAAGAGTATTTTTCTCTCACGATTCTACGAGGGAGGCATGGATATGACCATGTCTTCGCTTATCGACATAAAATAGAAGAAGAATAAATCTGCTCACAAATTCATATAGTATTTCAGGCAATAAACTCTGAAGTTGCATCCCAGTATTCCAGATTTCGCATTTATCTCTACTTGCTCAAAGAATCTACTGCCCATAGTAGGGCTCTTGACGGGTCCAACTCAATTTCAAGACTGGACGACATTCATCATCAGGGCCGAAGCTGCTGAAGGTAACGCGAAGGTGGCACATAACTTGGGGATACAATTGACCAATGTTGAAGGAAATTGCTCCTCCAACAACAACAACAATATGAACAATCACAACAACAAAGGAAATGAGGCCTTAGAAATAAATTTGGCAAAGCGACCCACCTCTCCTCCAACACAAAAGCTCCAGAATCTTACAGACCTATAGTGGAATATTCCTTTGACGAGTGCGATACCACATTATTTTTGACTGCCTGATGAAGAGCGGCAAATTATAGTTTCCTGGTATCAAATGACCGGAGAAGGACGATAAAACAGATGACCCAAAGTATTTCTTATACCATCGGTATGTACATTATCCTACCAAGGCTTGTTATGTCTTGAAAATAAAAAATACAAAAGTAGATAGATACTAAAGCAATCAACCAACACAATGAGGAGAAGACGGTCACCACCAATATGATATCTCTTTAATTTGGTGATTTTCCAGTACAAGAAGTCCCTAACGAAGTTATTCCATTACCTTGAGGTACAATAGAAGTTGTAAATCTCCCACCTCCTCGAAGTCAAACAGAAGGGTTGGTGTCTCTTACCACTGATCATGGGGAGATTATGTGGGTTCATCCCGACCTGTTGCCAGATTGGGACTAGAAAGCAACATCTTCCAATTCAAAATCCAAGAAGGACAAGAAGTATAAACCATGCAATATGATTTCTTCGGATCATCACTCATTTTCAGGACAATAATATTTGATAATTTACTATGATTTAAATTTTTATGTGTATATATATATAATATATGCCTAATGGGTTATTTATTGAATTTGGACTAATTAAGTTGAATCACTAGTTAGTCATGACTAGATTATGACCATTAAACCTATTTAGACTCAAGAATATAATATTCCTTCCTAAAAATTATTAGATGCTATTCATGAAAGAATGAGAGGGACTTTTGAGTCAATTCAAACCATCATGACACAAAACCTAATCCTAAAGGGGAAGTCTATATAAGTTATTCATCCCCAAAACTTGAGAGCAAACCCTAATTTCTCCACTCAAAACCTTATCCCTCTCATTTTATTTTCCAATGAGGCTAGGAGCTTGTCACTGCTAGAGGAAGCTTGAAGAGGAGTCCAAGTTGAGGATCGTGTCCACTTCATCTTTCTCGTGTCCAAATTCGGAGTTCTTCTAGGAGGTCACTCAAAACCTAGGTAACTCTCTATTTTTCACTCTATTTATGGTTAAGAATACCCATTGGACCTATAGGAACCCTCCCATAGGTGGAATTGACTCTATTTGGCTAGATCTAGGTGCAAGAAAGCCGCATTTATCTAGATCCAGGATTTCTTCTTGTGGAATGTTAATTTGTGCCTCAAAATTGGGAAAAAATATAAGTTTGGACACCAAGTGTTTGATGGAATGTCTAGTGGGTCATTCCTCATCATTCTATATTGCTTTTGGTGTTTTAGATGTGTCATGATGTTTTGGTGGTGTTTGGGGAGTGATTTGAGTGTGTATCGAGAGGGCATCACATGAGAATCATGGTGTAACACTCATGTATGGGTTGGTGCACACCAATTGTTTGAGTTGGTATTAGTGTGGGTGTGAACCTATGAAGTGCTTTGTGCACTGTATTGGAGGCACTGCAGGAGTGAAGTGAGGCATTATTGAACTGACCTACACATTCCAGATTTGGCACATCTAGACAGTGTATAGGCGACTTGCTGCCTGCAAATTGGAGGGAAGAGTGCAGGCAATTAGCAATGTATTGTGTTATCTGCAGTTGAGTGTTCTACGCACATCTCTAGGTAGTGTTTTGGAACCCTGCAGTAGCAGTGTGGGTCAAGGAAGACTGTACAGTGTAAGTGAAGCAAGTGAAACTCAGATTCCAGTATGCAATACCTGGGAACAGAGAGTATAAGTGTTCTGGAGTGATCTGGGTTGTGAGAAAGAAGGGAAGGATAGAATCCAATGTTCCTGTGTATGTGTATATATAGGTATCCTATGTAGTATACCCATATGTAACTATGCATATTGAAAACTAGTGTATCAGAACTATAGGGAGTTGTTTATCAGGTTATCTATCCTTAAGTGAAGTCAAGGTAAGTGTCTAAGAGAGTGTGTGTGATCAACAAGGAAATACCTGTGTATTATGTGGTTTCCAAGTTCGATGTTACGATTAAGACATTTAGCATAAGTATTTTCCTAGGTAGTAAGCATCAGGATGTATAGAGTGTCTATATGTGTTAGGGTATTAGAGAATTGAGGGCTCGGGTATTTGTAGTAGGAGATTAGAAGGCTCGGAAAGTTGCTTCAACTCCTGTGGATACACTGAAGTGCGTATCAGTTGTCGTGGGGTGCTTAAGCAGGTGTTCTAGTATTTGTTGTGAGTAGTGTTGTAACTGCAATTAAGGGTCTTGGGTTCAACAATATGGGGGTCGAGTACTTGCCAAGGCAGGGTGTTAGTCTTAGCATGTGAGGTGTGGAGTGTTCTTAGATGTGAGTGAAGTATGAGTAGTGGTATTAGAGTATTAATGATATTGAGGCATGGTTGCTATGTAGGATTTGGGAGTATTAAGCGAGGTCATGCTAGTATCAATAAGGGAATATTGGTATCATGAGATACTTTAGTTTAGTATCGTGAGTGTTAAGTATAGACAAGTGGGTGCATTTGGACTGAACCTATGCGTCAATGGACATATTCATGTGCGAAAGCTAGTAACAGTGAAGTTGTGAGATGTGTTGGGTGCATTAGATAAGTTGAGGTATGGGTACTAGTTTTGTGTTAAACTAATGTATTAAAATACTAGATATTGGTGTGGTATCAGTTAAGTCAAGGTATAGTATTAGTTACGTTAATAAGTAGAGTAGCTAAGGTAAGTTATATATTATGAGTATTTGAGTTAAGGTTGGTTTTACCTAATTTATTTAGTAAGGTATTAACTGGTAATCTATATACCTGAGTTATTTATGTAGTAATAGCACATAGTATCAAATAGTAACTAGTATTAGTTAAGTACCAACTAATATGGCTAGAATACCTTAGTACTAACTAGTATAAACTAGGTAATAGCTAGTAGTACTCTATTATTGACTATTTGACCTTGTTAAGACCTTGAAAGCCTAGTATAACAAGATATTGACATAGTTTGACTTGTATGACCTAGTTTTAATCTAGAAATCATATTTTAGCTTATTTAAGCATGTTTGACACTTCATACACCAAATGACAAGGAATTTTATCTATAGGTCTGTGTGACACCAGTTCGAACATTGTTTCACATTTATTGCTCTAGATCGCAGGCGAGTACATTCTCTGATAGTTTCCATTATTTGATATCTACAATGATTCTAGTTTATAGCATTGTTTTAGCTGATTCCTCGACACTTTGGATACACGGATTAGTATTATATGGATTTACTCCCTTGCGCCACGTGCATCATACTTGTCTGACCTCTACTTCGGGACTCTTACTGGCATCACATCAGGACTCACTTACTGGCATCACTTACTTTATCTGGCTGGCCTCTTACTTGATTTACATGTCGGAAGTTTGATTCATTTATACTAGTCGGAGCGAAAAAATACTCGAGTAGACATGTAAACATTCCCAAAATCTGGAATCACCCCTTATGGTCTAATAATGAATGATAGCAGTCGAAAATCAGGTATGCGATGAGCCGTATTACAACCTAGCCGTTTACATGTCGAAAGTGGTACTTCAAAATACACTAGTTTAGTTATATTTTTGTTGGTATCACATGATACTTACTGGGCACACACCATAATTATCTTTGATTAGTTCTCATTTATTAACAGTCTTTATTTACCATACTTTCTTGATCCACCATGCTTATCTTTCTTGCTTCTTAAATTAAATGTGACTGTATTTTATTCTCTGATTCATTTCATTTCCTTGCTCCTTATGTATTACTTACTATAGTTGTTTTATAGTCTTTGTCAATTAATTGGAACTACTATTGGGTTGTACTTCTCTCCAATTCTGGCTGGATAACATTTTTCAGATGATTTCTTAGAGGAGATGTGTCCCACATATTACGGACAACAAGAGATAGATTCTGCAGACTTGGATCCAATAACTCAGGAGTAATTGCCTGGAGGCCTAGTCGAAATTATTAGTTATCCTATTTAGTTTTTATTAGCATTCTAGTACTGAATTTATTTCTGGCTTATTTTTTGAGACTTTAATATGATGTTCTTATTGGATGTTGTTGATTTTAGACTTCGTAGTTATTTTAGACTTCTTTATTATCTTATCGTGTTTTAGATATGTGATTGAGTATTATGTTACCTTAGTTAAATTATCCTCCATTTTGGAGTTGAGATATCATTGACAGGTTTTACATATATTGTGTGAGATTGATAGTTAGTTAACCTAGATAGCGTTCTACCGTCGATGTTGCAGCGTAGGCTGGACGTACCCACGTACTCGCGCCTCTTCACCGGGTACGGATCGTGACAATATAACATCAATGTTCCTTACCCATGTCAATTCCTCTTTTGTGCATGCTGCAAATATTCATTATAGATACCTATAACGTATATATACTTACCTATATATTCATTATAGATACCTATATATGAAGTGAGTTAACTTGAATATTAAATTTCAAACAAGAATATATAAACTTGTTTTCTCTTTTGTGCATGCTGGAAAAAGGAGATGTGTACTAACTTGCAATGGCTTCTTTCTTCTTATTGTTCTCAATGACTTCTTTCTTTTTTGTAGCACAGTAAGCACTGAAAGTATACCATTGCAATGAGCTTCTTCCATCATTATCAGGAACATCAGGATTAATTTTCCATTTGAAGATGTGAAACATGATTAAAGAAAATTCAAAACAATAATTCTTATCATCAAAAGCTCTTGAACTGGCATGACATAATTTGATACTTAGCCTTTGCAGATCCATGTCTACGGATACCCTGAACAACAATCCGTAATTGTATTGATAAAAATAATTAACCATCTAAAAGAAATTTCAATACTTGCTCTTAGCCTGTTTGATATGATCATCTATATACAACATAAGTCAACCGTTTCTATTTCCACTTTCAAGCAAAATAACTACATTATAATTGCTAACCAGTAAATATTGATGAAAATAATAAGTCCCATATAGACAATAACCTATATAGTTTTAAATCGAAGCCAAGAGTTACACATAAAAAGCGTCAAATTCTATCGAATCATGAGTAAAATCTAGATTTTCTCAATATAGGCAGAGTTTACCCAATTATGCAGAATCAACGTCCATGACCTCCGAATATTCCCAATCCGAACTGCAGAATAACTGAACAGCCCATCACCGTACAATTATTGACAAAGCTCCGAGAGCTTACTAGAAATCATGTTCCACTTTGGAGGTCCATCCCTAGGCACCTACGAGTGGATCTCGATCATCCCTCCTTCCATAACCCTTACTCCTCCAATCACAACCAACCTATTGCCACATGCCCACCCCAGCCATTCATAGACGCGGGTCTCTCTGGAAAATCCAGATGCAATTATACTCCCTTGAACCATTTTAGTAAGCAAAAATGAAGACCTTGATGTTTTCGTAGGAAGATATGGAGTTTGTAATGTACGTATGTACAAATTATGTTGGGAGCTCAACAGTTGTAGTGAACCTATTTACAACTTCCATAGAATGTAAGCTCATGTCCATATTCACGAGAACTGTAAATACATACATCAGCAAATTGCAACATAAAAATCTAGATTGTGATGTCACACAACTATCATTTAGGGAAAACGAGAGCATACTCCACAATTTCTGCAGAATTCATCAACTTAATGAGGATCTCAACAGCTATAAGAGGGTTGTTTTCAACTAGTTCCTGTAATAAGATGGCACCTCTTTAGATTTCACAATGCAAAGAATAGTTCAATTTGTTTTAAAACAGACACAACATACTAGTAGCATTCGTGGAGTGATTCCAGAATGATAAACAAGCTTCGGATCGCCAGCAAATTCTATCAAGACTTGCTGCAACGAGTGGAACGAAAATAATCACAGTTTTGATCTCATAAGGAATAAATTCCTAATAAGTAAGAAACAAGGTATGCACATATTTAACATGCAGAAACTATCGGAACAAATCAAACTAAAAAAGATTTCTACCCAAGGAAGATGTATACATTATCTGGTACCCACCTAAAATTCATCATTTAACCAGGGTAAAAGCCTAAAACACAAACAAAAAACAAGGAAAATTTGATAAATACTTTCAACTGCTCACAATCAAATTAGTGGACTTTGTTTCATTCAACTCTAAAGCCAACAAGCAGATCTATCTCAGTTTCTTTTCAACTTGAGTTCTTTCAGTAAGACAATTGTGAGGTTATTTAGACAATTGTGAGGTTGTAGTACGAAGAAAACCTCATGTTGAGCAGGAGAAAGTGGACCTTTCAAAGATTTATCTATCAAATCCTCATAGCAGCTCCGCGACTAGTATCAGTACACATGCCATGATCCCATAATAATTCATGGTTATTATCAGGGTTGAGCCACATAAGCTGGCAAAAAATAACAAAAGGATTATAGACCAATAACTATTAGTCGCAATAATTATTTGCTCGTTATCACTAAGTGGAACTTGCCTCACCATCGAGTAATGGGAGCATTGGTGGACGTTGCTTATCCATTGAGGGCTTAATCCTTCCAACGATGAGTTCTGAAGAAATCCAATTACAAATACAACCCTATCCCCAGACCCTAGTCTCGGTTTTGCTACTTCTGGGGCAGATTAAACCTGCAAAACAATGTTATAATCAACATGAAGATCTAATCAAATGTAAAGAAGGAAGATAGTAATGTTTGGTTTCAGGGTTCTTCAAGTTGACATACTCGAAAGAATTTAAATCATAACCAGGAGGTACATTTGGGTCTGGTATAACATTTTTTACAACTGGAGATCTAACAATGTTATTATAGTCCTCTTGATGTACTCCATTGCCATGTTGCTTCTGTAATTGTTCGCGCTGTAATAAAACCTGAATCACCAAACTGTGAATTCTTCAAAAGAAATTAAAGACGTAAAATCCTATTTTTTTTCAAAGCCTCATCCGGAAAAAACAAACAAAAATAAAATAAAACAAGCATTCGGTACTTCATATCATTTCATCGAACATGTAGCGTGCATAGAACAATTCCTAGCCAAATCCTAATTATTTTAAGAAAAACCATTCCAAATCAAAACCACTCACTTACTCTGGAGAAGTCGATGATGACGTATAGGAACTGAATCAGCCCTTTGTGGATCCTCGGCAACGCGGCAGAAGTGGACCGGAGTAGCATCCTCCACATGAATCGCGGGTGGGCGAGGCTGAGGGAGCGACAGGGGAAGCCGGAGACGCAAATGCCGCCGCCGTGAAAGGTCAGGGTTCTGGTGTGGGATAGGGTTCCGGGGGCTATGGTTTTGCGGATGGAACAGGGGCGGAAGAACAAGGAGCGAGGGACGGAGGGCGTGGAGTTGGTGTCGGCGCCGAGGATTTGGTCACCGCAGGAGTAGTGGTCTCCAGCTATATGGTTGAGGATGGTGCTGGAGGAGGTAGTGGGGCGGACGTCGGTGGGTGGAGAGGAGGGGAGGAATAGTGGTTGGAGTAGGAGATGTTGGTGGCGTAAGTTGAGAGGAGAGTGGAGAAGTGGAGGAAGAGAAGGGTTGGAGAAACCTGATCTAAGCCTAGAATTTGGAGTCGATGCTATTTCTGGCTGGACTTTTCTTAAAGAGGGAAAAAGAAAGATTTTAATTTTGTGGAAAATATTTGGGGGCAAACAAAAAAAATTCTGCCATAATTTTTGAGCATTCACGACATGCAAGTTGTGTCATATTTGATGTTAGTCTTTTATGACACAAAATATGTCGTGAATTTTATGACACGCATATGCACGCCGTAGATAAGATAAAAATATGACATGTTTGGCTTATTCACGACATGTTCTAAAATGTGTGCCGTAAAACTATTATTTACGACGTTCTTCTTATTCACGCCGTAAATGTAATGCCGTAAAAAGTTATTTTTCTTGTAGTGTACTTGACTATTCTCGATTGGAGTTACTTGTATTGAACTACAATTGAGATTTTCTATAGATTGGGAGACCTTGCATTGGCTAAACTCTATAGAAATATTTGATTTATTGTTGGCCACGTTTAGCATCACTTTTCTCTATGGTATGCCACTTCTTAGATTGTCTTCACGTATTTTCTTGTTGCTCTCCATACATGTTATTTAGTATGTTGGCTCTTATTTTTTTGTATCTTGTTACTTTCCACTGAGGATCTGGATTTGTTCTCCAGATTTAGTAGATGAGGATTACTCGTAGACGTATGGACCTGGACCCGAGGATACGAAAATATTTGACCCTACAAATGGTTAGTTTTATTTTCTCTTCTTTTATTTTTCTTTCTTCTAGTAGTGGATTTGTCTCCATCGGACGTGTCTTAGATTCTTGATGAATTGTAACTATTTGTACTTTTATTCATCATAATCTCACGTACTTATATTTTGGGCTATATTGACTTATTCTGCTGATATAGCCTAGTTTTGATTGACTCGTATTATTCTTTTGAGTCCGTTCAAACATATATGGTAGTGGATTGCAGACCATGAACCATATTGTTCTTTCTTCTGACTTATACTTTATGTGGATTAAAATATTGATTGACCTGACATATTAGATATAATGCCCTAATATAGACAGCTTATACGTATTTGAGTTGGGCTGAAGTCCACTTGATATGTAGCTGGCATGTTACATATTTCTAGTCCTATGTATTTTGTGATTGGGGCATGACATATTTTTGTGCTGGACTATGTAGGTCAAAGCATATAATATCGGTTACGTAATTGTACTGCTACGAGCCTGCGAATAGGAATAGATTAATATTGGATCTCAATCCACAACTGATTTAACAATTTTCTCTTGAATTTGGTCATCTCCATTGGCCTTCGCAATTGTACTCATTTTTCCCTTGACATCACTATCATTGTTTCTCGTCTCTCCCTATTTCGGAGTGATAAACGCTCTTGCTTGGTGAAAGTTTAAAAACAAAATGGCTAATATTCCTTAAGTAATTTGCAAAATTAGTTTGTTATAAAAATATTATTTTAATTAATGGTAGATAAGGAGGGGTATTATAGATGCTAGAAGCCAAAGGTACATCGTGTTACTGGAATTTATGGAATTAGAAAATTAGCCTCTTTAGAATAATAAAAGTTTATGTCAAATTTATATTGTGATAGAGTAGTATGATCAAATGTGGGTAGTTGTCCTCTATATGCAAATTGATTCTTTGGTGACAAAACAGTTACTAGAAATATTAATGAAGCTTATTAGAATAGGTTATTGAGTCGTTCATATTTGGAGACTTGAATGGGTAAATATAAGTAGATTAATAAGTATCTAGTTTAGATGAATTTGATTGTGAAGATTGATATAAATCGAGGATTGGACTTGAGGTTAGAAATTTGACCTTTAAGATGAGAGTCTCGAGAATTGAATTTGACATTTTTAATTGAATTTAAAATTTACAAATTTGAGGATTTATTTAAATATATCATTGGTGTCGTTGTTGCTCTTGCTGCTGCTACTGTGCTGTTGGTATTGCTGCTGCTGTTGTGACGCTTCTGTTGTCGCCAAAGCTTCTGTCTTCTATTCCAATATATATATATATATATATATATATATATATATATATATATATATATATATATATATATATGTATATATAATACACTATATATAATACCACTAAGTATGTAAACACAGATACTCTTTCACAACATATGTACATAACAATACATAGTAACATAATATACACTATATATATAACACACATAAAATATGTATAATACATAATGTATAATATGTATATATAATACACTATATATAATACCACTAAGTATGTATACTCTTTCACAACATATGTACATAACAATACATAGTAACATAATATACACACATATATATATATATATATATATATATATATATATATATATATATATATATATATATATATATATATATATATATATATAACTTAACATATACGTACACGTACACATAATCATACATAATATATATAACATACACATAATCATACATAATATATATAACATACACATATACATATAAATATAACAACATATAAATATCTATTTAACATATATATATATATATATATATATATATATATATATATATATATATATATATATATATATATATATATATATATCTACATATACTACAATAGATAAATATACTTACATGTAGAAGAATAGTTACATACAATATACACACATATTGTATATACATAGATACATAGATCTAAGACACAACATTAGATAAAAACATATACACAACATTATATATATATATATATATATATATATATATATATATATATATATATATATATATATATATATATATATATATATATATAATTACACTTTTCCAAGAATAAGAACACAAAAGAATTAGATCTGCAATTAAATTGGACACACATGGAACGTATCATCCCGTATCCCACTAGATCTAGGATACACATGCGACACGTGTCCATCACACATTCAAACGTACCCCGATGGACACGAACAAGTCATATATATTATTTATGAATAATACAAAGAGTCAAATACAATTCTACGTGTCCGTATCAAAATATGACATGCTCAAAATCCCGTGTCGGAGGAAAATCCCCCAAATCAACACGTATCACCAAATTATTGGGATACGACCTACACGTACCCAATTGTTGACATGAAAGTAGCCCCAAACACACAAGCATATGCCAAATTTATCTATAGGACCAATTAACACACACAACAAATGTTAATCTCAAAATTCCTCCAAAATTGATACAAAAAGTACCATAACTTTCACAATAGGCCTCCTATGAACACAAAACCAAATCATATGGGCAGCCTATGCATATGGGTTGATTTCTCATGGTTAAATCTCAGATTTAGAACCTAATTTAAGGGAAAAAACTAAATTGTACCTATTGGGAGATAGATTCCCAATGAAACCTCCAAATGTAATAAAATTGGCCTCCAACTTGTAGATCCTTGCTCCTCTTTGTAGATCCTTGCTCCACTAGCCTCCAATGGTGATTTGGGAAAAAATTAGAATAAAATTTGATAGGGAAATAAAGTGGAAATGGAGGAATTTGGTTGAGAAAAATTCTAGATCTAGTTTTCAAATGAAAAGATGAGAGAGAAATCAATTCCCACCTCTTTAATAGGTCGACCCCCTCTACCCCTTCCTTAAGCTACTATGTAATGTCCATTATACCCCTTGGGGCCTCTTATAAAGAAATAATTAAGGACGGAAGCTTCTAGTCTAATGGTTTAATTAATTTTAAACCATCTCCTAATCAATAGACTTTCTAATTGGGCTCAAATCTAACAATTAATACATGTTGGTCCATGAGTCTAAACTAAACTAGTTATGTCCACTAACACAAGTCCAAAATAAATAAATAACACCTAACAACAATTAAATAATATAACAAATAATTATTTATCATGCACAATATTTAATTAATTATGAAATTACTAAAATACCCTTTCCTAGAAAATATGGTAGTGACATGTACCATATCTCAGTTCATCTTTTCTTTAATGTTATTCTTCTTGCTTGTATATTATAATGTGTAATTTAGTGTTTTGGTAACTTGCTCCAAACCTAACTGGATAATTATTTTTCAGCTTTAGACGATGTCATGACCCGCACCTGGAAAATCGGGCATGAGTCGTGGGTACGTCCAGCCTACGCCGCAGCATCGGCGGTAGAACGTTGTCTAAGTCTACTACCTAGCTAACAATCTCACGCAATCAATATATATACCTGTCAAGATCTCAACTCCAAATGGAGGAGCAATATCATAATGATAATCACAATGTACTCAATCACGAATCTAAGTACGATAAGATAACACAGAAGACTAACAACTACAAAGTCTAAACAACTACAGCTAAAAACAACCACAATAATAATAATACAGCGATATCAAAAATTATATACAATACAAGGTCTCAATCCAAAACCGAAGACAAATCCGGTACCAAAAACTAATAAAAATAACAACTGAGGTCCTAGTGATCCTGGCTACCAACCAAGAAATCACTCCTAAACTAGAGGGTCCCTGTCTGCACCATCGACAGGCTCAGATCCATAAAATATTGGACACCAATCCTCCGGATACTCTGAAAAAAATATATCCAGTCAGGACTGGAGCAAGTACACCTCTAACAGCAGTTCCAGTTCAATGATAAAAACTATAAAACAGTTGTAGCAAGTAGCAAGGAGAATGATATAAAGTATAAAACAAGAAAATATACATATCACTGGTGCAAAAAGGTAAAGATGCATGAATATCAGAAGCAAGATAGTAATGACTGCAAGATACAAGAAATCTAAACTAAGATCAAGTATGTGCACAAGAACGTGTAGTGAGTCCAGCAAGGGTACATATAATGAGTCAAGTCCAGAAACATGTAAGTAAGACCAGCAAGAAATGCAAGTGAGTCCAGACTATAAAGAATGAACTCGGTGTCTTTGAAATACTTGTTTCGACATATAAACGGCTAGGGGTAAGTACGGCTCATCGCGCACTGGGTGCGCGGCTGCTATCATTCCAGATTAGACCAGAGGGAGTAATTCCTGATGATTCCAAATAGGAATGTTTACATGTCTACTCGAGTATTTTCCCGCCCCGACTAGTACAAGTAAATCCAAGACCCGACACGTAAATCAAGTATGAGTCCATCCTGAAACATGAGTGATGCCTTTAGTGATGCCTGTAGGTGATGCCAGTAGTGATTCTAGAATAAAGGCCAGAAACATAAAAAATACGTGTCTCAAGTAAATGAATCCAGAAATACCAGTCCGTGTCCCGTGTTGTGCCAGAAAAATCAGATGATACTATACTAGAAGCTGAATCATAATAATCATCAGATAATAAAAACTATCAGAGAATGTACTCGCTTGACGTCCTGAGCAACTAGCGATCTGAACTGGTGTCGCAAGGACCTATTGCGAAAAGCAAGGTTAAACAGGGTTCTAATGAGTTAAACAGATATAAAATAACTAAAAATAGGCTTCTAGGGTCGTTCTAGGTCAAACGGGTCAAACCGGTAAAATATGGGTCAAAGAGTCAACTCAGGGTCGAAAAAGTCAACTCTGGGTCAAATCTAGGTCATAAGTTGACTTTGGCGGTCAATCGAGTCAACCACGGTCAACTCTAGGTCAAAATAGGGTGCCCCTAAAATTTTAGGCCAAAACTAGGTCATTAAGCTAATAAACCCTCAAACTCGCCTCCTTGAGATACCGGGATAACCTCGGTATCCGATACCCCAACCTACGCTATACGTCCCGTCTAAACCTGCTAAAACCTATGCTAGCACGCGTAAATATATACACATATACATAAAAACCTATCTCTAAACTCAAACCTAGGCAATTGCTCAAAAACCCCGCTTGAAACTCAATACCTTGGATATCTCAAGGTATTGAGATACCTTGATATCTCAAAGTATTGAGATATCTCCCAATACCGCTCTAACTACCCCTCTAGTTAGCTATTTATGAATATAGATATATACCTAGCTATATGTATAGGCTAATATATATATACAACACACACATATGCATATATCTAGATATCTATTTATATATATATCCACAAACACAAATATATAACCCTTACCCGATACATACCTATACATATATATTTACCTAGCTAAAACTATGCATATATCTAGCTATGTGTATATATATCTATACATATAGATATATAAATATCTAACTACCTATCTATCTATCTATCTATCTATCTATCTATCTATCTATCTATCTATCTATCTATCTATCTATCTATCTATCTATCTATCTATCTATCTACTATCTATCTATCTATCTATCTATCTATCTATCAATATCTATCTATCTACTATGTATGTATCAATCTACCTATCTATCTAACTATTTATCAATCTATCTAAATATCTATTTATCTATCTATTTATGTATTTAACTATCTACATATCTATCTACCTAGATATCTATCTATCTATTTATCTATCTAGTTATCTATTTATCTAGCTATTTATCTAGCTATCTATATATATCCATCTATCTAGATATCTATCTATCTATCTATCTATATATTCATCTATCAATCTATCTATCAATCCATCTATCTATCCATCTACCTATTAATCTATCTAACTATCAATTATATATATCTAACCCTCACTCTCCCTCGCTACCTAGCTGCTAGTGCAACGCGCTGCGCTGCACAAACGCCACTGCGTTGACCGCTGGAGCTGTTGGAGCTGCTGGAGCTGCTGTTGCTCGTTGCTGGAGCTGCTGCGCTGCTGCTGCTACAGCTGCTGGCAGCTGCGCTCGAGCGAGCTGCTGTCGCGACGCTGCTGTGGCGCCGCACGAGCGCTGCCGCACGCTCCTGCGCGCTGCGCTGCAGGCTACTGCTGCTGCTGCCAGTTCTGCTGCCGCTGCGCTCAAGCGAGCTGCTGTCGCGGCACTGCAGTTGCTGCTGCCTGCTGCTGCTGTGCAGTGCGCTGCAGCGCGCACTGCTCCCCCTCGCTGCACGCTGTCCAGCTCCACACACACACGAACACGCACACACATAAACACAGACACACACACATATATACATATATATATACAACTATATATATATATACACACACCTACATACCTACATATATATATATAGACACAACTATATATATATACACACACACGCACACTAATACATATAGGTACACACACACATATATATATATATATACACATATACATACACACACACACTCGTACATATATAAATATACACAAACACTCACTCTCACACACCCTCACACACACACACTCACACACGCTCACAAACACACACTCATTCTCACACACCCTCACACACACACGCTCACAAACATGCACTCACGCTCACACACCCTCACACACACACTCTCACACACGCTCACTCTCACACACCCTCACATACACTCTCACAAACACACAACCACACACACACTCTCACACACTCTCACAAATACACAACCACACACACAAATATATATATATATATATATATACACACACATATATATATATAGAAACACACATACAAATATATATATATATATATATATATATATATATATATATATATATATATATATATATATACACACACACTAGCACACTAACACAACACACAAACAACGCACACAACACTCCACCAACACGCGCACAACCTCCCCTACGCACACAAAAACATATATATATATATATAAAATATAACCCAAGAATTCTAGCACACACTCCCTGAAGCTAATCCAACGCACGCACAAGCCCGAAACTAGGAAACCAAGTCGAAATGGCCGTTCGGTCATTTCGATGAACACGCGGTGTGCGGTTCGGAAAACCTCCTGAAACGCACACCAAACCAACTCGGAATCGGCCCAAAATTTACCCATGGGTTCTAAACGATGTTTAGATCCTAGAAAAAAATACTAACTCGTCGATTCTAGGTCCGTGGCAAAAACGCGCATGCACATAGAACCGGTGACGACGAAAACCCCCAAATCGCCCGAAACGTCCATTTCTCCGCGACACGACTTCACATGTCCGAACGGAGACACGTACTAACCCTCAAGACACCCAACAACGTCTACCTAGGTCCGTCTAATCACCCAAAATTGGACCAATTTTGGATTTCACCCAAAATTGACACAAAACCTAGTGTCAAAGTCTCTAAACACAACCAAACTAGTTCCAACTTCCTCCCACGGGTAGCTTTAGGGTTTAAGAAGGTTCTAAACCACTAATTACACTATATAAGAGCAATTAGTAAGGGAAAAGTTAGGGTTTATCTCTCGGAAGTTGGAATCCCAAGCCAAAGTCTCCAAAAAACTCCAAATCCACCACACCAAGCTTCCAAGCTTCCAACCCAAGCTCCAACACCAAATCTAAGCTCTACCCACCTAGGTTAGGGAAAATCAAATGGTTAGGGTTCACATCCAAGAAGAATAGAAGAAGAAAGAGGAGAAATGACTTACTTACTTGAAGTTGGAAGAAGGAAAGAAGAAGGAGATGGAGAATGGAGAATGGAGATGAAGAAAAAGAAGAAGAAGAAGAAGAAGTGAAGAGAAAATGGGGCTGCTGTGTGTGATCGGGTCTGGAAAGAATAGGGGGCCGGCCATGGGTAGAAAAGGGTTTCCTAAGTCTCCAAAAGACCAAAATGCCCTCCTTAACTTGGGTTTCGGGTTCCAAAAGTACTCAAACTAACTCCCAATCTCTCCAACTAACCCACTAAAAATATAATAAATATTCTAAACCCAAAAATAGGTCTCACAAGAGTGTGGGTTGAGTCAGACATGGGTCCACTAGGGTCTGACATGGGTCCAGGCTAGCCAAAATCCTAAAATAATCAAATAAAAATAATACAATTACTAATTAAATATAAATACAATTAATTATAAATAATACACAATTAACCAAATTAAAAATAAAAAAAATACCCGGCTCTGGAAATGGGGTCGTGACAAGCCTATCCTCCTTAGAAAATTTCGTCCTCAAAATTTAATGTCGATCGCACTCCCTCTAGGTCAAACCCCCAACAATCACAGTCAAGAAATTATACCAAAACAACATAAAAGATCATGGTCCTACTGGTCGTGTTATCAGTCTCAATCAGGGTCACTACACTATCTACCATAGCACAAAGAAAATCTAACAGGTACTAATGAAGCACACTACAAGGAATGGAAAAGGACAGGAAGAAGAACAAAGAGATAGACCTGCTAACCCGACACCCGTAGCATCGGCCTCCTCGACCGTCAATGCATAAGCCCTGCCCTGCTGGGGTGTATCCCTCTGCTGGTGCGGGGCATGATGTTGTGCCACAGGTGGCCTAGCTCAAACTCTCCAATCCTGTACTCCACCCAATGGAGGTGTAGTGGGACAATCTTGCATCTGGTGAGCAGCGGATCCACAGAACAAACACACCTTCAGCCTCCTACTACAAACATCCCAAGTGTGTCCTGCCTTCCTGCAGTAGGCACAAGTGGGCACCCTCTGATCTTGACCCTGCTGCGCTGCCTTCTGCATATAGGGACGCTTAGCCGGTCCTGCACTGCCACTCGTACTGCCTGAATCATCCCTGCCTCTCTTGGACTTGAGCTCCAAGTCATCCTCTGCCCTCTGAGCGTCTCCTACTATCTGTTCGAAAATCGCCTCGCGATCGCTCCTGGTCAAAGACTTGACCGCCATGACCAAGCCCTTGCAAAACTTCCTCGCCTTTGCTGCCTCACTCAAGCCCTCTACAAATCTGCCCAGATGGCAGAACTCTGCTGCATACTCGTCCACCATCATGCTCCCTTGGACGAGTGCCTCGAACTGGCTCTCCAAAGCACTGAGCGCCACATCTGGGAAAAACTTCTCCTTAAAAAGCCTCTTGAAAGCCTCCCAAGTAAGCCCTGGTGCCGCGATCCTCGTATTTGTGCGATACCACGTCAAAGCGAGGTCAAACATCTGACTGCCCGCTGCCTCTATCTATATACTGTCTGGAATCTGTGCCAGTCTGAAGATGTCCTCAATCTGTTCTATCCAGTCATCCTCGTATAGGATCCCTTCTGTACCACGAAACTCCTTGGGCCGCAACCTCTGGAAGTCAATGATACTGCCCGGCCTCGGACGCTGAATCTAATATGCCTATGGCTGAATCTGTGCAACCCTGTCCACTACGGTCATGGCCACCTGGTGGGCGTTCTCAATGCCCACCCTCATCACATCCACCTGACGGTGCTGCACGTCCATCATCTCCCTGAAGAACGCAAACAACTGCACGGCGTCTACTGGTGCAGGAAGTGGTAGAGGAACCACCGGAACGATTGGGGTAGTCCTCGGATCGACAGGTGAAGGAGGATCCCCGAGAGAAATAGATGCTTCCTCGACCGCAAGAGTAGTGAGTGGACCGGTAGCAGCTGCCTGAATACGAGCTGGACGAGAGGTAGCAGACCTCTCGGTAGCAACTACTGGAACGGTACGATGGGATCGTGTCTTCGGAGGCATCCTGAACACAGATCAAAAAAAGTCAATACGGCACAAGATACGATATCATCAAAGAAGGACAGTAATATTTCAAAAGAAACCAATTTCAGAATAATTAGATTAGAATTGTTCCTAATCGTGATTGAGTACACTCTCATCCTAGATCCTATATCCTAGAGCAGGCTCGCAGCAGTACAATAAAATTATTGTACCACCACGACATCGTACTAATTGCGAATCGAGACCTGCATGGGGCCGCCACCAAAAATGTGTCATGACCCGCACCCAGAAAATTGGGCATGAGTCGTGGGTACGTCCAGCCTACGTTGCAGCATCGGTGGTAGAACGCTGTCTAGGTCTACTATCTAGCTAACAATCTCACACAATCAATATATATAGCTATCAAGATCTCAACTCCAAACGGAGGTGCAATATCATAATGATAATCACAATGTACTCAATCATGAATCTAAGCACGATAAGATAACACAGAAGACTAACAACTACAAAGTCTAAACAACTACAGCTAAAAACAACCACAATAATAATAATACAGCGATATCCAAAATCATATACAATACAAGGTCTCAATCCAAAATCGGAGATAAATCCAGTACCAAAAACTAATAAAAACAACAACCGAGGTCCTAGTGATCCCGGCTACCAACCTAGAAATCACTCCTAAACTAGAGGGTCCCTATCTGCACCATTGACAGGCTCAGGTCTATAAAACGTTGGACACCAATCCTCCGGATACTCTGGAAAAAAAATATCCAGTCAGGACTGGAGCAAGTACACCTCTAACAGCAGTTCCAGTTAAATAATAAAAACTATAAAACAGTTGTAGCAAGTAGCAAGAAGAATGATATAAAGTATAAAACAAGAAAATATACATATCACTGGTGCATAAAGGTAAAGATGCATGAATATCAGAAGCAAGATAGTAATGACTGCAAGATACAAGAAATCTAAACTAAGATCAAGTATGTGCACAAGAACGTGTAGTGAGTCCAGCAAGGGTACATGTAATGAGTCAAGTCCAGAAATATGTAAGTGAGACCAGCAAGAAATACAAGTGAGTCCAGACTATAAAGAATGAACTTGGTGTCTTTGAAATACTTGTTTCAACATGTAAACGGCTAGGGGTAAGTACGGCTCACCGTGCATTGGGTGCGCGACTGCTATCATTCAAGATTAGACCAGAGAGAGTGATTCCTGATGATTCTAGATGGGAATGTTTACATGTCTACTCGAGTATTTCCCCGTCCTGACTAGTATAAGTAAATCCAAGGCCCGACACGTAAATCAAGTATGAGTCCAGCCTGAAATATGAGTGATGCCTGTAGTGATGCCTGTAGGTGATGCCAGTAGTAATTCCATAATAGAGGCCAGAAACATGAAAAATACGTGTCGCAAGTAAATGAATCCAGAAATACCAGTCCGTGTCCCGTGT